>JBBBVM010000039.1:2400000-3071799 GCA_037355625.1 Petunia x hybrida
AGCATCGTGCTGACTCTGGGGCACGAACCTGCTCATGAACATAGACACGAACTCAGCCCAAGACAAAGGAGGGAGGTCACTAGACCTCTGCCGCATCATGGAGACCCACCATGTCTCCGCATCTCCCGATAATCTGAAAGAAGCACACTGCACCCCTAAGGTGTCTCTAGTACCAAGAACTGTCAAAATCTTCTCACACTTCTGAATGTACCTCTGGGCAGTACATGTAGCTGAGGTACCGTCGAACTCTGGAGGCTGAAGCTTCATGAATAACCCTATCCTCCTGGCAACCTCCTCAGTGCCCATAGGAGGAGTAGAAATAACAGGACCTGCCTGAGGAGCAGAAGCAGAAGGCTGGGCAGTATGATCAGGAGCAGCCTCAGAAGTAGGCGTGCTCATAACAGGTGTGGTCGGCTGAGGAGCCGAAACAGAAGCTGCAACATCATCTCTGACAGGGACCTGATGGCTAGATAAGGCCATCAGTCTCATATACTCCTCTGAAGAGATCACAACGGTGCCTGGCACAACAGCAGGCACAGGGGGAATAGATGCTGACAGAGTCGCTGCGGACACCGCAGGGATAGCTGTGTCCTGCCTAGTGGCTGACGGGCGACCTGCCCGAGTCTTCTTAGCAGCTGGCGGCTGCGTAGGTGCTGATGGCTCTCCCGCAGACGCGGGTGTAGAAGATGCAGCCTTCCTGGTTGAGGATGCTCGCGTCCTCGCCATCTCATACAATACACGAAAAAGAGTCAGCACTTATATAAGCTACTCAGCACGAATAGAGATGAAACGAAGGGAAAACATTTCCTAACATGCCCTTGTAGCCTCTCGCTCATAAGTATGGTCGACAACATACCCATAAGCAAGACTCTACTCAGACACTGCTCCAAGACTCCTAGGACTCGAATTAGAACCTAGGGCTCTGATACCAAACTGTCACGACCCAATTTCCAAGGGCTCGTGATGGCACCTAAACAACATTTGCCTAGGCGAACCAATAAACAAGATGCAGAAAAGAACAATAATGTGAAAAGATCATAAATGGATATATAAATATAAAAGTGTGAAGTCCAAAAGAATATATCCACAAAAGAATTGGAGCATTCTAAGAGTGACTCAATTAAGTATGAATATACATCAAAGAAATCTGAGTCCTATCTCTAAGTGACTCCGGCGGTATGCCACCACGGTCTGTGTGGTCGGCTCACCTCAATCAAAAGTCTCAGAAGCCTCGGGAACCGCTAACGTCCGGGCTGCTGACTGGATGAAGGACCTGCGCACGTAGCAGAGTAAGTTATGAGCCGAAGCCCAGTAAGATCACCGACAGGCCCGCTAAGGTACCCTTGCGGGACAAGTCGCTACATGCATCATAAGCAACAACATACTATAGTAATCATACAATAAAGTAGTGAAATCACAAATAGATGTAACACATTCCATACACACAAGTAGTAACCAGAAGTCTCAAGGATTATGCCCATCCAACGTAAGGCATAGGTCAACTTAGCGGCGGTTTGGAGGTCCAATCTCTACTCCAATGCCGACTAACCTAGACCTACGATGGACTAGCAACACCACTACTAAGTATCAACTATATACCGTGACCCGAAGTCACTATCACAATCATGAATAAGTAGACCAACGACCCGTAGTCGTTGGCTCATCTCAAATCTGTCTACGATCGCACCACACCCCCTGTCAAGTGCGTCGTATCTCAATAAATCAAGTGACCACACCACACCCCCTGTCAAGTGTGTCACATCTCAAAGATCAAGTGTCCACACCACACCCCCTGTCAAGTGTGACACATCTCATAGTATAGGCGACACCACACCCCCTGTCAAGTGTCCCTCTAACAGTATTAATATCCACGACATTAATAACAATAACAGAAATAATAACAGAAATATTAATAACGATAATATTTCACAGTCACCGTAACCCAGGTTGGTTATGCTAGCTGAACGTAAGGCGAAGGTTAACCCGACCACAGTTTGGGGGTACAATCCCTACTACCATGTCGTCCAACCCAAGGTTACGTATAGACAGCACTACCCAACCCGACACTTGAACAAATCAAGTACCAATATCATACAAAAGCCGGCAAAATCCTCGGCAAGACATTTATCATGACATGCCGGCAACATCCTCGGCCATGTCCCAAGTTCTTGCTATCTAAGCATGGCGTAGCAAGCGTTACTACGATATAAATTTAAGCTACCTAGACGTAGCGTTTAGACCGGCACATACCTCGGTCGAGTCACAATCTCGCTATTTATAACAAACAATAATAGCAAGTAATTCACATCATTAATCCTAACCATTGTTAGGTATATATATGCGTACATGAAGCATACTAGCATGAAGGAAGAGTCCACAAGCACAATAGAGGTCAAGTCTCACTTACCTCGAAATTCGGGCTCAAATGCCGGGAAGAATCTCCTTTCCCGCTCGCCTTGTCCGCGAAGGACTCTCCACTAGGTCTATTAAGACAAGATATAGCACATATGAGTGCTCAATTATAGCTATTTAAGCCTATAGGCATCCTAGGGTAAAAATTACCAAAATGCCCCCGGGTAGGGCCGAGCCCTAAATTTACAAAATGTTCTTTTCCGGACTCCCCACGCTCCCGTGAGTCCAAAAGTACACTTAGATTCCACATGCGAGCCTTGCTCGATGTCTTTCCCCAATTCTTAAGAATCTAGGGTTCTAACCCATTTCCAAGAATCAACCCTTTGATTCTTGTGTTAATCAACATAAAGATGGATTGAAAGGGCTTACCTTAAGTGTAAGTATGATTGGGTCTTCAAGAAATACCCAAAAATCGCCTCAAGAGCTCACCAAATGATTTTTATAAGTTATGAACCGAAATGGCCTTTTTATAGCAGTTTTTGTTTTTTTTTTGCCTCTGTGACAGCTTCTTTTGAAAAAATCATAACTTTTGATAGGAATGTCCAAATAACCTGAAACCGGTGCCATTAGAACCACAGCTCAAAGGGCTACAACTTTCATGTTTTGAGGTTTTCCTAATTCCTTACGGATTGGCCGAAAAATAAGCTTTTATCCAGCTGTTTGCGCCAAAACAGAACAGAAAAGTCGCACCAGATTTTCTACTATTTTAGGGGCAAAACGGGACCCTTCGAAGCTCGGAATGATCCCAAATTTTGCACAAAAGTCATAAAATACTTGGGTGAAATGCTCGTTAAGACGGAACTGAATTCGGATCTCCAGAACTCAAAAAGTGGGTCCCACAGCAAAGGTTCAATTTTCGACTTTCGCCAAAATAGCGAAATTTAACCAAACGACTTCGGAATCCAATTCCGAAAGTTGCTACAAGTCACAAATGACTATACGAACCTAACGGAACTTTCGGATCTCTCATCGGAGCTCATTTGCTCAAATAGAGCTCGGAAACCTCTTTTAACTCTTTTAAACTTCCGAAACGGGGACTTTATCAAAAGTCCTATCAAACGAGGTCCGTTTTCAATTTTGAAGGTTGCTACATATCATAAATGACGAGACGGACCTAACGGTGCGCTCGGATTTTCCATCGGGGTTCGTTTACTCAAAACGACCTATCGAAACCCCAAATTCCTTTCTGGAATTTCATAAACGGATCCTTTTCTCGAAAACCTATCAAACGGACTCCGTTTCGACTCAGATTTCACAGACGGGTCATAAATGACCTAACGGAGCTTTTGAGACTGTCGACACGCAAATCGAGGTCCCGAATCCCGTAACGACTATTTGAGGGTCGTTACAGGTTTTGGATTTGATTACCGGGGATTGATATACTTTGGAAAACGAACCATTTGAAACAAATTTGGTGTGAATCGGAGTTGTATAACATTGATTTTAAAAGATTGAAACCCACCTTTTTGACCCTTTGAAAATTGTGAAAACCCCAACTTGGAACTTGAATCATGATTGTGCCTTGTTTGTTGCTTGGTTGGGTGTGAAAATCATTGGGGATTGGTGGTTATATCAATATACAACTTCGGGTACTTCGAATTTGGGGAAAACACGTTGGAATCGACCCAAAAGTTGGATTGAAATCGAAGAACACGTTGTTGAAAACCCAGGTTGTTCTTCGTCCAGGCGCTCCGCCTAGACCCTTGGCGCTCCGCCTAAACTGCTCTTGCACCAGGAGCTCCGCCTCACTTCTGGGCACCCCGCCTGACCCACCCCACTGGACAATTTGCCAGGCGCTCCGCCCCACTACACTGGGCGCTCCGCCTGAGGCCTGAAGCTTGGGAATCGGGTAGTTTCTTCTAGGTTTGCTTGTTTATTTGTTGCCTAACCTCTAATTAGTGTTGATCTAAGTAATCTTTCTACTTAATTCGCACTAATCCTTCATTGCTTTAGGTGATTCGTGCCATAGTTGGAGAATAGAACCCAAAGAAGAATCGTAGTTTCTTTTGGTTCAAGTCCTTACTTCAAAGTGCCTAGCGTTCATTGAGGAATTGCTAGTCATCTACGTGAAGCTTTGGAACTACAAGTCGAGTGAAAAATCCACCGCCCGTATACGAGTGAACCGAGTGAAACACTTGTGAGGGAGTGAGTGAGGTTGTTTTGCTAACGTTTGTTTCTTGTGTAGGTACGATGGCTAACGAAGGACAAGATTTCATAAAGGAGGCTTTGGCTAATCTTCTTGCCAAGATGGACCTCATGAACCAAAGGATTGAGTCTCTTGAAAAGGGGGCCTCAAGTACCCAAGGTGAACAAGGGACCCCGAGTGTCCAAGTTGAGAAAGGGACCCCGAGTGTCCAAATTGAGACCGGAGAGGGCTCAAGTAGTCCTAGCTTTACCCCGGAACAAGTTGTTGAGTTGCTTAAACAACAACGGATAAAGGAAGATCGTGAGAGGATTGATCAAGTCTTGGGCAATACCCAACGAACGGGCATTCCCCGTATCTTAGACAACCCCCAAAGAAACATTCCACTTCGAAGACCCACCCGCAATGTCCAAGCTCTTGAGCAACCTATTGAAGCTCAAGAAGGGGAGGAAGCCGATTATGGAGATGACATGTATGGGTTTGATGATCACTTTCAACCGAGACGAGGTATGAATTGGGGTCGAAATGTGGATAGAGGTAGGGGCCGAGGTCGAGGGCAACCTATGGGGTATGTTGGAGGGAATGTTAGGAGAGATTATGGAGGTTATGGAGATCACTATGGAGGCCAACCGGAGCCGTTCCAAGGGGGTCGTGACAACAACCACAATCTCAATAGTGTGAAGCTCAATCTTCCAAGTTTTAAGGGGAATTGTGATCCGGCGGCTTACATTGAATGGGTGCTACAAATTGAAAGATTGTTTGACACCAATGATATGACGGATGAGAAGAAGGGCACTTATGCAATTTCCTCCTTTGAATCCTATGCATCTACTTGGTGGGAATCCGTCAAGAGGTCAAGGAGAAGAGCGGGAGTCCCCGTGAATGTGGGTTGGAATGACTTGAAGGGTATCATGAGAATCAAGTACGTCACTCCTAGATACCGTCAAGAGCAACTCAAGAAACTTTATGAGTTGAAGCAAGGTGTCAAGACGGTGCATGAATATTTTGATGAGTTTGAAAGAACTCGAATGGCCTTGGATATGGACACCGAAGATGAGGAGCAAGCCGTGATCCGTTTCATGAATGGTTTGAGCTATGGCATAGCTTCACAATTGAGATTGCATTCTTATCTTTCACTTCAAGAAGTCCTTGATGCCGCTATTCAAGCCGAGCAATGGCTTACCAATGAAAAGGCCAACCGTTACAAGAGCAATACTTCCACTTCCGTGAGCAAACCAAAGGATTGGAAGACTTCTACTCCAAATGCAAAATTCCCAAGTGCAAGTGGCACAAGTGGTGCAAATGCTAGCAAGGAAGTGAAGAAGCCTTATGAGAAGAACACATCTAATGTGGGAGGTAACTCTAAAACTAAATTACATGCTCCTACTTCTTCTTCAATGCAATGCCACAAGTGCAAGGGCTATGGTCACTTTGCTAAGGAATGTCCTACGAAGAGGACCATGATTGTTGTTCGAAACGATGCATATGAGCAAGAGAGTGACCCAGAAGATGAGGGAGTAGAGGGAGTAGAGGGAGATGAGGGAGTAGAGGATGATTTGTTTGATGACACGGTGGAGGAGGAGGATCCTCATACTTTCTTGGTTGTGAGAAGGAGCCTAGGGGCTATGATTGTAGAAGATAGTGAAACCTTGCAAAGGGAGAATCTATTCCATGCTAGGTGCCGGGTCAAAGATGTTGTTTGCTCTATGATAATTGATTCCGGGAGTTGTAAAAATGTAGTGAGTCAATCACTTGTGTCCCAATTGAAGTTGACTACCATGAAGCATCCCAAACCTTACCGGCTACAATGGCTAAGCGAATGTGGGGAGCTTAAAGTAGTAAAGCAAGTGATGATTCGATTCAAAAATAGGGAGTTATGTAGATGAGCATTTGTTTGACGTTGTGCCTATGCAAGCATGCCACCTACTCTTAGGGAGGCCTTGGCAATTCGATAGGCAAGTGGTGCATGATGGTCGTGTCAACACTTACACGGTCAAACATGAAGGAAGGAGATTTGTGCTTAAACCTCTCACTCCTAAGCAAGTAAGTGAGGACTACAAGAAGATGAAGGAGTTGAGGGAGGTGGCAAAGGCTAAGCCGGTGGTGAAGACTAGCCCTTTGGCCGAAAGTGTGGTGGAAATCTCACCAACTTCTACCGGTGGCATATGTGCCATTATGCAACCGGGCGAGCTCTTAAAAGGAAATGATGGCAACAAGCTTCTTCTATGCTTAGTGCACAAAGGTATGGTTCTCTCTTCCGAATTTGATTATTCTTCTAACCCATTACCTAGTGCCATTGAAAGTGTTTTGAAGGTGTTTGAAGACTTGTTCCCGGATGAAATGCCAAGTGGACTCCTTCCCTTGAGAGGGATTGAACATCAAATTGATTTCATCCCGGGGTCTCAAATCCCAAATAAACCGGCTTATAGAAGTAATCAGGAGGACACAAGAGAATTGCAAAAACAAGTAGATGACTTGCTCTCTAAAGGCTTGGTCCGGGAGAGTTTAAGTCCATGTGCCGTGCCGGTTATTCTTGTGCCCAAGAAGGATGGATCGTGGAGAATGTGCGTGGATTGCCGAGCCGTGAATAAGATAACGGTAAAATACCGTCACCCTATTCCACGACTTGATGATATGTTGGATGAATTGAGTGGGTCGTGTGTCTTTTCCAAAATCGACCTTAGGTCCGGTTACCATCAAATCCGGATGAAACCCGGGGATGAATGGAAAACCGCATTCAACACCAAATTCGGTCTCTATGAATGGTTGGTAATGCCCTTTGGGCTTTCCAACGCACCTAGCACTTTTATGCGACTCATGAACCATGTTTTGAAGTCTTTTATCAACAAGTTTCTCGTTGTCTATTTTGATGATATCTTGATCTATAGTAAGACAATAGATGAGCATGTTGGCCACTTGAGTCAAGTTCTTGAAGCGCTACGAGCCGAAAGGCTCTATGCCAATTTGAAAAAGTGTGCTTTTTGTGTGGAGAAGGTTGTCTTCCTTGGGTTTGTTGTGAGTGCCCAAGGAGTGGAGGTGGATGAGTCTAAGGTAGAGGCCATACGTGATTGGCGTACTCATACTACCGTGATTCAAGTGAGGAGCTTTCATGGTCTTGCTAGCTTTTATAGACGATTTGTTAAAGACTTTAGCTCCATTGCCGCTCCACTCACCGAATTGGTGAAGAAGGACCAACCATTTGTGTGGGGAGAGCCTCAAGAGAAGGCCTTCCAAGAGTTGAAAGGTAGGTTGAGTACCGCCCCCCTATTGCAATTGCCCGACTTCGGGAAGGCATTTGAGGTTGAGTGTGATGCCTCGGGGGTGGGAATTGGTGGTGTATTAATGCAAGATAGCAAACCCATCGCCTACTTTAGTGAAAAGTTGAAAGGGACCTCCTTGAACTATTCTACATATGACAAGGAGTTGTATGCCCTTGTGAGAGCCCTTGCCCATTGGCAACACAACCTTTGGCCTCGAGAATTTGTAATCAAGAGTGACCATGAGTCACTCAAGTATTTAAGAGGCCAAGAGAAGCTCAATAAGAGACATGCCAAGTGGGTTGAATTCATTGAGTCCTTTTACTATGTTATCCAATACAAGAAAGGGAAGGACAATGTTGTGGCGGATGCGCTTTCTAGAAAAGTCGCACTAGCCACCACTCTCACCTCCAAGCTCATGGGTTTTGAGAGTATCAAATTGATGTATGCTCATGACCCTAAGCTAAAGAGCATCTATGAGGCTCTAGAGAAGGGGGAGAGAGTCGAGAAATACCAATGGGTTAATGGATACATCTTTAAAAATGGTAAAGTGTGCATACCCGAGTCCTCATGGAGGGAATTGCTTGTGCAAGAGGCACATTGTGGAGGACTCATGGGTCACTTTGGTAGGGATAAAACCTTAGCCATCCTTAGGGAGCAATTTCATTGGCTTAAAATGGGGACACATGTTGAGAGACTTTGCAACTCCTGTCTTGAGTGCAAGTCTGCTAAGTCCAAGTCGAATCCCCATGGCTTATATACCCCACTCCCGGTACCTACTAGTCCGTGGTTGGATATATCAATGGACTTTGTCATGGGATTACCAAGGACTAGGGGGGGCCACGATAGCATTTATGTTGTCTTGGATAGGTTCTCAAAGATGGCTCATTTCATTCCATGCAAGAAATGTGATGATGCCCAACATGTAGCTTCCTTGTTTATTGAAAATGTTTTGAAGCTACATGGTATGCCTCAAACTATAGTGAGTGATAGGGACACTAAGTTCCTAAGTCATTTTTGGAGAAGTTTATGGGGTGCCCTAGGCACCAAACTCTTGTTTTCTACGTCCCACCACCCCCAAACCGATGGTCAAACGGAGGTGGTAAACCGTACTTTGGGTGCTCTTCTTAGAGCCATGACCCGAGGTAAGGGTGGGACTTGGATTGACAATCTACCTCTTATGGAGTTTGCCTACAATCGCACCGTGCATAGAATGATTGGCATGACTCCATTCGAATGTGTTTATGGTTTTAACCCCTTGATTCCCCTTGATCTAACCCCTTTGCCAAGGGAAATGGTTGTTAATTTTGAAGGGAAAGCTAGAGCCAAGGCTTTGATGGAGCTACATGCTAAGGCAAAGAAGAATCTGGAGGAAGCTTATGCTAAGGTTGCCTCCAAGAAAAACAAAGGACGCAAGAAGGTGGAACTCAAGAAGGGTGACTATGTGTGGGTGCACTTCCGGAAGGAAAGGTTTCCAAACCTTAGGAAAGGGAAGTTTGCACCCCGTGGAGATGGCCCATTCCAAGTGCTCTCAAAGATAAACAACAACGCCTATGTGGTCGACTTGCCAAGTGAGTATCAAGTTTCTAATACTTTCAATGTTTGTGACTTGGTTCTTTTGAATGTAGGTAATGAAGAGGTCGTGAATGATGATGAAGAGGTCGTGGGTGATGATGCTTCAATTTCGGGGACGAAATCCTCTCAAGAAGGGGAGGATGATGCCGGGAAAACCACGAGACCCTTCACTCGGAGCCAAGCTAGGGAGATCCATTAGTACACTTACATTTGGTGAGGAAGGACCTAGAAGAAGGAAGCGTTTGGAAGCCATTCCGGGTGCTCAAAGCACAAGGGGAGTAGCCCAGTGAACCAGGCGCTCCGCCTGCACCTTAGGCGCCCCGCCCAGAGAGCAAGGGGGCCAGGCGGACCGCCCCACACTCAGGCGCACCGCCCAGCCCACCCCACTGTCCAAATTGCACAAAATTGCGGGCGCTCCGCCCAAAACGCTGAAGCTCGTGAATCCTAGCTATGTTATGACTATTTTGACCCTACGTGGTACTTTTATTCCTAAGCCTAAGTGTGGGCATTTTAGACCTTTCAAAGGGTGTCTAACAACACCTATAAATAGCTAGATGTCTTGTTATTTTCATTAGTTTTTTTTGATGATTAAACAAACACTTGTGTTGAGAGTTGAACTCTACTGTTGAATGAATGAAACCTTGATGGGACTTGTTCTTCCTCTAGCGGATCTAGATGAATTCCAATCCCCCCCGATCATTCTACTTGCGTGCTCACGTTAGCTCGAGGGTAGTTGCCTAGTGTAGGTGTTCTTGACATTCTCTCGGGGTGTAACAGAACAAGTTCTCCGTTGCTACTTGAGATTATCGATCGAGCTACGTCTCGCTCTTTATCTTTATTTTCCGCATTTGATTCCCTACATCAAACATCCATCTGATGGATTTCAAGACCATACACAGCGGCTAAAGTAATTAACACCCATATGGATGTAATCCTTGTTACCGGAGAGTATGTGTCAAAATAGTCAAGACCTTCTTTTTGTCTATACCCTTTGAAAACTAGTCTTGCCTTATACTTGTCAATAGTGCCATCAACTTTCATTTTCCTTTTGAAAATCCACTTAGAAACTAACGGTTTATTCCCAGGAGGAAGATTAACCAGCTCCCAAGTATGGTTGCTCAAAATAGATTCTATTTCACTATTAACTGCCTCTTTCCAAAATGGAGATTCTGAAGAAGACATGGCTTCTTTAAATGTTCGAGGCTCATTTTCCAATAAGAACGTCACAAAATCATCTCCAAATGAAGTAGATGTCTGTTGACGCTTGCTCTGTCTTGGCTCTTCTTCATTTGATGTACCCTCGTTAGTTCCTTCCCGAGGTCATTTGGATTTTTCACCAAACGATTCATGATCCCTTTTATATGGATACATATTTTTAAAGAATTCAGCATTATCTGATTCCATTACCGTATTAACATGAATGTCAGGATTTTCTGATTTACAAACCAGAAAACGATATGCTCTACTATTTGTAGCATATCCTATGAAAGCGCAATCAATAATTTTTGGTCCTATTTTAACCCTTTTGGGTTTAGAAACCTGCACTTTTGCTAAACACCCCCACACTTCGAAATAATTCAAGTTGGGTTTCTTTCCTTTCCATTGTTCATATGGAATGGATAATGTTTTGTTAAGGGGCACTTGATTGAGTATTCGATTACCTGTAAGAATAGCTTCCCCCCACAAGTTCTGGGGTAAACCCGAATTTATCGATAAGGCATTCATCATCTCCTTTAACGTTCTATTCTTTCTTTTCGCAATCCCATTGGATTGAGGCGAGTACGATGCAGTTTTTTGGTGAATAATGCCTTATTCAAAACATACTTCTTCAAAAGGAGATTCATATTTACCGCCCCTATCACTTCTTATCATCTTGATCTTTTTGTTAAGCTGCGTTTCAACTTCATTTTTGTATTGCTTGAATGTGACAATTGCCTCGTCTTTACTACTAAGTAAATAAACATATCAGTAACGAGTGCTATCGTCAATAAAAGTTATGAACTACTTCTTTCCACCGCGAGATGGTATTGACTTCATGTCACAAATATCCGTATGAATTAAGTCTAAGGGTTCAGAATTCCTTTCAACTGATTTGTAAGGATGTTTGACATACTTAGACTCAATGCATATTTGACATTTTGATTTTTCACATTCAAATTTAGGCAATACTTCCAAATTGATCATTTTACGCAAGGTTTTAAAATTGACATGTCCCCACCGAGAATGCCATAAATTATTTGACTCAAGCAAATAAGACGAAGCTGAAATTTTATTCATATTGTCAACGACCATTACATTCAGCTTGAAAAGGCCCTCATTTAGGTAACCTTTTCCTACAAACAGATCATTCTTAGTTAATGCAACTTTATCAAAAATAAAAACACACTTAAACCCGTTCTTGACGAGAAGTGCAGTACAGACTAAGTTTTTCCTAATTTCAGGAACATGAAGCACATTGTTTAGAGTCACCACCTTGCTAGAAGTCATCTCAAGACAGACTTTCCCATATCCTTCAATCTTGGCCGTTGCAGAATTTCCCATAAAGATTGTTTCATCTGTTCCAGCGGGAGCATAGGAGGCAAAAGCTTCTTTAACTGCACAGACATGGCGGGTGGCAGCAGAATCGATCCACCATTCTTTTAGATTTCCAACCAAGTTACATTCGGGAATCACTTCACATAGATCAATGTCTTGAACTCCTTGGGAAATTACGCTCTCTTCAACCATGTTGGCTTGAAGCTTCTCCTATTTCTTGTCCTTGTCCTTCCTTGGGGCACGACAATCAGAGGACTTATGTCCGGCCTTGCCACAGTTGTAGCAGTTACCCTTGAAATGTTTCTTGTCGGGGTAATTCCTCTTTCCGGAAGACCTCTTTCTCTTATTTTGTTTTGGAGTATGCTCAACAATATTTGCTCCCTCAATTGTTGAATTTCCATGGGACTTCTTTTCAACAGACTTGTTATCCTCTTCAATCCTTAAGCGGACGATCAAATCTTCAAGCGACATCTCCTTGCGCTTATGTTTCAAGTAACTCTTGAAGTCCTTCCAAAGTGGAGGCAGTTTTTCAATGATTGCAGCTACTTGAAATGCTTCATTGATATTCAAACATTCAGCAAGGAGATCATGAATGATCACTTGAAGTTTTTGGACTTGGGACACAACAGATTTACCATCCACCATTTTGCAGTCCAAAAACTTGGCAGCTACAAACTTCTTCAGCCCGGCATCCTTAGTTTTTTACTTCTTTTTAAGAGCATTCCATAAATCCTTGGACGAATCAATGTTGCTATAAACATTGTACAAATCATCTTCCAATCTGCTGAGAATATAATTCTTGCAAAGGAAGTCAGAATGTTTCCATGCCTCAGTAACGAGGAAACGTTCATTGTCCGAAGTTCCATTAGGTAATACAGGAATGTCTTCTTTGATGAACTTTTACAGACTCAAAGTAGTTAGGTAAAAGAACATCTTTTGTTGCCACCTCTTGAAATCAATCCCAGAAAATTTTCCAGGTTTTTCTGCCGGTGCTGGCACCACAACTGGCCCTGCTGAAGGACAGCTTGAACTTGCCCCAGCATTAGCAGCAACTACTGCATTATTTGCAACATTATCCGTTGTCATTTCTGTCAAAATAAAATAGATAGATTCAGTAAATGGTGAAGTATTTAAATCTTCAAACCAGACTTAACAACACAGTGAAGAGATTATTCTTCAAACTGATTTAAACAACACAATGAAGAGATTATTCTTCAAACTGATTTAAACAGCACAATGAAGAGATTATTCTTCAAACTGATTAGGAGTAGAAAAATTACACATATTTTTAATCTCCAACTAATAGTAACGTTAGGAGTAGAAAACCACGAAGGTTTTAGTCTCCACAGTCACTAAGAAAATCAGAACAGAAAGTATAATAAGATTCTTTAAGCTTGTTAGAAATCTGATTTCGTAAGTGACCAAAACAGGAAAATAGATGAACAGAAATATGCAGAGTTATATGTCCCGAGCCCACAACTCTCTTGTGCGTCCTTAAAGAATCTTATCCCCTCACTTTTGCCCAAGGTTCACGGATAAATTCTTCCCAGGATAGAACGGAACGTTCAACTTAGCGGTAGCGGCACTTCAAACCACTAAGTTATCGGCGAACTCAAAATAATGGTGCAAATCACACGACTTACTTACTTTGTTTTTGAAAGTAATGATGCAGAAAAGAAGAGGAGATATATCAGAAAATTTCAGGGTGAAAAATTCTGAAGGAATGACTATCTATTTATAGCCAATGAAATTCTGGATGAAAGGGTGTGAAGGTGGCTGTTCTCATTACAACTGGCTATTCACGAAATGCAACCCTTCAGGTGGGTGGCAGTTCACATTACAAGTGACTATTCATGAAAAGCAACCCTTCAGGTGGGTGACTGTTCACATTGCAAGTGACTATTCATGAAAAACAACCATTCAGGTGGGTGTTTCTAGAATACGCGAGAACTTTTTAGAGCAGAAATTTTATTAAAGACAAATTACCGTTACGAAAACAGTCACATAAAATATTAATATAAAATATTAATATTAAATAAATGATTTAATTTTGTTGGTCAAAAGCCAAAGTTTTCTTTTCATCTTCTTCCCTCATTTTTCATTCACACTACCACACTTCAACCCCAACAACCGCTCCCCGCATTGTGAATCTGCCCCTGGGTGTGATGGCCTTTGGTTAGGGGGTGGGGTTCATGATAAGTAAGGTGTGGCCTGTGGGGTTGGGGGTGGGAGGAGACAATCAGCGTAATGCCATTTATTGAATTTGTTTTCCTACTTCAATCAAAGAAGTTATTATTATTACTATTATTATTATTATTATTTTTGAAATTTAAGGAACTTGATTTTCTAGAAGATCAATTAAGCATACGAAAATCAAAAATGTTTTCTTCCATTCCAAACACATTATTTATCTTTATCATTTTTTTTTGGAATTAGTAATATATATTAATACTATGCAAATTATTTCTGTTCTGGTAAGAGCACCTTGATGCACAAGTGCCGAGTAAATTCTATGGATGGTCATCCAACTTTCATGTTTGTTACCCAACGATCACTATTTTTTCTTTTGTTACTCAAAAGTTATTCAACTTTTGTCTTAATTACACAAAAATAATTTTGCCAAAACCAACTTAATACACGTTTGAAAATGAAGTCACTAGAGTATATAATTTTGATTAAATAGGATTAATGTATTAAACTCCTTACTTGACCCATATTAAAAATCTCATCCAGTTGTCCAAAGCTCATACAAATTTTGTACCCTCAAATTATTGGGTTTTTGTTCTTTTTTGTTCTTTTTATTGTTAATTTAGTTGTTTAGGTAATTGGTTTAGTTATTTTGTATTTCTTTTTTGGTGCTATCATTCTCAATAACAACAAATTATGAAATAAAAGGTTGCAACCAGAACAAATATTGTGGCATATTCTATTCATGATATAGACGGGTCTTTGTGTTATTATGATTCCGGTCGGGTTTAGAGGTGGGTCTTATGGATTAGTGGTTTAATCTAATTTAATTAAGTAATTTTTTTTATTTTATCTCTAGTGACGTCATTTTTAGGTGTTTATTAAGTTGGTTCTGGGCAAAATTACTTTTGTGTAACTTGGACAAAAATTACATGACTTTTGGGTAACAAAAGAAAGAATAATGACCTTTGGGTAACAAACATAAAACACTCGATGACCATTTGTGGAATTTACTCCACAAGTGCCATTTGGTAAAACAAAAAGGGAGTATTGCAAATACAATACTCTGTATATATTACTGCATAGTAATCGTACAACGGATTGGAAGTCTGGCGACCTCAGATTTATTACATAACCGTTCCCTCAAGAAAAACATACACTACTCGCCTCGACATATATATAATATTGTATATGAGTAACATATCATGGCCATCTCCATGGCATTATTCCTGGAACCAAACGGCTCAGTGATAACTGATTCTGCAACAAAAGATAATAACATAAGTTAAAAAAAGAGGAAGTATCAGCAAATTTCCTCAGTATGCACTCTTGCTCAATTTAGTTTGTAAGATATACAACCAAAACAAAATATTCTTATATTTACTTTGAAAGGTGTTGATGAAATAATGGTTGAAAAGATTCTATAGCACCATATTTATGAGATCTTAATTATGTGAAACAGTTAATGGTAACTTAAATATAAAATCAAATTTTCCTAGAAGTGAGGATCATTTAACTTGTATAAATTGAATTTGTACATTAATCCGTGTACTTCATTCAGTCAGCTATAGCAGGTGATTATACTATACTTCGATCAGGTTATTAGTTCCACCCATCATCGCCGTTTATCTTTATCTTTTAGGGGACATGATCTTGTCAAAAGTTAATTTGCACTGTACAAATATTAACTCAAACAGCGAAAAATAAAAGAATTTAACTTGCGATTGTCTTCTAATGTTTAAATGTTTATAGATCTATCAATGTTACTCTTTCCAAGTCACAATCAACAGTAATTATGAAGGGTTTTATATAAGTGTCTTCAAATGATTTAATTGTGTAATTACTTTTACGCTGTTAAGGATATAAAATTAGCTTACGTATCACAGTTGATGGTTTTGGAGACAGTGATGTCGAGGGAGACACCACACTTGGAAGCAAGATTTTGAGCAGCATCATCTTTAAGGTTTGTGTAACGGTTGGCTGCAGCCTTAACGCAGTTGCAAGCAGCCCTCTTCTCATCAGTGGTTGTAGCCATTGCTTTCAAGTTTTTAACCCCAGCGCAGCAAGCAGCTCCTGGCTCACCACCTTGTGTTAGGTAAGGCACACAAGCTGCCAAAGAAGCGTCCACTTGACCACAAGTGATTGCCCGTGGCTCAGTGATCCTGAATTTTTATGAGATCGTATATGAAAACATTTTCAATGTAAATTCTTCATAAAATTTCGACGTCCAACCTTTTATACTATCAATGTTGTAACTTAATTACTATTCAATCATAGCAAGTTGTTTTTCTTATTTCACAAGTTGTTATTACAATCATTATCAGCGGTTATGTAATTGTGTTAAGAAAAGTTTTGTAGTCATTGTACAAACGTTAAAGAAAAGGAGTTTAACTTGTATACACTGCACCGTAAAACATGTCACTTAAAAAATAAGTGCAGTTAAACATCTGTAATCGGAGGTAAGGTAAACAAAGAAGATAATTTGCTACAGCAAGTTACAATAATCTTACGTATCGCAGTTGATTGTCCTTGAGACAGGGATATCCAAGGTGACTCCACACTTGGAAGCTAGATTCTGAGCAGCATCATCTTTCAGGTTTGAGTAGCGGTTTGCTGCAGCCTTGGCACAGTTACAAGCAGTCCTCTTCTCATCAGTGGTTGTAGCCAGTCCTTTCAAGTTTTTGACCCCACTGCAGCAAGCTGCTCCTGGCTCACCACCTTGTGTTAGGTAAGGCACACAAGCTGCTAAAGAAGCGTCCACTTGACCACAAGTCAGAGCCAGTGTTGGTTCAGCGATCAGCTGAACCATGGCTAACACAACAAGAAATGCTACTGCTACAGCCTTCATTTTCTCTCTTTTAATATTCTTTTGGATTTGAGGGGACTTTATAAATCTTGTATGTGGTGGAATGTCGTTGATGTTTTCCATTTCAGATCAAATGTAGTGTATTTATAGTGATTTTGGAGAGGGGAGACGGTTAATAATGGATAATGTGTGTCAGTATTTTGCAAAATTGGTTACGCTAATTTGGCTTTTTCTTGGATTTTATACGCCATGCGCTGTTTCCTCATTTAGCAAATATGACGATCATTAGGTGCGGCAGTGGTCCCTTGTTGTTGCACATTCCCTTGCCTAAGGTTAATGAAGTGGAAGTTCTGATTACCCTTCATTTGTCTTCTAAACTTTTATGCCTTCTGAAACTGCAAATTATTTAACGTGGGTTAAATAATGCACATTAATCTGTTCCTAAGTTAAATTGCCGTAATGGTCATTTGAAATTGCTGTGAGCTGTGACTTGTGAGAAATTTTATTACGTGTCTCACACGCCATGTTATATTTGTGTGAGATACTTAATTATTTGACAAGTGGATTCATGGATCCCATTTTTTAAAATGAAGATAAAGAATTTAAAAGATAACTTTTACTAAGATTATTAATTGAAAGACTAAAATGGTAATGATATTAAATACATATGGTAAGAAAATATCAACCATATGTACATGAATTCCCATTGCAACACCTTATATCAACGACAACATTGCTCTTCCTGTTATTCTCTTTCTGTTTTTTGGTTATTTCATGTTCTTTTTAAGTTTAGCTATTTGAGTTCTACATTATCAGCCACAAGATTAGTCATCTTATGTTTTTGTTTTTTGTTACACAATCATCTCCCTTAAAATTCATATTTAACTAGAAAAAAATATTGGATTAATTAGTTTGTCTAATTGACAAAACGAATTACGTATTGGCAACTAATAATATTTATAATACAATAAATATTGATCATTTTATATTGCTTTTTTTTATTGTACAATTTTAACTGTGTTATCACTTTTTGTAATAAAAGCTTGACTTGTTCATTGTAGCCATTGCAATTTAGCAAAACTCATCCATATGTTATTGATACATTGTTGATATAAAGTTAGGATCACAATAAAAGACGAAAATTGAAGCACTAAATATGAATTTCAAGGGAAGATGACTATGTAATTAAAAAAGAAAATGACTAGCTAATCTTATGACTCATAATGTAGAGCTCATCAAATAGCTAAAATTTAAAAGAAAAAATGAAACAAAAAGAATAACAGGTAGAGCAATATGTTGTTGCTGATCATGCTGTTGATATTTTCTTACCATACATGTTTGATACAATTCCCATTTTAGTCTTGCAATTAATAATTTTAAAGAGTTACTATTTTTTATTTTTATATTTATTTAAATTGAGTCCACTTGTCAAATAATTAAGTGTCTCACATAAATATGACATGGCGTGTGAGACACATAATAAAATTTCTCGTGACTTGTGACGTGAATAAATATGTGTAATGTGTCATATGCAAGACAAGTTATTGTGTTCTAGTCTTTCTATACTATACTTTAACCTTTTTGGAGTACAATTAACCACAAATTTTTACTTGTCCTTGTGTATAAGATGTTGTAAGTAATTCGCTTCAAACTGAAGAGGATCGAGATGGACTTCGGCATGGCTTTATTTTTGTGTATCACTGCTACTCCTATTAGAAATAATAACACCAATCGTCAGGAAGATTAAGCACTTAAATTTGATATTTTACCTTAACAGAGTTGAAAATCCTCATTTTTATAAATAAAGTAACATCTAAAGAATGAACCATTTTCCTGCCTACAAGTCTAGGCCTTGGCAAAGAGCCGAGTCAGGTTGAAGATCGGCACGGCTCATTATATTTTAGCTCGACTCGATTCGATGTTGGTTAAAGTCCGGTTCAGTCTCGGTCAAAATTTGCCTTGACTCCGCTCAGTCTCGATCAGCTCGGCTCGGCTCGGCTCGACTCAGTTTTGTTAAGTTCGGTTAAAGTTCGAGCTCGACTGAGCCAACTCGGTTGGCTCGATAGATTCATGTATGATTAATTTAAAATAATTTATTAATTCATTTAGCTTACTTATTAGTAATTTATTATCTAAATTATTTATCATTATTGACTGAGCCAACATGCTTGTGGTTGAGTTCGGCTAATCTCGATTATAGAGTAGGTTTGGTAAAACTCTGCTTGGTTCGGCTCCATTTGACTCAATGTCTAGGCCTACGGCTACAACAATTGTCAACTGCTACCTTTCCTTCGCCAACACTACTATTCGATTCAACAGGCTTTCAACAGCAAGACTTAATTCATTCTAGAAAAATGCCAACACCACTATTCGATCCAACAGGCTTTCAACAACAAGACTTAATTCATTCTAGAAAAATGTGAACAAGTTCATCTTCCACCTCAAGAATTGATCAAAACTCAAATGTGATTTTGTTAGATAATGCACTTGCCTTACATCAATCACAAAAGAGTATTTAAACGGGTTTATAATGTTATGGATTACCTATTGTCTTAAGATTTTGGATTGGATATTCAAATTCTTTCATATGGTATCGGAGACAACTTTTGGCGAGCCTGTATACACAACCACTATGTTAGAATCTCTCTCTCAAATTGGCCCATGTAATTGCTTTGAGTTTCTCTCTCAAAAATTGAGCCATCGAACCGCATTTTACAATACCATTGCGACTACTATGGAGTCTCATTTGTCTTGTTTCGGGTCTCCTTGGATATTGTTCACCATTGCTTGGAGAAATCACAATAAATTTGTAAGGAGATAGATGGACTGAAAGTGAAAAACCTCATCAAGAAGTATCAATTGCTAACTCCAAAAGAGTTTAACTAATATACACCGACGGTGTAAACCTTATTTTACACCGTCAGCTTATTTAAAACATATTACAAGTAAATTTTTATATATTTAATTTATTTTACTAATATTTGAATTTTGGTTATGCGAATAATTAGACAAAGTCGGTGTCCTTCCTTTATTTGCGAAGATACCAATTATAAGCTAGTTTTTGCCTTCGTGATTCTTGAATATCGATTCTTCAATCATGACTCAACCATTGGCCAATTTTCTAAGTTAGATTAGCTATTTAAAAGACATTGTAGGTTTGAGAATATTAAAACAAGTAAAATTACATGAAAATTTGCTTGTAATAACAAAACAATTAGGCTTAAGAAGGAATAAACAACTGTAATGGTAAATTAATAGGTAGAAATCAACTTTCAAATATCAACCTTCATGTATTTGCTCTAACCCTAGAACGATATGTTTAGCTACGCATATTTATAATAACAACACAAGAATTCATGAAAGAAATATGAAAGATTGTAATAGATGAAGTAAAGGAATTAAACCCTTGGTTCAATGTGTTAGGAACTCCAAAACTTGCTCCAAAAAATCGACTCCTCTCTCAAAAATGAAATAATAAGTAATTTATATGGTTTACAAAGTCTTCCCATAAGTTAATCCAGAGCCTAAACTAAGTTGGAAAAGTTGGGGTCGCTGAACTAAAAAGCACAGGGCAAGCGTCGCATGGCTCATGGCTTTTGGATGTCGTGCGCTATAGCCCACGCGTCGCATGGCTCATGGCTTCCCACAGTCTGAAGCTGCGGCAGATCCATAGCTTGCACCATAGCTTTGCCTTCTAATGCCATATCCCACAATTAGCTAAGTTCATCAATTTCTTGCCCGATTATATCCATCTTTGCTCCGTTTGCACTCGTATTCATCCAACCCATTCCTAAAATCACAAACACAATAGGTGAGCGCAACAATCACAATTATTTCGTGCAATGGGCGAATAACGTATCAAAATATGAGGGAATATTAAGATAAAATAGGCAAATATTGCCAAACATCATATCACAAGTATCTCTTTAATGCATAAGACATGTCTAGTGTATGTTATTTTTTTCATGAATTTAACAATATTTAGATTGGGAAAATGGTGAAAGTAATAGAGGCATACTGTAGAAGCTTCATTTGGTCAAGCACCAACTCAATCACAAGAAAGTCATTGGTGGCTTGTGTCGCTATTACGCACACGCAAGTATACGCGGTCGATCAAGTAATGAAGTGATAATTAAAAGTATCATTCCACGAGGACTATTGATTAACTACTAACTAAATCAAACAATTTCTAATTGTCTAACAAGAAGGATCCAAGATTTGTGACTTTATGTAACTAAACTAACTAATAAAGTTAAGAAAAAATTAACAAGTAAAATACGCGTTTGAATTCAAGAAGGGATAATAGCCTAGGATTATGAGATATCTGTCAATCCTGTTGAATTCTTCAGGTAATTCGATTCAATAATTTATCTGGGTTACTAATCACAGTGTTAATATTACTCACAGGACTTCGTCAATACCCTGCTCGTCTATTCAAGCCAACTTAACGCCTATATATCTAAAGAATTAGAGTTAACAAGAGCGCACTTATATTTTTCTGTACAGTGATAAAGCATGACTGTTAGGTATATTTCTATCCTAACGGCGAAACCATTCCCCGATGCCTAGGTTCAAGAACACGCTCTATTAAATCCTATTGCAACCTATGGTTCCCACTTTCGAGTTCAACCCTAGGTTTATAAATAGTATTCAATTGGTGATCAAGAAATCAAATAATTAGGCTCAGGATATGAATAAATAATCTAATATAGTAAATTAATGAAATCAAATTAACATCTGAATATCAATAATCATGGAGAATCCTACAACTCTAATACTACCAAACTAGATTAAAGAAAAAAGAAAAGAAGGACACTCAGTTTAAGAGCTCCCATAGGCGTTGCCTCCGTTTCTTGTGTCTGACATCAATATCACCTGCCATGTCACGACTTTTGTTTATATAGTTTGCTAAGGCTAATCCCTCTTGGAGTAGAATTGACTTGAAATTTAACTACTTTTCTATAGTTCACACTAGGCTTCTCTCTTTGATAAGGTTTTCTCATCTTTGCACTCTTGGACTTGCTTTTTCCCATTTGTTACTATATGTCCCCATTTAAACTCATGCGATTCTCCACAAAACTTGTTATGCCACGCAATCTCATAAAGCTCTAGCTTCCAATCTTTTTCATTCTGCACCATCAATTTACCTTCAGTTGTTCCTAAAAAGTTACATTAGCACCCGATTCGTATAAAATTAAGAACTTAGAATAGTTGGGTACATTTAACTATAAAATTACTCAAAGGACGGTAAAATTAAGAGTGAATTAATATCAAAATATATAAATATGGCCAACATCAACTTGGGAATAAACTGTGCTTTACAAAGACTACAGGTGGTCTAAATATCACCAATCTGAGGTTCTAGAACAGAGCTGCTCTAGCTAAGAACTGCTAGGATATTGTTCATAAATTAGATAAGATGTGGATCAGGTAGATTCATACATACTATATAAAAAACAACAGATTCAAAGCTGTAAAATCCCTTAGCAAGCATGCTGAATGATGTAGAAAATTGTGGATGCCAGAAAGGACTTGAGTCTAGTACAGTCAGCAACTCCAAAGAAGAAAAGCATTATTAGGCAAGTGTACTACTAATTACTGGAGATGCTGACAAAGTGGAGTGGAAGTGTATGGTGTTTAAAAATGAAGCTAGACCAAGGGCTAAATTCACATTATGGCTTTATCTTCAAGGCAGGCTACCTATAGTAGATATGCTGAATAAACTGAGTCTGAACTTTGATCCTAAATGTGCTTTGTGTCAGATTCTTCAAGAATCAAGAGATCACCTATTTGTTGAATGTGCATACACACAGAATGTTTGGAAGAGAGTTCTGAAATGGCTGCAAAGACAACATATGGGCAATCTAAGCTGGAATCAACACTTGCAATGAGCTTTTAACGCATCTAAAGGGAAATCTAAACAAGCTCAGATTTTTAAGTTGTTGTATACAGAAGTAACTCATGCTATTTGGAAGGAGAGGAACTAGCGAGTGTTTGAGAGTGTTAGTAGATATTGGGAGGAGGTTGCTAGGGAAGTAGCAATCACAACAACAATCAGAGCATCTCCATGAGTTCAACATCATCTCCAAGTCTATCAAGTTTAGCTAGTATTCTCTAGTATTTTGTAGGAAAGATGTAGAAATGATGGTAGTATAGTTGTAGAGAGTAGTAGTGATGGCACAAGGACTAAGCTAGCTGAGATATGGCCAAGCTGTTTTGTACCTCTCATTTAGTGATTCATAAAATTTTTAATTACAAAAAAAATGTGTACTTTGTCTACTAACAAAAGAAATAGCTGATAGCTGCGGTTAGGAATGGGGTTTTGCAGCATTCTACCCGTCCGAAAAAAAGATTTCCAGTGCTACGGTTTAATGAAGCTGCTGGCAGAACTGCAGGTATATGTACAGTTGCGGCGGTTGTTTGCTTAAACCGCTGGCTAAAACTCAATATAATTAATTTATTAATCCTCAACTCGGAGAGTGAAAGAGTTTTCTCTCGCAGGTAACTGCTGAGAGTAGTTTCGTCTCTCTCTCAGAAGAGGTTATCATCTTCCCTGATCTCATCTCAGTGGCGGTTTTCTATTTTATTTGCAATTTGTGCTCTATTTTTCCAAACAATGACGGATAGACACAATGATTTCCTACTTATAATCTTACTTTGTCCGGTTAATTCTTCACCTAAGAACAGTAACTGCCTCAAATATATATTATTCATGGCAGAGCAAAGGTTCAAAAGCACTAATGTAAGTGTTCTTCTGTGTGGAGAGTTCAACATCTTCCCATTAGGTTTTCACAACATAAGTGTGACTAAGCCCATTCTCACATATGACCAAAACTTCATAACATATTTGAACATTGATCGTAGGATTGGTTACTATATGAAGGGAGACTTTCGAATCTACAGTCGAAAAGTGAACGATTTCGAGATCAAGTCAGACAATAGCGAAGTAAACATAATTTGGGCTTCTTCCTTTGATGGACCACTATCCTTGGTTTACTGTGTTGAGATTGTCAAACTTGTAAGTGGAGAAGTCCTTCGAGTCGGCGATCTCCGTAGACGGCGAAGGAAGCTTTTCAGTACTAAAGGATTTTCACTGGCAAGAACTCAATAGTTACTGTTAGCTCCTTGATTCTGTTGCTCGGAAATGGCACGGTTGAGACAAGGGATTTGCCTGATGGCCCTTGGCTCAACCTAAATGTGGACATCATGTAACAGCTACGTATGTGTGGGCATGACATAGGCTTGATGGCAGCGTGCGTGGGCTACGTTGCTATCTCATGTGTGGGCATGAAGACTTGATGACTAGAACTAGGAAAAGACCTTGACATGGCATGGCATATCAAGGCAATGCAAGGCAAGGGAAGGCAAGGCAGTAGAACGAGGGAAACGGCTAAGGCATGGGCGTTCGCTAAGTGTGACCGTGGTGCAGTCAGCTAGATTTGTGCGTGCAGGCAGCTGGAGACGTCGTTGGCACAATGCAATGTCATGCAACAACAAGACTTAGTGAATGGCTAAGTATTGGGGCGCAGCTAAAGCAATCAGATCATGTGCTAGGCACATGGACGGTGGTTATAGGCAGTTCCTTTGGTTCCTATGTTGTAGGGCTGTTATGCCTATGTGTAATTTGTCTTGTATTTTAATTATGTGGATAATTATTGATGCCTATGCAGTTTGGGATGTAAATTGCCCTAGTGTGTTGGCTTAAAACGTGGCTGCCAAGTGTCCTAGTCTAAAGCTGGCTATTTATATGGCCAAGTGAAGGCAAAAACACAAGTGAGTAAGAATTGTGATTTTGCCTAAGTGTTCAGAACATTGTGTGTCTGTTGTATACGTGATAAATACAAAGTTGGGCGTGAGTTTTGCCCGTAAATCAGTGTGTGCTTATGTTTCTTACTTGTCCCGAAAATAAACTAAGTCATTGAACCAAAACCAACCATGGTTCCAGGAGCAATGGGTGTAGTAATTTCTTTGCTCCTTCCATGTCAAATTTCTTCAGAAGTTCCTTGATATATTTTTGTTGATGAATCATGGTTCCTTCAGGTGTCTGTTTTATCTGCAGTCCTAGGAAGAAATTGAGTTCTCCCATCAGGCTCATTTCAAATTCACTGCCCATCAAATCAGCAAATCCCTTGCATAGTACCTCTTCAGTGGCTCCAAAACTGATATCATCAACATAAACTTGAACCACCAATAGATCCTTTCCTTTCTTCTCTAGGAATAGTGTATTATCAATTTTTCCTCTTAAAAAACCATTCTTCAGTAGGAATCCTGATAGTCTTTCATACCAGGCTCTTGGAGCTTGCTTCAATCCATAGAGTTCCTTGTCCAGTTTGTAAACATGATCAGGAAATTCATTGTTTACAAAACCTGGTGGCTGTATTACATAGACTTCTTCATTTAGGTAGCCATTCAGGAAGGCACTCTTCACATCCATCTGATACAGTGTGAACTCCATGTATGTAGCAAACGCAATCAACATTCTAATAGCTTCCATCCTTGCTACTGGTGCAAAAGTCTCATCATAGTCAATTCCTTCGTCCTGGCTGAATCCTTGAACTACTAATCTGGCCTTGTTTCTTGTCACTATACCGTGCTCATCCCGTTTATTTCTGAACACCCACTTTGTTCCAATTATTGATCTGTCCTTTGGCTTAGGAATCAGGTGCCATACTTTGCTTCTTTCAAACTGATGAAGTTCATCCTGCATGGCTAGAATCCAATCTGGATCTTCTAAGGCTTATTTCACATTCTTTGGTTCCAGAGATGATAGAAAGGCAAAGAATGCACAAAAATTCTTCAAGGCCGATCTGGTCATGATTCCAGTATCCAGCTCCGATAATACATTCTCCAAAGGATGAGAACTTTGGTGCTTCCATGGTCTGGGTTGAATATGACGAGAAGAACCTTCAGCATCACTTTAGGTAGGTTCTTCCTGACTTGCTGAATCATCGACTTCACCTGATGTTTCCCCTGTCATATTGACTCCTTGTTCTCGTAATGTTGAATACTCACATGATTCTTCTTTATCTTCTGGATCTTAAGAGTCAGCTACACCATCTTCTCGACTAAGGCCAATCGCTTGATCATCTACTTCAATTTCATCTAGTGCCTTATCAGATTCATCAAATACCACATACATACTTTCCTCCACTGTTTGTTTTCTTTTATTAAACACTTTGTATGCTTTGCTTTTAGTTGAATAACTAAGACATATTGCTTCATCACTTCTAGCATAAAATTTCCCCAATGGTTCCTTTCCGTTATTGTGGACAAACCACTTACAACCAAAGCGTCTCAGATGTGCAATATTCTGTTCCTTCCTCTGAGTAGCTCATGTGGGGTCTTGTCAAGAATAGCTCTGATGGAGCATCTGTTCAGCAAATAGCATGCAGTGTTTACCAAAAGTTTCTTGCAAGCCCACTTGACAGCAACATAGTCCTTGCCATATCCTCCAGAGACATGTTCTTCCTTTCAACCAGTCCATTTTGCTGTGGAGTTCTTGGTGCAGACAAATTATGATCAATGCTGTATTTTGCACAATACTCAGAGAACTTTGAGTTTTCAAACTCCGTTCCATGATCGGATCTAATAATAATAAGTTCCAACCTTAACCTTTTCCGCACAACACCAGCCCAGTCTTTGAAGCTATCAAAGGCTTCATCTTTAGACGTCAAGAACAAGGTCCATGTGTACCTAGAATAATCATCAATAATTACGAACACAAACCTCTTTCCTTCTCTGCTCCTGACTCTCATAGGTTTATACAGATCCATATGTATCAATTCCAGTGGTTTTGATGTACTTACCACCTTCTTCGATTTAAAGGATGATTTCACATGCTTCCCCTTTACACAAGCATCACACATTTTTATGTTTTTAAATCTCTTACTAGGCAGCCCACGAACCAGTTCCTTTGATACTAGCTTGTTGAGTTGTGAGAAACTTATGTGACCCATTCTTTTGTGCCACAACTGAGAATCACTTTCTTGTACGTTCAAGTATGTTAAATTATTTTCAGGCATTGATTTCAATGATGCTTTGTACACATTGTTCACCCTTTTTCCTTCCATAACAATTTCTCCACTCTGTAGATTCTTCACAATGCACCCTACAGATGAGAAACTCACTTCATTTCCTCTATCGTACAGTTGAGAGATACTTAGCAGATTGTGTCCGAGACCATCGAAAAATTATACGTATTCAATTGCACGGTCTAGAGTTCTCCCAACCTTTCCAATTCCTATGATCTGTCCACTTTTTCCTCCTCTGAAGGCTACACTGCCTCCTTGAAATGCTGCGAGTGAGAGAAAGCTTCTTCTATCTCCTGTCATGTGCCGTGAACAACCGCTATCAAGAATTTAGCTTGGGTTTTTCTCCCTCACTCCAGCCTGCAAAACAGATTAAGGGTTAGCTTTAGGAACCTAGACAAGCTTGGGTCCCTTCTTATGAGAGAATGGATAAATCAAATCCTGTTTAGCCCATCTAGGTAGAACACTTCATTTATTCTTGGCATTTTCCTTGCTTGCATTCATGCACCTTTGTTTGTAGTGTCCAGTTTCACCACAAAAGGTGCACAACATGTTACAAGGCAATCCCACATACTTACTCTTAGGATTATATGGAGGCAATGGTTTCTTGAATCCTAGTCCTTGTTATCCATTTATCTGATTTTCAAGAACCCAGTTCATTGCCTCAGAAGACTTATTCCATTTTGTTAATCTGGTAAGTTCATATTCAATTTTTTCAACCTTTTGACTTAAAGTCCTGTTCTTTTCAGTTTCCTGATACAGAATCTCATTTGTTCTTTTAAGTTCATTTTCAAAAAAGGTTTGAACTTCACTTATTACTTGCTTACCATTTACACTATATTTTAACTGATTAAGTTCCAATTCCAGTTCAGTGATCTTAGAGTTTGACACAAGAGTTTGCCCTTTTAAAATGGCATTGATTTCTTCCAGTTCAATATTTTGTTCTTGAAGACTCTTGTGCTTAGTTCTGAAATCACTTAACTCTTCAGTTAATTTATCTTTATCAACTTTCTCCTTTTCATAACCCTCAATCAAAGTGGCAGTGATTAAGATCAAATTTTCAGTAGAGTATGTATGTATATTTCTTTGAGATTATATAGACATACCTCTGCTGAAGGAGCAGCTTCTTCTCCATCAGTTGCCATAAGAGCTGAGTCCTTCTTTTTGTCACCTTCTGTGTGTATTTCCTTTAGCTTTTCCCACACTTCTTTAGCTGACTTGCGTTCAAGTATTCTTGCTAGCACGTCAGTAGTCAGCCCTCTCCTCAGGTACAGTTCAGCTTTGGAGTTTGCCTGTAGCCAGTCTAGATCTTGAGGATCTAGTTCTTCTACCTTCTTTGGCACCAGAACCCCGTTCGTTGCTCTCTTTACAGGAACGTGAGGTCCTCTTTTCACAATCAACCAGAGATTGTAATTTGTTGCTTGAAGGAAGTTTTTCATCTGTTTCTTCCAGCACTTGTAGTTAGTCCCATTGAACACAGGTGGCTTTGAAGGATCACTGAACTCCTGAGGGTCTTCCTTATCTGAACTGATGTCTGTTAATCCCATCAGTGCTAGTGGTGATTCATCTCCAGATTCTTTTTCATGATCAGATTCACTGTCAGTTGGTCCCCATATAGCATAGAAAGCTTCATTTCTCTTCCTTCTTTCTGCTCTGAAGTTTGGAGGTCGTCTTGCCTTCTTCTTATCTTTATCATTCTCCTTTGACGCCTCATTTTCCTTTTCCTTAGTTGCTCTATTTTTCATCCATTCTGCTTTCCACATAGGACAATCCATAACAGCATGATCCTTCTTGAAGTACTTAAAACATCCTGAATAATCAGGATTGTCGACTATGCTCTTCCTTCCAGAGTTTTCCTTGCCATTTCTTTTGAAGCCTTTGAACTTTCCCAAGTTAAACTTCTGTCTCAAGGCACTAACCATTGCTGCTTTGACTGATTGATAATCAACATAATCCTCTGTTTCATCAGTTGCTTCAAGTGCAAGGGTCTTGTCCTTCTTAAGAACTGGCTTAGTTTTTGAATCTTTCATCATCTCATGAGTTTTCAGGCTACCAACCAGTTCTTCAAGTTTGATGGATCTTACAGGTTTAGACTCAATAATAGCATTCATCTTGGGTTCCGAAGCCTCTGGTAACACATTCAGAACCTTGTCCACCATCTCTACTTCAGGCAACTCCATGTCCAGGGATCTCATCTCATTAGTAAAAAACGTTAACCTGGTCATCATATCCTGGATTGATTCCTTCTCTCCCATAGAGAACAGCTCAAATTGCCTCTTCGACAGTCTTCTCTTTGAGTCCTTCACTTCAGTGGTTCCTTCATGTGCAACTTGCAAGGCAACCCAGATTTCCTTGGAAGTTTTGTAAGATGATACTCTATTAAACTCCTCAGGGCCAAAACCACAAATTACCAAACGTTTGGCTTTGTGATTCTTTTTAATCATCTTATAGTCCGCCTCATTGAACTCCTCTTTCAACTTAGGTTCTTGTCTTGCTGCAGCTCCCTCACCAACTATTTTAGTAGGAATCAAATTTCCTTCTGACACTATAAGCCATAGTTGGTAGTCCTCAGCACATATGTAGTTTTCCATCCTGTTCTTCCACCAAGCATAGTACTGCCCATTGAAATATGGGGGCCTTTGAACTGACTGTCCTTCAGTGATGGTAGGTGGTGTACTCATAATTCTGATCCTTCTCAAGGTGTTAACCTAGCACGAGAAGACCTGCTCTGATACCACTTGTTATAATCTAAGCACCTCCTACGGACACTAGAAGGGGGGTTGAATAGTGTCCTCCGATTTTCGTTTTAAGAACTCGATCTGTCTGCGTCAAGAACAAGGTTCTTGACTTGACTGTTTGCACTCAACCACCTTTACACACACAAATAACAGGCACAAGGAACACGGTGTTTTTACGTGGAAAACTCCTTGCTCAAGGGAGAAAAACCAAGACCCACACTCTGGGATTTTAGAACTCAATCCACTAACACAAAGAGCAAGTTTCTGATTACAAGACTCTGTAACCAAGGGGCTACACTCTAGACCCTAATCACTCAACAAAGCTAAACTCTAGCTTTACAAAGTAATCTCTCAAAGATTCACCTAATACAATTGCTTCTACGATAAGCTAATAGGTAGAGACACCGATTGCACAAAACAAGACAACTTACAAAACTCAGAACCTAGACAGAATATCTAGACTCAAACAATTTAGGTCCACCAGTTGTCTTCCTCAGTTATCTCACGTTGAGAGTTGCTGGATCACCTTGGTATGCTCTCAACTCTCTGTTTGTGAATAACTACTTTCGGCAGTATCAATTGCTTGTATTTATATGGGCTTCAGAACCCTAGTTGAGTCCCACAAGGAAACCTTGTAATTATGGTAAGACAAGATTCCTTGTGACTCTTTCCTTCTTCAAGTCCAACTCGTATTCCTACTTCGAAGAGACAGCCTGGGCACCGCCTCTTTTAGTCTGACTAGGACGCATACTCGTTCATGCGCCACTACTCCTAGTTCCGCAGGGATTTGCAACCCTCAAATCTTTTCGATCAGTCGTGCCCTTCTATGCAAGGACCAGGTTCTCCTCTGGAACCTACTGGGTCCTTCGTGTTTGTCATTTTTCAAAACCTTTTCTCAACAATTGCTAATACTTATTTTCAAACACAACATAAACTAAGTCCTAAGCAAGCAAGATGGCAAGAGTTCTTAGCAGAATATGATTTTGTCTGGGAACATAAGCCGGGTAGGCACAATCAAGTAGCGGATGCTTTGAGTAGGAAGGAAGTATTTGCTGCTATTTATCACATCACCAAACTTGAATCTGATTTCATTGATAAGATTAAGCTAATGATCCTTTGTATGTGAAGACAATGGATCAAGTGCAAGAGGGTACTGTTAGGCGGTATTGGATCGAGGACGATCTGCTTTATTTTAAAAGGGGGAGGATCGTCGTGCCTCAGGGTGGTGGATTGCGTCGTGAACTCTTAAAAGAGACGCATGATACTATGTGGGCAGGCCGCCCCGGTGTTGACCGGATGCTGGCTTTGTTATCTCGATCCTATTTTTGGCCTAAGATGGAATATGATATTGAAGCTTATGTCAAAACTTGTTTAGTATGTCAACTAGACAAAACGGAAAGGAAGAAAGAAGCTGGATTGTTGCAGCCTTTACCTATTCTAGACAGACAGTGGGCTTCCGTTTCTATGGACTTCATAAGCGGCTTTCCAAAAGTGAATGGTATGTCTTCGATTATGGTTGTTGTAGACAGATTTTCAAATTATGGAGTCTTTATTGCTGCCCCTATTGTGTGTTCATCTGAAGTTGCTTCTGAGTTATTTTATAAGCATGTGGTCAAGTATTTCGGTGTTCCAAATGATGTAGTGAGTGACAGGGATGCTCGGTTTATGGGTCGGTTTTGGACTGCTTTGTTCAACATGATAGGGACTGATCTGAAATTCTCTACAGCAAATTATCCACAAGCTGATGGACAAACAGAAAGACTCAACCACTTACTGGAAGAATACTTAAGGCATTATGTGTCGGCAACACAGAAAAATTGGCTTGAACTGTTGGATAGTGCACAATTCTGTTACAATTTGCACAAGTCATCAGCAACAGAAATGAGCCCGTTTGAAATTGTCTTGGGTAGGCAGCCAACAACTCCTTTGGAAGTGACAAAACAGAAGACAGGAGGCAAGTGTCCAGCGGCTTATAGATATGCTCGTGAGAAGCAAGAGTTGCTTGATGAAGCGGCTGACAGCTTGAGGAAAGCCTCAAAGAGAATGAAGAAGTATGCTGACCGACGTCGACGTTATGTTGAGTTTGATGTTGGAGATAAAGTGTTGCTAAAACTTACTCCTCAGATTTGGAAGAAAATCAGCAGCAAGACGGTTCATCGTGGCTTGATTCCAAAGTATGATGGGCCATTTGAAATTGTCAAAAAAGTGGGTACTGTTGCATACCGGCTGAAGCTACCTGATAGGCTAAAGGTACACCCGACTTTCCATGTGAGCTTCTTGAAACCTTACTTTGAAGATGCTACTGATCCGGACAGAAACAAAAGTAAACGTTCGCCTTCTGTGGTGCACAAACAGTTTGATTTGAGCATTGAAAACATTTTAAATCACCGGACTTTGGGCATGAGAAAGAAGAACAGGCGGACAGAATTCTTAGTACAGTGGAAGGGACAACCTAAAAGTGATGCAGCTTGGGAAAAAGCTGCTTCGTTGTGGTAGTTTGAAAAACAAGTGCAGGCCTATCTTGATTCTGCCTCGTCGAGGTCGACGAGTTCATCTGGTGGGGGTGGTCTGTTAGCCCCTTGATTCGGTTACACGAAAATGGCACGGTTGAGACAAGGGATTTGCATGATGGCCCTTGGCTCAACCTAAATGTGGACATCGTGTATCGGCTAAGTATGTGTGGGCATGACTTAGGCTTGATGTCAGCGCGCGTGGGCTACGTTGCTATCTCATGTGTGGGCATGAAGACTTGATGACTGGAACTTGGCAAAGACCTTGACATGGCATGGCATGTCAAGGCAATGCAAGGCAAGGCAGTAGAACGAGGGAAACGGCTAAGGCGTGGGCGTTGGCTAAGTGTGATCGTAGTACAGTCAGTTAGATTTGTGCGTGCAGGCAGCTAGAGACGACGTTGGCATAATGCAACGTCATGCAGCAACAAGACTTAGTTAATGGCTAAGTATTGGGGCGCAGCTAAAGCAATCAGATCATGTGCTAGGCACATGGACGGCGGTTATAGGCAGTTCCTTGGGTTCCTATGTTGTAGGGCCGTTATGCCTATGTGTAATTTGTCTTGTATTTTTATTATGTGGATAATTATTGATGCCTATGCAGTTTGGGATTTAAATTGCCCTAGTGTTATGGCCAAGTGACGGCAAAAACACAAGTGAGTGAGAATTGTGATTTTGCCTAAGTGTTCAGAATATTGTGTGTCTTTGTTTACATGATAAATACAAAGTTGGGCGTGAGTTTTGCCCGTAAATCTGTGTGTGCTTATGTTTCTTACTTGTCCCGAAAATAAACTAAGTCATTGAACCAAAATCAAGCAAACAATAAACGAATAGGCTGAAATAGTGTGGGCTGTTGCCGCGGGTTTAAGTGCAAAAGATTAACCCCGTAACAGTTACCATGGTTATAGGTTGGGCTGAACCGTGATGGTCTATCCCGTAGACATAATGGATATATCTTTTTTGTTGGGAATTTGTTATATAATTCTTGGGTTGAAGTTGTCAGGCCTCTCTTTCAGCAAATGGAATGCTTGCGCAGGATATCTTTGATTTTGCTTCAATGGCTTCGTTTGAAACCAATTTGCTCTTAAAGATGTCTTTGTGGGCTCTCAAATTGCTGGATTGCATCAAGAAAGTTCTCAATCGCTTCACGGTACGTGTTGTTTATTCTAATGTGATGTGTATTAATAAGACAATAGAATTAGGGTTTGTTGTGGGTTTTCATGGATTAAGCATATCATAATTATGGTGTTGGATGCCTGTTATTCATTGCATTATGCTTATGTGTCTCAATTACAATTTTTTGGGATGCCTCTTATTGCTAAAGCTATCACTTTCACCAAAACTTCACTATTATGCCTAAAGATTGGACCTCGATACGAATTCTCTTAGATACTTATCTGACGAGGAAGTGGTTTTCTCATAATGTTGTATGTTTTGTTAGCCCGTTAGTTCTAGGTGCTTGTAATTCTTAGCTCTGCTAATAAAGTGCAAAAATTAGCTCTTAATTGACGGTGTGGGACGAGTAACTCCTTCAGGGCTTAAGCCTTTGGGTATATATACATCACGCTACTCTTTATTTTTGTCTATTCCTTCTCTTTATTTTCGTTTTGATTTCTCTTCTTAATTTTGTAACCTATCTATAATTTTCCAATTATAATATTAAATAATCTGTTCTACATACTTCGGCCATGACCCAATTCATATCTTGTCCTTTGAAACTTTAAAAAAAGTTTAATTTGCAAAAACTTATTATTTACTTATTAAAAATACTATGTAATCCCTTTAATTTAAAATTACTTTCTCTTGCAATTCTTAATTTTACACAAAATTTCTATTTAAACTATTTCCTAATTTTTTTTCTAAAAAAACTACAGTTTCTAATTTTTAAAATAAATTTTATTTACAAAACCGCCGGAATATGCTACATAACCGGCTGCTATGTGCAGTCTACCGAAACCGCCGCTTTAAACCCGAATTGCCGCTAAAGACCTCCTATTAGGAGCGACTAACCGAACTGCTGCAGAAAAAGCGAGTATTTTAGCTGAGTAAACCGTTGCTACTAAACCACGGGTAAATGACTACTTTTTAGTGTAACTTAAATTCTTCAATGAGATGAATACAAATATCACAATCCTAGCCTAAATCCGAGCATGCATCCTACCCTTCAAAATGCAAAAAATTCAATATCACGTCCCAAACAGAAGGGCCGTGACCGACATTCATCATGCAATGCTACCCGTCAAATATAATCCAATATAGAGGATGGTTTGGCCTAGACCCACATAGGAATTAGTAGCACGTCTAAATAAAATTGGAATATCCATATTAGGCAAAAATAATATGGAACACTTATTATTATTTTTAATATAAATTAGTCAATAGGTGTATAATTTATGTATAATCCATATATAATATATATGTACACGTACATAATATATATAATTTTATGTATACAAGCTAAAAAATTATAACAGTGAAAATGGATGGCTATATGTAAAAAGAACCCATTAAGCTGTGGGCATTTGACCCAATATTTCTATAAAAGGAAGAGAAATTATAAGGCGTCTTTGAACGTCGACAATGAAAAGGGAACGGGTAGACTATGGCAGGTGGGGGGTGGGATATATGAGGCCGAGTGGGGGTGTGAGCAGAGGCGAATCTAGAAATTGAAAAATATGGGTGCACCACTAGCTTTAAGATAAAACTTTTTTTGATTATACATACTTTTACATAGATAACAACTTGAATGCGCACAAAGTACTTCATTCATTATCACAAAAAGACATCATTCAATTTACAACTGCACTCGACGAGTTTTCATACTTTGAAAACAATTTATAATAGCATCATTACTTACAGTTGCAAATACATTACGCTCTATCTTGCAAACTAAACAACCATTTAAAATTCATCACCAATACTATTACGTAGATCATTTTTTATCAACTTCATTGAGGAGAACGCTCTTTCCACGCTTTGTTGTAGCGACAGGTAAAATCAAAGTCAGCTTCACAAGTTAATAGATGAGAGACCAAGTTTGATCTAGCTTTATTTTTGCCATAATTGTAGCAAGATCCTTGATGCCTTTCAAGTTGAGAAACTTGCTATCACATTCTCATTCATAGATGATGAAACTATCAAGCTCGTAACTAAGAGCCCGAAGCATGTTATCATTAAAATTGCTTGAGTAATACTCCGCCAACTTCAGTATTCTTCCTTTGTCAAAATTAGCAAATGAATCAACTGGATTTAAACTAGCTATACCAAAGAGTAAGTCATTAGTCACAACATCAAAACACTTATTAAGATCTTGAAGTTGCAAATCAATAAAGTGAAAGTGATGTGAACATGAAACTTTTGACTTCTTACGAGGCCTTGGAATTTCCAAGTCTTCATCCTTTTTGGGAATCAAAATACCATGTTTACTACAAAATGAGTCAACATCATTCATCAAAGATTCTAGTTCACTTTCTCTCTTTATATACAATCTTTTCTTTGCAAGTTCAAGTAACCCCATAACATTGACAAAGTCTTAATCTTTTTTTTTTTTGTAAAGCTTTGTTCAACTCATTTGTAACAAGCAACATCTTGAACATCAAGTGCAACAAAAACACGAATGCATATTTTTGAATTTTGCTCAAAAGATTTCCCACCGAAAACCTATCAACATGATTTGGACAATCCCGTTTCATATGTTTAAGTACTTTAACAATTGAAGAAAATTTAATCATGAAATTTTTCAAGGTTTTAAAATGAGATCCCCAACGAGTATCACCCGTTTGTTGGAGGCCACGTTCTTGATTTAGTCCTTGCCCAGTATGAACTTCTCCCGATTAAAGCAACTTATCCAACTTCGTCTCTAGTTGATGTTGTCGAAGTAATTCCATGCGTTTAAAAGATACTCCAATAGCATTCAATACATTAGTGACAGTAAAAAAGAAAGTATCCACATCCCGGTACTTTTAAAAAGAGCCGCTAGTGTCAATTGTAATTGATGAACAAAACAGTGAATACAATATGCGGACGGGACATCTTATAAAATAAAGGTCTTTAGACCATTTATTTCTCCTTGCATATTACTAGCTCCATCGTAACCTTGCCCATGTAACTTGGACGGATCCAAAAGTAAAGAATATTGCTTCTTTTAATAATCATGAAGAAATATCACTCACATGGACAATACCCAAAAAGCGCGCTATCACCTCCCCACTTTTGTTAGCATATCGAATAACTAGGGCCATTTTCCCTTTATGTGAAATGTCCTTGGATTCTTTAACTAATATTCCAAAATAATCACCATCCTAGTCATTGATGATAGCTTTAGTTGTTTTCTTAGCACAAGCATCCACAATCTCCTTTTTGATTTGTTGGACAAATCATCTTATCATTTTTTGAAGAATTATGTAATATTACATTTCCGACATCCGGATTCTTATCCCCATAAAATTTCAAAAGCTCAAGGAAAAGACCTCTCTAATCGGAATCTTCACGCTCATCATGACCACGAAATGACAATCCATTTCTTAAGAGAAACCATACCACATCAACCGAGGTATTTATGCACATCCGATAATCATTTTTTTCTTTCTCACTTTGCTTGTCAAAAGAAGATTGAATCGATTGACGCTGATTCATCAAATCTTGCATCCAGTTGAAACATTTATGATGGACACTATTTACATCACCAACATGTGTTTTAAGTCTTTCCGGCCCATGATTCCAACCCCTAAATCCATCTTTTATAGATGCATCACCTCCTTTACTTTGACATTCAAATTCATTATTGAATAAATAGTAACACAAACAGAAAATTTTTATGCTATATTCCAACTATTGAGAATATGTAGCCTTAAGCCAATCGGGACTAAAATGACACATTTTGATTCCAAACTTATTATTAGGAAAATCGGTTGACAAGGCCCTTTTTTGAATATAATATCTCCTCACTTTGTCTTGAATATTAGGACTACACTGAGAGATAAGTAATCTTTCTTTAGGATCGGCTTTGAGATATCCCAATTCAAAAACAATATCAACATGTGAAGGAGTGGAAGAAATTGTCTGTCTTTGAACTTCCGGAGCTCTCTCCGAACTAATGGATGGCCCGCTACAACTAAAACTTGGTTGCCCAACTTTCTGCTTGATTAAATATCTATCCATTTCAATACTCAAGGATAAAGTTCCTACAAAATTATATTCTAACTTTAATTCAATCGTAGTTTATAGTCACCATCACAAAGTCATAATAATAAAAGCGAATCACATCCTTACCAATTCATAATAAACAAGGGAATCACAAAATTATAATTAAAAAGATCACATCCTTACAATTCAATTAACATTAAGGGAATCACACCCTTGCAAAATCATAATAAAAAAAAGGGAATTACACCCTTGCAATTTAACAATAAAAATAGGGAATCACACTCTTATAATTCAATCAACAAAAAATAGGGGAATCACACCCCCTTTCCAAGTTCATTATAAAAAGGGAATCACATCCTTCAACTTAAATTAAAATAACATAAAAAGTATAAATTATAACAAAGAAAAATCAAAATTTAACTTGCAATTTTTTGTTAGTAACCTTTAAAGAAAAGTCACACTTTGAAAACTGCACTAGATGCTAATGACAAAGCTTAATTGGAGCCACACTTTTATTTCTTGAGAACAAAATTGCTAGAGCCAAGAGAGAGTGAGATGGGTTTTGGCTTTCATTTTAGGTTAGGTTTTGGGGGGAGTAATTAATTTGGGGATTTGGAATAAAAGAATAAGTAATAGTTAAAAGAAATTAAAAGATTTTTTAACTTTGACCTTTGATATTGAATTTTAATAAAAAAAAATATAAGTTAAAAGTGTCTAGATTGTTGATTTTGATAACAGGGTATCGTATTCATGGCTTAGCAAATGCATAAAAAATGCTCTATTTGTGCTGCCAGCTGGAATAGAAACCGCGTGTTCAAGTTAGAATATCCAAAGCTCCTGACAGTACACCACTCCAACTTTGTGACTATGGTTCCCATTGTTTGCATTATTCTTAATTTTCGAAATATATACCTAGTATATCAAATTTATTTGGCGGATTATAGGTTCCCGGGAACCGTTGTTAGAAATCTGATTTCGTAAGTGACCAAAACAGAAAAATAGATGAACAGAAATATGCAGAGTTATATGTCCCGAGCCCACAACTCTCTTATGCGTCCTTAAAGAATCTTATCCCCTCACTGTTGCTCAAGGTTCACGGATAAATTCTTCCCAGGATAGAACGGAACGTTCAACTTAGCGGTAGCGGTACTTCAAACCACTAAGTTATCGGCGAACTTAAAATAATGGTGCAAATCACACGACCGACTTACTTTGTTTTTGAAAGTAATGATGCAGAAAGGAAGAGGAGATATGTCAGAAAATTTCAGGGTGAAAAATTCTGAAGGAATGGCTATCTATTTATAGCCAACAAAATTCTGGATAAAAGGGTGTGAAGGTGGCTGTTCACATTACAAGTGGGTATTCACGAAATGCAACCCTTCAGGTGGGTGGCTGTTCACATTGCAAGTGACTATTCATGAAAAGCAACCCTTCAGGCGGGTGACTGTTGACATTGCAAGTGACTATTCATGAAAAGCAACCCTTAAGGTGGGTGTTTCTAGAATACGCGGGAATTTTCTAGAGCGAGAATTTTATTAAAGACAAATTACCGTTACAAAAACAGTCATATAAAATATTAATATAAAATAATAATATTAAATAAATGATCTAATTTTGTTGGTCAAAAGCCAAAGTTGCTTTTTATCTTCTTCCCTCATTTTCCATTCACACTACCACACTTTAACCCCAACAATCCCCAACATGAATGGGGAATGGTGGAAACATGCATGAAAAAAAACTTGTGTGATTCGCAACTAAGGACTAATTGTATAGGGATAAATAGGTTTCCCTTTGAACTTTCCATAGTGAACATATATCGGATATACTCGGTCAATTGGTATATTTGATATCTTTGAACCGTTGAGCTTTAATGTATACCTAGACAACATATGTCACACAATTAATCCTTATCCATTTTTTGGTTCTCATTGTTGTATTCGTTTCAGCCATGAACACTGTCTGGTTTAATAAGTGCATAGAGAATTGGCCTTACAGAATCCTCCTTGAAGCGGCTTCAACTTCACACTTACATAGGTGACTTCTAAATGTGTAATCCCGTAGATGTACACTGTTTGATAATCCCCATATCAAACTTAGATAATCATTAAAAAGCGATGACGCTCTATCCTTGGTACTGAACATTGTCTCATCATGAGAATGGACCAAAATAAATTTAGTTTGACAATGTTGAACCGTCAATCACAACTTTGTTTGAGCTCCTTGAACCTAGATCTTGGGATCTCCAGTCTTCTAGGTAGAGTTACCGCCATGAGTCACTTCTCCTCGGCCATAGTCTCATTCTCTTTGATGACCATTCTACTGCCTCTCTAGTTAGGCCTTTTGTAAGTGGATCTGACACATTTTCTTTTGACCTTACATAGTCAATTGTCATAATGTCCCTAGAGATCAGTTGTCTAATGGTTTTATGTCTTCGTCGTATATGACGATTTTTACCGTTATACATGACATTCCTTGGTAAAATTTTCACCCACGGGCCAATTTTGTCACTGGTATTCCGTTCGAAGACACTTTTTTATTGGTCTTACATGAGAGGCCACTTTTTGGAACTTCAATCTTTGTGGGCTGAAGTTCAAACCTTGTGGGTTGAACTTCATGCCTAAATTATGAAGTTTCAACTTCTATCTGTAAGGGCTGAACTTTTAGGTATAGATGCATAAACTTCAACCCTTGTGGGCTGAAGTTGAACTTCAATCCTTGTGGGCTGAACTTGTGTGAAGTTCAACCAAAAAGAATTGAAGTTCCAAAAAGTGGCCTCTCATATAAAACTAATAAAAAAAGTGGCCTCAAACCAAAGACCACTGTCAAAAGCGGCCTTTGGTGCACTTCATCCCATTCCTTGCCCTTCCTATAGCGGATTGACCATCACAATGTATGCAGATTGGTGTCAATGGCTTTGGCCAAAATGGAATATCTTTCAAGAAATTCCGAAGCCATTCAGCTTCCTCACCGGCTTTGTCTAAAGCTACAAATTCAGTTTCCATTGTGGAGCGGGCAATTAATGTCTGTTTGGACGAATTCCAAGAAACCGCTCCCCCACCAACTGTGAAAATATAGCCACTTGTGGATTTAGACTCAGTTGAACCGGTGATCCAGTTTGCATCATAATATCCCTCAATAACTTCAGGGTACTTAGGATAATGCAAAGCAAAGTCTTGGGTATATTGCAAATATCCCAAAACTCGTTTCATTGCCATCCAATGAGTTTGGTCTGGATTGTGTGTGTATCGACTCAATTTACTTATAGCACAGGCTATATCTGGTCGAGTGCAATTCTTTATATACATTAAACATCCTAACACACGTGCATAATCCAGTTAAGACGTACTTTTACCTTTGTTCTTCTTAAGAGCAAGAGTTACGTTAATTGGAGTTTTTGAAACTTTGAAGTCCAAATACTTGAACTTGTCAAGTACTGATTTGATGTATTGAGATTGAGACAGAGCCAAACCACCAGGAGTTTTATGTATTTTAATACCCAAGATTACATCGGCAACTCCTAAGTCTTTCATATCAAATTTGCTAGTCAACAAACGCTTTGTAGCATTTATGTTGGCAATGTCATTACTCATTATCAACATATCATCCACATAAAGACAGACAATGACTATTTGTTTTGGAGTGTTTTTAATGTAAACACATTTATCACACTTATTAATCACAAAATCATTTGACAACATTGTATGGTCAAATTTTGCATGCTATTGCTTAGGTGCTTGTTTAAGTCCATAAAGAAACTTAACAAGTCTACAAACCTTCTTTTCTTTTCCAGGAACCACAAACCCTTCGGGTTGTTCCAAATAGATTTCTTCCTCCAACTCTCCATTTAAGAAAGCTGTTTTAACATCCATCTGATGGATTTCAAGACCATACACAGCGACTAAAGCAATTAACACCCATATGGATGTAATCCTTGTTACCGGCGAGTATGTGTCAAAATAGTCAAGACCTTCTTTTTGTCTATACCCTTTGACAACTAATCTTGCCTTATACTTGTCAATAGTGCCATCAGCTTTCATTTTCCTTTTGAAAATCCACTTAGAACCTAATGGTTTATTCCCAGGAGGAAGATTAACCAGCTCCCAAGTATGGTTGCTCAAAATAGATTCTATTTCACTATTGACTGCCTCTTTCCAAAATGGTGATTCTGAAGAAGACATGGCTTCTTTAAATGTTCAAGGCTCATTTTCCAATAAGAACGTCACAAAATCATCTCCAAATGAAGTAGATGTCTGTTGACGCTTGCTCCATCTTGGCTCTTCTTCATTTGATGTACCCTCGTTAGTTCCTTCCCGAGGTCGTTTGGATTTCTCACCAAACGATTCATGATCCCTTTTATACGGATATATATTTTTAAAGAATTCAGCATTATCTGATTCCATTACCGTATTAACATGAATGTCAGGATTTTCTTATTTACAAACCAGAAAACGATATGCTCTACTATTTGTAGCATATCCTATGAAAGCGCAATCAACTATTTTTGGTCCTATTTTAACCCTTTTGGGTTTAGAAACCTGCACTTTTGCTAAACACCCCCACACTTTGAAATAATTCAAGTTGGGTTTCTTTCCTTTCCATTGTTCATATGGAATGGATAATGTTTTGCTAAGGGTCACTTGATTGAGTATTCGATTAGCTGTAAGAATAGCTTCCCCCCACAAGTTCTGGGGTAAATCCGAATTTATCAATAAGGCATTCATCATCTCCTTTAACGTTCTATTCTTTCTTTCCGCAATCCCATGGGATTGAGGCGAGTACGATGCAGTTGTTTGGTGAATAATGCCATATTCAAAACATACTTCTTCAAAAGGAGATTCATATTCACCGCCTCTATCACTTCTTATCATCTTGATCTTTTTGTTAAGCTGCGTTTCAATTTCATTTTTGTATTGCTTGAATGTGACAATTGCCTCGTCTTTACTACTAAGTAAATAAACATATCAGTAACGAGTGCTATCGTCAATAAAAGTTATGAAATACTTCTTTCCACCACGAGACGGTATTGACTTCATGTCACAAATATCCGTATGAATTAAGTCTAAGGGTTCAGAATTCCTTTCAACTGATTTGTAAGGATGTTTGACATACTTAGACTCAATGCATATTTGACATTTTGATTTTTCACATTCAAATTTAGGCAATACTTCCAAATTGATCATTTTACGGAAGGTTTTAAAATTGACATGTCCCAACCGAGAATGCCATAAATTGTTTGACTCAAGCAAATAAGACGAAGCTGAAATTTTATTCATATTGTCAACGGCCATTACATTCAGCTTGAAAAGGCCCTCATTTAGGTAACCTTTTCATACAAACAAATCATTCTTAGTTAATACAACTTTATCAGAAATAAAAACACACTTAAACCCGTTCTTGACGAGAAGTGCAGTAGAGACTAAGTTTTTCCTAATTTTAGGAACATGAAGGACGTTGTTTAGAGTCACCACCTTGCCAGAAGTCATCTCAAGACAGACTTTCCCATATCCTTCAATCTTGGCCGTTGCAGAATTTCCCATAAAGATTGTTTCATCTATTCCAGCGGGAGCATAGGAGGCAAAAGCGGGTGGCACCAAAATCGATCCACCATTCTTTTAGATTTCCAACCAAGTTACATTCGGGAATCACTTCACATAGATCAATGTCTTGAACTCCTTGGGAAATTACGCTCTCTTCAACCATGTTGGCTTGAAGCTTCTCCTATTTCATGTCCTCATCCTTGTCCTTCCTTGGGGCACGACAATCAGAGGACTTATGTCCGGCCTTGCCACAGTTGTAGCAGTTACCCTTGAAATTTTTCTTGTCAGGGTAATTCCTCTTTCCGGAAGACCTCTTTCTCTTATTTTGTTTTGGAGTATGCTCAACAATATTTTCTCTCTGAATTGTTGAATTTCCACGGGACTTCTTTTCAACAGACTTGTTATCCTCTTCAATCCTTAAGCGGACGATCAAATCTTCAAGCGACATCTCCTTGCGCTTATGTTTCAAGTAACTCTTGAAGTCCTTCCAAAGTGGAGGCAGTTTTTCAATGATTGCAGCTACTTGAAATGCTTCATTGATATTCAAACCTTCAGCAAGGAGATCATGAATGATCACTTGAAGTTTTTGGACTTGGGACACAACAGATTTACCATCCACCATTTTGTAGTCCAAAAACTTGGCAGCCACAAACTTCTTCAGCCCGGCATCCTCAGTTTTGTACTTCTTTTTAAGAGCATTCCATAACTCCTTGGACGAATCAATGTTACTATAAACATTGTACAAATCATCTTCCAATCTGCTGAGAATATAATTCTTGCAAAGGAAGTCAGAATGTTTCCATGCCTCAGTAACGAGGAAACGTTCATTGTCCGAAGTTCCATTAGGTAATACAGGAACGTGTTCGATGAACTTTTACAGACTCAAAGTAGTCAGGTAAAAGAACATCTTTTGTTGCCACCTCTTGAAATCAATCCCAGAAAATTTCCCAGGTTTTTCTGCCGGTGCTGGCACCACAACTGGCCCTGCGGAAGGACGGCTTGAACTTGCCCCAGCATTAGCAGCAACTACTGCATTATTTGCAACATTATCCGTTATTATTTCTGTCAAAATAAAACAGACAGATTCAGTAAATGGTGAAGTATTTAAATCTTCAAACCAGACTTAACAACACGGTGAAGAGATTATTCTCTATACTGATTTAAACAGCACAATGAAGAGATTATTCTTCAAACTGATTTAAACAGCACAGTGAACAGATTATTCTTCAAACTGATTAGGAGTAGAAAAATCACACAGATTTTTAATCTCCAACTAATAGTAACGTTAGGAGTAGAAAACCACGAAGGTTTTAGTCTCCACAGTCACTAAGAAAATCAGAACAGAAAGTATAATAAGATTCTTTAAGCTTGTTAGAAATCTGATTTCGTAAGTAACCAAAACAGAAAAATAGATGAACTGAAATATGCAGAGTTATGTTCCGAGCCCACAACTCTCTTGTGCGTCCTTAAAGAATCTTATCCCCTCACTGTTGCCAAAGGTTCACGGATAAATTCTTCCCAGGATAGAACGGAACGTTCAACTTAGCGGTAGCGGCACTTCAAACCACTAAGTTATCGGTGAACTCAAAATAATGGTGCAAATCACACGACTGACTTACTTTATTTTTGAAAGTAATGATGCAGAAAAGAAGAGGAGATATATCAGAAAATTTCAGGGTGAAAAATTCTGAAGGAATGGCTATCTATTTATAGCCAACGAAATTCTGGATGAAAGGGTGTGAAGGTGGCTGTTCTCATTACAACTGGCTATTCACGAAATGCAACCCTTCAGGTGGGTGGCTGTTCACATTACAAGTGACTATTCATGAAAAGCAACCCTTCAGGTGGGTGACTGTTCACATTGCAAGTGACTATTCATGAAAAGCAACACTTCAACCCCAACAACCGCTCCCCGCATTGTGAATCTGCCCCTGGTGTGATGGCTTTTGGTTAGGGGGTGGGGTTCATGATAGGTAGGGTGTGGCCTGTGGGGTTGGGGGTGGGAGGAGACAATCAGCGTAATGCCATTTATTGAATTTGTTTTCTCTACTTCAATCAAAGAAGTTATTATTATTATTATTTTTTTTTTGAAATTCAAGGAACTTGATTTTCTAGAAGATCAATTAAACATACGAAAATCAAAAATGTTTTCTTCCATACCAAACACATTATTTATCTTTATCATTTTTTTTTGGAATTAGTAATATATATTCATATTATGCAAACTATTTCTGTTCTGGTAAGAGCACCTTGATGCACAAGTGCCGAGTAAATTCTATGGATGGTCATCCAACTTTCATGTTTGTTACCCAAAGATCACTATTCTTTCTTTTGTTACTCAAAAGTCATTCAACTTTTGTCTTAATTACACAACAATAATTTTGCCAAAACCAACTTAATACACGTTTGAAAATGAAGTCACTAGAGTATATAATTTTGATTAAATAGGATTAATGTATTAAACTCCTTACTTGACCCATATTAAAAATCTCACCAGTTGTCCAAAGCTCATACAAATCTTGTACCCTCAAATTATTGGGTTTTTGTTCTTTTTTGTTCTTTTTATTGTTAATTTAGTTGTTTAGGTAATTGGTTTAGTTATTTTGTGTTTCTTTTTTGGTGCTATCATTCTCAATATCAACAAATTATGAAATAAAAGGTTGCAACCAGAACAAATATTGTGGTATATTCTATTCATGATATAGACGGGTCTTTGTGTTATTAAGATTCGGGTCGAGTTTAGAGGTGGGTCTTATGGATTAGTGGTTTAATCTAATTTAATTAAGTAATTTTTTTATTTTATCTCTAGTGACGTCATTTTCAGGTGTTTATTAAGTTGGTCCTGGGCAAAATTACTTTTGTGTAACTTGGACAAAAATTGCATGACTTTTTGGTAACAAAAGAAAGAATAATGATCTTTGGGTAACAAACATAAAGCACTCGATGACCATTTGTGGAATTTACTCCACAAGTGCCATTTGGTAAAACAAAAAGGGAGTATTGCAAATACAATACTCGTATATATTACTGCATAGTAATCGTACAACGGATTGGAAGTCTGGCGACCTAAGATTTATTACATAACCGTTCCCTCAAGAAAAACATACACTACTCGCCTCGACATATATATAATATTGTATATGAGTAACATATCATGGCCATCTCCATGGCATTATTCCTGGAACCAAACGGCTCAGTGATAACTGATTCTGCAACAAAAGATAATAACATAAGTTAAAAAAAGAGAAAGTATCAGCAAATTTCCTCAGTATGCACTCTTGCTCAATTTAGTTTGTAAGATATACAACTAAAACAAAATATTCTTATCTTTACTTTGAAAGGTGTTGATGAAATAATGGTTGAAAAGATTCTATAGCACCATATTTATGAGATTTTAATTATTTGAATCATTTAATGGTAACTTAAATATAAAATCAAATTTTCCTAGAAGGGAGGATCATTTAACTTGTATAAATTGAATTTGTACATTAATCCGTGTACTTCATTCAGTCAGCTATAGCAGGTGATAATACTATACTTCGATCAGGTTATTAGTTCCACCCACCATCGCCGTTTATCTTTATCTTTTAGGAGACATGATCTTGTCAAAAGTTAATTTGCACTGTACAAATATTAACTCAAACAGCGAAAAATAAAAGAATTTAACTTGCAATTGTCTTCTAATGTTTAAATGTTTATAGATCTATCAATGTTACTCTTTCCAAGTCACAATCAACAGTAATTATGAAGGGTTTTATATAAGTGTCTTCAAATGATTTAATTGTGTAATTACTTTTACGCTGTTAAGGATATAAAATTAGCTTACGTATCACAGTTGATGGTTTTGGAGACAGTGATGTCGAGGGAGACACCACACTTGGAAGCAAGATTTTGAGCAGCATCATCTTTAAGGTTTGTGTAACGGTTGGCTGCAGCCTTAACGCAGTTGCAAGCAGCCCTCTTCTCATCAGTGGTTGTAGCCATTGCTTTCAAGTTTTTAACCCCAGCGCAGCAAGCAGCTCCTGGCTCACCACCTTGTGTTAGGTAAGGCACACAAGCTGCCAAAGAAGCGTCCACTTGACCACAAGTGATTGCCCGTGGCTCAGTGATCCTGAATTTTTATGAGATCGTATATGAAAACATTTTCAATGTAAATTCTTCATAAAATTTCGACGTCCAACCTTTTATACTATCAATGTTGTAACTTAATTACTATTCAATCATAGCAAGTTGTTTTTCTTATTTCACAAGTTGTTATTACAATCGTTATCAGCGGTTATGTAATTGTGTTAACAAAAGTTTTGTAGTCATTGTACAAACGTTAAAGAAAAGGAGTTTAACTTGTATACACTGCACCGTAAAAAATGTCACTTAAAAAATAAGTGCAGTTAAACATCTGTAATCGGAGGTAAGGTAAACAAAGAAGATAATTTGCTACAGCAAGTTACAATAATCTTACGTATCACAGTTGATTGTCCTTGAGACAGGGATATCCAAGGTGACTCCACACTTGGAAGCTAGATTCTGAGCAGCATCATCTTTCAGGTTTGAGTAGCGGTTTGCTGCAGCCTTGGCACAGTTACAAGCAGTCCTCTTCTCATCAGTGGTTGTAGCCAGTCCTTTCAAGTTTTTGACCCCACTGCAGCAAGCTGCTCCTGGCTCACCACCTTGTGTTAGGTAAGGCACACAAGCTGCTAAAGAAGCGTCCACTTGACCACAAGTCAGAGCCAGTGTTGGTTCAGCGATCAGCTGAACTATGGCTAACACAACAAGAAGTGCTACTGCTACAGCCTTCATTTTCTCTCTTTTAATATTCTTTTGGATTTGAGGGGACTTTATAAATCTTGTATGTGGTGGAATGTCGTTGATGTTTTCCATTTTAGATCAAATGTAGTGTATTTATAGTGATTTTGGAGAGGGGAGTCGGTTAATAATGGATAATGTGTGTCAGTATTTTGCAAAATTGGTTACGTTAATTTGGCTTTTTCTTGGATTTTATACGCCATGCGCTGTTTCCTCATTTAGCAAATATGACGATCATTAGGTGCGGCAGTGGTCCCTTGTTGTTGCACATTCCCTTGACTAAGGTTAATGAAGTGGAAGTTCTGATTACCCTTCGTTTGTCTTCTAAACTTTTATGCGTTCTGAAACTGCAAATTATTTAACGTGGGTTTAATAAGGCACATTAATCTGTTCCTAAGTCAAATTGCCGTAATGGTCATTTGAAATTCCTGTGAGCTGTGACTCGTGAATAAATATGTGTAACGTGTCATATGCAAGACAAGTTATTGTGTTCTAGTCTTTCTATACTATACCTTTAACCTTTTTGGATTACAATTAACCACAAATTTTTACTTGTCCTTGTGTATAAGATGTAAGTAATTCGCTTCAAACTGAAGTGGATCGAGATGGACTTCGGCATGGCTTTATTTTTGTGTTTCACTGCTACTCCTATTAGAAATAATAACACCAATCGTCAGGAAGATTAAGCACTTAAATTTGATATTTTACCTTAACAGAGTTGAAAATCCTCATTTTTATAAATAAAGTAACATCTAAAGAATGAACCATTTTCCTGCCTACAAGTCTAGGCCTTGGCAAAGAGCCGAGTCAGGTTGAAGATCGACACGGCTCATTATATTTTAGCTCGACTCGATTCGATGTTGGTTAAAGTCCGGTTCAGTCTCGGTCAAAATTTGCCTTGACTTCGCTCAGTCTCGATCAGGTCAGCTCGGCTCGGCTCGGCTCGGCTCGGTTCGACTCAGTTTTGTTAAGCTCGGTTAAAGTTCGAGCTCGACTGAGCCAACTCGATTGGCTCGATAGATTCATGTATGATTAATTTAAAATAATTTATTAATTCATTTAGTTTACTTATTAGTAATTTATTATCTGAATTATTTATCATTATTGACGAATTTGCAGCTTTATACTTCTGTATTAAATATAAATATATTTTTAGCCACACTTTTATTAATTCATATATTATGGGTCATGTGAGATGTTACAAAACTTTAACTTGAAGAATTCAATAATCAATATAACATTGAACACTTTTTTGACTTATTGCTAATATATTATTTTTTACATCGGATGTCCAATTTTATGTTTAATATATAATTCAGCTCTTATTAAATTAATAAGTTATATCATTCATCAATTGCATTTGCTCAAACATCAATTTAAACTACTAATTTTATTTTTCTAATCAATATTATTATGAATTGAATTTTTAAAAGGGTAGATCTCACGAAAGAAAATATTAAAAATTTGAGTCAAGATCTGATAAGCTCGGCTCTAGCTCTGTTATATTATATCTCCAGTGAGTTCGGATCAGCTCGATAGCACAACATGCTTGTGGTTGAGTTCGGCTAATCTCGATTATAGAGTAGGTTTGGTAAAACTCTGCTTGGTTCGGCTCCATTTGACTCAATGTCTAGGCCTACGGCTACAACAATTGTCAACTGCTACCTTTCCTTCGCCAACCCTACTATTCGATTCAACAGGCTTTCAACAGCAAGACTTAATTCATTCTAGAAAAATACCAACACCACTATTCGATCCAACAGGCTTTCAACAACAAGACTTAATTCATTCTAGAAAAATGTGAACAAGTTCATCTTCCACCTCAAGAATTGATCAAAACTCAAATGTGATTTTGTTAGATAATGCACTTGCCTTACATCAATCACAAAAGAGTATTTAAACGGGTTTATAATGTTATGGATTACCTATTGTCTCATGATTTTGGATTGAATATTCAAATTCTTTCATATGGTATCGGAGACAACTTTTGGCGAGCCTGTGTACAAAACCACTATGTTAGAATCTTTCTCTCAAATTGGCCCATGTAATTGCTTTGAGTTTCTCTCTCAAAAATTGAGCCATCGAACCGCATTTTACAATACGATTGCGACTACTATGGAGTCTCATTTGTCTTCTTTCGGGTCTCCTTGGATATTGTTCACCATTGCTTGGAGAAATCACAATAAATTTGTAAGGAGATAGAGGGACTGAAAGTGAAAAACCTCATCAAGAAGTATCAATTGCTAACTCCAAAAGAGTTTAACTGATATACACCGACGGTGTAAACCTTGTTTTTACACCGTCAGCTAATTTAAAACATATTACAAGTAAAATTTTATATATTCTAATTTATTTTACTAATATTTGAATTTTGGTTATGCGAATAATTAGACAAAGTCGGTGTCTTTCCTTTATTTGCGTAGATACCAATTATAAGCTAGTTTTTGCCTTCGTGATTGTTGAATATCGACTGTCTTTCCTTTATTTGCGAAGATACCAATTATAAGCTAGTAAGATTACATGAAAATTTGCTTGTAATAACCAAACAATTAGGCTCAAGAAGGAATAAACAACTGTAATGGTAAATTAATAGGTAGAAATCAACTTTCAAATATCAACCTTCATGTATTTACTCTAACCCTAGAACGATATGTTTAGCTACGCATATTCATAATAATAACACAAGAATTCATGGAAGAAATATGAAAGATTGTAATAGATGAAGTAAAGGAATTAAACCCTTGGTTCAATGTGTTAGGAACTCCAAAACTTGCTCCAAAAAATCGACTCCTCTCTCAAAAATGAAATAATAAGTAGTTTATATGGTTTACAAAGTCTCCCATAAGTTAATCCAGAGCCTAAACTAAGTTGGAAAAGTTGGGGTCGCTGAACTAAAAGCCACAGGGCAAGCGTCGCATGGCTCATGGCTTTTGGATGTCGTGCGCTATAGCCCACGCGTCGCATGGCTCATGGCTTCCCACAGTCTGAAGCTGCGGCAGATCCATAGCTTGCACCATAGCTTTGCCTTCTAATGCCATATCCCACAATTAGCTAAGTTCATCAATTTCTTGCCCGATTATATCCATCTTCGCTCCGTTTGCACTCGTATTCATCCAACCCATTCCTAAAATCACAAACACAATAGGTGAGCGCAACAATCACAATTATTTCGTGCAATGGACGAATAACGTATCAAAATGTGAGGGAATATTAAGATAAAATAGGTAAATATTGCCAAACATTATATCACAAGTATCTCTTTAATGCATAAGACATGTCTAGTGTACGTTATTTTTTTCATGAATTTAACAATATTTAGATTGGGAAAGTGGTGAAAGTAATAGAGGCATACTGTAGAAGCTTCATTTGGTCAAGCACCAACTCAATCACAAGAAAGTCATTGGTGGCTTGTGTCGCTATTACGCACACGCAAGTATACGCGGTCGATCAAGTAATGAAGTGATAATTAAAAGTATCATTCCACGAGGACTATTGATTAACTACTAACTAAATCAAACAATTTCTAATTGTCTAACAAGAAGGATCCAAGATTTGTGACTTTATGTAACTAAACTAACTAATAAAGTTAAGAAAAAATTAACAAGTAAAATACGCGTTTGAATTCAAGAAGGGATAATAGCCTAGGATTATGAGATATCTGTCAATCCTGTTGAATTCTTCAGGTAATTCGATTCAATAATTTATCTGGGTTACTAATCACAGTGTTAATATTACTCACAAGACTTCGTCGATACCCTGCTCGTCTATTCAAGCCAACCTAACGCCTATATATCTATAGAATTAGAGTTAACAAGAGCGCACTTATATTTTTCTGTACAGTGATAAAGCATGACTGTTAGGTATATTTCTATCCTAACCGCGAAACCATTCCCCGATGCCCAGGTTCAAGAACACGCTCTATTAAATCCTATTGCAACCTATGGTTCCCACTTTCGAGTTCAACCCTAGATTCATAAATAGTATTCAATTGGTGATCAAGAAATCAAATAATTAGGCTCAGGATATGAATAAATAATCTAATATAGTAAATTAATGAAATCAAATTAACATCTGAATATCAATAATTATGGAGAATCCTACAACTCTAATACTAACAAACTAGATTAAAGAAAAAAGAAAGGAAGGACACTCAGTTTAAGAGCTCCCATAGGCGTCGCCTCCGTTTCTTGTGTCTGACGTCAATATCACCTGCCAATGTCACGACTTTTGTTTATATAGTTTGCTAAGGCTAATCCCTCTTGGAGTAGAATTGACTTGAAATTTAACTACTATCCATAGTTCACACTAGGCTTCTCTCTTGATAAAATTTTCTCATCTTTGCACTCTTGGACTTGCTTTTTCCCATTTGTTACTATATGTCCCCATTTAAACTCATGCAATTCTCCACAAAACTTGTTATGCCACGCAATCTCATAAAGCTCTAGCTTCCAATCTTTTTTCATGCTGCATCATCAATTTACCTTCAGTTGTTCCTAAAAAGTTACATTAGCACCCGATTCGTATAAAATTAAGAACATAGAATAGCCGTACATTTAACCATAAAATTGCTCAAAGGACGGTAAAATTAAGAGTGAATTAATATCAAAATATATAAATATGGCCAACATCAACTTGGGAATAAACTGTACAATACAAAGACTACAGGTGGTCTAAATATCACCAATCTGAGGTTCTGGAACAGAGCTGCTCTAGCTAAGAACTACTAGGATATTGTTCATAAATTAGATAAGATGTGGATCAGGTAGATTCATACATACTATATAAAAAACAACAGATTCAAAGCTGTAAAATCCCTTAGCAAGCTGCTGAATGATGTAGAAAATTGTGGATGCCAGAAAGGACTTGACTCTAGTACAGTCAGCAACTCCAAAGAAGAAAAGCATTATTAGGCAAGTGTACTACTAATTACTGGAGATGCTGAAAAAGTGGAGTGGAAGTGTATGGTGTTTAAAAATGAAGCTAGACCAAGGGCTAAATTCACAATATGGCTTTATCTTCAAGGCAGGCTACCTATAGTAGATATGCTGAATAAACTGAGGCTGAACTTTGATCCTAAATGTGCTTTGTGTCAGATTCTTCAAGAATCAAGAGATCACCTATTTGTTGAATGTGCATACACACAGAATGTTTGGAAGAGAGTTCTGAAATGGCTGCAAAGACAACATATGGGCAATCTAAGCTCGAATCAACACTTGCAATGAGCTGTTAACGCATCTAAAGGGAAATCTAAACAAGCTCAGATTTTTAAGTTGTTGTATACAGAAGTAATTCATGCTATTTGGAAGGAGAGGAACTAGCGAGTGTTTGAGAGTATTAGTAGATATTGGGAGGAGGTTGCTAGGGAAGTAGCAATCACAACAACAATTAGAGCATCTCAATGAGTTCAACATCATCTCCAAGTCTATCAAGTTTAGCTAGTATTCTCTAGTATTTCGTAGGAAAGATGTAGAAATGATGGTAGTATAGTTGTAGAGAGTAGTAGTGATGGCACAAGGACTAAGCTGGCTGAGATGTGGCCAAGCTGTTTTGTAACTCTCATTTAGTGATTCATAAAATTTTTAATTACAAAAAAAAAAGTGTACTTTTTCTACTAACAAAAGAAATAGCTGATAGCTGCGGTTAGGAATGGGGTTTTGCAGCATTCTACCCGTCCGAAAAAAAGATTTCCAGTGCTACAATTTAATGAAGCCGCTGGCAGAACTGCAGGTATATGTACAGTTGCGGCGGTTGTTGTCTTAAACCGCTGGCCAAAACTCAATATAATTAATCTATTAATCCTCAACTCGGAGAGTGAAAGAGTTTTCTCTCGCAGGTAACTGCTGAGAGTAGTTTCGTCTCTCTCTCAGAAGAGGTTATCATCTTCCCTGATCTCATCTCAGTGGAGGTTTTCTATTTTATTAGCAATTCGTGCTCTATTTTTCCAAACAATGACGGATAGACACAGTGATTTCCTACTTATAATCTTACTTTGTCCGGTTAATTCTTCACATAAGAACAGTAACTGCCTCAAATATACATTATTCATGGCAGAGCAAAGGTTCAAAAGCCCTAACGTAAGTGTTCTTCTGTGTGGAGAGTTCAACATCTTCCCATTAGGTTTTCACAACATAAGTGTGACTAAGCCCATTCTCACATATGACAAAAACTTCATAACATATTTGGACATTGATCATAGGATTGGTTACTATATGAAGGGAGACTTTCGAATCTACAGTCGAAAAGTGAACGATTTCGAGATCAAGTCAGACAATGGCGAAGTAAAAATAATTTGGGCTTCTTCCTTTGATGGACCACCATCCTTGGTTTACTGTGTTGAGATTGTCAAACTTGTAAGTGGAGAAGTCCTTCGAGTCGGCGATCTCCGTAGACGGCGAAGGAAGCTTTTTAGTACTAAAGGATTTTCACTGGCAAGAACTCAATGGTTACTGTTAGCCCCTTGATTCGGTTGCTTGGAAATGGCACGGTTGAGACAAGGGATTTGCATGATGGCCCTTGGCTCAACCTAAATGTGGACATCGTGTAACGGCTAAGTATGTGTGGGCATGACTTAGGCTTGATAGCAGCATGCATGGGCTACGTTGCTAGCTCATGTGTGGGCATGAAGACTTGATGACTAGAACTTGGCAAAGACCTTGACATGGCATGGCATATCAAGGCAATGCAAGGTAAGGCAAGGCAGTAGAACGAGGGAAACGGCTAAGGCATGGGCGTTGGCTAAGTGTGATCGTGGTGCAGTCAGCTAGATTTGTGCGTGCAGGCAGCTAAAGATGACGTTGGCACAATGCAACGTCATGCAACAACAAGACTTAGTGAATGGCTAAGTATTGGGGCGCAACTAAAGCAATCAGATCATGTGCTAGGCACATGGACGGCGGTTATAGGCAGTTCCTTTGGTTCCTATGTTGTTGGGCTGTTATGCCTATGTGTAATTTATCTTGTATTTTAATTATGTGGATAATTATTGATGCCTATGCAGTTTGGGATGTAAATTGCCCTAGTGTGTTGGCTTAAAACGTGGCTGTCAAGTGTCTTAGTCTAAGGCTGGCTATTTATATGGCCAAGTGAAGGCAAAAACACAAGTGAGTGAGAATTGTGATTTTGCCTAAGTGTTCAGAACATTGTGTGTCTGTTGTATACGTGATAAATACAAAGTTGGACGTGAGTTTTGCCCGTAAATCTGTGTGTGCTTATGTTTCTTACTTGTCCCGAAAATAAACTAAGTCATTGAACCAAAATCAAGCAAACAATAAACGAATAGGATGAAACAGTGTGGGCTGTTTTCGTGCGGGTTTAAGTGCGAAAAATTAACCCCGTAACAACTGGTATCAGAGCACGGTTGTTGGATCTATGGCGGGTAATACGAGTGCAGAATTGCATGAAAGGGTGTCTCACCTTGAAGCACTGGTGGGGCAGACCGACGATGCAGTTGATCTCGTTGATATTTTGACGCAGGTGGTTCATTTGCAGGCAGATCTGGAAGCAAAAACGGCCCTAATTGAAAGTCTTGTGAAGGACTACAAAAATTTGAGTGCTGAAGTAGTGGTACTTTGCAGGGCTGTTGTTGCAATGGGCTAAGGAAGTGAGGAACGATCTAAGCCAAAAATTCCTGAACCTAAGGCGTTTGCTGGCTCGCGGAGTGCCAAAGAGTTGGAGAATTATCTGTGGGATATGGAGACCAATTTCTCCAACGCTTATATTTCTGAAATTGAGAAAGTCAACATCACAACCATGTATCTAACGGGTGATGCTAAATTGTGGTGGCGAACCCGCATCGCTGATGATGAAAGTGCGGGCCTGACCAAGATTGATCCGTGGGAAATGTTTCGGAAAGAGTTGAGGGCACAATTTCTGCCTAGTAATGCCTCATGAATTGCTAGGGATCGTTTGAAGAAATTGAGACAGTCCGGGACTGTTCGTGACTACATTAAAGAATTCTCTTCTTTAATGTTAGACGTCCAAAACATGTCGGAGGAAGATAAATTGCACAACTTCATATCGGGTATGCAGGCTTGGGCGCAAAATGAACTTAGGAGACAGAATGTTAAAGATCTCCCGGGTGCTATTGCTGCGGCTGATTCATTGGTTGATTTCCGTGTGACTCGTGAGTATTCTGAATCTTCTTCTACTTCTAAATCTAAGAAGAAGAAAGATAAGAAAGGGGGAGATTGGAAAAAAATGGCAGAACTGATCATCATACTCATGACAAAGGAATAGGAAAAGTTGATGAGGGAAACAAAAACAAAGGGAACGCTAAAGATAAGGGTTGTTTTGTTTGTGGTGGCCCTCATATTGCCAAGAATTGTCCGAACAAAGAGAGACTGCATGCCTTTGTTTCTAAGGAAACTGAGGAGAAAAACAAAGAAGCTGCTGCATACATCAATCCGATGCATTTGTTGGGGATGATGGAAATCTGCTCTACTATGGGTGAGTCCGATAAATCACATAAATTTCTAATGTATATCAATGTTAAAGTTGGGGCGAAAAATGTTGTTGCAATGGTTGATACTAGAGCAACTCACACATTTGTTGCTGCCAAAAATGTGATTGATTACGGCCTAACACTGAGCAAATGCCAAAGCACGATCAAGACTGTAAATGCTAAGGCACAAACCGTTATGGGTATGGCTTATAATGTCCCGATGACTATTTGTCCTTGGAATGGAAAAGTGGATATGATGGTGTGTCCCCTTGACGACTTTGATATGATTTTGGGAGTTGATTTCATGCGAAAACATAAACTCGTCCCTATGCCTCATTTTGATAGAGTTGTGTCTATGCATGATACTGCCCCGGGCTTTATTGAATGTACTCATCCCTCTGGAAAGGAAAAAGAACGTGGGAAAGATGCTATAATCTCTGCAATCTCGCTGGAAAAAGGTTTGAAGAAAGTTGATGAAACTTATCTTGCTGCCTTGATTGAACTCAAACCTGATATGATCACCTAAGTCATCTACGCAAATTGTTTGCAAAGCTGTGGGAATATCAATTATTTGTCAAGAAAGAAAAATGTGAGTTTGCAAGTCAAGAGATAAATTTTCTTGGCCACTTGGTTAGTGAGAACCAAGTTCGAATGGATCCTAAAAAGGTATTGGCTATCGTTGAATGGCATCCTCCTAAGAACGTCAAAGAACTACGTTCTTTTCTTGGGTTGGCTAATTACTATCGGAAGTTCATAGCGGGGTATTCAAAGAAAGCGGCTGCCTTGACAGATTTGTTGAAGAAGCAAACCAAGCGGGATTAGTCGGATTCATGTGTTAAGGCATTTAACACGCTGAATGAAGCTATTGCCTCGGAACCGGTATTGCGGCTGCCTGATTTTGATTTGCCATTTGAAGTACACACTGATGCATCGGATAAAGTAGTTGGCGGTGTATTGGTTCAAGAGGGTCATCCTGTTGCGTTTGAAAGCAGAAAACTCAAAGCTACGGAGCAAAGATATTCTGCCCATGAGAAGGAAATGGTTGCTGTTGTGCATTGCCTTCAAATTTGGCATGTCTACCTACTCGGAACAAATTTTCTGGTAAGAACTGATAACGTTGCTGTTATAATCTAAGCACCTCCTACGGACACTAGAAGGAGGGCTTGAATAGTGTCCTCAAATTTTCGTTTTAAAAACTCGATCCGTCTGCGTCAAGAACCTTGTTCTTGACATGACTGTTTGCACTCAATCACATATACACACACAAATAACATGCACAAGGAACACAGTATTTTTACGTGGAAAACTCGTTGTTCAAGGGAGAAAAACCACGACCCACACTCTGAGATTTTAGAACTCAATCCACTAACACAAAGAGCAAGTTTCTGATTACAAGACTCTGTAACCAAGGGGCTACACTCTAGACCCTAATCACTTAACAAAGCTAAACTCTAGCTTTACAAAGTAATCTCTCAAAGATTCACCTAATACAATTGCTTCTACGATAAGCTAATAGGTAGAGACACCGATTGCACAAAACAAGACAACTTACAAAACTCAGAACCTAGACAGAATATCTAGACTCAATCAATTTAGCTGCACCAATTGTCTTCCTCAGTTATCTCACGTTGAGAGTTGCTGGATCGCCTTGGTATGCTCTCAACTCTCTGTTTGTGAATAACTACTTTCAACTGTATCAACTACTTGTATTTATATGGGCTTCAGAACCCTAGTTGAGTCACACAAGGAAACCTTGTAATTATGGTAAGACAAGATTCCTTGTGACTCTTTCCTTCTTCAAGTCCAACTCGTATTCGTACTTCGAAGATACAGCCTGGGCACCGCCTCTTTTAGTCTGACTAGGATGCATACTCGTTCACGCACCACTACTCCTAGTTCCATAGGGATTTGCAACTCTCAGATCTTTTCGATCAGTCGTGCCCTCCTATGCAAGGACCAGGTTCTCCTCCGGAACCTACTGGGTCTTTCGTGTTTGTCATTCTTCAAAACCTTTTCTCAACAAATTCTCCCTTTTTGATGATGATAAACAAAGGTTGCTGAGGAACCTAAATAGACAAAATTTCCAAAAAAAGCACAAAAACAAGAATAACAGTTTGAAAAATTTAAAACAGATGAGTTAGGTCACAAACTGTTACACCCCGTATGTCTAAAGTGACGTATATCATTCTAATGATATGTTAAGAATGATTTAAGTGAATTTAAAGTCATAATATAACCATATATGATGTTTATATATTGAATATAAAGTTTGGGAAAAATCGGATTTAAATTACGGAAAACCCGACTAAGGAATTGCCTTGTAACGGAGCTTTTTCAGCAATTAATTTCATGAGTTATGTGAGGTCTTTTGGGGACATATTATATATCAAATTGAATATCTTGGAGTGTATTTTCCAAAACTTTTGACGGTTTGTTCATACAATATATAGATAAAAAGATATGAGCATTAGAAGTCAGGCCAGAATAAGGAAGATAAGCGCAAAAGAGGGCTAGAACTGAAATGTTTCGAGTATAAAAGGAAAAACATGTCTTCTTTTCGTCATTTCCAGAACATACACCATAGAAAAAGTTCTCTCTTGAGTTTGAAGCTAACTTTTATTATTTTGAAGAAACAACATTAATCTTAACTCAAAATTAAAGACAAATTGCGTCAAGACGCTCTACGCGATTAAGGTAACATTATGCTACCTTCAATTTTCGTCGATAGTTTGAGTTTTAGAATTACTTAATGGCTAAGTAAAGTACCTAAATTCTATGTTATAGATTGTTTAAGCTTTAGAAGGTGTGGAATTCAAAGGAAACAAAGTTTAGAAGATAGAAACATCAAAGGTATGTAAGACTAAACCTTTCTTTTGGGAAGGCATGTATCTTTTAGCTTTTGAAGCTTTTATTAGTTCTAAACTTAGTTTTTCTTCGGAGAAACTTGTATGGTACCAAGGAAACCTAGTATATACTTAATTTGGTACTAAAATCCAAGGTGAAAGACGTCCAAATCAGCAAGACAAAACGTTTCAAAATCTGGAAAATTATTTTGATCTTTGGACAGTTGTTAGTATATTGATCATAACTCCTTGTACAAAATTGATATTTAGATTCTTTAAGAATCTCCAGAACCCTAAGACATATATCTAAAACTTTCATGAAGACTATGAAGTCTATAACTTTGATCTACACTCCGAAAATTAGGTTGAAAGTCAGGACAGTGGTGCTGTCCAGACATTCTATCTGCGGATTTGTTATGTCATCTAGTTGTCTCATCTTATTATCCGTTTAGCATGTTTATGTTATCAGTTTATCCGGGTATCCATTCCCGTGTATAGTATAGTGTTGGTTCTGTTTTGTGGATCATCCAGTTTTAGAGGAAACTCTGCCAAAATTTTTATAAAAGTCAAAGAGTGAGAGAAATTCTAAGTTTCAGGTTGTGTCTATAATTCCATCCAGAGTTTTCTTATCATTCCTTTGAGTCCATATATATTGTTGCCACATGTGTTATGCCTCATACATGCTTATGCTTATATTGTGATCATGTTATGTGTGATTTGGAGTCCCATAGAGGCTGGACATTGGATACACACTCCGGTCGCGTGTGATACTACCCGTCTGGGGAATACAGCCCCTCTGGTTCAGGTGGGAGTTGAAACACCTAGTGTGACGGGGTGTCATTCACACACTCTGACCAGATAGACTAGATATTACTGGCTGGGGGGGATATAGCCCATAACACCCACCAGGTTTGCTATATACACGTATATAGCCACAGTATACACTGTATGATTATACATGAGGCTAGTCCAGGTTTTCAGTTACCTGATTTGGGGGGATATAGCCCATAACACCAGACATTCATATGCTCAGTTACCTGATTTGGGGGGATATAGCCCATAACACCAGACAGGTACCAGTTCAAATAACAGTTCAGTTTTAGCTCAGTACCAGTTATCAGTTCTCAGTTATCAGCCACCAGTTCTTAGCGTCTGGATCAGTTGACAGTTATCAGTTCCAGTTTCTAGTAACCAGTTAACAGTCATATTACAGTTATTTATCAGTGTATTTCAGCTCAGTCTTCAGTTCCAGATTCAGCTAGACTTCAGTTTATATTCAGATCATGTTTAGTATGTTCTTCAGCTTTCCAGCTATATTGTTATGCTCCAGCTCATATTTATATATTTATATTCCAGCCTTACAATTTCATTCAGCAATGATATATTATATGCTGATGCCTTACATACTTGGTACATATCGTACTCGCGCCCTTTTCTGGAGTGCTGCGTTTCATGCCACGCAGGTGCAGATAGATCAATGCTTTGACCACGTTAGTAGGCCATCTATCAGCTATTGAAGTTTCTCTGCTTACTCCCAGAATTACTTATCTTTTGGCATGTGTACATTCAGCCAGTTTGGGTATGGCGGGGCCTTGTCCCATCCTTTGTATATTCAATTTAGCACTCTTAGAGGCCTGTAGATATGTCCCTGTGTGGTTCTGTCAGTATGCTAGCTTGTCAGCTTTTTGCATTGCATAATTCTTATCAGTTAGGTTTATGCTTATTCTGTTTATCAGTTATATTCATGGTTAGCAGATTATCAGCAGGATTAGTGATGATCGACACTTAGTGTTGGTCATCCGTCGCGACCCTTCGTGACAAAAGTGGTATCAGAGTCGTTCAGTCCTAGGGTGTCTACAGGCCGTGTCTAGTAGAGTCTTGCTCAGGAGTATGTTGCGCGCCATACTTATGAACAGGAGGCTACAAGGCACTTCAGGATACTCGTCTTTCATTCTTCTCTAGATCGTGCGATAGAGCTATGATTACAGAATTCATCCCTCTAACAATAGTGTTTTCAGCAAAGCGATGTCGCCGAAGAAACTAACAGCTGCCCATAAGGGTAAGGCTATTGCCCGCCAGGGTACTAGTAGAGTGCCACCTGAGGTGGATGAGAGTGAGGAGTTCAGATTTGAGGCTCCATCTGAGGCCTCACAGATCCCTTCAGTTCAGGGCGATATTAGAGGTACCGCAGCTACTGTACCTCTAGCTCCTCTACCCAGCAGTTAGGGGCAGGAAATGAGGGATGCCATCAGATTATTGACCAGTGTTGTAGTTGCTCAGACTAGACAGCACAGTGCAGATGCCCGAGGAGATACTGGATCCAGGATCAGGGATTTTATCCGACTAGAGCCTCCAGTCTTTACTGGATCCCGTACAGGAGAGGACCCTCAGGATTTTCTAGTGAGGATAGCCAGAGTGTTGAGGGTTATGCACGTGTCAGATACAAAGTTAGTAGAGTTGGTTGCATTCAGATTGCATGACCTAGCAGCAGGGTGATATCAGCCATGGGAGCTATCTAGAGGGCCAGATTCTACTCCGGCGACTTGATAGGAATTCTTGGATACCTTCTTTCCTCTGTATACTCCTATAGAGACATAGAGAGCACGTGCTGATCAGTTCCTAACCTTGAGACAGGGAAGTTTGACCGTAGAAGAGTATAGTTATTGCTTTCATTTCTTAGTAAGGTTTGACCCTACTGTGGTAGCCAGTATGGCGGATAGAATTCACAGGTATGTATTGTGACTAGGTCCATGCCTGGTGAACGAGTGTATGACAATTGTTATGCAGCCAGGTATTATATCACGCATTCAGGCATTTGCTTAATCACTTGAGGAGATGAAGTAGAAACAGAGAGCCGACAGGGATAGAGTATTACACAAGAGGGGCAAATTGTTTGGTTCATTCAGAGAGACATCCGGAGCGAGTAGGCAGTAGAGTGTTAGACAGCCACCAGCTAGTATACCTCCATAGTCTCGTGGCCCAAGATCTGATAGACCTCCTCAGTCTAGAGCTAGTCACGCATCACGGACTTCAGGATTTAAGCGTCGTGGTACTTTTATACAGGCCGGTCACACATATCCCAGATGTCCAGATTGTGGTAGACGCCACTTGGGACCATGTAAGTTAGGAGTTGATACTCGTTATATTTGTCAAAAGGCAAGCCATTTCATGAGAGGTTGATCGATTAGGGGTGGTAATTGTGCAGCCCAGCCAGCTAGATCAGCAGTTTGCTTCCTCAGCACCAGAACGCCATCAGGGGCATGTTCTTCAGGGTGGCACCTGCATAACTGAAAGAACTTAAGGAACAACTGAAGGATTTGTTAGATAAAGGTCTCATTAGACCTAGCATTTCCCCATGGGGAGCCCCGGTATTTTTTGTGAAAAAGAAAGATGGCTCTCTACGCATGTGCATAGATTATAGACAGCTAAATAAAGTCATAATCAAGGATAAATACCCTTTGCCCAAGATTGATGACATTGTTCGACTAGCTCCAGGGTGCCAAGTACTTGTCGAAGATAGATTTGCGATCAGGCTACCATCAGATCATGCAGAGCACCTACGCACAGTATTGGGTACTCTTCGGGACCAGCAATTATATGCTAAGTTCTCAAAGTGTGAATTTTGGATAGATTCAGTTGCATTTTTGGCCATATAGTTTCAGCAGAAGGAATTAAAGTAGATGGCCAGAAGTTCGAGACTGTGAAGAATTGGCCCAGACCTACGACGCCAACTGAAGTACGTAGTTTTCTAGGTTTGGCAGGTTATTACAGAAGGTTCGTAGAGGGTTTTTCCTCCATTGTAGCTCCACTGACCAAATTGACACAGAAAATAGCTAAATTTCAGTGGTCCGATTCTTGCGATCACAGTTCCAAGAACTAAAGAACAGGTTGATAACAGCTCCAATACTTACACATCCAGAGAGATCTGAGGGCTATGTCATTTACTGTGACGCTTCTCGGATTGGTCTTGGTTGTGTTTTGATGCAGCACGGAAGAGTTATTGCCTATGCTTCCAGGCAGCTGAAAAGGCACGAGCAGAACTACCATACTCATGATTTAGAGCTTGCAGCAGTCATTCATGCATTAATGATTCGGAGAAATTATTTGTACGGTGTTCATGTTAATATTTATACAGACCACAAGAGCCTCCAGTACATATTTATGCAGAAGGAGCTAAACCTACGACAGAGGCGGTAGCTAGAGTTGCTGAAGGACTATGACGTGGACATTCTTTATCACCCGGGTAAAGCGAATGTTGTTGCTAATTCCCCTAGTCATAAGTCTATGGGTAGTCTATCTTACTTACAACCACAAAAAAAAAAAAAAAAAGAGTTAGCTCATGCACTCCACCAATTGGCTAGTATGGGAGTCAGATTAATAGATTCAGAGGACGCAGGAGTTACAGTTCAGAACAAAGTCACTACTTGCTTAGTGACAAAAGTAAAGCAGCACCAGTATGAGGATCCAGTTCTAGTTCAATACAGGCAGATAGCTAGGAGAAAACCAAAAACACCATACAGGGTTACTACTGAAGGGGTCCTCATGTATAAAGCTAAACTTTGTGTTCCTGATGTTGCAGATATACGTGGACAGATTATGACAGAGGAACATTATTCCAGATATACTGTTTATCCATGTTCGACTAACTGCCAGCAGGTTAAGGTCGAGCATCAAAAACCTAGTGGCTTGTTACAGGAAATCGAGATTCCATCATGGAAATGGGAAGCAGTGAATATGGACTTCATTACAGACTTGCCCCGTACGTAGAGTAAGTATGACTGTATCTAGGTTATGGTAGACAGGCTTACTAAATCAGATCATTTCTTGCCTGTTAGAACTACATATACAGCGGAGGATTATGCTAGACTTTATATCAGATAAATAGTGCGCCTACATGGTATTCCAGTATCTATCATTTCAGGCAGGGCGCACAGTTTACAGCAAATTTCTGGCGATCATTCCAGACAGCTTTAGGGACACAGGTCAATCTGAGTACAGCATTTCATCCACAGACAGACGGACAGGCTGAGCGGACCATTCAGACACTAGAAGATATGCTTAGAGCTTGCGTGTTAGATTTTGGAGGCAGTTGGAGTGATCATCTACTGTTGATAGAGTTTGCATATAATAATAGCTATCATTCTAGCATACAGATGGCGCCATATGAAGCTTTGTATGGGCGCAAATGCAGGTCTCCTATAGGATGGTTCAAGGTTGGCGAGTCTCAATTGATAGGTCCAGATTTAATCCAACAAGCCGTTGATAAAGTCAAGTTGATCAGGGAAAGATTATTAGCAGCGCAAAGCAGACAGAAGTCCTATGCAGATAATCGACGTCGAGATTTAGAATTTCAGATTGGCGATTGGGTATTCCTGAAAGTATCACCTGTGAAAGGCGTTATGAGATTTAGAAAGAAGGGAAAGCTTAGCTCTAGATTTATTAGTCCATATCAAGTTATCAGGCGAGTTGGGCGTGTAGCCTACGAGTTAGATCTTCCAGCAGACCTTCAGGAGGTACATCCAGTATTCAATATTTCTATGCTTAGAAAATGTGTCGGAGATCCTTCTATAGTTGTAACAGTAGATGGTATACAGATAACAGAGAAATTGACTTATGAAGAGGTCCCAGTTGCAATTTTAGATAGCCAGAATCGTCGACTAAGGACGAAAGACATTCCTTCAGCTAAGGTGTTATGGCGAAGCAATAATGTAGAAGAAATAACTTGGAAAGCTGAAAAATAACATGAGAGCCAAATATCAACATCTCTTCATTACTTCAAGTATGTAACAGATCGTTGCTTAATGCTTCTGTATACTTCATTTAACATTCGAGGACGAATGTTCCTAACGGGGGAAGATTGTTACACCCTGTATGTCTAAAGTGACGTATATCATTCTAATGATATGTTAAGAATGATTTAAATGAATTTAAAGTCATAATATGACCATATATGATGTTTATATATTGAATATAAAGTTTGGGAAAAATCGGATTTAAGTTGCGGAAAAACCGACTAAGGAATTGCCTTGTAACGGAGCTTTTTCAGCAATTAATTTCATGTGTTATGTGAGGTCTTTTGGGGACATATCATATATCAAATTGAAGATCTTAGAGTTTAGTTTCCAAAACTTTTGACGGCTTGTTTATACAACATATAGATAAAAAGATATGAGCATTAGAAGTCAGGCCAGAATAAGGGACATAAGCGCAAAAGAGGGCTAGAACTGAAATGTTTCGAGTATAAAAGGAAAAACATGTCTTCTTTTCGTCATTTCCAGAAAATACACCATAAAAACAGTTCTCTCTTGAGTTTGAAGCTAACTTTTATGATTTTGAAGAACAACATCAATCTTAACTCAAAATTGAAGACAGATTGCGTCAAAACGTTCTACGCGATTAAGGTAACATTATGCTACCTTCAATTTCGTCTATAGTTTGAGTTTTAGAATTACTTAATGGCTAAGTAAAGTGCCTAAATTCTATGTTATAGCTTGTTTAAGCTTTAGAAGGTGTGGAATTCAAAGGAAACAAAGTTTAGAAGATAGAAACATCAAAGGTATGTAAGACTAAACCTTTCTTTTGGCAAGGCATGTATCTTTTAGCTTTTGAAGCTTTTATTAGTTCTAAACTTAGTTTTTCTTCTGAGAAACTTGTATGGTACCAAGGAAACCTAGTATATACTTAATTTGGCACTAAAATCCAAGGTGAAAGACGTCCAAATCAGCAAGACAAAACGTTTCAAAATCTGGAAAATTATTTTGATCTTTGGACAGTTGTTAGTATATTGATCATAACTCCTTGTACAAAATTGATATTTAGATTCTTTAAAAATCCCCAGAACCCTAAGACATATATCTAAAACTTTCATGCAGACTATAAAGTCTATAACTTTGATCTACACTCTGAAAATTAGGTTGAAAGTCAGGATAGTGGTGATGTCCAGACATTCTATCTGCGGATTTGTTATGTCATCTAGTTGTCTCATCTTATTATCCGTTTAACATGTTTATGTTATCAGTTTATCCGGGTATCCATTCCCGTGTATAGTATAGTGTTGGTTCTGTTTTGCGGATCATCCAGTTTTAGAGGAAACTCTGCCGAAATTTTTATAAAAGTCAAAGAGTGAGAGAAATTCTAAGTTTCAGGTTGTGTCTATAATTCCATCCAGAGTTTTCTTATCATTCCTTTGAGTCCATATATATTGTTGCCACATGTATTATGCCTCATACATGCTTATGCTTATATTGTGATCATGTTATGTGTGATTTGGAGTCCCATAGAGGCTGGACATTGGACACACAGTCCGGTCGCGTGTGATACTACCCGTCTGGGGAATACAGCCCCTTTGGTTCAGGCGGGAGTTGAAACACCTAGTGTGACCGGGTGTCATTCACACACTCTGACCAGAGAGACTAGATATTACTGGCTAGGGGGGATATAGCCCATAACACCCACCAGGTTTGCTATATACACGTATATAGCCACAGTATGCACTGCATGATTATACATGAGGCTAGTCCAGGTTTTCAGTTACCTGAGTTGGGGGGATACAGCCCATAACACCAGACATTCATATGCTCAGTTACCTGATTTGGGGGGATATAGCCCATAACACCAGACAGGTACCAGTTCAAATAACAGTTCAGTTTTAGCTCAGTACCAGTTATCAGTTCTCAGTTATCAGCCACCAGTTCTTAGCGTCTGGATCAGTTGACAGTTATCAGTTCCAGTTTCTAGTAACCAGTTAACAGTCATATTACAGTTATTTATCAGTATATTTCAGCTCAGTTTTCAGTTCCAGATTCAGCTAGACTTCAGTTTATATTCAGATCATGTTTAGTATGTTCTTCAGCTTTCCAGCTATATTGTTATGCTCCAGCTCATATTTATATATTTATATTCCAGCCTTACAATTTAATTCAGCAATGATATATTATATGCTCATGCCTTACATACTTGGTACATATCGTACTCACGCCCTTTTCTGGGGCGCTGCGTTTCATGCCACGCAGGTGCAGATAGATCAATGCTTTGACCACGTTAGTAGGCCATCTATCAGCTATTGAAGTCTCTCTGCTTACTCCCGGAGTTACTTATCTTTTGGCATGTGTACATTCAGCCAGTTTGGGTATGGCGGGGCCTTGTCCCATCCTTTGTATATTCAGTTTAGCACTCTTAGAGGCCTGTAGATATGTCCCTGTGTGGTTCTGTCAGTATGCTAGCTTGTCAGCTTTTTGAATTGCATAATTCTTATCAGTTAGGTTTATGCTTATTCCGTTTATCAGTTATATTCATGGTTAGCAGATTATCAGCAGGATTAGTGATGATCGACACTTAGTGTTGGTCATCCGTCGCGACCCTAGGTTGGGTCGTGACACAAACAGCCCAACATTTCCTTCTTCTCCCTTTTGGCCTCATCGAAATGATTCAAATACCTGCATGAACCAGTTAGTACTATCCAGTCTAGAGCACAAGGCAACAAGTCAGCAAAATGCAGACAAACAAATATAAGGCCAAGGGCCCAAGTAGAACCAAATATCATAGAACAAATCCAAAAGCAAGAGAAATTTAAAATCATCATCCAGGGTGTGACAGCAGCACGACCCCATTAAGAAGTACACAATAGAAAATAAATTGTCTTAAACAGGACCACATATCAAGGGAGAGCATGAAGAGATAAGGGGGATTAGGAGAAAGGACAGGGAGGTAGGATAGGAGAGCTCAGGGCTTTAAGTTGAAGTGTTTGATAAGTGCCTCAAGGTTCTTCGTATTTTGGGCCCTCTCCATCACTAGCTCGGCCTCATACTTGTGGCAGTCTATCTTCAAACGATCAATTTCTTGATCCTTTAACTCCAACTTTCTGTGAAGCTCAGCATTTTCTGTGTTTACCTCAAGAACATGGCTCTCCAGTTCCTTCACAGCGGTAATGGCCTCCTCGGGTCCATAATCCTCGCTTTCCTCAGACTGCTCTTGCTTAACCTGCATAGGTTTCTTGGAAGCTCTCCATCTCACTATCAGTCTCAGAGTCACTTGGCTACATATAGCTACCGGCTTCATCACTTTCTTCTTTGGCCTCCTCAGCCATTTTCTCATTCTTCTCCTGTTTCTCCACTTCTCTATCCCTCACATTTTTAACTGTCTTTTCAAGCTTTCCCACTTTCACCAGCTGTTGTTTTAGAGCAGACCTAGTTCCTACTCTTCTTGGCACTGGCTCTGCCACAACTTTGTCATCACTCTCCTCACTAGATTCATCCACTAGTTGGCTTTTAGGTACAGGCATTCCCCCTCTCACCAATCTTCTTCTCTTGTCAGGTTCCACTTTGTTCTCACTCACAAATACTACTCCTTCTTCCTCTCCTTCACATCGCAGCCTTTCATCCTCTTCACCAAACCTTCTTTTCACACTTTTCCTCTTTGTTTCTTCAACTTTCTCTGCAATTTCTGTACTTTCTCCTTTTTCTTCTACAACTTCCTCATCCTTCTCTTCTTCAGAGACTGTCCACTTGAGTTCTGCATCATCAGCCTCTGTAGGATCTGGGCAAGAACCAGGTTCTTTGCTCAAATCCTGTAAAGCCTCAGCAGAACTAGGTCCTCCAACAACTGGAGCTTCAAGTACAGACAACCCTTGAATTTTCTCAGTAAGAACAACACCAGAACTAGGTTCACCAACATATTCCTTTGGGGATTCAGCAGAATCCTCTTCTCTCAGTTTTTCTAATACTTTTCCACTACATCAACCTCCAACACAGTCTCAGCTTCTAAAGGCACAAGCATACTAGACTTAGGTTCCTCCTGAACATCCTGTTATTTCCCCTCAACTACCTTCCCCCTACTAGAAGTATCACCAGACTCTGCTTTTCTTACTAAATCATCCAGTCCTTTTACCAAAATTTCAGTACTTGCTTTTCCAGGACTCTTTACAACTTCTAATGCAGCAGAAGTAGATAGAGTAGAGTCAAGTATTATCTCAATCGGTCTTTCAGATAAGACTTGTTCTGTAGGTATGGACGACAAGGATCTGGCCATTATCTTCTTGACTAATTTCTTTTCCCCCTTTTTGAAAAACTTTGTCCTAGCCACAGCAAATCTTTCTGCAAGAGTAGATGGAGGGGGTTTTGGTGTAGATTTCTTTGATGTGCGAGGTTTGGAGGTTTTGGTAGGTGATGTTGATGAAGACTATGCTTGAGACATGGCGAAATTGGTTAGGGTTTTGAATTAGGACGACGAAGTTTCTTGGTTCGATTTTTGGAGAGAGAGAATAGGTTGAGTGAATAGAAATTGTTTGCAAGTGTATATATTTATTTTATCATATAAGGAAGAGAGAAAGAGTAAGGGTGATGAGAAGTTTTCTGGGAAACACAAAGTAATGATGGCAGAAAAGTAAAAAAGCAGCCTTTTGAACTTTTTGAGAACCGGGAAAGGGTTACAGATTTGACGGTTACTTAGACTCGCCCAACTAAAGCCTTTTCAAATAGTGGGGTCCATTCAAAGTCTAATAGAAGTCTAACCCAAAAAGGAATGTGTTCCTATAATTTAGGACGATTACAAGAACATGAAAAGCCTCCTTTGACACACGTATAATTGACAATTAATTTCAGTTATGACTCCTATCATGCATGGCTGTGTGATTGTACCTTGACATGATTCCTCATGCTTAGTTTGGTTCCTTCTAAATACCTAGTAGGTTCTTCATGGGATCACATTAGCCCAACCTGGTGCTCATCAGCTGAACAAGTATACTTAATAAAGTACAAAATTAGACTGGACAATAATAACAATAGTTACAAACAAATTATTGAACACTTAACTAACCAATCATTGAGGGACAGCTGCTGGGTCATCCGTGTATTTTGGTCATTCCTAACTCCAACCTGTTCCTCTCAAACTGCACTTTTATTCAATGCTTTGGTAAATATATCAGCAATTCGGTCTCCAGCCTGTAAAACAGATTAAGGGTTAGCTTTAGAAACCCAGACAAGCTTGGGTCCCTTCTTATGAGAGAATGGATAAATCAAATCCTGTTTAGCTCATCTAGGTAGAACACTTCGTTTATCCTTGGCCTTTTCCTTGCTTGCATTCATGCACCTTTGTTTGAAGTGTCCAATTTCACCACAAAAGGTACACAACATGTTACAAGGCAATCCCACATATTTGCTCTTAGGATTATATGGAGGCAATGGTTTCTTGAATCCTAATCCTTGTTATCCCTTGTTCTGATTTTCAAGAACCCAGTTCATTGCCTCAGAAGACTTATTCTATTTTGTTAATCTGGTAAGTTCATATTCAGTTTTTTCAACCTTTTGACTTAAAGTCCTGTTCTATTCAGTTTCCTGATACAGAATCTCGTTTGTTCTTTTAAGTTCATTTTCAAAAAAGGTTTGAACTTCACTTATTACTTGCTTACCGTTTACACTACCTTTTAACTAATTAAGTTCCAATTCCAGTTCAGTGATCTTAGAGTTTGACACAAGAGTTTGCCCTTTTAAAATGGCATTGATTTCTTTCAGTTCAATGTTTTGTTCTTGAAGACTCTTGTGCTTAGTTCTGAGATCACTTAACTCTTCAGTTACTTTATCTTTCTCAATTTTCTCCTTTTCATAACCCTCAATCAAAGTGGCAGTGATTAAGATCAAATTTTCAGTAGAGTTGTATGTAAATTTTCTTTGAGATCAGATAGACATACCTCTGCTGAATGAGCAGCTTCTTCTCCATCAGTTGCCATAAGAGCTGAGTCCTTCTTTTTGTCACCTTCTGTGTGTATTTCCTTTAGCTTTTCCCATACTTCTTTAGCTCACTTGCATTCAAGTATTCTTGCTAGCACGTCAGTAGTCAGCCCTCTCCTCATGCACAGTTCAGCTTTGGAGTTTGCCTATAGCCAGTCTAGATCTTGAGGATCTAGTTCTTCTACCTTCTTTGGCACCAGAACCCCGTTTGCTGCTCTCTTTACAGGAACGTGAGGTCCTCTTTTCACAATCAACCAGAGACTGTAATTTGTTGCTTGAAGGAAGTTTTTCATCTGTTTCTTCCAGCACTTGTAGTTAGTCCCATTGAACACAGGTGGCTTTGAAGAATCACTGAACTCCCGAGGGTCTTCCTCATCTGAACTGATGTAGCTAGTCCCATTGAACACAGGTGGCTTTGAAGGATCATTGAACTCCCGAGGGTCTTCCTCATCTGAACTGATGTCTGTTAATCCATTTTGCTTCCCACATAGGACAATCCATAACAGCATGATCCTTCTTGAAGCACTTAAAACATCCTGAATAATCAGGATTGTCGACTATGCTCTTCCTTCCAGAGTTTTCCTTGCCATTTCTTTTGAAGCCTTTGAACTTTCCTAAGTTAAACTTCTGTCTCAAGGCACTAACCATTGCTGCTTTGACTGATTGATAATCAACATAATCCTCTGTTTCATCAGTTGCTTCAAGTGCAAGGGTCTTGTCCTTCTTAAGAACTGGCTTAGTTTTTGAATCTTTCATCATCTCATGAGTTTTCAGGCTACCAACCAATTCTTCAAGTTTGATGGATCTTACAGGTTTAGACTCAATAATAGCATTCATCTTGGGTTCCCAAGCCTCTGGTAACACATTCAGAACCTTGTCCACCATCTCTACTTCAGGCAACTCCATGTCCAGGGATCTCATCTCATTAGTAAAAAACGTTAACCTGGTCATCATATCCTGGATTGATTCCTTCTCTCCCATAGAGAACAGCTCAAATTGCCTCTTCGGCATTCTTCTCTTTGAGTCCTTCACTTCAGTAGTTCCTTCATGTGCAACTTGCAAGGCATCCCAGATTTCCTTGGCAGTTTTGTAAGATGATACTCTATTAAATCCTCAGGGCCAAGACCACAAATTACCAAACGTTTGGCTTTGTGATTCTTTTTAATTATCTTATAGTCCGCCTAATTGAACTCCTCTTTCAACTTAGGTTCTTGTCTGGCAGCAGCTCCCTCACCAACTATTTTAGTATGAATCAAATTTCCTTCTGACACTATAAGCCATAGTTGGTAGTCCTCAGCACATATGTAGTTTTGCATCCTGTTCTTCCACCAAGCATAGTACTGCCCATTGAACTGTGGGGGCCTTTGAACTGACTGTCCTTCAGTGATGGTATGTGGTGTATTCATAATTTTGATCCTTCTCAAGGTGTTAACCTAGCACGAGAAGACCTGCTCTGATACCACTTGTTATAATCTAAGCACCTCCTACGGACACTAGAAGGGGGTTGAATAGTGTCCTCCAATTTTCATTTTAAGAACTCGATCCGTCTGCGTCAAGAACAAGGTTCTTGACTTGACTGTTTGCACTCAACCACCTTTACACACACAAATAACATGCACAAGGAACATGGTGTTTTTACGTGGAAAACTCCTTGCTCAAGGGAGAAAAACCACGACCTACACTCTGGGATTTTAGAACTCAATCCACTAACACAAAGAGCAAGTCTCTGATTACAAGTCTCTGTAACCAAGGGGCTACACTCTACACCCTAATCACTCAACAAAGCTAAACTCTAGCTTTACAAAGTAATCTCTCAAAGATTGACCTAATACAATTGCTTCTACAATAAGCTAATAGGTAAAGACACTGATTGCAAAACACAAGACAACTTACAAAACACAGAACCTAGACAGAATATCTAGACTCAAACAATTTAGGTCCACCAGTTGTCTTCCTCAGTTATCTCACGTTGAGAGTTACTGGATCACCTTGGTATGCTCTTAACTCTCTATTTGTGAATAACTACTTTCGGCTGTATCAACTACTTGTATTTATATGGGCTTCAGAACCCTAGTTGAGTCCCACAAGGAAACCTTGTAATTATGGTAAGACAAGATTCCTTGTGACTCTTTCCTTCTTCAATTCCAACTCGTATTCGTACTTCGAAGACACAGCCTGGGCACCGCCTCTTTTAGTCTGACTAGGACGCATACTCATTCACGCGCCACTACTCCTAGTTCCGCAGGGATTTGCAACCCTCCAGATCTTTTTGATCAGTCGTGTTCTTCTATGCAAGGACCAGGTTCTCCTCCGGAACCTACTGGGTCCTTCGTGTTTGTCATTCTTCAAAACTTTTTCTCAACAATTGCTAATACTTATTTTCAAACACAACATATACTAAGTCCTAAGCAAGCAAGATGGCAAGAGTTCTTAGCAGAATATGATTTTGTGTGGGAACATAAGCCGGGTAGGCACAATCAAGTAGCGGATGCTTTGAGTAGGAAGGAAGTATTTGCTGCTATTTATCACATCACCAAACTTGAATCTGATTTCATTGATAAGATTAAGCTATGTGTTGTGAATGATCCTTTGTATGTGAAGACAATGGATCAAGTGCAAGAGGGTACTGTTAGGCGGTATTGGATCGAGGACGATCTGCTTTATTTTAAAGAGGGGAGGATCGTGGTGCCTCAGGGTAGTGGACTGCGTCGTGGACTCTTAAAAGAGACGCATGATACTATGTGGGCAGACCACCCCGGTGTTGAGCGGATGCTGGCTTTGTTATCTCGATCCTATTTTTGGCCTAAGATGGAAGATAATATTGAAGCTTATGTCAAAACTTGTTTAGTATGTCAACTAGACAAAACGGAAAGGAAGAAAGAAGCTGGATTGTTGCAGCCTTTACCTATTCTAGACAGACAGTGGGCTTCCGTTTCTATGGACTTCATAAGCGGCTTTCCAAAAGTGAATGGTATGTCTTCGATTATGGTTGTTGTAGACAGATTTTCAAATTATGGAGTCTTTATTGCTGCCCCTATTGTGTGTTCATCTGAAGTTGCTTCTGAGTTATTTTATAAGCATGTGGTCAAGTATTTCGGTGTTCCAAATGATGTAGTGAGTGACAGGGATGCTCGGTTTATGGGTCGGTTTTGGACTGCTTTGTTCAACATGATAGGGACTGATCTGAAATTCTCTACAGCAAATTATCCACAAGCTGATGGACAAACAGAAAGACTCAACCACTTACTGGAAGAATACTTAAGGCATTATGTGTCGGCAACATCGAAAAATTGGCTTGAATAGTTGGATAGTGCACAATTCTGTTACAATTTGCACAAGTCATCAGAAACAGAAGTGAGCCCGTTTGAAATTGTGTTGGGCAGGCAGCCAACAACTCCTTTGGAAGTGGCAAAACAGAAGACAGGAGGCAAGTGTCCAGCGGCTTGTAGATATGCTCGTGAGAAGAAAGAGTTGCTTGATGAAGCAGCTGACAGCTTGAGGAAAGCCTCAAAGAGAATGAAGAAGTATGCTGACCGACGTCGACGTTATGTTGAGTTTGATGTTGGAGATAAAGTGTTGCTGAAACTTACTCCTCAGATTTGGAAGAAAATCAGCAGCAAGACTGTTCATCGTGGCTTGATTCCAAAGTATGATGGGCCATTTGAAATCGTAAAAAAAGTGGGTACTGTTGTATACCGGCTGAAGCTACCTGATAGGCTAAAGGTACACCTGACTTTCCATGTGAGCTTCTTGAAACCTTACTTTGAAGATGCTACTGATCCGGACAGAAATAAAAGTAATCGTGCGCCTCCTGTGGTGTGCAAACAGTTTGAGGTGAGCATTGAAAAGATTTTAGATCACCGAAATTTGGGCATGAGCAAGAAGAACAGGCGGACAAAATTCTTAGTACAGTGGAAGGACAACCTGAAAGTGATGCAACTTGGGAAAAAGCTGCTTCGTTGTGGCATTTTGAAAAAACAAGTGCAGGACTATCTTGATTCTGCCTCGTCGAGGTCGACGAGTTCATCTGGTGGGGGTGGTCTGTTAGCCCCTTGATTCGGTTGCTCTGAAATGGCACGGTTGAGATAAGGGATTTGCATGATAGCCCTTGGCTCAACCTAAATATGGACATCGTGTATCGGCTAAGTATGTGTGGGCATGACTTAGGCTTGATGTCAGCCTGCGTGGGCTACGTTGCTATCTCATGTGTGGGCATGAAGACTTGATGACTGGAACTTGGCAAAGACTTTGACATGGCATGGCATGTCAAGGCAATGCAAGGCAAGGCAGTAGAACGAGGGAAACGGCTAAGGCGTGGGCGTTGGCTAAGTGTGACCGTGGTACAGTTAGCTAGATTTGTGCGTGCAGGCAGCTAGAGACGACGTTGGCACAATGCAACATCATGCAGCAACAAGACTTAGTGAATGGCTAAGTATTGGGGCGCAGCTAAAGCAATCAGATCATGTGCTAGGCACATGGACGGCGGTTATAGGCAGTTCCTTTGGTTCCTATATTGTAGGGCTGTTATGCCTATGTGTAATTTGTTTTGTATTTTTATTATGTGGATAATTATTGATGCCTATGCAGTTTGGGATGTAAACTGCCCTAGTGTGTTGGCTTAAAACGTGGCTGCCAAGTGTCCTAGTCTAAGGCTGGCTATTTATATGGCCAAGTGAAGGTAAAAACACAAGTGAGTGAGAATTGTGATTTTGCCTAAGTGTTCAGAATATTGTGTGTCTTTGTATACGTGATAAATACAAAGTTGGGCATGAGTTTTACCCGTAAATCTGTGTGTACTTATGTTTCTTACTTGTCCCAAAAATAAACTAAGTCATTGAACCAAAATCAAGCAAACAATAAACGAATAGGCTGAAACAGTGTGGGATGTTGCCGTGCGGGTTTAAGTGCGAAAAATTAACCCCGTAACAGTTACCATGGTTATAAGTTGGGCTGAACCGTGATGGTCTATCCCGTAGACATAATGAATATATCTTGTTTGTTGGGAATTTGTTATATAATTCTTGGGTTGAAGTTGTCAGGCCTCTCTTTCAGCAAATGGAATGCTTGCGTAAGATATCTTTGATTTTGCTTCAATGTCTTCGTTTGAAACCAATTTGCTCTTAAACATGTCTCTGTGGGCTCTCAAATTGCTGGATTGCATCAAGAAAGTTCTCAATCGCTTCACGGTACGTGTTGTTTATTCTAATGTGATGTGTATTAATAAGACAATAGAATTAGGGTTTGTTGTGGATTTTCATGGATTAAGCATATCATAATTATGGTATTGGATGCCTGTTGTTCATTGCTTTATGCTTATGTGTCTCAATTACAATTTTTTTGGGATGCCTCTTATTGCTGAAGCTCTCACTTTCACCAAAACTTCACTATTATGCCTAAAGATTGGACCTCGATACGAATTCTCTTAGATACTTATCTGACGAGTTGGTGGATTTATTGATGTACAAGTGTTATGCCTACAATTGGTTTTGACTTGTGTTGTATTTCCTTTCTTTAGTAGGAAGTGGTTTTCTCATAATGTTGTATGTTTAGTTAGCCCTTTAGTTCTAGGTGCTTGTAATTCTTAGCTCTGCTAATAAAGTGCAGAAATTAGCTCTTAATTGACGGTGTGGGACGAGTAACTCCTTCAAGGCTTAAGCCTTTGGGCATATATACATCACGCTACTCTTTATTTTTGTCTATTCCTTCTCTTTATTTTCGTTTTGATTTCTCTTCTTAATTTTGTAACCTATCTATAATTTTCCAATTATAATATTAAATAATTTGTTCTACATACTTCGGCCATGACCCAATTCATGTCTTGTCCTTTGAAACTTTAAAAAAAGTTTAATTTGCAAAAACTTATTATTTACTTATTAAAAATACTATGTAATCCCTTTAATTTAAAATTACTTTCTCTTGCAATTCTTAATTTTACACAAAATTTCTATTTAAACTATTTCCTAATTTTTTTTTCTAAACAAAGTGCAGTTTTTTATTTATAAAATAAATTTTATTTACAAAATCGCCGGAAGATGCTACATAATCGGCTGCTATGTGCAGTCTACCGAAACCGCCGCTTTAAACCCGAGTTGCCGCTAAAGACCTCCTATTAGGAGCGACTGCCCGAACTGCTGCAGAAAAAGCGAGTATTTTAGCTGAGTAAACCGCTGCTACTAAACCACGGGTAAATGACTACTTTTTGTAGTGTAACTTAAATTCTTCGATGAGAGGAATACAAATATCACAATCCTGACCTAAATCCGAGCATGCATCCAACCCTTCAAAATGCAAAAAATCCAATATCACGACCCAAACGGGAGGGCCGTGACCGACATTCAGCATGCAATGCTACCCATCAAATATAATCCAATATAGAGGATGGTTTGGCCTAGACCCACATAGGAATTAGTAGCACGTCTAAATAAAATTGGAATATCCATATTAGGAAAAAATAATATGAAACACTTATTATTATTTTTAATATAAATTAGTCAATAGGTGTATAATTTATGTATAATCCATATATAATATATATGTACATGTACATAATATATATAATTTTATGTATACAAGCTAAAAAATTATAACAGTGAAAATGGATGGCTATATGTAAAAATAACCCATTAAGGTGTGGGCATTTGACCCAACATTTCTATAAAAGGAAGAGAAATGATAAGGCGTCTTTGAACGTCAACAATGAAAAGGGAACGGGTAGACTATGGCAGGTGGGGGTGGGATATATGAGGACGAGTGAGGGTGTGAGCAGAGGCGAATCTAGAAATTGAAAAATATGGGTGCACCACTGGCTTTAAGATAAAATTTTTTTTGATTATACATACTTTTACATAGATAACTACTTGAATGCGCACAAAGTACTTCATTTCATTATCACTAAAAGACATCATTCAATTTACAACTGCACTCGACGAGTTTTCATACTTTGAAAACAATTTATAATAGCATCATTACTGACAGTTGCAAATACATTACGCTCTATCTTGCAAACTAAACAACCATTTAAAATTCATTACCAATACTATTACGTAGATCATTTTTTATCAACTTCATTGAGGAGAACGCTCTTTCCACGCTTTGTTGTAGCAACAGGTAAAACCAAAGTCAGCTTCACAAGTAAATAAATGAGAGACCAAGTTTGATCTAACTTTGTTTTTGCCATAACTGTAGCAAGATCCTTGATGCCTTTCAAGTTGAGAAACTTGCTATCACATTCTCATACATAGATGATGAAACTATCAAGCTCGTAACTAAGAGCCCGAAGCTTGTTATCATTAAAATTGCTTGAGTAATACTCCGCCAACTTCAGTATTCTTCCTTTGTCAAAATTAGCAAATGAATCAACTGGATTTAAACTAGCTATACCAAAGAGTAAGTCACTAGTCACGACATCGAAACACTTATTAAGATCTTGAAGTTGCAAATCAATAACCTCATTGAATAATTCAACACGAAAGTGATGTGAACATGAAACTTTAGACTTCTTACAAGGCCTTAGAATTTTCAAGTCTTCATCCTTTTTGGGAATCAAAATACCATGTTTACTATAAAATGAGTCAACATCATCCATCAAAGATTCTAGTTCACTTTCTCTCATTATATACAATCTTTTCTTTGCAAGTTCAAGTAACCCCATAACATTGACAATGTCTTAATCTTTCTTTTGTAAAGCTTTGTTCAACTCATTTATAACAAGCAACATCTTGAACATCAAGTGCAACAAAAATACGAATGCATATTTTTGAATTTTGCTCAAAAGATTTCCCACCGAAAACCTATCAACATGATTTGGACAATCCCGTTTCATATGTTTAAGCACTTTGACAACTGAAGAAAATTTAATCATGAAATTTTTCAAGGTTTTAAAATGAGATCCCCAACGAGTATCACCCGGTCGTTGGAGGCCACGTTCTTGATTTAGTCCTTGCCCAGTATGAACTTCTCCCGATTTAAGCAACTTATCCAACTTCGTCTCTAGTTGATGTTGTCGAAGTAATTCCATGCGTTTAAAAGATACTCCAATAGCATTCAATACATTAGTGACAGTAAAAAAGAAAGTATCCACATCCCGGTACTTTTAGAAAGAGCCACTAGTGTCAATTGTAATTGATGAACAAAACAGTGAATACAATATGCGGACGAGACATCTTATAAAAACAAGGTCTTTAGACCATTTATTTCTCCTTGCATATTACTAGCTCCATCGTAACCTTGCCCATGTAACTTGGACGGATCCAAAAGCAAAGAATATTGCTTCTTTTAATAATCATGAAGATGTATCACTCACATGGACAATACCCAAAAAGCGCGCTATCACCTCCCCACTTTTGTTAACATATCGAATAACTAGGGCCATTTTCTCTTTATGTGAAATGTCCTTAGATTCATCAACTAATATTCTAAAATAATCACAATCCAAGTCATTGATGATAGCTTTAGTTGTTTTCTTAGAACAAGCATCCACAATCTCCTTTTTGATTTGTTGGACAAATCATCTTATCATTTTTTGAAGAATTTGTAATATTACATTTTCGACATCCGGATTCTTATCCCCATAAAATTTCAAAAGCTCAAGAAAAAGACCTTTCTAATCGGAATCTTCACGCTCATCATGACCACGAAATGACAATCCATTTCTTAAGAGAAACCTTACCACATCAACAGAGGCATTTATGCACATCCGATAATCATTTTTTTCTTTGTCACTTTTCTTGTCAAAAGAAGATTGAATCGATTGAAGCTGATTCATCAAATCTTGCATCCAGTTGAAACATTTATGATGGACACTATTTACATCACCAACATGTGTTTTAAGTCTTTCCGGCCCATGATTCCAACCCCTAAAACCATCTTTTATAAATGCATCACCTCCTTTACTTTGACATTCAAATTCATTATTGAATAAATAGCAACACAAACAGAAAACTTTTATGCTATATTCCAACTATTGAGAATATGTAGCCTTAAACCAATCGGGACTAAAATGGCACATTTTGATTCCAAACTTATTATTAGGAAAGACATCACCAATCGGTTGACAAGGCCCTTTTTGAATATAATATTTCCTCACTTTGTCTTGAATATTAGGACTACACTGAGAGATAAGTAATCTTTCTTTAGGAAAGGCTTTGAGAGATCCCAATTCAAAAACAATATCAACATGTGAAGGAGTGGAAGAAATTGTCTCTCTTTGAACTTCCGGATCTCTCTCCGAACTAATGGATGGCCCGCTACAACCAGAACTTAGTTGCCCAACTTTCTGCTTGATTAAATATCTATCCATTTCAATACTCAAGGATAAAGTTCCAGCAAAATTATATTCTCACTTTAATTCAATCGTAGTTTATAGTCACACTCACAAACTCATAATAATTAAAGGGAATCACACCCTTGCCCATTCATAATAAACAAGGGAATCACACCCTTGCAAAATTATAATTAAAAAAAATCACATCCTTACAATTCAATTAACATTAAGGGAATCACACCCTTGCAAAATCATAATAAAAAAAGGTAATTACACTCTTGCAATTTAACAATAAAAATAGGGAATCACACCCTTGTAATTCAATCAACAAAAAATAGGGGAATCACACCCCCTTTCCAAGTTCATTATAAAAAGGGAATCACATCCTTTAACTTAAATTAAAATAACATAAAAAGTATAAATTATAACAAAGAAAAATCAAAATTTAACTTGCAATTTTTTGTTAGTAACCTTTAAAGACATGTCACACTTTGAAAACTGCACTAGATGCTAATGACAAAGCTTAATTGGAGTCACACTTTTATTTCTTGAGAACAAAATTGCTAGAGCCAAGAGAGAGTGAGATGGGTTTTGGCTTGCATTTTAGGTTAGGTTTTGGGGGGAGTAATTAATTTGGGGATTTGGAATAAAAGAATAAGTAATAGTTAAAAGAAATTAAAAGATTTTTTGACTTTGACCTTTGATATTGAATTTTAATAAAAAGGAATATAAGTTAAAAGTGTCTATATTGTTGATTTTGATAACAGGGTATCGTATTCATGGCTTAGAAAATGCATAAAAAATATTCTATTTGTGCTGCCAGCTGGAATAGAAACCGCGTGCTCAAGTTAGAATATCCAAAGCTCCTGACAGTGCACCACTCCAATATTTGTGACTATGGTTCCCATTGTTTGCATTATTCTTAATTTTCGAAATATATACCTAGTATATCAAATTTATTTGGCGGATTATAGGTTCCCGGGAACCGTTGTTAGAAATTTGATTTCGTAAGTGACCAAAACAGAAAAATAGATGAACAGAAATATGCAGAGTTATATGTCCCGAGCCCACAACTCTCTTATGCGTCCTTAAAGAATCTTATCCCCTCACTGTTGCCCAAGGTTCACGGATAAATTCTTCCCAGGATAGAACGGAACGTTCAACTTAGCTGTAGTGGCACTTCAAACCACTAAGTTATCGGCGAACCTAAAATAATGGTGCAAATCACACGACTGACTTACTATGTTTTTGAAAGTAATGATGCAGAAAGGAAGAGGAGATATATCAGAAAATTTCAGGGTGAAAATTCTGAAGGTGGTTGTTCACATTACAAGTGGCTATTCACGAAATGCAACCCTTCAGGTGGGTGGTTGTTCACATTGCAAGTGACTATTCATGAAAAGCAACCCTTCAGGTGGGTGACTGTTCACATTGCAAGTGACTATTCATGAAAAGCAACCCTTAAGGTGGGTGTTTCTAGAATACGCGGGAATTTTTAAGAGCAGGAATTTTTTTAAAGACAAATTACCGTTACGAAAACAGTCTCATAAAATATTAATATTAAATAAATGATCTAATTTTATTGGTCAAAAGCCAAAGTTACTTTTTCATCTCTTCCCTCATTTCCCATTCACACTACCACACTTCAACCCCAACAATCCCCAACATAAATGGGGAATGGTGGAAACATGCATGAAAAAAACTTGTGTGATTCGCAACTAAGGACTAATTGCATCGGGATAAATAGGTTTCCCTTTGAACTTTCCGTAGTGAACATATATCGGATATACTCGGTCAATCGGTAGATTTTATATCTTTGAACCGTCGAGCTTTAATGTATACCTAGACAACATATGTCACACAATTAATCCTTATCCACTTTTTGGTTCTCATTGTTGTATTCGTTTCAACTATGAACACCGCCTGGTTTAATAAGTGCATAGAGAATTGGCCTTACAGAATCCTCCTTGAAGTGGCTTCCACTTCACACTTACATAGGTGACTTCTAAACGTATAATCCCGTAGATGTACACTGTTTGATAATCCCCATATCAAACTTAGGTAATTATTAAAAAGCGATGACGCTCTATCCTAGGTACTGAACATTGTCTCATCATGAGAATGGACCAAAATAAATTTAGTTTGACAATGTTGAAACGTCACTCACAACTTTGTTTGAGCTCCTTGAACCTAGATCTTGGGATCTCCAGTCTTATAGGTAGAGTTACCGCCATGAGTCACTTGTCCTCGGCCATAGTCCCATTCTCTTTGATGACCATTCTACTATCTCTCTAGTTAGGCCTTTTGTAAGTGGATCCGACACATTTTCTTTTGACCTTACATAGTCAATTGTCATAATGCCCCTAGAGATCAGTTGTCTAACGGTTTTATGTCTTCGTCGTATATGATGATTTTTACCGTTATACATGACATTCCTTGGTAAAATTTTCACCCACATGCCACTTTTGTCACTGGTATTTAGTTTGAAGACACTTTTTGTATTGGTCTTATATGAGAGGCCGCTTTTTGGAACTTCAATCTTTGTGGACTGAAGTTCAAACCTTGTGGGTTGAACTTCATGCCTAAATTATGAAGTTTCAACTTCAATCTGTATGGGCTGAACTTTTAGGTATAGATGCATAAACTTCAACCCTTGTTGGCTGAAGTTGAACTTCAATCCTTGTAGCCTGAACTTGTGTGAAGTTCAACCCAAAAGAATTAAAGTTCTAAAAAGTGGCCTCTCATGTAAAACCAATAAAAAAAGTGGCCTCAAACCAAAGACCACTGTTAAAAGCGGCCTTTGGTGCACTTCGCCCCATTCCTTGCCCTTCCTATAGCCGATTGACCATCACAATGTATGCAGATTGGTGTCAATGGCTTTGGCCAAAATGGAATATCTTTCAAGAAATTCCGAAGCCATTCAGCTTCCTCACCGGCTTTGTCTAAAGCTACAAATTCAGCTTCCATTGTGGAGCGAGCAATTAATGTCTGTTTGGACAAATTCCAAGACACCGCTCCCCCACCAACTGTGAAAATATATCCACTTGTGGATTTAGACTCAGTTGAACCGGTGATCTAGTTTGCATCATAATATCCCTTAATAACTGCAGGGTACTTAGTATAATGCAAAGCAAAGTCTTGGGTATATTGCAAATATCCAAAAATTCGTTTCATTGCCATCCAATGAGTTTGGTCTGGATTGTGTGTGTATCAACTCTATTTACTTATAGAACAGGCTATATTCGGTCGAGTGCAATTCATTATATACATTAAACATCCTAACACACGTGCATAATCCAGTTGAGATGTATTTTTACCTTTGTTCTTCTTAAGAGCAAGAGTTACGTCTATTAGAGTTTTTGAAACTTTGAAGTCCAAATACTTGAACTTGTCAAATACTGATTTGATGTAATGAGATTGAGACAGAGCCAAAACACCAGGAGTTTTATGTATTTTAATACCCAAGATTACATCGGCAACTCCTAAGTCTTTCATATCAAATTTCCTAGTCAACAAACGTTTTGTAGCATTTATGTTGGCAATGTCGTTACTCATTATCAACATATCATCCACATAAAGGCAAACAATGACTATTTGTTTTGGAGTGTTTTTAATGTAAACACATTTATCCCACTCATTAATCACAAAACCATTTGACAACATTGTATGGTCAAATTTTGCATGTCATTGCTTAGGTGCTTGTTTAAGTCCATAAAGAAACTTAACAAGTCTACAAACCTTCTTTTCTTTTTCAGGAACCACAAACCCTTTGGGTTGTTCCAAATATATTTCTTCCTCCAACTCTCCATTTAAGAAAGCTGTTTTAACATCCATCTGATGGATTTCAAGACCATACACAGCGGCTAAAGCGATTAACACCCATATGGATGTAATCCTTGTTACCGGCGAGTATGTGTCAAAATAGTCAAGACCTTCTTTTTGTCTATACCCTTTGACAACTAGTCTTGCCTTATACTTGTCAATAGTGCCATCAGCTTTCATTTTCCTTTTGAAAATCCACTTAGAACCTAACGGTTTATTCCCAGGAGGAAGATTAACCAGCTCCCAAGTACGGTTGCTCAAAATAGATTCTATTTCACTATTGACTGCCTCTTTCCAAAATGGTGATTCTGAAGAAGACATGGCTTCTTTAAATGTTCGAGACTCATTTTCCAATAAGAACGTCACACAATCATCTCCAAATGAAGTAGATGTCCATTGACGCTTGCTGCGTCTTGGCTCTTCTTCATTTGATGTACCCTCGTTAGTTCCTTCCCGAGGTCGTTTGAATTTCTCACCAAACGATTCATGATCCCTTTTATACGGATATATATTTTCAAAGAATTCAGCATTATCTGATTCCATAACCGTATTAACATGAATGTCAGGATTTTCTGATTTACAAACCAGAAAACGATATGCTCTACTATTTGTAGCATATCCTATGAAAGCGCAATCAACTATTTTTGGTCTTATTTTAACCCTTTTTGGTTTAAAAACCTGCACTTTTGCTAAACACCCCCACACTTCGAAATAATTCAAGTTGGGTTTCTTTCCTTTCCATTGTTCATATGCAATGGATAATGTTTTGCTAAGAGGCACTTGATTGAGTATTCAATTAGCTGTAAGAATAGCTTCCCCCCACAAGTTTTGGGGTAAACCTGAATTTATCAATAAGGCATTCATCATCTCCTTTAACATTCTATTCATTATTTGCAACATTATCCGTTGTCATTTCTGTCAAAATAAAATAGACAGATTCAGTAAATGGTGAAGTATTTTAATCTTCAAACCAGACTTAACAACACAGTGAAGAGATTATTCTTCAAATTGATTTAAACAGCACAATGAAGAGATTATTCTTCAAACTGATTTAAACAGCACGGTGAAGAGATTATTCTTCAAACTGATTAGGAGTAGAAAAATCACACAGATTTTAAATCTCCAACTAATAGTAACGTTAGGAGTAGAAAACCACGAAGCTTTTAGTCTCCACAGTCACTAAAAAAATCAGAACAGAAAGTATAATAAGATTCTTTAAGCTTGTTAGAAATCTGATTTCGTAAGTGACCAAAACAGAAAAATAGATGAACAGAAATATGCAGAGTTATATGTCCCGAGCCCACAACTCTCTTGTGCATCCTTAAAGAATCTTATCCCCTCACTGTTGCCAAAGGTTCACGGATAAATTCTTCCCAGGATAAAACAGAACGTTCAACTTAGCGGTAGCGGCACTTCAACCCACTAAGTTATCGGCGAACTCAAAATAATGGTGCAAATCACACGACTGACTTACTTTGTTTTTGAAAGTAATGATGCAGAAAAGAAGAGGAGATATATCAGAAAATTTTAGGGTGAAAAATTCTGAAGGAATGGCTATCTATTTATAGCCAACGAAATTCTAGATGAAAGGGTGTGAAGGTGGCTGTTCTCATTACAAGTGGCTATTCACGAAATGCAACCCTTCAGGTGGGTGGCTGTTCACATTACAAGTGACTATTCATGAAAAGCAACCCTTCAGGTGGGTAACTGTTCACATTGCAAGTGACTATTCATGAAAAACAACCATTCAGGTGGGTGTTTCTAGAATACGCGAGAATTTTCTAGAGCAGAAATTTTATTAAAGACAAATTACCGTAAAGAAAAAACAGTCACATAAAATATTAATATAAAATATTAATATTAAATAAATGATTTAATTTTGTTGGTCAAAAGCCAAAGTTGCCTTTTCATCTTCTTCCCTCATTTTCCATTCACACTACTACACTTCAACCCCAACAACCGCTCCCCGTATTATGAATCTGCCCCTGGGTGTGATGGGCTTTGGTTAGGGGGTGGGGTTCATGATAGGTAGGGTGTGGCCTGTGGGGTTGGGGGTGGGAGGAGACAATCAGCGTAATGCCATTTACTGAATTTGTTTTCTCTACTTCAATCAAAGAAGTTATTATTATTATTTTTTTTTTTTTTGAAATTTAAGGAACTTGATTTTCTAGAAGATCAATTAAGCATACGAAATTCAAAAATGTTTTCTTCCATACCAAACACATTATTTATCTTTATCATTTTTTTTTGGAATTAGTAATATATATTAATATTATGCAAACTATTTCTGTTCTGGTAAGAGCACCTTGATGCCCAAGTGCCAAGTAAATTCTATGGATGGTCATCCAACTTTCATGTTTGTTACCCAAAGATCACTATTCTTTCTTTTGTTACTCAAAAGTCATTCAACTTTTGTCTTAATTACACAAAAATAATTTTGCCAAAACCAACTTAATACACGTTTGAAAATGAAGTCACTAGAGTATATAATTTTGATTAAATAGGATTAATGTATTAAACTCCTTACTTGACCCATATTAAAAATCTCATCCAGTTGTCCAAAGCTCATACAAATCTTGTACCCTCAAATTATTGGGTTTTTGTTCTTTTTTGTTCTTTTTATTGTTAATTTAGTTGTTTAGGTAATTGGTATAGTTATTTTATATTTCTTTTTTGGTGTTATCATTCTCAATAACAACAAATTATGAAATAAAAGGTTGCAACCCGAACAAATATTCTGGTATATTCTATTCATGATATAGACGGGTCTTTATGTTATTAAGATTCGGGTCGGGTTTAGAGGTGGGTCTTATGGATTAGTGGTTTAATCTAATTTAATTAAGTAATTTTTTTATTTTATCTCTAGTGACGTCATTTTCAGGTATTTATTAAGTTGGTTCTGGGCAAAATTACTTTTGTGTAACTTGGACAAAAGTTGCATGACTTTTGGGTAACAAAAGAAAGAATAATGACCTTTGGGTAACAAACATAAAGCACTCAATGACCATTTGTAGAATTTACTCCACAAGTACCATTTGGTAAAACAAAAAGGGAGTATTGCAAATACAATACTCGTATATATTACTGCATAGTAATCGTACAACAGATTGGAAGTCTGGCGACCTCAGATTTATTACATAACCGTTCCCTCAAGAAAAACATACACTACTCGCCTCGACATCATACTACTATATAAGCATGTCCTCAAGAAAGTAAAAGTCAGATTACTAATATGCCCCCTTAAAATCTAAAATTAGCAAACTTAGAAACAAAGCCTACTTCAGGAAATTTAAAAAAAAAAAAAAAAAAAAAGCCTACTTAGCCAAAACCAAAGAGACACACATTGCTTGAAAGGATGTAATCCTTCACTTTATCACTGAATAGGTGCTTTGCACTAGCTATTAGAGCAACCAAATAATTTCAAACAAACAAATTTTCTTGAAACCACTGCTACGATTTACCCAAAGGAGACGAACGACTTCATTAGTATTAACTGTTAATATAATGATAGTCGGAGACGAACAACTTCATAAATAGAAAAACGTAGCAAAAGATGATAGTCCAATTTCATTGTCTAACTCAGATTACCACTTACGGATTTCTCACCGTTCAAATTCAAGATATAGTTGCATCTTTGAGGATTTATGCAACTACTATAAATGCATTATATGTTCAAGAAGATGGCGCTTTAATTCTGAGGAAGAAAGAGAGGATTACTTTTTCAAGATTGTTTGATTGTTGTACAAGATATTAGTTATGTTCTTTCATTATAGTTCAATAGTCAAGAATTTGCATGGACAGAATGTTTAACCTAAATTCGATTTTAGGCCAATTAACAATTAAATTTGTATTTGCGGAGTCACGGTCAATAGTTGAGATTAAGAGTTTGAACGTTGGACTAAGACGATGATAATTCGAGGACGAAATATAAGAATTAAATAATAAAGATAAAGCATAAACGGAAACAAGGAGAAGCAACCCTATCGTATTGCTCGTCTCCGGGGAGAGTTCTTCGATACCAATCACACTTCAGAAAATCAAAGGGCTAAAATAGTAATCAATATATGAGCAAAGAGAATATCTGAGAAAGAGTGAGAGAGTATTCTTATTGATAGTGTAGGCAGTAAGTAAAGTTGTTATACAATCGACTAAGGCGAATGCTATTTATAGGCCTGATAAGCACCCGTTGGGATTTGTAACCGCTGGGCGTGGATCCGTCTGGATAAGTAATTGCTGGGCACTTATCCGTTTGAGTCATAACCGCTAGGTTATAATGATTGACTTAATGACCATTAAATGGATGATCGTGGATGATAATGCTAATAATTACCCGTTTAGACAGTGTTGACTGTTGAAGTATTCCGTAACTCCTTTAGGTCTGTTCGTGATGAACGTCTGTCCGTGAGATGTCTGTCTATTGAAACGTCTGCTCGTGCTGCGTGGGAGACACGTGTCACCTTTTCGAGTCTAGTCAGCTTTTATCCAATACAGATAGTCCCCGCACTCCTCGGACAGAATATCTGTTCGAGCAGTGGATAAGAATTTTGGCAGGAGTTTTTTTTTGTAAACTTTTGTCTTCGTGTGATGTATCTTGATGACGTACGAGCCTTATCAGCTAAGTGACAAGCCCTTATGACGTGCACATTTAATGCGCCGTATAAAAAAGTAACTGCAGCTGGCACGCCTGCTGAACCGCAGTCCATTCTGAAGTGACTATTGCGTGCCCCAAGGGTAAAAGTAATGATTTTAACCGCTTCAGTCACGTGCACACGTCGTCTGTTGATTGCGAGGTGACCGCTACTCTTCAGAATAATGATGATACTATAAAGTTTTGATGAACCCTATTCTTTCCTTCGACGGCCAGATCTGATCGTAGTTTCTTCTGATGACCTCCACGTGTCTCGAGGGAAGTTGTGGGGCTGAATTTTTACTCCTATAAATAGGGGTTTGCTTGATGAGAAACTTTTTACTTGCCTTTATTTCTTCTCCGCTGTTCTTTGAAAACCTTTGAACTAGCTTTCGAGTTCTTCTTGATAACTTCATATTTTTCCTGAAATCATGACTTCAAGATCTAGGAAAAGTCAAAGCACTGATATTGCTGGTAGTTCCTCGGCGGCCACTCCCAGGCCCCGGGCTACCCAAGCTACTGCTGCAGAAATAATCCCCAAGAAATGGGGTGAACTTGAAGCGGACTGTAACATTAAGTCCTTTTATAATAGAGAGGGAGATACGCGCAACTGGCCGGCGTATAGGTTTAAGTCTAGGATCACGAAGGAGATGGTCCCACATGTGAGGATAGACTGTAACTGGGGCGATGAGGTTCCCCTCTTGCCGGTCTCCGAGGGGGAGAACATTACTTCCCATAGAGCTGGGTGGACAGCCATGTGCACCTACCCCTTCACAGTGGGATGTAGGTTACCCCTGCACCCTGTACTGGAGAGGCTTTGCAGGGAGTACCTTCTCTGCCCGGGGTAACTGAGCCTCAGTATATATAGAATAGTTACACTTTTAGATTGATTTGCGACAGAAACCGATCAATCTTTTGGCTACGAACATTTTATTTCTTTGTACAGTATGCAAATTTTTAAAGATGGCTATGTAAATGCTAGGATGCGCGGAAGCAAGGGGCTTGGTGCGCAGTTCTGAGGATACTGGTGACCGAGGCTGGGTGCACCGGTATCTGTTCGTGCGCTTCTCGGCCTTGACTTTTGATGACAAGGCTCATCTTCCAGAAGTCTGGAATAAGACGCGTGAGTCCCCGAGTTTTTTTAATGTTCTCCTTTCTTCTTCTCGTCTGCTAACTTCGTTCAATTTCTTTGTGTAGCGGCCAAGCAACCTTACGACGGGCTCATATCTGTCGATGAGCTGACGGCGTGGGTTGAGCCGATTTTGAAGAAGTTTGGTTCTGAGAAAGGAGAGTGGGCATACTTTACTGCTCACAAGAGTTTGACTGTGAAACACCATGGTGAGAATATTTCCGCCTCCATGATCGTTCTTATTTTTTTGAAAATTCTCCGTGTCTAACCGTTCCACCTTTTTGTAGGTTTGGGCACTTCAAGAGATTTCTTTCCTGCTCCCCCCCAAAAGGGGGGTCTTCCGAGCCTGTTGTTGACCCAGTCGCTGAGGCTGAGGCTATACTAGCTTCGGTGGACGCACTGCGTAGCAGGTAGGGTGAAGAATTCCTATCCGATGGACTGGGCTCCCTGAAGAGGAAGAAAAAGAGCCAGGGAGAGGGCGGAGCACGGAAGAAGTCTGCTCGTAAGACTTCCGTGGCTGCCGGGCAAACCTCGTCGACTGGTGGTGATCTTTCTTCTAGGGCCAGTGTACCGGAGCCTGTAGAAGAGAATGCCAATGTTGCTGCTGAAGTCCCCAAGTCTGTAAGGGGAGAGGGTGTAGCAAAGGAGGTTATCGATCTTTCGGACACTGAGGCCGAGGTTGATGTTCCTCTTAGGTGAAGGCTTCATCTTCGTAGTGACAGGAGAAGGGCCGATGAAGAAGTTGTCCGTACTCCGCAAAGGAGTCCCCGAGTTGATGACAGGGCGGAGGTAGATCCTTCTCGTGTAGACAAGGGGAAAAGAAAAGTGGGTGAAGAAGAAGAAGAAAAAGAAAAGGTAAAAGAGGAAGTTTGGGAAGAAGATCCCCAAGAGGGTAGCCAAGGTCCTCCTGTTTTTCGTTTCGAGGACCTGGAGAATGTGGCTTCTGAGGGGGCAACTCCCGTTGGTCTTCGCGAATGTGAGACAATAAATCCTGGAGTGGAAGGTGACTCAAACCTTTCCTCATCAAGATTCGTTTGGCGGTCAGTCATTGGTGGCCGGACAGAGTTGAATGATATCAGGGGAGTGCGTTACAAGTTTGGGCCAAATTATCCCTCCGAACAGGCTTGGGAACCCAAGTTCTGCGAGAGGAAGCACACTTTGAAACTTGCCCCTGATGTCAACTTCGTAACTAGGCCACACAGCTTGGCTAAGGCGGTCTCCTCGCTCATCGGTCCCCGTGAAGAATGGGTGCTGAGGAAGCTGACCGATGAGGAGTTAGCCTTCTAGATTGCCTCTGACTCTGCCCGGGTAAGTATTTTCCGCTTTGCTTTGGGAATAACTTTAGCCTCGGACTTCTAATTCTAACTTACCTCGTTTTTTCAGTTGAGTATGCTGGCTACCGAGCTCATGTTTCGCTCTAGGCTTAACAACATCGATCAAGTGGTTGAAATAAAGAAAGAGTTGCTGGAAGCTCTGAAGGAGAACAAGACTCTGATAGAGCAGTGTGGTTTCCTTGGTGGTGAGGTTAACCGGTTGACGGATGTCAACAATGATCGTGTTGAGCAAATCAACGCACTCACCAGGGAGAAGGACCTTCTTCTCGAAGAGAGAGAAGGGTTCGCACGCTCTGCCCAAGGTTTAGAGAGACTGCTTGAGGATTGTCGAAATTCTTTGAACGGTGCTATCGAAGATCGTGCATCCCTTGAGATGGATCTGCAGAGAGCGAATGAAGAATATGCTAAAGCCAGGGCCGATCTCCAGGCTGCCAAGGATCAGGTCGCTCAATTAATGAGTGCTCGGACCGCATTAACCAAGGACTTGGCAAACCTACGTGATCAGTCTAAAATCAAAACCAAGCTTGCTGCTCTTGAGGCCAAGCATACATTGCTCGTGCAGATTCAAGCTGGGCAAGTTAATGTCGAGGAGATGCTGCCGACAACAAAGAACGTTGTTCGAAGAATAAATCAAGCATTGGGTCTCCCTCCTGAGGAGTCTGAAGGTGACGATGATGATGAAGACGAAGATGACGACGAAAATTCAGGGGACGATGGCAGAACTGACGGAGCTGGTGCGTCGAGTTCTGGTCATAGCCCTAAATATTGATGCCCTTTCTCAATCTGTGATTGAGGTATTTTTATTGTCTGGCGAGAGCCGGACTTGTTTGTTGGTGGACAGAAGTCTAGTAGAGACTGTCTGGTCCTTTGTATGGCCGGTATCATTTGGCCTTTGAACACTCTGCAAATGTCTATCAGTCGTTTTCGGTATTTTATCAATTTACAGGATAATGTATATATGCTACTTTAGATCTGCTCTATGACAATATTTAGTTTGAACTCTTGATCTTTTGTTTGCATGTGTTGTGGCTATCATGCCTTATGATTGGGAATTATTTTTGAATTTTGAACTTTACTAAGTTCGTATTTTCAAAAGTCTGCCCAAATGTTTTTAACTTAGCCTTTCGTTAGGAAAAGGTCGTAAGTTGTAAGTAATCTGACCGAGTTGTGGCCGTTTAGAGTTTTGGCCGAATCGTTGCTCTATGCGTATGACTTTGCTTATCGTTTTGATAGTCGAAAGTTGTCGCATGGCTTTATAGATTGGCTCTGGCCGAGTCGCTGGCCTTGTGAACGACTTCTCTTATTTTCGTGGAAGCCTTGTCACATAAAAGTTTTTGTTTTGTGAATGACTCCTCTTATTTGTCGTGGAAGTTTTATCACGTAAAAGTTTTTGTTTTGTGAATGACTCCTCTTATTTGTCGTGGAAGTTTTATCACGTAAAAGTTTTTGTTTTGTGCATGACTCCTCTTATTTGTCGTGGAAGTCTTATCACATAAAAGTTTTTGTATTTTGAACTTTAGAAATTCGCCTTTCGATAAGGTCTTTCGCCTGTACGAAGGTCTTTATTTGCCTTTATGAAGGTCTTATCTGGCCTACAGGGGCCTCTCACCACCCCCCTTGTTTTTATGTTGGAACACGTAAAGTGATAACATGAAAAGAGTTTTAGGTGAGTTGCATATTGAACACATATAACCAAACGAGGAGTGTGTCTGTTGTAGGATTCGAACCCACAGCCGCAAAGTTGAAGAACTTCGAGCTCTACCAGTTGAGCTAAACGGATCTGACCTTGTTTAGGTCGTTAGTACCATTTAGAGAGAATATATAATAAAAGTAAGAACTTTTGTAAAGATAAAAGGTAAGTGTAGAATAACTAACCGTTTTACCACTTAAAAGTGATACCTTTTGAGGTGAACCACATTCAAACTGTTCAGGACAGTGGAGCCATCTGGTCGTGCCAAGCAATAAGATCCCTTGCCGACTGAAGCAATCACTTTGTAGGGGCCTTCCCAATTGGGACCAAGCTTCCCTGAATTTGTCTCTTATGTGCTCTGGGAGACTTTTCTGAGTACAAAGTCCTCGACTTGGAAGCATCGTATACGTAGTCCCCGATTATAATACTTTTTGATTCGTTCTTTTTGGGCGACCACTCATACGAGGGTCAGTTCTCTGCGTTCTTCGAGGAGATCCAGCTCTTCAGATAGGTTAACTGAGTTTGATTCCTCAGTAGCATGTGCGTATCGCAGACTGGGTTCTCCTATTTCGAATGGGATTAGAGCATCTGCACCGTATACCAATGAGTAAGGAGTCTCCCCGGTACTCATTTTTATTGTTGTGCGATAAGCCCATAATACTCCAGGTAGCTCTTCTACCCAACATCCCTTTGCCTGCTCGAGGCGCTTTTTAAGGGATTCAACAATGATTTTGTTGGTAGACTCTGCCTGTCCATTGGGAACAGGATGATACGGAGAGGAAGTAATCCTCTTGATGTGCAAATCGTCGAGGAACCTAGTCACTTTCTGGCCGATGAATTGCGGGCCGTTGTCCATGACTATTTCCTTAGGTGCTCCAAAGCAGCATACGACAAAACGCCAGAGGAAGTCGACAACTTCCGTTTGTCGTATCCTTGAGTATGCTGCCGCTTCGACCCACTTTGTGAAATAATCAGTGATGATCAATAAAAAGCGCATCCCCCTTGGTGCCGTGGGAAGGGGACCAACAATGTCCATCCCCCATTTCATGAAGGGGCACGGGGAGATTATTGAATGCAGTGGTTCTGCTGGCTGATGAAGAAGATAGGCGAACCTCTAGCATTTGTCACATTTCCTGACAAATTCATTTGCATCTTTCTCCATTTTGTCCCAATAGTAACCTGCACGAATCAGCTTCCGGGTTAACGCCTAACCTCCGGAATGATTTCCGCAACAGCCTTCGTTGACTTCTCTCATCACATAATTAATCTGATTTGGTCCGAGACATTTTGCGAGAGGTCCTGCGAACATCCTCCGGTAAAGCTCGCCGTTAAGAATTGTATATCGAGCAGCTTTTACTCGGAGTTTGCGAGCAGCTTTTGCATCTGCGGGTAGAGTTCCATGGATAAGGTAATTTGTTATCTCATTCCTCCAGTCCCAAGTAGCGCTGATGGTGTTGACTTCGAACTTTTCTCTGTCCATGGTTGTGTAGAGAAGTTGAACAACAACTGAAGAGCTAGTTGCCCCTATTTCTGCTACTGACCCCATGTTTGCAAGAGCATCAGCTTCATGGTTCTCTTCCCGTGGAATCTGAACTGCTTCCCATTCGTCAAACTGTGCCAAGAGCTCTTTCACTCGGGCGAGTTACACTTGCATCCTGGATTCACGTGCAATGAAACCTCTACTGATCTGATTGATCACTAGCTGAGAGTCGCTTTTTAGTTTGACGATGGTTGCCCCATAGCTTCGGGCTAGTTCTAATCCTGCAATAACGGCCTCATATTCGGCCTCATTGTTAGTAATAAATGGGCATTTGATAGCTTGCCTTACCGTCTCCCCGGATGAAGCAACGAGGACCAGTCCGAGTCCTGACCCTTTGACGCTCGAGGAGCCATCTGTATGAAGGGTCCAGGTGCCAGGAGTCTGCCCTGCATAAAAAATAGCTTCTTTCTCTGCCTCAGGGTATATATTAATGCTGAAGTCTGCCACGAAGTCCGCCAGAACTTGTGACTTTATTGCTACCCTGGGCTGATAAGTGATATCAAATTCGGATAACTCTATAGCCCATTTTACCAACCTTCCTGAGAATTCAGGCTTGTGCAAGACATTTCGTAAAGGAAAGGTTGTAACCACAGTTATCGAATGACTTTGAAAATAAGGGCGTAACTTACGAGCAGCAGTTACTAGAGCCAATGCCAATTTTTCTAAAGGTTGATAACGGGTTTCTGCGTCAATTAGAGCTTTGCTACTGTAATAAATAGGAAGTTGTTTACCTTTTTCTTCCCGAACTAGAACAGCGCTTACCGATGACTCCGAGACTACCAAATAAATTAGCAGCTGCTCACCCTCCTGAGGTGTGGAGAGCAATGGAGGATTGGATAAATATTTTTTCAGATCCTTCAATGCTTGCTGACATTCGGGAGTCCACTCGAACTCCTTGTTCTGCTTTAAGACATCGAAGAAACTTTTGCAACGGTCAGATGATCGGGAAATGAATCTGCGTAGAGCTGCCACTCTCCCCGTCAGTTTCATGACATCTTTCCTGTTGTGAAGTACATCCGGGATTGATTCAATGGCTTTAATCTGAGCGGGATTGACTTCAATGCCACGCTGAGAAACAATGAACCCCACGAATTTCCCCGATCCGACTCCGAAAGTGCATTTCTCCGGATTCAGCTTCATGTTATACTGATCCAAGATTCGGAAAGCTTCTTACAGATGTGCCAGATGGTCTTCTGCTCGTTTGGATTTGATCAGCATGTCATCGATGTATACTTCCATTGTCTTTCTGATATGGTCATGGAAAATTCGATTGACTAGACGTTGATAGGTTGCACCTGCATTTTTCAACCCAAATGGCATAACTTTATAACAGTACGTACCTCGATAGGTTATGAACGCCGTCTTTTCCTGGTCTTCAGGATCCATCAATATATGGTTGTATCCGGAGTACGTGTCGAGGAAGGTTAGCACCTCGTGTCCGGCTGTTGCGTCGATTAGTTGATCTATCCTGGGAAGAGGATATGAATCCTTCGGGCAGGCTTTGTTCAGGTCTGTGAAGTCAATGCAGACTAGCCACTTGCCGTTCTTTTTAGGCACGGCAACCACGTTGGCTAACCAGTCTGGGTATTTGACTTCACGCACTGAACCGATTTTCAACAGCCAGTCGACCTCGTCATTGGTTACCTAGTTTCGAAAAGCTCCTTGCTGGCGCGTCTTCTGTTTCACCGGGCGGTGGTACGGATCAACGTTCAACCTGTGAGTAATGATGTCAGGAGAAATACCTGTCATATCTGCATGGGACCAGGCAAATGTTGTATGCCGCTCTTTGAGGAACTGGAGGATGTCTCCCCGTAGGCGTTCGCTCAGTTCAGTCCCTAAGTACACCTTTCGCTCTGGCTTATCGGCGAACAGCTCTTCGGGTTCCAAAGCCTCTACGGTTGGCATGTGGTTTTCTCTTTCGTCCATCTTTGTGATGAATTCCGGGACCTCATACTTAGCCTTTTCAGGTGGAATGCCTGGCCCCGGTTGCTGTAATTGCTATTTGTTTTCCTCGGGCAATTTGAAGGCTACCGAGTAGCAATCTCGTGCAGAGCGTTGCTCTCCTCGGATCTCACGTACTCCCCATTCAGATGGGAATTTCAACACTTGATGATAGGTTGAAGGAACAACTTGCATGTCGTTGATCCAAGGTCTACCCAAAATGATATTATAGGCTAGATCCGTATCGACAACATGAAAAGTTGTTTCCTTTGCTACCCCTTCGGCGAGAGTCGTCAGGGTGATCTCCCCAAGAGTCTTCTCACTTGAGTTGTTGAAGCCGGAAAGAACTGGAGATACTGGCACAATCTTATCTGCTAGCTGCATTTCTATTACAACTCGTGATTGGATAATGTTCGCAGAACTGCCCGCATCAATGAGTACTCTCCTGAAGTCGAACTCCGCCACGCGTAACGTTATGACTAACGCATCAGCATGCGGGAATTGCGAGCCGTCGGGATCAGAATCCTCAAATGTGATCACTTCTTCTGATCGAGGGCGCTTGTTGTTTGTGATGGAGACCTTTGCATACTTCTTTGCTGTGAAGGTAACGGAATCTACCTCGATCCCACCTGAAATGACATTGACTGTCCGCTTCGGGGAGGATGCTCGCGGAGGGCCAGGTTTGTTCTGCTGAGCCTTCGCGTGAGTTTGCTTTGCCTTCTCGGTCAGGAACTCCTTCAAGAAACCCTGTTTCAACAAATGAGCAATTTCATACCTTAAAGCCTTGCAGTCTTCGGTTGTGTGCCCATGGTCGCAGTGAAACTCGCAATATAGATCCTAGTTTCGCTTGATGGGATCAGTCTTCATGTCTTTCGGCCACTTGACTTTTTCTCCCATATCTTTGAGTACCGCCATGACTTCGGTCATTTCGACGTTGAAGCTTGGCAACCTTGGGGCTCCGCGGAGATTCGATTCGGAATCTTCTCTCCGAGATAACCCTCTGTTACTGTTGCGGCTGCGTCCTTTGGAATTGTTACGTGATTGGTCAGGGTATGGCTCGTAGCGTGCGTCTGACCTCTCCGTCTCTGCTTTTCCGCTGGATCCGCTACTGCGTGCCTGAGCCCTTCCTCGAGTACCTGTTCCAATCAATTTATCTTCATCGATACGTACCTTGGAATTGTAACGGTTGTAGACGTCTGACCAACTGGCTGCTGGGAACTCGCGAAGAGACTCATAAAGTCTACGCGTGGCCTCTAAGCTCCTAATATCCAAGCTGTTGGTAAACGCGATCGCTGCCCATCTATCTGGTACTTTGGGGAGCATCATACGCTCTCTCTGGAAACGATCCACGTACTTGCGAAGTGACTCGTCGGGTCTCTGTTTGATCTCAAAGATGTCTTCTACGCGGGTCTCCGTCTTCTGAGCGCCTGTGTGTGCCTTCACGAACAATTCAACCATTTCTGCGAAAGACCCAATGGAGTTGGGTGGCAACATTGAGTACCATCGCAGGGCTCCATCTGTTAGGGTTTCCACGAACTTCTTCAATTGAACAGACTCGATCTCCTCGTCGGTGAGATCACTAGCCTTTATAAAGTTGCTGAACATCATGAGGTGATCATTGGGATCAGATGTTCCGCGATACCTTGGAATGTTTGGCATTTTGAACGTTTTAGGTATCGCTTTTGGGGCTGCCTAATTCTTCCAGGGTCGCTGTGAATAGCGTTGGACGTCAACTTTCTTCAGTGTGGGTGGAGCGCCCGGTATCTGATCGATTCTCTCGTGAAGAGACTTTTGAAGTGCTTCCTGGCTATCTTTGAATTGTTTGGTAAGAGCTTTCACAACAAGGCTCATATCCGTAGGCGCCATAGATCCTCCGTTCGGATTCTGATTGGCTTGGGTCGTTGGATCTGCAGCACCACCGTTGTTCCGTTCTCCACCCTGCCTCGAAGTATGTGAAGAAGGTGCGTCATGGCCAGGTGCTGCAGCGTCAGCCCTTGCAGTTGAAGGGTTGCTCCTCCGGAGAGAGGTGAGTGCCTCGTTTATCCCCCGATTCACTTCTGCCTGTTCCTGCATAAAAGCAAAGAGTGTTTCCTGGAGGTTCCCTTGGCCAGGGAAGAGACTCCTATAACGTCGTCTCCTAGGTGGAGTAGTGCTCTAAGAGCGCATACGCCTATATCGCTGCCTGACTGGTCCTTGGGAAGATTGTTGCTGCCCATCGGACGAATAATCGGGAGAATAATCAGGAGAGTAATTAGGACTGAGTGGAGGAGTATTTACCTGTTGTCCGCCTACGATAGTTCGTTGAGAATTGCTTTCTGCCATGTTAGTTATAGAGCAAAAAGACTGACGAAAATAGGTATAATATCAAAGATAAACTAATAACCTACGAAAGCTATTGGCCGGCTCCCACTGTGGTCGCCAAATTGTTTAACCTAGATCCGATTTTAGGCCAATTAACAATTAAATTTATATTTGCGGAGTCACGGTCAATAGTTGAGATTAAGAGTTTGAACATCGGACTAAGACGATGATAATTCGAGGACGAAATATAAGTATTAAATAATAAAGATAAAGCATAAACGGAAACAAGGAGAAGTAACCGTATCGTATTGCTCGTCTTCGGGGAGAGTTCTTCGATACCAATCACACTTCAGACAATCAAAGGGCTAAAATAGTAATCAAAATATGAGCAAAGAGAATATCTGAGCAAGAGTGAGAGAGTATTCTTATTGATAGTGTAGGCAAGTAAAGTTGTTATACAATCGACTAAGGCGAATGCTATTTATAGGCCTGATAAGCACCCGTTGGGATTTGTAACCGCTGGGCGTGGATCCGTCTGGATAAGTAACTGTTGGGCACTTATCCGTTAGAGTCATAACTGCTGGGTTGTAATGATTGCCTTAATGACCATTAAATGGATGATCGTGGATGATAATGCTAATAATTACCCGTTTAGACCGTGTTGACTGTTGAAGTATTCCGTAACTCCTTTAGGTCTGTTCGTGATGAACGTCTGTCCGTGAGATGTCTGTCCGTTGAAACGTCTGCTCGTGCCACGTGGGAGACATGTGTCACCTTTTCGAGTCTAGTCAGCTTTTATCCAATACACAGAATTATACAATATCCGTTAAAACATTACGTTAAATTCATTTATCGGATTATGCGGTGTTGTTATGCTTCTACATAATTCTTCTTGGTTGGCTAGATTCTTTTGAAGGAATCAGTGTCCCTGAAGTCGCGAAATATGCAATATGTATGTCATTGTGAAAGACCTTTTAAAGTGCGGTACGTACGTATTGGTTAAGTAGGATCAATTTATACTTCAAACAGGATTTGGATCAATGATCATTGGGAATTTTACAAGGTTTCGCAAACGAGGTAACATTATAATTTCATATGTCCATGAGTACGGAAATGGGAGTCATTAGACGAAGATATTCCGCATAGATCATTTACAAAAATTTATTTTTTTCCTTTGATGTGCAAAATAGTTACTCAAACATTTGTTTTAATATTGATCAATGGAAGTGCTAAGCCGAGACTTGGTACCATGACCATGCTTTGAGATTGTGTTAATTAGAAGATTTCTTCTTTTATATGTATATATAAAGTTTTGAAGAAAACGAAGATTATAAAAGTTTCGTGCTTGGAGATATCGAAAGACAACATTACTCTATTTTTGACGGATGCATGGATATACTGCTAATTAGATTTCTTTCGTTTTTCTTCTTTTATGGAGGTAACACATTGTTTTGGGGTATGAAAAGTTTTCCATTTTCCATGACCAGTTGCGAGTGTTTGACACTCCATCCGATCCAGGGGCAATGTCGTTCTGACATTGTATGCTTACTACAAAGTTCATCCAACCTTGGGACATTAATCACATATGCCACCACCACACTTGAGTTTGAGGCTTGTTTTATGTCTTAAATATTTCTATCATATCATCTCTAAATAAACTAAATACTCTACCTAAAAGAGTCTTTTTTTCAAAAGGTTCTGTCATTTTAATAAGTAACCAAATGCATTTTTGGACGACGAAATCTATTCAACCATTGGCGCGCTTTAGTGTAAAAACCGTACGCAATGTGGACTATTGAAGAATGAAACGCCAGGCTTTCATTGAGAAAACACAAAAGAATTGACAAAATAATACCATTAATTGTGGTCTTGGAAGTAGAATTCAAATACTTAGCTTTTACATTTTGCTAATCATTATTGTAGTAATAATAGTAATAGCTACTGCCACTGAAAGACGTTATATTTTTAAATATTGCCCCTATTATATACAATTATGTTAATCATAAAAGATATTACAACATACATATTATCTTATATTGTCCCTCTTGTACTATTTTTTCTTTGTACACCTAACCCTATGCAAGTTCAGTTTGAGGTAGGAATCAAAGTACAATTAGCAAAACAATGTGTGCATAATAATAAGTTGCAGAAATATTTATAAGACCAGACACATATCAACGACATGAATATTTTAAAGATTGTACTACAAAACTCGGTATACACGTGCAACGCACGTGCCGAGGAATTAGTATATATAATATTGTATATGAGTAACATATCATGGCCATCTCCATGGCATTATTCCTGGAACCAAACGGCTCAGTGATAACTGATTCTGCAACAAAAGATAATAACATAAGTTAAAAAAAGAGAAAGTATCAGCAAATTTCCTCAGTATGCACTCTTGCTCAATTTAGTTTGTAAGATATACAACTAAAACAAAATATTCTTATCTTTACTTTGAAAGGTGTTGATGAAATAATGGTTGAAAAGATTCTATAGCACCATATTTATGAGATCTTAATTATGTGAAGCAGTTAATGGTAACTTAAATATAAAATCAAATTTTCCTAGAAGGGAGGATCATTTAACTTGTATAAATTGAATTTGTACATTAATCCGTGTACTTCATTCAGTCAGCTATAGGAGGTGGTTATACTATACTTCGATCAGGTTATTAGTTCCACCCATCATCGCCGTTTATCTTTATCTTTTAGGAGACATGATCTTGTCAAAAGTTAATTTGCACTGTACAAATATTAACTCAAACAGCGAAAAATAAAAGAATTTAACTAGCAATTGTCTTCTAATGTTTAAATGTTTATAGATCTATCAATGTTACTCTTTCCAAGTCACAATCAACAGTAATTATGAAGGGTTTTATATAAGTGTCTTCAAATGATTTAATTGTGTAATTACTTTTACGCTGTTAAGGATATAAAATTAGCTTACGTATCACAGTTGATGGTTTTGGAGACAGTGATGTCGAGGGAGACACCACACTTAGAAGCAAGATTTTGAGCAGCATCATCTTTAAGGTTTGTGTAACGGTTGGCTGCAGCCTTAACGCAGTTGCAAGCAGCCCTCTTCTCATCAGTGGTTGTAGCCATTGCTTTCAAGTTTTTAACCCCAGCGCAGCAAGCAGCTCCTGGCTCACCACCTTGTGTTAGGTAAGGCACACAAGCTGCTAAAGAAGCGTCCACTTGACCACAAGTCAGAGCCAGTGTTGGTTCAGCGATCAGCTGAACCATGGCTAACACAACAAGAAGTGCTACTGCTACAGCCTTCATTTTCTCTCTTTTAATATTCTTTTGGATTTGAGGGGACTTTATAAATCTTGTATGTGGTGGAATGTCGTTGATGTTTTCCATTTTAGATCAAATGTAGTGTATTTATAGTGATTTTGGAGAGGGGAGACGGTTAATAATGGATAATGTGTGTCAGTATTTTGCAAAATTGGTTACGTTAATTTGGCTTTTTCTTGAATTTTATACGCCATGCGCTGTTTCCTCATTTAGCAAATATGACGATCATTAGGTGCGGCAGTGGTCCCTTGTTGTTGCACATTCCCTTGCCTAAGGTTAATGAAGTGGAAGTTCTGATTACCCTTCGTTTGTCTTCTAAACTTTTATGCGTTCTGAAACTGCAAATTATTTAACGTGGGTTAAATAAGGCACATTAATCTGTTCCTAAGTTAAATTGCCGTAATGGTCATTTGAAATTGCTGTGAGCTGTGACTTGTGACGTGAATAAATATGTGTAACGTGTCATATGCAAGACAAGTTATTGTGTTCTAGTCTTTCTATACTATACCTTTAACCTTTTTGGATTACAATCACTACTAAAAAACAGGGAAAATTCGACTACCACCTATCGACCGAAATTCGGTCGAACCACAATTTCGACCGAAATTCGGTCGAAATTGTGGTTCGACCGAATTTCGGTCGATAGGCTAAACTTAAAGTTGGGCCGTCGACCGAATTTCGGTCGTCTAAGCGGTCGACCGGCCCGTTATTAAGTCGGGCAGAACACACATTTGGCTCACTTCTTTCTTCCCCAAAAACCTTTCACTCTCTTTTAAACCCTCCCCAACCCCCATACACGAAATCCACCATAACCCACCCCCAAAATCAACACTTAAACACAATCTACCCTCCTAATCACTACCCATAACAACAAATTCAAGGTAAATTCTTAATTTTAGGGTTATTTTAATTACTTTGTAAAACTTGAACCCTAACTTTTTAACTCAATTTTTTTGTAGTTTTGAAGCATATAACCAGTGGGGAAACATTTGTAGGTGCTATAGGAGCATAAATCAACGTCGAGGTACGGTTTTTTTTTTTAATTTAATCCGAATTTAATTGATTTTTTAATTATCTTTTAACTTTGGCCTATAATGTTGCATATTTAGTTAATTATTAGTTAGCAAACTTTATTGTAGTTTTTGTGATTGTTGAACAACTTGTTTGGTGTTGTTAGCTATTATAAAGTTAGGTTTGTGTTGTTTGGGATTGTTGTAGTTGTTGGTATTGTTTGGTAGTGTTGTTTGCAATGTGTTCTTGCCTTGGTATTGTTGAGAAGATGAACATGTTATGCCTAAAACGAATAAGGTTTTGTTTGTTTGAATTGCGTTGATAATATTAATTAATAGGGTGTTATTAGATAATATTATTTCTTTGGGGCATTTCATCAAACAAGTTGCTTGCATTAACAAACCCGACGACATTAATCTTGCTAAAGTGATTACAAAAACAAGTGACAAACTAATATAAAAAATCATACATATTGTTTCTCAATCTTGCAATGTTTGTGTAGATATGGACATTAATCGTCGTCTTCTGTGGATGGATAATAGAAATTTTCCCGAGCGGCGGGGGGTTGAGGCCTTCGTTTGTAGCGGGTGTTATGGAATTTCTTGATGTAGCCCGCAACACAGATGATTATTTAAGGCATGGCAAAATTAGGTGTCCATGTGAAAAATGCGAATGTGTAAAGATACAAGATTTGGAGAATGTCGAGTTACATTTGTATAAGAAGGGGTTTATGCCAAATTATTACATTTGGTATAATCATGGAGAGCCTTGGGACATGCAGCAGCAACTTCAAAATCTTAAAAATATTCATGGCGCTAGGAGTTCTCTGGTTGGTTCTTTTCCGGTGCAAGTGGTTTGATCCCAGTAACAGAGGTACGAGGGTAGACCCGTCTTCTAAGTTAGTCGAGGTTAATCACAAAAGGTCATATGGACACTATGATCCTTTCATCATTGCCCAGAAAGTAAAGCAAGTGTGGTTTGTTCCTTACCCGCGGACAAAGAACCCAGCAAGATCAAAGGCCAAAGCCCATTGGTGGGCAGTTATTAAAGGAAAACTGGTGGGATTAGTTTGAAGTCCCTGATCTTTTAGATGTTGCATACCAGAACGAGGTCTCAACCGTTCCATTGATAGCAGACAACGAACTAGCTGACCAGTTGCAATATTTTGATGGCATTTATGAGCAGTTAGATGCATCTGTAGCTAGTCGGGGAAAAAACTAAGTTAATTTTGGAGAAGGAGCTTCAAGGGCAAATGATGATGATGAATATACAGATGAAGAAGAAGTTAACGATGAGGATGAGGAAGAAGAATTGCTGATGATGAGGATTGACCGTATATATGTACTTAGTATCTTTTGTTTTTTTAATAGGCTAGTTTAATGTACTTATATAATTATAAACATAAGAAGATACCCGTATTCTTATTTTTGTGCAATGACAGTGTGTATTTAATCTATTTAACCCGCCTAATTTGCTTGCAATGAATGTGTTTATTTAATCTATTTAACCCGTCTAATTTTTTTGCAATGAAAGTGTGTATTTAATCTATTTAACCCGCCTAATTTTTTTGCAATGAATGTGTTTATTTAATATATTTAACCCGACTAATTTTTGTGCAATGAATGTGTCAACAGGAATGAAGAACGTGTTTGCAAGAAGGAAGGGGCCTAAACAGGCAGGTGAGCCTTCAGGTGAGCCGGCACAGGACACTACTACCCCTCAGGTGTTTGCACGAAGGAAGGGGCAAAGAAAGGCAGGTCAGCCTTCAGGTGAGCCGACACAGGACACTCCTACCTCTCAGGTGCCGCATCACCTTCCTACAGGAGCACCTACAGGATACAGTCCAGATTTTTTCAGGCCGCCCGGCATGCCTCAGGTGCCGCATTCGCTTCCTACGGGAGCACCTGCCGGATGCAGTCCAGATTTTTTCGGGCCACCTGGCATGTCTCAGAGCCATCCTGGTTGGAGGCAGCACTTCAGTAGTTATGACATGACTGAGACCCAGGCCGGTCCATCCCAGGGCGTTCCCAGACTAGGCGATCCCACACAGTCCACTAGTCCGTCTAGGTCGACTCAGCCGCCTTCCGACCCCTCTAGCCCTACCTGCCCTTTGTTGAACCCCAAAAATTACCCTTTCTTTTAGGAAAAGATAGGTTTCGGGTATATTTCAACAAAATGGGATTCCAAAGGGTTTTCTTTGGAGTCGCCACCTAATTTAAGGATTATTAGGAACCTAAGGTTAACTAATGAGTGCAATTTTATTCCTTATTTAAAGGAAAATAATTCAGAGATTCTTAGGTAAGTGGTTCTATTAAATTCGAAAGAAGGTCCCTTGCGGGAGCACTTTCGAAAATCCGCTAAAAGCGGTTAATCCGGCGATTTTCACGAATTATTAGGATAATAACTTGATTTGTAAAACTAGATAAAGTAATAAATATATAAATAAGATAAATGAATAAATGGTCAATTAAGGCAAGTGAATAATTGCTTAACTAATTAATTAGTTGATAATAAATAGATAGAATAAAGAATTAATTGATTAGTTAATTAAATGGATAATTAAATATATATAATTGTAGATAACGGATAAATAAATTATTACCCAGATAATTAATTAATGAATGAATAGCTTCCTTGGTTATGTTATATAAGATAGGTTTTAAACTCAATTGCTTACTCAGATTAAATAATAAATGGATAAATAATTGTATAGATAAAATAAGAAAGGAATGAATTACTTCTCTAAATAAGTTAAGTAAAAATAAGTAATGGGTGAATAGATAAACCAATATTAACTAATTGAATAGTTGATTAAATAATCCAAACATCGTTAAGTAAATAAATGAGTTGTTGATTAAATAGCTAGGCAATTAATAGTAGACTATCAAATGATCAATGAATTAAATTACTTAATGGAGAAACAATTAATTGACATAATTGATTAATGAACAAATTAACTAAACGATAATTGACAAATTAAGTAATTAATTGACTAATTAACCATTTTATAATTAAATAGATAACTAAATACAATATGAATGCGTATCAACTATTATTATTATTTAAGTAAATAGGCATTAAAGGGGAAAGCGTCATTTTAATTGTATTTTATTTTGCACTCATTAATTAACAAATAGTTCGCAATTTCTAAATTAATTGGCGGGTTCCGAAGAAAACGATACAAATAATTCAATAAAAAACTACTATAAATATTCACAAGGAAATTTATTTCACAAAATTCTATCCTAGTCCGATTTCAGGGATCCTAAAACATGCTTTTCTAAAGGGGATGGGAAGATAGAATAAGAAAAAGAAGAACCCGGAAATGCAACTCATAATTTGAGCCTTGAGTTTTAACGTTTCAACTTGAGAATCGAGCTTGACCCCAATGCGCCTCTAAGCCAATGAGCCAATCCCAATTGATGAGTTTAACCAACTCGATCCCAAGTGTTCATGCAAAAGACAAGGAGATAAAAGAATTAGGATACAATACCCGATTGATTTAACATTAAGACAGTAATCGAACTTGGCCTAAAAGAATAATAAACGCAAAGCAAACACTTAAAAATCATTTTTTATATGCAGGCTCAACAAACGCAATAACACCAAATAGTAGTATAAAAACATCACTCATCTAGTCAGAATTTTGCAAACAAACTTCAAGTGTTAAAATGTGGATATACTTCTGAACAAGTTTGGACACTAAAAAGAAAACTGCAAGACTCCAAAATAATGACATTGCAAACGGATGAGATCATGCTGAAACATTTATTCTAAATGGTCAAGCTAGGCATACATTCAAAGTTATTCCTATAAGGGATTCTAACAAGAAAAAGTAATCGTATACAACACCAAGCTTACAATTTGAAAGATATTGGTCCAACTTAATACATAGCCTCACTAGAACTATTTCTTTTAACTAGAAAGATATAAAAGCAGACTCCACGTAACACGTTGCAAAGCAAACAAATGAGCTTTAAGAATCAAACTGATATCCCTCATTCCATCAATGTAAACAAGCTGATAGTACTTTCCTTTTAACGTAACTAACAGTAGTTTGAAATTGTACTAATTCAGAGCCATGGCTACTTTACCAGAGGAAACAATTGTCGTAATTAACTTACACCAATAATGCTCTCAGCGAAAACAAGAATACATCATCTACATTATTTTCCTATAAGCTGAAATGCAGTTAGCTTCATTCTCAAATAAATAGACCTTCATATTTTTTAAATAGAGATGAAGCTCTAATCTTTAAGCACTCAAAGTTTAATAGTAACTTTATAAGCCACCAACATTAACTGATGCATAAGGAAGAAAAGCCATAACTTGCCTAACTGCCGTCAACATTACAACAAAGAGTTTCCCTGAGATACCATACTCATAGCTAAAAATACCAAATAGGGTCTCTGATCATTTCATTAAAGAGTAAATCAACTAGATTTAGCAGACATCATACATTATTAATAGAACATATTGGATCCCGGAACAATCCATTTCACACTAGCAACAACAATGAACATACAGGACTTAAGAGAAAGAGAGCTCGTTTGAATTGGTGAATAGGGACATGGAACCAGATCTTATCTACACGACTATTTGCAGACTTTTGTTTTATTTTAAAAAAAACACAGAAGCATATCATAAAGCAGACTTAGGCTGAACAAGACCAGAAGACCTCACCTAACAGCCAAGCAATAGGGGAATGAACAACCCCTACCTCTCTACCTAAACTTCCCACACACACATAGAGCTCACACTGCACTCCCTCAGCTTACCAGCACACCTCCTGGATATCATAGCACACACCCATGCCCTCCACAAACAACCTTCAAGCTAACTCTAATCACCAAGAAAATAGGAAGATCATACCACTACTCCCCTGAAAATTTGAACCAAAACAGCCCCTTTCCAACTCCTAGAAACAAACTCAGATCACCTGAACCATCACAAACAGCCCCTATTCACCCTCACCATACCAGAACTCCTTCCTACACTCTTGATCAACCCTTCAAACCTCACAGAAAACCAGCGACCAACTCTAACAACCTGCAAACATGAAAACACTCTCCAGACCTGCAAACCTACTCTCTAAACACCAGCAAACAGACCCCTGAACATCTGCCACCCTAAAGACTCCAACAGATACCACCTAATACCTCTTGAACTCCTGCTACCACATATCTAAACCCCCAAGCAACCAGACCCACATGCACTCCTAGATCTGCAGCAGCTAGACAATAATCCTATCACTCCTATACTCCCTATGCCCTTGAACCTGCATTTAAGCAAATCAGACACCATTCCCTTCAACCTAAACTAACCTGCACTTAAACCCTTCCCTGATTCTAGCTAAAACATCTGCAACACCTGGACTCCCTCTTAAACTGCACCAAACACCAAGCCTCCATACCCTGCCTAATTGCCTCCCAAAACACCAAATAGGACCTGGCAAACACCCTCACATCTGCCCCTAACATACCAGCTCCTATACCTCCTAACACTCATAAATTAACCCCTGCTACACCAGACCCTCTTAAACACTTACCTTCAACTCACAGACCTGAATCAACTACTTGCAACAAACCTGACTACACTCTCTCACTAAGCATATACCAGCAAAGAACAAACTACATGACTCCTGAACTGACCTCTGCCCTTGAACTAACATTCCTCTAGATACCTGCATACACCAGGAACAATCCCTACACCTCCCTTAAACCTTTTCAAACAAACAGAAATAGGATATGAAAGTGCTAAGCAAACTCAACAAACCAGATCAGATTTCAAAAGACCAAAATCAAAGAGTGGATGCTAAAAAGAGAAGCATAATCAAACAGATTAAAATAAGAACAGCCTTACTATACCATTTGGATCAAGTTAAAACCAAATTAACGATGCTTAGTTACTAACTTAGTTCATACAACAAACTATGAGAAGGAACACAATTGAACATCACCTCAATCTATCACTTTAGAAACTACAGTAACTATCTATGAGACACACAGATTCAAGACTAAAATGAATGACCAACAGCAAACATTTTATACCGCAAATAAGAGAAAAACAAAATGCGAGAAGAAAGCGAATTATTACCTTTCTAGGTGCAGTGACTGAAGCGTCGGTCCGAGGAAAGCGACTCTAACAAGGGAGACGACTCGGACAAGGTCGACGAATTGAACGACGATAAAGCGACTCGAACTGAAGCGGCGACTTGAATAAGGTCGACGATTCAAAGGGCGATGCAACGATACAAAACTTGACAAAACACAGAAACAGTGGCACTGTATATGAACTTGAAACTAAAGTAAAATTTTGTATATGATGCTGTTTTTCTCTAACATTTTCTACTCTATGAACTCCAAGAACTCTGCCTTTTCTTTTACTGCTTTCCCCAACCCCCTCAATCAGAAACCAAAAATGCCCTTTTATACCTCCCCTTTAGGGTTTAAGGAAATGGCCAAGAATCCCCAAAATGACCCCCAACGGATCTAAAGAGATAAGGTTTTGGACACATCCGCTGAGCTGGAGATGTGGGGGGGACCAGGGTTTCGAATTTTTTTTTTTTTTTTTTTTTTTTTGCGGATTATTCACTGAAATACAAGAGGAATCGCGGGTTAGGGGATTTGAAACCGGGTCAGGGAAAATGGGGAAAACGGGTTCAGGGTACTGAAATTGGGAAGGAGTGTGTTTATGCGTGTGTGTTATGTATGTTTGCACGAATATGCTAAAACTTAGAGCTGGGAACGAATTTGGCCCTTTTTCTGGAATTTAGTAAATTACTCTAACTTTACAAAATTGATTTTAATTTTAAAATGATTATACTTTTAATTGAAATTTTCGGGACAAAATTGGGTGTCAACAGCTGCCCCTCTTTACCCGAAAAATGATGAAAGAGTTTTTAGGGTAAAGAAGTTGACGGAAACCAATTTTGTCACGAGAAAGCCAAGGACTTCGATTCCAAGGACCAAAGTGCGAGGCTTACAGACATGGCCGAACTCTGGTTTCCGAGTTGCCTACATATCTCGGGCTGAAAGAGAATCAGGCCATATGTAGTTCAACGACACTTAGACACGAAAACTCGCACGATTGATTGAAAAAGACGCACGAATAGGAAAGAATTCAAACTGACGCCTAATCTGAAATGAAAGATTAGGTAAGACTTGCTTGTTCGAGTGCGATTCTTCAGATCCTCGTTGACGAGTCTAGCTCATATCAACAATTGCCCCAGTTCACTGCTAAGAAAAAGTTCCACGTTATGCTCCAAATGCTGCTGCGGTACTGCCAAAATCCTGTAATAAACTTGACAAACGGTAAGCGAGCAACTGCTAATAAACTGTAATAATTGGAATGAGAAATAACAGAGTGATAACATAAAATTGTAAATGCCGGTTGTGATATCATCAATAGTCCTTCTTTCGATCAACTGACAAGGCACTCCGCCCGGGGAACCTCTAAGCTGATCATTATTCTGAAACAGTAAAGTAAAACAATAGGCAAAGTGAGAACGAATTGTAGAATGCAATGCTTTCATAAGGTAAGTTGACTAACGAGACATGATGTCTCAAGTCGAATTGTCTATCTTTATCATCTACTTCAAATATATCATGCCGATATTGCAAGACAACCGACATCGCGAAACACTCCAAAAGTGGTGCTCCAGCCGACTTGTCTTAGACTATCAATCTACTTTAAATATATCATGCCAATATTGCGAGACAACCGACATCGCGAAACATTCCGAAAGGGGTGCTTCAGCCGACTTGTCTTGGACTATCAATCTACTTGAAAGAAACCTGCATATCCTATTTGTGGGTGGAAGAGCCCAAAGTATCCTATTTGTGGGTGGAAGGACCCGAATATCCTATTTGTGGGTGGAAGGACCCAGATATCCTATTTGTGGGTGGGAGGACCCAGATATCCTATTCGTGGGTGGAAGGACCCAAATATCCTATTCGTGGGTGGAAGGACCCGAATATCCTATTTGTGGGTGGAAGGACCCGAAGTATCCTATTTGTGGGTGGAAGGACCCAGATATCCTATTTGTTTGTGGGTGGAAGGACCCGAATATCCTATTTGTGGGTGGATAAACCCTGATATCCTATTCGTGGGTGGAAGGACCCGAATATCCTATTTGTGGGTGGAAGGACCCGAAGTATCCTATTTGTGGGTGGAAGGACCCAGATATCCTATTTGTGGGTGGAAGGACCCAAATATCCTATTTGTGGGTGGAAGGACCCTGATATCCTATTTGTGGGTGGAAGGACCCAAATATCCTATTTGTGGGTGGAAGGACCCAAATATCCTATTCGTGGGTGGAAGGACCCATATATCCTATTTGTGGGTGGATAAACCCTGATATCCTATTTGTGGGTGGATAAACCCTGATATCCTATTTGTGGGTGGAAGGACCCAAATATCCTATTTGTGGGTGGATAAACCCTGATATCCTATTTGTGGGTGGATAAACCCTGTATCTTGCAAAACTTGAAATCGTCTGGCCTGTGCTGGTGATGCGATAATCGATCAAAAGCTAAAATAGGGTTGTTCTGCATATGCGATAAGGCAAATATTCTTCGAGGAACTAATAGTTGCGAGATCTTCTCATTTCACTGCTTGAGATTTCTGCATTCAAAGAAAAATTGTAAGTACTATAAAATTCCTGGGAAGTCGCGACACTTTGCATTGCTCCTTCCTCCTTGATGCTGAACTTTGCAGTAAATGCAAAATTTGCCCCTGTTTAATCAAAGAACAATTGTTAGTTTTTGATCAAATAACGGTGGACTTGATTGAACACCTAATTTGGCTTCGAATCTGCATTTTGCTTGCATGGCGATCAAATGTATTGTTGCAAAAAATCTGACATTCTTGAAACTCTTCTCTTTGCACAAGATAAACCATCTATAACTGCTTTGGGCTTGGGTTATTTGGGAAAGAATGAAATTTCATTGATTTTGGGACTAAGCCCAATAAGGGTAGCAAAACATAACGTAGTTCATTACAACTAGGATGAATAAAATTGCAATAGAGTAGTTAAAACATAAGATAGTTGGGCAATGAAATGCCATTTCAAGCTGCAAAAATGCGGTCTTTTCAATCTTCTTAGCTTGCAAACCGCTTCTTCTTTGAATATCTTGAGGTTGACGCCTCGCCTTTAACAAAAATTGTGCCTGCGGGAGGAATGTTGCAATTACCACTGAATGGATCTTCTTGCACTATTATTTTGCCATTATCAATCAAGCTTTGAATTTTGTATCTCAAGCCACTGCATTCTTCAGTATCATGACCTTGGATATTTGAATGATAAGCACAATGCTTTGACGGATCGAAGTGTGGAGGCAAGTACTTAGGAATTGTCCCTTTCTTTGGTTGCAAAAGTCCTTCAGCTTGCAATTTTTCAAATATGCTTGTTACAGACTCGTCTAGAGGAGTGAATGTATTCGACTTCCTCTTCTTTGACACCGGATAATCGGAATATGTTTGTTGAAACTGACTTTGAGAGCCTTGCAAATTTGAGGGTTTCTCTGATTGAGTGGTGTACCCAAATAAACCAGAAGGGATTTTTCCTGTTGCTATGCCTTCTTCTATCAGTTTTCCCAGTTGGATCAATTCAGAGAAGCTGCTTGCATTACTGACGACCATTTTGGCATAGTATATGCCTTCTTGCATGTCAATGAAAGCTGCTATCAGCCTTTTCTCAGGCAAGGGAGGATGCATCTTAGAAGCCTCTAACCTCCACCTCATAGCATATTCTGCAAAAGATTCATGAGACTTTCTTTTAATGTTGCGCATATCAAACACATCGGGATCTTCTACTATGTTGAACTTGTATTGTTCCACAAAGTCGTGAGCCATATCCTCCCATGTGTGCCATTTGGAAAAATCTTGTTTGGTATACCATGCAAGTGCCATTCCTGATAAACTTTGAATGAAAAATCTCATCCGCAAAGCTTCATTCTTGCCAATTCCAATCAATCTGCTGCAATAATCTTTCAAATGAGCATAGGGGTTCCCCTTTCCATCGAAAGTGTTGAATTTTGGTATCTTATACCCATGCGGAAGCTCAATGTCCGGGTGAATGCACAAGTCTTCATAACATAAACTCTGAATGTTCCTAGAGCGCAACTCATCTTTAATGACCTTGTGCAAATTGCGGATTTGTCTCTTCATGCTATGTAAATCAGTTGTCTCAACTTCTTTTCTAGGCAATTCTCGTGGGCGCACTATCACTTGATTTGATTGTCTCCCCACAGCAGGCATAGTGCTAAAAGGTGATTGGCATAAAGTTGCAGCTGGCCAAGCATTTGGATTGGTAAGATATTCTTGCGGGATTTGTGGATATATAGAATGTATAGGCATTGGGTAATTAGGCATTGTTAAGTAAGGGGGATTGGAGGTAAAGCTTGTATTTGGAAAAGGTTTGCTAGTGTTGACAAAGTTGACAATCCTAGTCCTTTGGACCACATGTTCTTCAACATCATCATTCTGCGCTCGCAAGATACCCATGCCAGAGTTGGTTGCCTGAGGCTGCTTTGCCATGTTGTTTTGTCCTTGATGCAGATTCTCAGCCATTTCAGTGTTCAATGCTAGCCAACCTTTAACAAATGAATTCTACACATTGAACAAAAGCAAGTTAATACGTAAAAATAGCAATGCATGCCAAGATTTTAAGTATAAAATAGGCCATTAGGCCGAATGGATGGGATCAAATTCCCGACTCGACAAAGGAGTAAAATATTTGAGAGTTCGAAACTCAATGATCAACAAAATTTAATTTTTCAAGACGCGAGTTGAGAAAAACAACTTTGAAAGTTTTTACTAAATCAGTATGCGTGCTAGACCATTTTGGCTCAAATTGCTAAAATGGTCGGCTTATTTTGAACATCAATGCTTTGCTCGACTATCGATTCTTGCTTGTAGAACAACAATCTGCACCAATCCTTGAAAACTGCTACTAATAACAACCAAACCCACTCAATGTCCTCAACTTGCTTTTTGCAAAATTCTGCCCCAGTTATGACTTCAACGTTTCAACTTGCTTTGCAAAATCTGCCCCAGTTATGACTTTCAATACTTCAAATGGTTTTGCAAAAGCTGCCCCAATTGCAACTTTCAATACTTTAAACTGCTTAACAAAAGCTGCCCCAGTTGTAATCTCTCACGACTTCTACTTGCTTTGCAAAATTTGACCCAGTTTCTATCTTTGGGAGATGTAAAATTTAAACACTAAAGGGTCGAGCCCGATGGAGGAGCCTACGTATCCCTCCTTGGGAATCAGACCGTGCGTAGTTCTGCTTTTTCAAGCTTGCTACGGTTGCTTGGACCCTGTTAACCTTGTCTTGGTGGAGTTCATCACTTTCGGTCAAATCAATCACAACAGTTTGGCGAGCCATAGGTCGCGATCTTGATGTTCAAAATAATTAACCCTTTAGCAACGCATACCGAATTCAATAAAAAAAATTTAAAAACTGAAACTGACGGGTCAACTCATTCAAAAATGGAAAAATTGAGATTGTACTGAAAAAGACCCAAAAGTTTGAGCAAGACACTCATTTTGTTAAAGCCAACCAGATGCGAAAACACTTTTTTAGCTCTAAAGTTATTTTCAAAAAGGGAAACACACTTGCGGATACTTTAAAATATGACGCTAAACAATGTTTTGCAAAACAACAAGACTGGGTTTAAGATAGACAAAATAATATTTGAAAGGCATTTTAAAATAACGATATGCATGAATTCAGATGATAGATAAATGACTTCATAAAGCGATTAACTTTTACAAAAGATGGGTTGAAGTAACATAACGTTAATCTTACCATACCGCCGAACAAATTCAATCACAGCGCAGTCAGTGCCAACAAATTTCAAGCAAGCAACACATATTTAGCAAGTAATTGCATATTAGACATATAATTTGACATGTGGCAAACACAAGTAATTGAGCGTAAATAAAATGCGAACACTTCCTACCCTGTAAGGTGCCTCTTTGTGGCAGAGGTGGGCCTAAGACGCGCAAACAAGTGGTAACGAAAAAATAGTTCATGCCAGTTTTGAGCAATTCAGATTTAGAGTAAGCAATAAATAATAACAATAATTGATAATAATCAGCTCTCCGCCTCGACACTGCAATCCCGTTATCCCAACTATCTTCTAAAAGTTGGTATCAACTCGAAATTCCAACACAGCTCATGCTCCCCACAGCATCTGCACAAAATTCTAAACACAAATACCTAAAACCCGAAACAAACCTCCATAGCTTTTGCAAACATCCACACTCCTCCAAGCATAACTTCCAATTGTTTTACAATATCCAGGGAGAAATTTTCAACTGCCTCCACAATACCAGACTGCAAATCACGAAAGGCGCCAATCGGCCTTTCAAAATAAAACCTCACTGGTCCTCGGCTTTAGTCAAGCCTCTCAGCTTCCTGGGTTTTGCAAGGCTCACAGACCTTGTTCATAGGCTCCTCACTGGTCCTCGGCTTTAATCAAGCCTCTCAGTTTCCTAGGTAGCCAAGACCGCACTGGTCTTCAAGGAGGGACCCCATTGGTCGTTTATAGACATGGGGCTTCACTCTCCTAGTATGCGACAAGCATACTTCATTCCATAAGAATTTGCAGCTGGTTAGTCAATATGGGCCTGCACACACGCAAAGCCATTCACGAGAAGGACCCCACTGATCCTTTTGAAGACACCAGGGGCTTCGCCTCTTAGATCTCACTACACCATACCATCTCCAAAACACAAACCAACCAAATCTGCCTAACTTCCCTTGGACTTCAATTCTGTCTATGATCTCAAATTCTATGTGGACTGCTATGACCACATAAATTCTGCTAAATTCTTCCATTTTCTGCCCTAAAAGACAATATAGGAGACAAAATTCCAAATCTGATTTTGCTCAAAACATGGTTAGGACTGAGGATTCGTTATCACATGGCACATAATATGCATTGTCGTTGGGTTTTTTTAAAAAACCCGTTGACGTAAGGGCGGTTTCCTAACTATGGAGGCGGTATCAAGGACCGGGTCCAGACTAAGGTGTAAATGCATGCATGCTCCTAAAAGCTCCATCTAAGAGTGGGCTAACGGTTGAGGCTGACTCGACCTATGCGGGATAGACCTGGCCTCACAACGCAGTAGAACTGGCCATGACAAAACCAGGCAATCTCAATATCCCGAACTAAATTGGTGACACGAAAGAAGTTTCAAAGAGTGAGGTAAGGGCAATGCCCTTCCTGCATAACTACCCGTCAAGCGGGTGCCCCGTGATGAAATCGAGGAGGTGAAAGAGAATTGACAGGCTCCATGAGGGAGGAAATATGTACGGAATGCGGACTATGCACAAATAAAAACATGCTTCAATACATTCATTCACAACAATTAATACTACGCATGCAAACAAACAAAGAGTTAAGCTACGCATACATACAATCAACATATTTAAATCAAATTCGTGAAAATCTTTTGGTTAGAACCATTTGCGTATCCCCAGCGGAGTCGCCACGCTGTTGAACCCCAAAAATTACCCTTTCTTTTAGGAAAAGATAGGTTTTGGGTATATTTCAACAAAATGGGATTCCAAAGGGTTTTCTTTGGAGTCGCCACCTAATTTAAGGATTATTAGGAACCTAAGGTTAACTAATAAGTGCAATTTTATTCCTTATTTAAAGGAAAATAATTCAGAGATTCTTAGGTAAGTGGTTCTATTAAATTCGAAAGAAGGTCCCTTGCGGGAGCACTTTCGAAAATCCGCTAAAAGCGGTTAATCCGGCGATTTTCACGAATTATTAGGATAATAACTTGATTTGTAAAACTAGATAAAGTAATAAATATATAAATAAGATAAATGAATAAATGGTCAATTAAGGCAAGTGAATAATTGCTTAACTAATTAATTAGTTGATAATAAATAGATAGAATAAAGAATTAATTGATTAGTTAATTAAATGGATAATTAAATATATATATAATTGTAGATAACGGATAAATAAATTATTACCCAGATAATTAATTAATGAATGAATAGCTTCCTTGGTTATGTTATATAAGATAGGTTTTAAACTCAATTGCTTACTCAGATTAAATAATAAATGGATAAATAATTGTATAGATAAAATAAGAAAGGAATGAATTACTTCTCTAAATAAGTTAAGTAAAAATAAGTAATGGGTGAATAGATAAACCAATATTAACTAATTGAATAGTTGATTAAATAATCCAAACATCGTTAAGTAAATAAATGAGTTGTTGATTAAATAGCTAGGCAATTAATAGTAGACTATCAAATGATCAATGAATTAAATTACTTAATGGAGAAACAATTAATTGACATAATTGATTAATGAACAAATTAACTAAACGATAATTGACAAATTAAGTAATTAATTGACTAATTAACCATTTTATAATTAAATAGATAACTAAATACAATATGAATGCGTATCAACTATTATTATTATTTAAGTAAATAGGCATTAAAGGGGAAAGCGTCATTTTAATTGTATTTTATTTTGCACTCATTAATTAACAAATAGTTCGCAATTTCTAAATTAATTGGCGGGTTCCGAAGAAAACGATACAAATAATTCAATAAAAAACTACTATAAATATTCACAAGGAAATTTATTTCACAAAATTCTATCCTAGTCCGATTTCAGGGATCCTAAAACATGCTTTTCTAAAGGGGATGGGAAGATAGAATAAGAAAAAGAAGAACCCGGAAATGCAACTCATAATTTGAGCCTTGAGTTTTAACGTTTCAACTTGAGAATCGAGCTTGACCCCAATGCGCCTCTAAGCCAATGAGCCAATCCCAATTGATGAGTTTAACCAACTCGATCCCAAGTGTTCATGCAAAAGACAAGGAGATAAAAGAATTAGGATACAATACCCGATTGATTTAACATTAAGACAGTAATCGAACTTGGCCTAAAAGAATAATAAACGCAAAGCAAACACTTAAAAATTATTTTTTATATGCAGGCTCAACAAACGCAATAACACCAAATAGTAGTATAAAAACATCACTCATCTAGTCAGAATTTTGCAAACAAACTTCAAGTGTTAAAATGTGGATATACTTCTGAACAAGTTTGGACACTAAAAAGAAAACTGCAAGACTCCAAAATAATGACATTGCAAACGGATGAGATCATGCTGAAACATTTATTCTAAATGGTCAAGCTAGGCATACATTCAAAGTTATTCCTATAAGGGATTCTAACAAGAAAAAGTAATCGTATACAACACCAAGCTTACAATTTGAAAGATATTGGTCCAACTTAATACATAGCCTCACTAGAACTATTTCTTTTAACTAGAAAGATATAAAAGCAGACTCCACGTAACACGTTGCAAAGCAAACAAATGAGCTTTAAGAATCAAACTGATATCCCTCATTCCATCAATGTAAACAAGCTGATAGTACTTTCCTTTTAACGTAACTAACAGTAGTTTGAAATTGTACTAATTCAGAGCCATGGCTACTTTACCAGAGGAAACAATTGTCGTAATTAACTTACACCAATAATGCTCTCAGCGAAAACAAGAATACATCATCTACATTATTTTCCTATAAGCTGAAATGCAGTTAGCTTCATTCTCAAATAAATAGACCTTCATATTTTTTAAATAGAGATGAAGCTCTAATCTTTAAGCACTCAAAGTTTAATAGTAACTTTATAAGCCACCAACATTAACTGATGCATAAGGAAGAAAAGCCATAACTTGCCTAACTGCCGTCAACATTACAACAAAGAGTTTCCCTGAGATACCATACTCATAGCTAAAAATACCAAATAGGGTCTCTGATCATTTCATTAAAGAGTAAATCAACTAGATTTAGCAGACATCATACATTATTAATAGAACATATTGGATCCCGGAACAATCCATTTCACACTAGCAACAACAATGAACATACAGGACTTAAGAGAAAGAGAGCTCGTTTGAATTGGTGAATAGGGACATGGAACCAGATCTTATCTACACGACTATTTGCAGACTTTTGTTTTATTTTAAAAAAAACACAGAAGCATATCATAAAGCAGACTTAGGCTGAACAAGACCAGAAGACCTCACCTAACAGCCAAGCAATAGGGGAATGAACAACCCCTACCTCTCTACCTAAACTTCCCACACACACATAGAGCTCACACTGCACTCCCTCAGCTTACCAGCACACCTCCTGGATATCATAGCACACACCCATGCCCTCCACAAACAACCTTCAAGCTAACTCTAATCACCAAGAAAATAGGAAGATCATACCACTACTCCCCTGAAAATTTGAACCAAAACAGCCCCTTTCCAACTCCTAGAAACAAACTCAGATCACCTGAACCATCACAAACAGCCCCTATTCACCCTCACCATACCAGAACTCCTTCCTACACTCTTGATCAACCCTTCAAACCTCACAGAAAACCAGCGACCAACTCTAACAACCTGCAAACATGAAAACACTCTCCAGACCTGCAAACCTACTCTCTAAACACCAGCAAACAGACCCCTGAACATCTGCCACCCTAAAGACTCCAACAGATACCACCTAATACCTCTTGAACTCCTGCTACCACATATCTAAACCCCCAAGCAACCAGACCCGCATGCACTCCTAGATCTGCAGCAGCTAGACAATAATCCTATCACTCCTATACTCCCTATGCCCTTGAACCTGCATTTAAGCAAATCAGACACCATTCCCTTCAACCTAAACTAACCTGCACTTAAACCCTTCCCTGATTCTAGCTAAAACATCTGCAACACCTGGACTCCCTCTTAAACTGCACCAAACACCAAGCCTCCATACCCTGCCTAATTGCCTCCCAAAACACCAAATAGGACCTGGCAAACACCCTCACATCTGCCCCTAACATACCAGCTCCTATACCTCCTAACACTCATAAATTAACCCCTGCTACACCAGACCCTCTTAAACACTTACCTTCAACTCACAGACCTGAATCAACTACTTGCAAACAAACCTGACTACACTCTCTCACTAAGCATATACCAGCAAAGAACAAACTACATGACTCCTGAACTGACCTCTGCCCTTGAACTAACATTCCTCTAGATACCTGCATACACCAGGAACAATCCCTACACCTCCCTTAAACCTTTTCAAACAAACAGAAATAGGATATGAAAGTGCTAAGCAAACTCAACAAACCAGATCAGATTTCAAAAGACCAAAATCAAAGAGTGGATGCTAAAAAGAGAAGCATAATCAAACAGATTAAAATAAGAACAGCCTTACTATACCATTTGGATCAAGTTAAAACCAAATTAACGATGCTTAGTTACTAACTTAGTTCATACAACAAACTATGAGAAGGAACACAATTGAACATCACCTCAATCTATCACTTTAGAAACTACAGTAACTATCTATGAGACACACAGATTCAAGACTAAAATGAATGACCAACAGCAAACATTTTATACCGCAAATAAGAGAAAAACAAAATGCGAGAAGAAAGCGAATTATTACCTTTCTAGGTGCAGTGACTGAAGCGTCGGTCCGAGGAAAGCGACTCGAACAAGGGAGACGACTCGGATAAGGTCGACGAATTGAACGACGATAAAGCGACTCGAACTGAAGCGGCGACTTGAATAAGGTCGACGATTCAAAGGGCGATGCAACGATACAAAACTTGACAAAACACAGAAACAGTGGCACTGCATATGAACTTGAAACTAAAGTAAAATTTTGTATATGATGCTGTTTTTCTCTAACATTTTCTACTCTATGAACTCCAAGAACTCTGCCTTTTCTTTTACTGCTTTCCCCCACCCCCTCAATCAGAAACCAAAAATGCCCTTTTATACCTCCCCTTTAGGGTTTAAGGAAATGGCCAAGAATCCCCAAAATGACCCCCAACGGATCTAAAGAGATAAGGTTTTGGACACATCCGCTGAGCTGGAGATGTAGGGGGGACCAGGGTTTCGAATTTTTTTTTTTTTTTTTTTTGCGGATTATTCACTGAAATACAAGAGGAATCGCGGGTTAGGGGATTTGAAACCGGGTCAGGGAAAATGGGGAAAACGGGTTCAGGGTACTGAAATTGGGAAGGAGTGTGTTTATGCGTGTGTGTTATGTATGTTTGCACGAATATGCTAAAACTTAGAGCTGGGAACGAATTTGGCCCTTTTTCTGGAATTTAGTAAATTACTCTAACTTTACAAAATTGATTTTAATTTTAAAATGATTATACTTTTAATTGAAATTTTCGGGACAAAATTGGGTGTCAACACCCTTCGGTACAGCAGGAGATTCCTTACTATGATCGGAGATCACCATATTACATCGGTGAGCCTGGCACTTGGGAAGACGGGCGTTTGATTATTTATCCCGAGGGGGATAAGAGGTAAGTATAGTATTTTTGAAGTTCTTATCTATTTAGCAGTAATCTTTTAAATATTAGTATTTCTATTAACCCGTCTGTTTTTTTACGTAGCTTTTGCCCCAACACTGATGCTACTCCTCTGCTGACGAAATGCATGAAATCTCAATGGACGGAATCATGGCCATCCTGGGGCGCTGTGCCCCCTCAAGTAAAGCAACGGATAATGCAAGCTTTTGAGGTGATAAATATGCATACGGTTTTTCACTAATTGCAGGTTTTCTTAATGATTATGTTTAATTAAAATATTTTGATGAATATTGCAGGTTCAGTGTAAGTGGCATCCGGCTCTGGACTATAAAGTCCGTTCTAACTTCCCTAAGAAATGCGCGGATTTGTACAAGAACGCAATGTATAATGCGCGCAAAAAAGGGAAAATGCCCGGCTTCCTCTATGATCATCAATGGAGAGAGCTGCAGCAGTATTGGGATACTCCCGAATTTCAGAAGAAGAGCGAACAAGGGAAGAAAGCTCGGGCATCTACTAAGGGTGGATCGCTGCATACTGGTGGCGCAGTTAGCGCTGCGACGCAGAAGATGCGCTTGGTAAAGTAATTTAATTTATAAGAATTACTATAATAGTTTATTTTTTATCTAAATTGATCTCTTCTTTAATTTGTAGGAAAAGCAAGAAAATCGAACTATTCCACTCTCTGAAATGCACAAGATCCGCCATATCAAGAAAGATAAAAAGGGCGGAGAAACATGGGTCGAGCCCCGCGCACAAGAGACCTATGTAAGTAATTTAATTTAAACTAAAGTCGCACCAATCCTTCAACTTTAAAACTTCATAGTTGTACCGTTGATATATTTATGTTTTTCAGGAAAGAGCTACAAAGGCCCTTGAGGACTGGACCGCGACTCAGCAATCTGAATGCTGAAGCAGTACCCCAGTACCGCTAACGCTCGAGCAAGAAACCAACTTATGGTTGGAAGCGATCGGAGGGGTAAAGAAGGGGTCAGCTTATGGCATTGGAACTCTGTTTTCATCTGCCAAGCATAAATCGAACTATTTGGGCTCGTGTTCAAGTGCTCCTCCAAGCTCTGCTCCCACTCCAGAAATGACTCGGATGCAAGCGGAGATCGAAGACCTGAGAAGACAAAATGAAGCTATGCGCTTAGCACAGGAGGCGCATCAGAGAGAAGTGCATGAAATGATGCGCGCATCACAGGAGGCGCATCAGAGAGAAGTGCATGAAATGATGCAAGAGCTCCTCAGGAACCAAAAAAAAAGGCAAAGGAAAGCGTGATAGCTCGGGAAAGGGAAAGAGCAAGAGCAAGAGCAGACATCGCCACCACTCACCGTCTCAGTCTGATGCCGGGTCTAGTTCGGCTTCTAGCCAGTAGTAGTGAAAGTTGAACTTTAAACTGTTTGTTTAGTTTGTTTGAATATTGTAAAACTTGAATGAATGTTGAAAGACTCCTTTCTATTGTTTGGCTTTGTTAGCCTTGTTTGAATAGCGTTTATGAATGTGTTTTGTCTGGTTTTTCTGCGTGTTGCTGAATTTAAAGGTGGTGTAGGGCTAATTTCAGCTTTTATGTTGCAGGTTTTTACAGGTTTTCGACCGACTTTCGGTCGAAAGTTGGTCAAAAAATATTACCAGACTTTCGACCGAATTTCGGTCGAAATACTGTTCGACCGAATTTCGGTCGAAGGTCTATCGACCGAAATTCGGTCGAACGTCGGGTCGAAGAACATGGACTTAAGTGACATGTTCTTCGACCGAAATTCGGTCGAAGTCGGTCGACGTTCGACCGAATTTCAGTCGAAGGCTGAATTTCGACCTCAATTTAATCGACCACCACAATCGGTCGAAATACGGTCGATAGGTCGACCGAATTTCGACCGATTGGGCGGTCGAAAATGACGATTTTTTTAGTAGTGAATTAACCACAAATTTTTACTTGTCCTTGCGTATAAGATGTTGCAAGTAATTCGCTTCAAACTGAAGAGGATCGAGATGGACTTCGGCATGGCTTTATTTTTGTGTTTCACTGCTACTCCTATTAGAAATAATAACACCAATCGTCAGGAAGATTATGCACTTAAATTTGATATTTTACCTTAACAGAGTTGAAAATCCTCATTTTTATAAATAAAGTAACATCTAAAGAATGAACCAGTTTCCTGCCTACAAGTCTAGGCCTTGGCAAAGAGCCGAGTCAGGTTGAAGATCGGCACGGCTCATTATATTTTAGCTCGACTCGATTCGATGTTGGTTAAAGTCCGGTTCAGCCTCGGTCAAAATTTGCCTTGACTCCGCTCAGTCTCGATCAGCTCAGCTCAGCTCGGCTCGGGTCGGCTCCGCTCGACTCAGTTTTGTTAAGTTCGGTTAAAGTTCGAACTCGACTGAGCCAACTCGATTGGCTCGATAGATTCATGTATGATTAATTTAAAATAATTTATTAATTCATTTAGCTTACTTATTAGTAATTTATTATCTAAATTATTTATCATTATTGACGAATTTGCAGCTTTATACTTCTGTAATAAATATAAATATATTTTTAGCCACACTTTTATTAATTCATATGTTATGGGTCATGTGAGATGTTACAAAACTTTAACTTGAAGAATTCAATAATCAATATAACATTGAACACTTTTTTGACTTATTGCTAATATATTATGTTTTACATCGGATGTCCAATTTTATGTTTAATATATAATTCAGCTCTTAATAAATTAATAAGTTATATCATTCATCAATTGCATTTGCTCAAACATCAATTTAAACTACTAATTTTATTTTTCTAATCAATATTATTATGAATTGAATTTTTAAAAGGGTAGATCTCACGAAAGAAAATATTAAAAATTTGAGTCAAGATCGGATAAGCTCGGCTTTAGCTCTGTTATATTGTATCTCCAGTGAGTTCGGATCAGATCGATAGCACAACATGCTTGTGGTTGAGTTCGGCTAATCTCCGTTATAAGGTAGGTTTGGTAAAACTCTGCTTGGTTCGGCTCCATTTGACTCAATGTCCAGGCCTACGGCTACAACAATTGTCAACTGCTACCTTTCCTTCGCCAACACTACTATTCGATTCAACAGGCTTTCAACAGCAAGACTTAATTCATTCTAGAAAAATGCCAACACCACTATTCGATCCAACAGGCTTTCAACAACAAGACTTAATTCATTCTAGAAAAATGTGAACAAGTTTATCTTCCACCTCAAGAATTGATCAAAACTCAAATGTGATTTTGTTAGATAATGCACTTGCCTTACATCAATCACAAAAGAGTATTTAAACGGGTTTATAACGTTATGGACCACCTATTGTCTTAAGGTTTTGGATTGGATATTCAAATTCTTTCATATGGTATCGGAGACAACTTTTGGCGAGCCTGTGTACACAACCACTATGTTAGAATCTTTCTATCAAATCGGCCCATGTAATTGCTTTGAATTTCTCTCTCAAAAATTGAGCCATCGAACCGCATTTTACAATACCATTCTGACTACTATGGAGTCTCATTTGTCTTGTTTCGGGTCTCATTGGATATTGTTCACCATTGCTTGGAGAAATCACAATAAATTTGTAAGGAGATAGATGGACTAAAAGTGAAAAACCTCATCAAGAAGTATCAATTGCCAACTCCAAAACAGTTTAACTAATATACACCGACGGTGTAAACCTTGTTTTTACACTGTCAGCTCATTTAAAACATATTACAAGTAAATTTTTATATATTCTAATTTATTTTACTAATATTTGAATTTTGGTTATGCGAATAATTAGACAAAGTCGGTGTCCTTCCTTTATTTGCGAAGATACCAATTATAAGCTAGTTTTTGCCTTCGTGATTCTTGAATATCGATTCTTCAATCATGACTCAACCATTGGCCAATTTTCTAAGTTAGATTAGCTATTTAAAAGAAATTGTAGGTTTGAGAATGTTCAAACAAGTAAGATTACATGAAAATTTGCTTGTAATATGCTTTAAATGAGCCGACAGTGTAAAAATAAATTTTACATTCATGAAAATTCTTATTATATTTTTGCTTGGTAATACGCATGGATAGTGATAACAATCACGATACCTCTCGGATAATGCTCACGATATGAATCCAAGAACTTGATAATAAAACTTAAAGAAACGCTCGGAAGCTAAAGAAATTAACCAAAAAAGAAGAAAAAGAACTGAAATTAAAGATAGAATGACTTCGAGAAAGAGTTTCTCGAATTCAAGAACAGATCAAGAACTTCAAGAATGAATCTAGAAATTCAAGACAAGTCTAAATCTTGGAAAGGAATTCCTAACAACAACAACTAGACTAGCTAATCTCCTTTGGTAGAGAATAAATCAAGAAATAGACTATGGAATCCCGACCCCGTTTAGAGTAACAAAGAACAACAGTAAAATAAATTTACCACATTTCTTGAATACCTAAAAGTAATCTAAAGATTTGAAGAAGAATTACCTTACCACCTAAAAGTGTAGACTTGAAGGTTGCAAAATAAATCCATAGTAGACACACACAAAAGTGCAAGAGAAAGCCTCTTAATTATTATTCATCATAAATGATAATGTTGTTAAAACTAAGAAAATAACCCCTTTATATAGGAGTAGGGGCTGGCCATAAAGCCTACAAAATCCTACTCAAATTTGGTTCCTAAGTAATAATGAAATAGGAAAAAAAAAAAACAACTAGGAAAGAAAATCCTAATAAAATAGGAAAAGGAAGTAAATTAAAACTAAACTAGGAAAAGTAAATAATGTAAAATTTTCACCAACAGGCCACTTTTGTCACTGGTATTTAGTTACACTCTTTTTTAGAAGAAAATAAGCTCATATATGGGCCAAAAACGTGACACCATAGGGGAAAGTGAATGAGAGGCCACTTTTGCCAGTGGTCTTTGGTTTGATGCCACTTTTTTTATTGGTTTTGCATGAGAAGCCATTTTTTGGAACTTCAATCCTTTTGGGTTGAACTTCACACAAGTTCAGCCCACAAGGGTTGAAGTTTAACTTTAGCTCACCACAAGGATTGAAGTTCAAACTTCGGCCCACAAGGGTTGAAGTTTACGGCATCTATGCCTAAAAGTTCAACCCTTACGGATTGAAGTTGAACTTCATAAATTAAGCATGAAGTTCAATCCATATTGTTTGAACTTCATACCACAAAGATTGAAATTACAAAAAGTGGCCTCTTATGTAAAACCAATAAAAAAAAAAAAGTGGCTTCAAACTAAATACCAGTGGTAAAAGTGGCTTCTGGGCAAAATTTTTACGACACCATATGGCTCTTTCTTGGGCTACAAGTTTGGCATATTTAGGCTCTTAAATTGATTCAAAAGTGGACTGATATGAACCCCCAACTTATCCACTTCAAATTTCAGTAATTTTGACTTGAATCTTCATCATCTTGAACCTCAATTTGGACCATAAAAATTATTATAACACTTCATCAAAAGATCCCCTTTGACTTGAGCTCTTCCTCCAAACTAGACACTTCTTCTTTGCAATTTACTCCAATTAGCCTATTTTGAAGTTTCTTTGTTTGAGATCTTATTATAACCTTTCAAAGAGTTTCTAAAGCTTCATCCAAGTATTTGAATGGATTTTTCCTTCCATGGATGCTATCAGATAAGTTGATAATGATAATTGCTGAATGGAATAGCACGAAGTAAGATGACTACTTAAACAATGATATCATGGTCTAGAATACAAATAATCATAGGTCTTTTCCTTTAGATGATCACAATTTGACCTATAAAACTTATTACATATATGATTAAAATTTACACAGTATGTACTCCTATCTGTTCTATTTTATCTACAAAGCTTGAATTTGGCACGAAGTTTAAACAAAATAAGACTTTTGAGATTTATGATCTAATAGATATTTGTGTGGCTATAAATGATTTCATTAAATGTAAAGTAGTAATTTTGAAGATAAATTGTTACTAAATATCGAAAGCTGTCATTCTTTCTTGAATGGACTAGTAAGTAAATGTTGCCACATAAACTGAAACGGAAAAAATAAGTAATTTTACATTTTTGAATTCTACTCTATTTCTTTTCCTTTAGAATAATTTAGTCCTCTCATATACGTTCTAGGTTGATTTTTAGTATTAATTTTGATAAGTCCAATGATTTATTTTATATTAAATATAACATGTGTTTGATTAATTCCTTCAATTATCCATCACTATTTAATTCAATTATTAAGACATCTTGGTAAATGATAGCTCTTCAACTTCTGCACAAGAAATTCATTGTAAGAAGTTCTATCAAGTTCTTTGAAAATAGTTAATGCTTAGACAACGCATATGATTTTCTAGATGAAGCTACATATGTATATTTATTACAAATATATATCAATATATATTATAATGCTGGGCTCTAAAGGAGTGATGTGGCACCTCCATATGCCAAAATTCTTATTTATCTTTTACCTCAATTTTTTGCTCTTTTCCTTAATTTTAAAATTAAAAAATGCCTGAAATTTCAGTTATTAATTACTAATCCTTTATAACGTTTAGTACTAATTTTTAGGAGTAAATGTTAATTGCTATTAATACAATAATTGATATTAATGAATAATAATTCTAATGAATATGAACATCAACAAACGGATGAATAAGAGAATTCTAAGGGTCATCAAGACAAGCTTTATGATAGTTGTTATAAGGGCACTAATTCTTTGCTTAAACCAGAGCAGCAGAAGGATCAAAAATTGAGAATTGTGTAAAGGAGGTACATACTTTTGTTATTTTCATCTTTTTTTTAAGAAATTTTTTTTTCTCCAACGTCTTTGACTTCATGAAGATATCGTAGTCTACAATCCCTCAAATTTATTTTTTGATGTCATCTTCTTGAAAGGCATTCTATGATGCTTTTCTGTTTTGTATTGACTTAATTTTTGAAAATCAATCAAAAGAAGAAAATAGTTAGCGATGAACTAGAGAGTAAGATGTTAGATTCAAGGGATATGGAAATTCGTGTGTACATATGAAGAAAAGAAACCGTAACAAATGCTCATTTCGCTACCAACTCCAAGTATGCCAAAAGATTTACCAATTGTGGGTTCATAAGATTGTTTGATTCTTTTGCACATGTCAAATTATCGTGCATTTAGTTATTGGTGTGGTGATGTTGTTTATTGTTAGAAAATGTGTTGATATTATTTATATTTAATTGTTTTATGCATATTGTTTAATGCATATATACTTCTAAAATAGATTTTAGATTTTTACCCATAGAACTTGAGGAATTCGGTAGACTATTTTTGTTCCTACTCTACTTCACAAAACTGAGTGCATATTATTTTTTTCCGGATCAGTACACGCACTTTCTCTCTCTCTCTCTTCCATAAAAAAAAATAATATTTACTACTCTATTTAGCGTGCCAAAGAGGTTTTTTTTTACCATGATATTTTAAATATTTTTAATTCTTAACTATTTTGACTTAGAGTAGTTTTAACATATATACAATCTTTTTCAAAACATGAACCTTGAGAATATGTCAGAACTAATTTATATATCAAACTATGACACAAATGAATAAAAAGGAAAAAAAATTATTTTGTATGAATTTCATCGTTGGGAAAGGGGAAGGCAAACGATATGAGTTTAGCAATTCAACTTAAGGTAGTTAAAGGATTCATGAAGAGATGGTAGATGATTAAATAAAAATTTTGTGGAGTAGCCTATTTGCAAAGCACCATTAAATGACTATGCAATCATAACAATCTAAGCTAGGAACGGATTTGAAGTTGAGGCTAATTTTAGATTGTGCGATTGAATTGTATCAAGTTGAAGCTTAACTTTAGAAATCAGGTCTGAATTAGATTTAATCGTAATTTCGATGGACAAGCAACCGAAGTGTAAATGCTTTTAAGAAAGTGATTGTTCTCCAAATAGCAATTGCAAAAACCGCTATTTGTGCACTTTAGTACATTGATTGGTCAAAATTGATTTTAGTAACTAATATTATGGCATTAATATTCAACTGAGTTTTTTTTTTACACACGCGCATCGCGCGGGTAGATTTACTAGTTTTCTTAAAAAGTAATTGACTTGGGAGTATTCGGGTGGAATATATATAGTCGCTGCAGCATATAATTGGGTCTTGGAAGTGTGTGTCATATATTTAGAAGAAGAAAAAAAACTAAACAAATCGAAATGCTGACAAAAGTTAAACCGGTAAAAATTTGGCTCAATTGCTTTGGTTTCCTTCTAGGAAAACCGACTCAAGCCAAACTGCACCCCTTGTTCTGTTAGAAATGAAGGGATTATATGACATGTTTGGTAATTGCAAGGTTACTTTTAAAGTGAACTTTCTACGAAGAATAGATGATTAAACACAATGTTTATGAGGGGCAGTGTAAATCTTTTCCCTGCTCACTGCTACATCTTCCTATACAAATATGTTACTCCCTTCGTCCCAATTTATGTGGCACCATTTGACCGGGCACGAAGTTTAAGAAAATAGAAGTTGACCTTGTTAAGTGTCAATTTTACCCTTGAAAAAATAAGAGATATAAGATTTGAGTAATAAAAAAGTTGTTGGTAGGTTTAAAAGTATATAGGGCCCAACAAGGGCAAAATAGAAATAGTGCATTAAATAGATGTCAAATAAGGAAAGGTGCCACTTATTTTGGGACAAACAAAAAAGGAAATGGTGCCACATAAATTGGGACGGAGGGAGTATAAAACTTTTTAGCATAATTAATTCCCTTCATGCATCATTATTTATTAGACATTCATCTATTTTATGTTTGTTAATGCCATCACTAGCTAGCTATATAGTTATCATCAATTATACAAAAAGAACTTCTTAGTTGTAATCTCGTTTGATTTACTCTCTGCTGCGGCCTTACTTTTAGAATAGAATACTATTAGTAGTTCAATTCTCTGAGGCCGTCATATGCACTGATTAACAATCTCATTTGTATCTTCAGTAGATTGTTTTTGGAACTAATATCATACTCAGACAACCATTTCTGTTCTAGTTAAGAGCTCCTTAATGCGCAGGTGCCATATAGTAAAACAAAAAGGGAGTAAAGTAGTCATATAGTAAAACAATGCGAAAGTTCTAAAATATTACTATATTACTGCATAGTAATCTTACAACAGAGAGGAAGTCTCCCGACCCCAGGCTTATTACATAAACATTCCCTCAATAAAAACACTACTGGATCTACATTACAACATATATAATATAAGTAACATGTCACGCATGGCCATCCCCATGGCATTATTCCTTGTACCAATTAACGGCTTAGTGATAATAACTGATCCTGCAACAAAAGAAAAATAAAAGTGAAAAACAAAGAAGTTGATTGTGTAAATAGATTTTACATTGTCGGTGTATAAAGGTTAAACCTAAAATGATGAAAAAAAGAAGAAGAAGAAGATAAAAACCTTCTCTACCAGCCTGATTATTTAAGTTGTAGTAATAATATTTTCTATACAGTCAATTCATACAACTTACGTGTCACAGTTTATGGTCCTGGAGACAGGGATGTCAAGGGTGACACCACACTTGGAAGCGAGATTCTGAGCAGCATCATCTTTCAGGTTTGTGTAACGATTGGCTGCAGCCTTAACACAGTTGCAAGCTGTCCTCTTCTCATCTGTGGTCGTAGCCATTCCTTTCAAGTTCTTAACTCCACTGCAGCAAGCTGCTCCTGGCTCACCACCTTGCGTAAGATAAGAGATACAAGGTGCCAATGAAGCGTCCACTTGACCACAAGTGATTGCCCGTGGCTCAGTGATCCTGAGTAAAATTTATGTGCAGGGTTAGGAGTGTAGATGATACTAAGGAAAAGTGTCGTCAAAGAAGAATCCATTTGACTCCACAAATAGTTATGTTCATATAAATTTGAACAAATTTTTACAGAAACAAACATGCATGTCTTAAAACGACGTGGATTCTACAATTTGCATCCCTAAGATTGGATTGGAGTATATATGTGAAAGATTTAATAAAACCTTACATATAGCGAAGGTGTAACAAATTTTGATATACAGTAAATCTGTGACGATTTTTAATAGTATATCAAAATAATTTTACTATCAGTTATAACATGTTGTTTTTCTTATTTTTCAAGTTTTTAATTGATCCCACTTATACTCATTGACTTGATTGCGTGAAAAAATTTACACTGTCAAGTCGAAACGAATATAAAACTACTTACGTATCGCAGTTGATTGTCCTTGAGACAGGGATATCCAAGGTGACTCCACACTTGGAAGCTAGATTCTGAGCAGCATCATCTTTCAGGTTTGAGTAGCGGTTTGCTGCAGCCTTGGCACAGTTACAAGCAGTCCTCTTCTCATCAGTGGTTGTAGCCAGTCCTTTCAAGTTTTTGACCCCACTGCAGCAAGCTGCTCCTGGCTCACCACCTTGTGTTAGGTAAGGCACACAAGCTGCTAAAGAAGCGTCCACTTGACCACAAGTCAGAGCCAGTGTTGGTTCAGCGATCAGCTGAACCATGGCTAACACAACAAGAAATGCTACTGCTACAGCCTTCATTTTCTCTCTTTTAATATTCTTTTAGATTTGAGGGGACTTTGTATTATTAATCTTCTATGTGTGTTGAATGTTTTCCATTATAGATGAAGTGTGTATTTATACTGATTTTGGATAAGGGACAAGGTTTATAGTGGATAATGTATGTCAGGAGTTCGCAAAATCAGTTTGATTAATTTGGAATTTCTTTAACTTAATTTAGCAAATATGACGATCATGTAGGTGCGGCTGTTGTCACTTCTTGTTGCTCTTATACATCAGCATTCTTTCAGAACTCACGTTTCATTCATGGACATAGTACTCGTCTAATACTTACCTTATAGTATGGGCTACAATTATTGTCCACCGTGCGCACGATTTTATATTACACTATAATGTTACCTTTAGATAACTTGTACGCCTCTTTTTCATTTTATGTGGCAATTTTCGATCTGTATGGAGAAGAAAGAAAATAGAATTTTTGAAATTTTTTATTTAAAATAAGGCATAGATATTTGTGTGATTAAAAATCATTCCATTATGAGTTGAATAAAAATTTTAAAGTTAAATCATTTCCACATTTAGAAAGTTGTCATTCTTTATAGAACTAACTAAAATAAGTAAATGTTGTCATATAAACTGGAACAGAGAAGCAATCATCCATAATAATTTGTGACTACTGAGGGTAGTGATTTGAAAAATACATACATAAGGTTTCACTATCGTACAACAGTTCAAAATATATATTGATTATTGTAAACGAAAAAAAAAATTAACCATGAATGTATATAAGTTAAACCCATCAAATAATAGGTGAAAGACAACGACAAATAAAAGATGTTTTAGAGAACCGGTGATGCAACAGTAATGAATAGTGCATGGTCCTGATTTAGTGGCCGTTTGAGAGTCCCGTTTATTTTTTGAAAAAAAAAAGGAAAAATTTAGACCACATGACTATTCTAATTGCTTAATTACAAAAAATAACAATATTTTTACACTATTTACACAACATAACAATAGTTTTAAAAAATTACCCTACATACCAATTCCACTCTTCCAACCCAAAACCCTAATTTCTTTTTCTCTCCCTTCCTCCTCCCATCCACCCACCCACCCGCCACTGCCCTCCCCTCCCTCTCGCCGGAGCAGCCCCATCGCTGCTGCCCTGCCATCACCATACTTCCTGACGTTGCCCCATCATTTTTTGTGGTGTTTCTCTACGGCGTTGTTGCCGCCGCAGTGCAGTGGCGCTGCTCCCCGCGGCGGCGCTGCTGCACTGCAGCGGTGCATTGCGCCGATCTGGCTTTTCCGGTGGGTTTTCCGATTTTGTTCATTTTTTTCTTTTTTTCCCTTTTTGTATGTGTATAAATGTGTATGTATTAGTATATTTTGTATATAAATATACCTTTTGTATTTTTTGTGTATGTATTAGTATATTTTGTATTTTGTATATATAAATACGTATATCTTTGTATATTTTTGTATATGAATGTTTATATCCACCTTTTTGTATGTGTATGTGTTTGTATATATGTGTATGTTGTTGTATGCTTGTGTAGAATGGATAGTTATTTGTATTTGTGGTTTTTGTATTTTTTTGTATGTGTCGTGTATATCTTTTGTATGTTTATGTATATTTGGTTATTTATAGTTTCAAAACAGTAAATTTTAAAAATTTTGCAATATGTATATTTGTATTTTTGTATGTTACATCTTGTAGATCAAAAAAAAAAAAATTCGGTAGTGGCAGCGGCGGCTGCCTGGTGACCGGCGGTGGCTGGTGAGTGGTGGCAGCAACCTCCAGGCAGTGATGGGTGGGAGAAGATAAGGAAGAAGGAGATGAAACCCTAAATTGTAGGTATTTGTTGAATTTTGTATATGAAATGTAAAAAAACTATTGTTATATTTTGTAAAGTGATAAAGTATTGCTATTTTTTGTAAATATGGTGTTAGGGTTGTATATTTGTGTAAATCTCCCTTAAAAAAGATACTTTTGTTAGACTAGCCCTTTAAATAAGAAGATTTACAGAGATAGAACACTTCTGGTGCCCACTTATAGTTCCAGCCTTCATTATTATTTACTCCCTCCATTTCAAAAAGGATGAATCTTTGCGGAGGACGAGGGTCAAATTGACTAATTTTCTAGGGGAATTTGCACATCGAATTTCTAAAATTTTTTAAATAAAATTTACATATTTAGAAACTACATGAAACATACTATAAGTCACAATAGTTAACAATTCAAAATAGTAAAAAAACATTTGTAAGATATGTGGTCAAACATAAACTTATTTGACCCTTCAAATAGTAATAGGTTCATCCTTTTTAAAACGGAGGGAGCAACTTTTAGTCATAATCATCAGAATTTGCTAGAAACTCCCGGAGAGTGGCCAAGTAGGTGTTCAAAAACTCAGTAAAAAGAGCTTATGCAGGGCAGGCGATTCACCATGAGTTCTAAAATTTTGGCGACTGAAGCTAAAAGTTAAATAATTTTCTTATATGGGCTAAACGTGTTAGAGCGACACGCCAAAAACCATTGACCACTAGGCATAAAAACTTACTTTGAATAATCGGAAATTAACACAGATGAACGTTTACCGAACAGCTTAAACAAAATATAGCAGCAAATGTATAAGAGTATCTATATAATCAATGTATATTGTGTATATAACTATGTATAATTTGTGTATGGTTTATATATATATCAGCTCAAAAATGAGAACAGTAACTCGGATAACTTATAAGCTTAAAAACACATTAATATATGTTTGGTAACTTAAAAGGGAAATTTTGATTAGTAGACATATTTGGACGCGCTCGTTGGAGACTATCCACCGTTTCAAAATTCATTGAAGAATAGCCAAAAGTTCGCGCGCACACTTAAGCTCCATTAGCGTTGGAAAAACACCCTAGACTAGTCCCATAACAAAATACTGGGGCTTTGAACAAAACTTGTTTAAAGCCCAAGTATTTATACTGGGACCGAATAAGTCCCATAACAAAATAATCCCATAACAAAATAATGGGACCTTGAACTAACATGTTCAAAGGTCCCATTATTTTGTTATGGGACATTATCCCATAACAAAATAATAGAATTTATTCTCATAACAAAGGTCCCATCAAAGGGATAAATCCCATTATTTTGTTATGGGACTTTATATATAAAGCTTCAGTCCCCATAACAAAATGCTGGGGCTTTGAACAAGTTTTGTTCACAGCCGCAGCATTTTGTAATGGGACTGAAGCTTTATACAAAGTCACATAACAAAATAATGGGGCTTTGAACAAAACTATTTTATATACTGGGGTTAGTTTACTGAAGCTTCCCAGTATTTATACTGTGATTTGTCCGGAGGTGGCTATTTCTCAGCGAATTTGTTTTTTACGGCTACAAATCAATTAGCGCGCGCCAAACAGGCCGCTACGGGAAATTTTTACGTATAAATTTAGTCACGCAGCCTGTTTTGACCGCGTTAAATGAATACTAGCCAGCGATGTAAAACTGTTTGAAGACTAGCCACTTCCGGACAAATCACAGTATAAATACTGGGGCTTTGAACAAGTTTTGTTCAAAGCCCCATTACTTATACTGGGAAGCTTCAGTAAACTAACTCCAGTATAAAATACTGGGGCAAGCCCCATTATTTTGTTATGGGACTTGGAATAAAGCTTAAGTCCCATAACAAAATGCTGGGCTGGGGCTGTGCATTTTGTTATGGGGACTGAAGCTTTATTTATAAAGTCCCATAACAAAATAATGGGATTTATCCCTTTGATGGGACCTTTGTTATGGGAATAAATCCTATTATTTTGTTATGGGATAAAGTCCCATAACAAAATAATGGGACCTTTGAACATGTTAGTTCAAGGTCCCATTATTTTGTTATGGGATTATTTTGTTATGGGACTTCTTCAGTCCCATAACAAAATACTTGGGCTGACATCAACCAAAGGCGTCTTGGGGATCAGCAATAGCTAAACATTGTGGCGGCTGCTACAAGAATAGAATATTCCAAAGCATTCGCTTCTGAAAGAATTTGAACTAATTGTGACACAGTTAAGCGTTTCTGTCCAATTGCTACATAAACACAATGCAATGTCTCACTTAGTCAATTTATTCCTACTCGGACCCGCCGTACTTCCTTTGACTACTCCTGAGATATAGTGGAAACATTTTGTTATGGTGGAGAGTGGGGAGTGAAAAGACCAATGCAACAGAGAACTACTGCATGAATCAGAATCCACTTATTAAGACAGACGATCGAGAAAGAAAGGTTCCCCGTTCGAACATTGGTTGATCTTAGCTTGGCGTGCTAACCGACCAAATACTTGGGCTTTGAACCCCAGTGTTTTGTTATGGGACTAGTCTGGGGTGTTTTTCCAAAGCTAATGGAGCTTAAGTGTGCGCGCGAATTTTTGGCTATTCTTCAATGAATTTTGAAACGGTGGATAGTCCCCAATGAGCGCGTCCAAAAATGGCTACTGATCAAAATTCTTTTTTGGGCTTATAAGCTATAAGTGGCTTAAAAGCCACTTTTTGAGAAGTTAGGAAATCCCAACTTCTCAAAAAATGACTTTTAAGTCACTTTTTGACTTATAAACCACTTAAAATAAGCTGCTTATAAGCTCACCCAAATAGGCTCTAGGTGGTCTCCCTTAGACCACCTATTATATTTTACGCCACATTAAAAAATTATATTTTAGCCCTCTGGCAAAAGCCCCTTTTAGTTCTCGTGCTTCTTTTCACTTTATTTTTCACTTTTATGCATCTTCCTCCTCCATCCTATATTCATTCTTCCAATAAATACAATGCATTATTTATTTGTGGTTAGATTGCTCTACATGAAAAATTTGCAAACGACCATTGTTAGGCTGAACTTGTCAATTGTTGGGTTGAACTTGACAATGTAGATACATCTTTTTTTCTTTAAAATACCGTTGTTTGACTGAACTTGACAAAGTGTGTTTATTGAATGATAATTTTGTGTTGAGTCTTGACCATTAAAAGTTGTTACCTAAACTTAAAAAAAATAAGTATATCCAATTTGGAGATGTTTGAAGTTGATTTGGATAAATTTAAAGTAAAACCATGTTGATGAATTTTACCGACGATGTTGTCGGTTTGTTAGATTTTAGTATAAATATTTGTAATGCTGCAAAATGTTTTTTACTAGAGTCCTGGTCATTCGCCATGATTACAGACAAGCCATCCATAGGAAAATTATGGGAAATTGCTAGGACTTTAGCATATTTTTTTCAAAAATACAATACAGCTTGTAAAAAGTCCTGGAGATTCATCACTGACTATAAAGACCATCTGGATGAAAAACCTTGTGAAAAGTCCTAGCAACTCAGCGAGAATTCGATTCAGCATTCTGGTTAGGAGGCTATTTTTTAAAACCGTTGTAACAAGGCCAACAGAGTCATTATGGGACTCAAGTGTCCTATTTTTGAAATTATTATTATTTTTATTATTACTATTATTATTATTATTATGGGTGGCAAAATTAGACCATGCAAACATGATCTGCCCAAATTTGAGCGAGGTAATGACCACTCATTTATCGTACTAGCCTATTTTGACCTTCCTAATTCAAACAAGAGTTGGGATTGATTTAGTCTAAGTACATAGTGCAAATTTACCCATGAAAAACCTAGTCAGCATGTTTTCAAATAAAATAAGTTTGACCAGTTATATATAACTGCAATAAATATAGTAAACTTTTAAGTATTAATTTTGTTTGATAATTGACAAATTAATGAATTATAAGAAAACAAAACAACAATTTTAAAATTGGTAACAGACTAACAGTTGAGTGTGTTAGACTATGGCCTATTGTTTAGTCATTTTGATTTAGCACATCTTAACCCAAGAAAACTTTGCGCATAGTTGAGCAACGAACTATTTGTTGCTTTAACCCTTCTTGACCTGTTCAAATTCAATCCAATGCGCCAATTTGCCACCTATAATTGCTACTCCCAGTCTCCCATTTTATGTGGTGGTTTATAGATTTGGAGAGACTTTTTTTATTTTGACTATGATTTAGGAGATAGAATCTTTAAATTTCCAAAATCAGATTTACGTATTTGAAATAAAATATTACAAACCACTACAATTAAAATATTTAAAAGGCATATAAAGAAATTGTGGCCGACAGTTTTAAAATCTTCGTAAGGTCCATTAGGACATGTTTGTAAAATTTGTGATTAATCGGACTTCGTTTGGTAGGTATCGGAAGAAGGTTTCAGTTTTTATTGTCGATTAATCGTAAAAAGAGGTTTTCGAGCTCGATTTTGGCGAATAAGCTCCGATTCAAAATCTGAAAGTATCGTTATGTTCATATGGTCATTTGTGACCTGTGCGAATTTTTGAAATGAATTTCGAGGTTGTTCGATTGATTTCGGCTAAAGCTCCGAAAATTAATAATTTGATCTTTTCCGTTTTAATTCGCATCGTGAGTTTCGAGAATCCGATTTGAGATCCGCCTTAACTAGTACGTCACATAAATTTGGTATAACTTGTATGCAAAATTTGGGATCTTTCAGAATTTTGTAGGATCCCATTTTAATTTTCGTCATGGACATGATTTTTACTTATTAGTTTAAATTAAAGTAGAGAACTTTTTAACTATATAAGCCTACAAATTTAGTAATCCTTATTAAGTTCTAGGCGGTGGACTTCAGTAAAGTTATCTATATAATAAATAAGTGGAACTTTCCTGCACACCTCATAAGACATAACGAAAAGCAAAGCAGTATTCTTGTTGAACTTCATTTTCATACCAATAGCAACGAAAAGGAAAAGAGAAAGGAGAAGGAGAAACTAGCTATAGTTGATAAGGTAATTATTTCTACAGTATGTTTTTGTAATAATTACATATGTGTAATTGATTTAAATTATTATTCGAGTAAAAGGATAATTAGAGTTTTAGACCAAAATATAGAAATTAGTACTTTATGAAATTGAATAGGTATATGACATCAAATTATGAAACTAATGATATCATTGGACTCGTAGGACTATGAGGAGTCTGAAAATGTATAATTTATGGGCTTCTGGCTAAGCCCGACCTTGGGATATTTTTGTAATTTTTTTCTTCTTTCTTGTATAAAGGTTAGATACTCGTTCTTTGGGCACTTATAAGTGCGAATATGTTTCTTTGGCTCAGAAAAGATTATCCTGAGAGATATCAAAAAGGAAAGGAAGTAATCCAGCAGCTACTCTAACCCAGGGCTTGAAGTAAGTGTTTGTATCCATCTCTTTGGAGGCCCTTGGCCTAGTGGATAATCTACCACGTGTTCCTTACGTGTGTAGCTGGCGATAGGCGTACCATTACGCCTTAGCTTTGGATTTACATTGTATATTATATGTTACATCCTATTGTTGGTATTTCATTTAGGATATAAGCATTGTACTCTGGTTGTGAGTTGGCATATACTTCCCGGCTATCGATGAGAATCTCTTGTCGGTAAAGGGTTATTATTGCATCATATTATATTCATATGTATTACATTGCATTCATATGCATTATATTGCATTCGTATCGGATGCATGAGTATTCCGCCCCAGGAAAGTGCAGGAGTATTCCGCCTCTGATTCATATTATATTGGTTGCAGGAGTATTCCGCCCTAGGAGAGTGTCGGAGTATTCCGCCTCTGATTCATATTATATTGGGTTTAGGAGTATTCCGCCAAGGAAAGTGCAGGAGTATTCCGCCTCTGATTCATATTATATTGGGTGCAGGAGTATTCCGCCCCAGGATAGTGCAGGAGCATTCCGCCTCTGGTTTATATTATATCGGGTGCAGGAGTATCCCGCCCCAGGAGAGTGCAGGAGTATTCCACCTCTGGTTTATATTATATCGAGTGCAAGAGTATCCCGCCCCAGGAGTAGGAGTATTCCGCTCCAGCTGGTTACTATATTGTATTCCACTCGAATGCATGAGTATTCCGCTTCGAGACGGGAGTACGGGTACATGTGACCCCATGGCATCATACTGCATTCATTCCATTTCATTGCACCGGTTGCTGTGTATTGTGTGATTATAGCGTGATGTTTCGTGTATATTTCATGTATTTCTGATTGGTGACATGTTTAGAATACCTATATGTTCTGCCTATCTTATGTCCCCAGTTGTTTATGAGTTTATGGTTCCATACGTGTTTTCAGTTATTATCTAGCTCTACCTTTTTATAATTATAATAAGAGGAATTTGGTTTATCTGTTTCTTGTCTCCCTGGCTAGCTATCCCATTCTTTGAGGTGGCTAGTCTGCCCCACTTATTGAGTCCTTTTGACGCACCCTTATTTGTTGTTTGTTTCTTATCCATCTATTTCGTTTCGGCAGGTTCACTCCAGGATTGAGTTTGCTACGTTGTTTTGAAGCGAAGACGACTTCAGCTGTCAGGATGAGCCAGCTTTTATTCCGGATGGCCACCAGTTTTATGTTTATTATTTTAGTTGTATTTTGTTCCCTTCTGGAGGCGTATGTATTCTTTTATACTCGTAGATGTCTAGTCTGGATTGCCCTAAATCTAGTATGTTGGGTAGTCAGCTGTATTTTCTTTTGTACAGTTTAGAGGTATCAGTATGTCTGTGCTTTTTCTAAGTCTTGTTCTTATTTATGAATTGAATTATATTTATTTTCCTAATTTAATTGGTAAGGGTTCGTCCGACGGGTCTAGGGGAGGATGTCAGGTGCCCGCATGGCCTAGCCAGATTCCGGGTCGTGTCAGTTGGTATCAGAGCCTGGTTTAGAGTCTATCCAGACTAAGACAGTGTCTAGTAGAGTCTTGCTGATGGGTACGTAGACGTCCGTACTTATCTACGAGAGGCTATGATGGCATTTAGGAAGTTTCACTTTCTTCTTTTCTGATCGTGCGTCGGTCTAGGATGCAAAAGTATTTTCGTTAATTCCTTCGTGGTAATTGTGAACCCTCGTGCGACAAATCAGCAAATGGTAGGTGTTCAGGACGAAGTAGTCTAGCCTGGGGTTAGATCTACTCAATCCCCGAGAGTTGTGGATCGTGCTGACGATCCAGTTGCGCAGGCCCCAGCTATACGAGCTCGCGATGGGCAAGGGAGCAGGGCCTTTTGGTTCCCTTGGCTCTCTACGATGCTTTTACGAGAATCTTTGCGACGCAGATACCACAAAAACCTATTATTCGCTAGACAGGTTTTCAGGTTGAAACAGATGGAGACGTTAGGTCTCAGGGAGCTCCTGTTCCAGTCCCTGATGTTGCCCCAGTAAATTATGTTCCAGAAGCAGCATGTGTTGTGGCACTAGTTATTCTGACTGGTTAGCTAGCCTGAGTAATGGCTCGGTCCAAATGTCTGAAGAGGCTGCATTATTCTACCCAATTGAACCTTCTGATGTTCTTAGGCCATGCATCATGTAATCCATGTGTACGTTTTTTTTAAAAATAAAATGATGTCAGCGTATCCTTCAGGCTCTTGATTATATCGAGCGGTATGGTGTTGATTATTCCGCTTTCCAGTTTCAGGGGTCCAGCCTTGAATGGGTGGACCGCTCTTTTATTAGCTAACTTGGTTCGATTTTTCTTCTAGATTCGTGGAAAAGTTCCTTTCGCGTAGCGAGCGAGATGGTCGCCAGTTTGAGTGGGTTAAACAGGGTAGCCTGTTGGTTAGTCTATTGGTTTCAAAATATGAGATTAAATTCTCTAGAATGGCTGGATACGCACTAGAACTAGTCCATGAGCCTTTCGAGAAGATTCAAATATTTATTGATGACTTTCTTCTTCCTTAAGGTCCCAGATGGCTCGAGAGATTGAGGTCGGGATTTCATTTGATGTTGTTGTTGATATTGCTCGAAGGTATGAGGCATACCATAAGTTAGAGCGGGAGAGCAAGAGATCCTACGGCCCTAGTAGGCACCGTCGTATCTCATTTGGAGGTAAGAGTTCTGATTATTTTGGGAGGTCACCTGCCAGGTTATCTCAGCTTGTAGAGCGTAATTCTCAAAGTGCACTAGTAGCTCATCAAGATAGACTTACTTTTCTCTTTATAACTATCAATAATCTGTCCAGTTTCCATTTTCAGCGAAAAGGAGTTATCACTGTCGTGAGTCTGTTTATCCTTTGAGGAGTTTTTCCTTACTCCGGCAAGTAGGCAGTCGTCCTTTCTCTCATCATCAGGCATCTGCACAGTCGTAGGAGATTTAATTTAGATCTTAATCGACCAGAGAAATGTCACCATCCAATAGAGGTCGAGCGCGTGGTGGTTGTGGTTCTTATGGAAGTAATTATCAGGGTACCGGTGAGGCAGTTCTATGAACTGCTAGTCTGGCGGGATGCTGAGCTATCCGATGCAGTAGACCCTGGGGTTTCTTCTTCCCTTAAATGTGAGTAAGATTTGATTCTTCCGGTCGATTTGGAGATGGGGTGCCCTATTATGTTTCTATGGTTTCTTTTGATGTCGTTTCTATTAAGAATTGGTTGCGGTAGAGGGGTGAGCCTCTGGTATGATTTATTCATGGCATTTGCGAAATATTTGGAAGTGAGTGTTGGTATTGTCTGCTTGGCATCTTGTTTTGCCACATTCTGTTATTATGTCAAGTCAGTTTACCTCTCTCATCAGAATTCAATGTTGGTAGGATAATGAGATCCTAATTCGTCACCATCAGAAAGTGTTATAGTTTCTTCCGGTGCAAAGTGATAAGTAAGTAATATTCGATTTATGTGTCTTCCTTTGGTTCAAGATGCTTGTAGTGTCATGTTATTCTATGAGCTTGTCTTAGTTATAAAAGGGTTTCCTAGTAAATTGTCAGAGTTTCCTTCTTATTTAGAGGTTAAATTGGCATAGATGTCTTTTCATAAAGCTTATTTAATGTCTATTCCTTCAATTGCGATTCTTTGGCTAGCTTGACTCGTAAGTAGTCTAGCTCAGGTAGCCAAGTAAATAAGAAGCTGAGCTTCCTAAAGCTCTAATTATTCCTATCCTAAGTCCGTTGCCATCTCTTTTTTGTCCGGTACTAGTGAGCTTAGGCGGTCAGTAGCCTCTTGTGATGTTCCCTGTGTAGAGCCAGAGTGCGTGTCAAGGTAGCCGAGTATGCACCTTGTGTTTTAAGGCTACTAAGGGTAATGAGAGGCGTCATTTGGCCCCTGAGTTGATCTACTAGGCGCTGGTTCTTATGGAAAGGGTATGGAATTGTGAACTTGATTTTGCAGCTGTTTGGAAACTCGAGAGGGTAATTTAGTAGCTTAGGCCTGAGACGCGTTATGTTTTAGCTAAATCTTTCTTAATCCATCAGGTTGTCCGAGGATGGCTATTCTTATTCAAATTAGTTGTCTGAGTTTTTGGTCTAAGTGGAGGAGTCTTCCTCTAATACTGAATGCTAATATTAAATCTCTAAGGCGTTGCTGAAGTGTGAGCTAGTTCTTAGTTCCATCGACTTGTTTTATATCGAAAAGCATATCGACGAGGTGATTCGTCGGCGGAATCATGTTAACCCATTCAAAGTTCTGTGTATCTTTATTTTGAAAATGTAGAACTCTCCTATCGTGATCGAGGAAGGGTCAGCTTAGTCCAAATAAGATGGGCAATGGTGTTATGATATTATCCAGATATGTTTTATTTCAAGAGTGCGGTGTGCATGTTATAATTCAGATTCTGTAATCATAAAACAATGTCCATGGAATAGTTTATGAAGGTCGTGCAAGTTCTCTTCTTATCTGTATGAATTTTTCTTCAGACTTAGGCTCGTTCGAGGACGAACGAGAGTCTAAGTGGAGGAGAATGAAACGACCTTAGGTAGTCGTTTCAGAAGTTAAGACTTCGATTGATGTGCCGATATTTTTTAAATCTTCGTAACGTCCATTAGGACCTGTTCGTAAAATTTGAGCTTAATTGGACTTCGTTTGGTAGGTATCGGAAGAAGGTTTCAGTTTTTATTGTCGATTAATCGTAAAAAGAGGTTTTCGAGTTCGATTTTGGCGAATAAGCTCTGATTCAAAATCTGAAAGCGTTGTTATGTCCGTATGGTCATTTGTGACCTGTGTAAATTTTTTAAGTGAATTTCGAGGTTGTTCGATTGATTTCGGCTAAAGCTCCGAAAATTAATGTAGTTTGATCTTTTCCGTTTTAATTGGCATCGTGAGTTTTGGAAATCCGATTTGAGATCCGCTTTAATTAGTACATCACATAAATTGGGTATAACTTGTATGCAAAATTTGGGATCTTTCCGAATTTTGTAGGATCCCATTTTAATTTTCGTCATGGACAGGATTTTTACTTATTAGTTTAAATTAAAGTAGAGAACTTATTAACTATATAAACCTACTAATTTACTAATCCTTATTAAGTTCTAGGCGGTGGATTTCAGTAAAGTTATCTATATAATAAATAAGTGGAACTTTCCTACACACCTCATAAGACATAACGAAAAGCAAAGCAGTATTCTTGTTGAACTTCATTTTCATACCAGTAGCAAGGAAAAGGGAAAAGAGAAAGGAAAAGGAGAAACTAGCTATAACTGATAAGGTAATTATTTCTACAGTATGTTTATGTAATAATTACATATGTATAATTGATTTAAATTATTATCTGAGAGATTTAAAAGGGTAATTAGAGTTTTAGACCAAAATATAGAAATTAGTACTTTATGAAATTGAATAGGTATATGACATCAAATCATGAAACTAATGATACCATTGGACTCGTGGAACTATGAGGAGTCTGTAAATGTATAATTTATGGGCTTCTGGCTAAGCCCCGCCTAGGGATATTTTTGTAAATTTTTCTTCTTTCCTGTATAAAGGTTAAATACTCGTTCTTTGGGCACTTATAAGTGGGAATATGTTTCTTCTGAGAGATATCAATAAGGAAAGGAAGTAATCCAGGCGCTACTCTGACCCAGGACTTGAGGTAAGTGTTTGTATCCATTTCTTTGGAGGCCCTTGGCCTAGTGGATAATCTACCACATGTTCCTTATGTGTGTAGCTGCCGATAGGCGTACTCATTACGCCTTAGCTTTGGATTTACATTGTATATTATATGTTATGTCCTATTGTTGGTATTGCATTTAGGATATGAGCATTGTACTCTGGTTGTGAGTTGGCATATACTTCCCGGCTATCGATGAGAGTCTCTTGTCGGTAAAGGGTTATTAGTGCATCATATTACATTCATATGCATTACATTGCATTCATATGCATTATATTGCATTCATATCGGGTGCAGAAGTATTCCGCCCCAAGAGAGTGCAGGAGTATTCCGCCTCTGATTCATATTATATTGGGTACAGGAGTATTGCCTCTGATTCATATTATATTGGGTGCAGGAGTATTCCGCCCCAGGAGAGTGCAGGAGTATTCCGCCTCTGGTTTATATTATATCGGGTGTAGGAGTATTCCGCCCCAGGAGTAGGAGTATTTTTCTCCAGCTGGTAACTATATTGTATTCGCCTCGAATGCAGAAGTATTCCGCTACAGGACGGGATTACGGGCACATGTGACCCCATGACATCATACTGCATTTATTCCATTTCATTGCACCGGTTGCTGTGTATTGTGTGATTATAGCGCGATGTTTCACGTATATTTCATGTATTTCTGATTGGTGACATATTTAGAACACCTATATGTTAAGCCTATCTTATGTCCCTAGTTTTTTATGAGTTTATGGTTCCATACGTGTTTCCAGTTATTATCTGGCTCGGCCTTTTTATAATTTAAATAAAAGGAATTTGGTTTATCTGTTTCTTTTCTCCCTAGCTAGCTATCCTATTCTTTATGGTGGCTAGTCTGCCCCACTTATTGAGTCCTTTTGACTCACCCTTATTTATTGTTTGTTTCTTGTCAATCCATTTCGTTTCGACAGGTTCGGTCTAGGATTGAGTTCGCTACGTTGTTCAGAAGCGTAGACGACATCAGCTGTCTGGGTGAGCCAGCTTTTATTCTGGATGGCCACCAGTTTTATGTTTATTATTCTGTTGTATTTAGCTCCCTTCAGGAGGCGTATATATTCTTTTATACTCTTAGATGTCTAGTCTGGATAGCCCTAAACTTAGTATGTTGGGTAGTCAGCTGTATTTTCTTTTGTACAGCTTAGAGGTATCAGTATGTCTGTGCTTTTTCTAAGTCTTGTTCTTATTTATGAATTGAATTATATTTATTTTCCTAATTTAGTTGGTAAGGGTTTGCCCAATGGGTCTAGGAGAGGATGTCGGGTACCCGCACGGCCTAGCCGGATTTCGGGTCGTGTATCAAATGTAAAAACCGCCACATAAATTTAGACAAAAAATGTATTAAAGATTTGTAAAATCACTTACATAGCTAAATAATATACTCGTTTGGAATATTTTTGCAGATTACTTCCCCTCCGGTACAAGGTTCAAAGAAGCGGAGTGGAGAAGGATAGGTCGAAGCAATTACTACCGAGGTCGATCTGAGTCCTCTCGGCGCGTCGACGCGCCACGAGGGAATTCAAAGAATCGTTACGAGCCATGCGATAGAGCTCAAAAGCAACACGTAAGTCAGCGCCTCGGGGGACATTAGCATGTAAGCCAACGGCTTGGGGGAAAGTCTGGCTCGTCCTCCAATAAAAATTCCTCGGGACCGTCTTTAGTACCCAATAAGAAAGTCTTACCCTGGATCTCTGAGTATAATTTCAGCATATCGACCTTGGGATTGGTGAATGCGATTAAAGGAATGATTTTTCAAGGTGCGAGTTTGCCTAGAGACATGACAACGCCCTCGAGCAAAAGAGATCAAACTCAACAGTGCGAATTTTACTTGGATTATGGGCACGCAACCGAGCACTGCAAAGCACTGTGCCTCGAGGTGGCCCATCTCCTCAAGAAGGGAGTGTTAGCTGAGTATCTGACTGACAAGGGGAAACACTACTACTCAAAAAATAGGAGAGAGGAACAACCACCTCGAACGCAGTTACCAAAAAGAGTGGTGAATGTCATTACTGGAGGGTCCGAGGTAAATGGGATAAACTTTGCTGCTACGAAGAAATTTGCGAAGTCATCAAGTACTGCGGAGAAGAGAGTAAGCGCTGGTGGATCAGGTAAAGAAATGGTGTTTAGTAAGGAAGATTGTGATGGGATGATGTTTCCCCACCACGACGCAGTAGTGATCACGCTCAGGATCAACGATCATTAACTATGGAGCACTCAAGAAGATGTGGTTGAAGGACCTCGTCGTCCCAAAGGCAACCATATTAATAGGGTTCAGCAATTCCACCAAGAAGACTTTAGGAGAAATAACCCTCACAACAACTGCAGAGGAGGTGGATAAGAAAACCACATTTCAAGTGATGGCCGAGGACATGGCCTATAATTTTATTCTTGGAAGGCCCTGGATCTATGAAATTGAAGCTATACCATCGACCCTGCACAAGGTAATTAAGTTTCCAACCCCATGGGAATAAGAACCATTCGAGGAGACCGCGAGAGTGTTATTCGATCGCGATGAAGAGTACAGTTGCCCCGATCGGGCCAAGCAAATAAAATAATCAATCTGCCAAGACCCCTCATCTGTTTATTTGAAGAAAACTGGTGCAAGCTAAATCCGAAGATGAAGCTAAGCAACCAAATCAACAATGGAGAGTAAGATAAAAGTTTGACACAACTTTACTTGCTTGAATGGCACCGAGGAATTGGTCTCGGTACGATTCAAGTAGAAGGAAAGAGTACCTAAACTATGCAAAAATCCTCAAGAGAACAATGCCTCTTGCAAACTGAATGATCAAAGAGGAATTGTTCAATCGGATTTCACCGAAAGCCACAAGTTCCGAAGACCCCATCGGGTTTGCTCACATCTGAGACTAAAAGAGTAAATGCCCACGGTGATTCTCATTCAATAATCAATATCCAAAAAATAGCTACTTACAATTAAATAGGACAAGGTTTATATAGAAAATACTAAGGGTAAACTAGTAAAATGGTCACAGGTGACCAATAAAAGCGAGCCACACAGGGCTGAAATAATGAGTGTTCGGCAGCCTTGACTTTAGTGCTCGGTTGCTTGCTCGAACACATTTAGTGAGTGTTCGGCATCCTTGACTTCGATGCTCGGTTGCTTGCTCGAACACATTTATCATCGGGCGCCCACTTGACTTCAACACAATTTATTGTGTTCGGCTTTGTGCTGCTCAGCGCCAAGGGTTGGTGTTCGGTCACTTTGTCCTCGGGCTCAAATTTGAAGATGTAGCCTTCGGCTTTAGCACTTTGCCATTCTTCTTTCGAACACATGCTTCCTCCCGACCAAGCCAACTGAATGTGCATATCATGTAGCAATTTGGCTTGGCTTCATGTCATTGGCCTCGGTGGATAATTCATTGACTTCGGTGGATTGTCAAGCACTTGATCAGCACTTTGGGCTGCATCATCCTCCCCTTCTTGAGAAGATTTCGTCCTTGAAATCGCTTCAGCATCTGTTCCTGGTACTTGGCCTACAACACAAGGAGTTAAGTCAGTAACATTGAAAGTGTTGGACACATTATACTCACCTGGGAGGTCGATCACATAAGCATTATTGTTAATCTTGCTCAGCACTTGAAATGGACCATCCCCTCGAATTTCCAACTTCCTTTCCTTTAGTTCGGGAATCGCTCTCTTCGGAAGTGAACCCAAACCCAATCTCCTTTCTTCAACTCCAACTTCTTTCGCCCCTTGTTCTTTTTCAATGCCACTTTGGCATAAGCTTCCTCAAGATTCTTCTTTATCTTGGCGTGCAACTCAAGCAAAGCTTTGGCTCGGTGAGTACCTTCAAAATCAATAATAACATCTCGAGGCAATGAGGTTAGATCAAGTGGAATTAAAGGATTAAAAGTGTATACACAATCGAATGGGGTCATATTTATCATTCGGTGCATCGTTCGATTGTATGCAAACTCCATCATGGGCAAACGATCAGCCCAATTTCCAACCTTGCCTTTAGTCATAGCTCGAAGCAGAGCTCCCAAGGTTCGGTTAACTACCTCGGTCTGTCCATCAGTCTGAGGATGGTGAGACGTCGAGAATAGTAGTTTGGTGCCGAGGGCACCCCACAAACATTTCCAAAAATGACTCAAGAACTTCGAGTCTCGATCACTCACAATTGTACATGACACACCATGCAATTTTAACACATGATCAATAAACAAGGAAGCAACATGTTGTGCACAATCGCATTTTCTTGCAAGGAATAAAGTGAGCCATTTTGGAAAATTGGTCCACGACAATGAAGATGCTATCATGTCCTCCCCCCGACCTCGGTAACCCCAACACAAAGTCCATGGATACATCAACACAAGGTTGATCAGGCACATGCAACGGGGTATACAAACCATGAGGGTTGGACTTCGATTTAGCTTTCTTGTATACGAGACAAGCGCTGCAAAGCTTTTCCACATCTCGTCGCATTTTTGGCCAATGGAACTGCTCGATTAAGATACCAAGAGTTTTTTCGACACCGAAGTGTCCCATCAAGCCTCCGGAGTGAGCTTTTCGGACCAAGAGCTCTCTCCATGATGACACTGGCACACAAACCCTCCCATTCTTGAAAAGGTAGCCATCGCGCCTTTGATATTTCTCAACCCTTCGGCCACTCAAGATTGCGTCATGAACGCATTTTAGTTTGGGATCATCTTCGTACATCGACTTGATGCATTCAAATCCCATGAGCCTCGAGGTGAGAGTGGTCGCTAAGGCAAATTTTCTTGATAGTGCATCGGCCACAACATTGTCTTTTCCCTTTTTGCAATGAATTACATAGGGAAAGCTTTCAATTAATTCAACCCATTTTGCATGTCTTCGGTTCAATTTCTCCTGACCTCGGAGATGCTTCAAAGATTCATGATCACTTTTAATCACAAACTCTCGTGGCCACAAATAATGCTTCCAATGGGCGAGTGCTCGAGCGAGGGCATACAACTCCTTGTCATACGTAGAGTAATTCAAGGTTGCACCCTTAAGCTTTTCGCTGAAGTAAGCGATAGGCTTCGATTCTGGCATAAGCACTCCTCCAATCCCAACTCCGGACGCATCACACTCGACTTCGAATGCTTTGCCGAAGTCAGGGAGTTGCAACAATGGGGTAGAGCAAAGCCTCCGTTTCAACTCTTGGAAGGCCCTCTCTTGGGACTCTCCCTACACAAATGGATGGTCTTTCTTTACCAGCTCGGTCAAAGGAGCTGCTACGGTGCTAAAGTCACGAACAAACCTTTGGTAAAAACTAGCTAAACCATGGAAGCTACGAACTTGAGATACCGAGGTTGGAGTTGGCCAATCTTTGATGGCTTTGACTTTTGACTCATCGACTTCAACACCATTAGCACTCACAACGAATCCTAGGAAGACTACAGGCTCGACACAAAAGGCACATTTCTTGAAGTTAGCATATAACTTCTCTTCTCTAAGCTTATCAAGCACTAGCCTTAGGTGTTCGACATGTTCATCCACAAATTTTCTATAAATAAGGATGTCATCGAAGTAAATGACAACAAACTTATTTATGAACGGTTTGAGCACATGGTTCATCAGTCGCATAAATGTGCTCGATGCGTTGGATAGGCCAAAAGGCATCACCAACCATTCATAGAGACCAAATTTGGTCTTGAATATGGTTTTCCACTCGTGTTCGGGTTTAATTCGGATTTGGTGGTAACCGGACCTGAGGTCTATCTTCGAAAAGCATGAAGAACCACTTAACTCATCTAGCATGTCATCTAATCGAGGGATAGGATGTCGATACTTTACCGTGATTTTGTTGACTGCTCGGCGATCAACACACATTCGCCAGGTTCCATCTTTCGACCCTTGTGCACGAGGAAAATCATCATTCGACCGTTGTCGGCCACAATTGGCGCTCCGACAGGAGTCTTGGCTTTGGCCGCCTCTTTCAGCTCTCTCATCCGTTTATAGTCCTCACTGACTTGTTTCGGAGACAAATGTTTGAGTATAAAACTCTCCCCTCCGAGCTTAGCAGTGTAAGTATTGGTTCAACCGTTGTGGATAACAGATCGATCAAATTGCCACGGTCGCCCAAGAAGAAAATGACAAGCTTGCATCGGGACCACATCAAACATCATATCATCATGATAAGCCCCCACTTGAAATTTGATCAACACTTGCTTCGCCACTCTCAGTTCTCCACACTCGTTCAACCACTGGAGCTTGTAAAGTCGGGGATGTTTAGAAGTGCAGTCCCATTTGTGAAACCAAAGTTTGGCTCACTACATTCGAACAACTGCCTGAATCAATAGTCATCGAACACACCTTCCCCTTCACTCGACATCGAGCATGAAAGAGATTCTCCCTTTGGCTGTCATCTTCCTCTTCCATGACCATGGTACTCAAGTTCTTTCGAACAACTAAAAGAACTTCAGGATTCTCATCCTCGGTGATTTCACATCCATCGTTCTCGAAGTCAGCTCGATCAGTCTCCTCGGTTACTTCCTCCTCGGAGTCATCCATTTGCTCATAGATGTTTCCATCGTCGAGCATTATCATGATATGCCGAGTTGGACAGTCTCTTTTCATATAACCATAACCTCCACACCTATGACATTGAATTTTAGAAGCACTAGGGGTATTGAGTTGAGTCTTACCTCCCATGTCTTTGGATTGGTTAACGGTCACTCCCCTCTCGAAGGGTTTCTTTGGATCTCGAACAGTGTTAGCACTTGTTGGGTTCGGGCTCTTCCATTCTTTACTTCGGTTCATAGGAGTTGAAGTAGTGACTCCTCGGTACCGATTTTCTTTATCGTCCTTCACCCATTTCTCAGCTTCGATGGCAGCTTCAAACACATCTTCCAACGAGTGATACACATGCATCCTCAATTGAGATAACACATCTCGAGCCAAGCCATTTTTGAATCGGATGGTGGCTTGCTCGTCATCTTCTTCTAAATCAAGATTCAACCGTATTTTCACAAAATCATCATGATACTCTTGAACCGATTTGGACCCTTGCTTCAACTCATAGAGCTTTTGAAGTTGATGTTGCCGATACTTGGCATTCACATACTTAGCATCCACTGCTCTTTTTAACTGCGCCCATGTGGTGACTTCGGGATAAACATTCCTTCTTCTCATCCTTTTGTCAGCCTCCCACCATGTTGATGCATACGCTTCGAACGAAGCAATAGCATGTGCATCTTTTCTCTCTTCGGTCATCTCATTGATTTCGAAGATTCGTTCCATTTTAAGCTTCCATTCAAGATACTCGTCCGGATCACTAGTTTCTCTGAAGGGTGGAATAGTAATCTTGACACTGTTCAAGTTTGAATCTCGAGCACCTCGGATCAGTTCCAGGTACTCATCATAATAGTATCATAATAGTCATCAGCCTCACGCTCAATATTTCGATCAATATTTGCGCCTCGGCCTTGACCTTGGAAATTTCCACGACCTCGTTGAACCTGCCTTCGTTGACCGAATGGTGGTTCATATTCAGCTACGGGAATTTCTTCTCCATCGACCTCTTCATCAACGGCTCCAAGTTGTCTTCGGTCCATCGGAAGTGGTATTATATCTCCTCGGGGAATGCCCAAGTTTTGATAATAAGCTTAGGGATTGCCTAAGTTTTGTTGTTGCACTTGGGGATTGCCCAAGTGTTGATTAGCTCGGGGATTTCCCATAGCTTCACTTCGGTTATCCTCGCCCTTCATCTGTTGTTGTCGAAGGAGCTCAGCAAATTGCTCCGGTTTCATAGGAGTGGAGCTGCTGGTTCCAGTTCCGGACCCATGTAAGGCCACGGACACGCTCCCTTGCTCGAGGTTAGCTACTCGAGCACTCACTCCTTTCACTTCGGCACTGAGTCCTTGTATCGCAGCCATGAAATCGGCAAACGACACCTCGAGCGCTGCAATGCCCTTCACCCCGTTTCCAGCCATTGCAGCTACAGAAATCAAAGACTAAAACAAGTGTTAAAAGGTTAGAAATCACCTCACACACTCCCTCACTTTTAATGGGTGGCGCTCGGGTCCACTCAATTTTGTGGGTTCGATTTTAGTCACTCGAGGAACTTGTTAGCAGTGGCTTCGTCGGATTGACCAATGTCCTCTAAGATCCTTCAAGTTCGATAATAGTCACTGACTCTTCGGGAAGAGTGAAGTGATGTTCGACTTGATGGAACAGACGCTGTTTTACTGCGCTCGGAAAGTCAAAGAATTTTCTACAAAAGTTTGGACTTCGGTCACCCCTCACACGAATTCCTAAAGCTCAAATTCGATAGTACGACCTCGAGTAGAAGAGATTTACTCTAGAGATCCACTATCGTGAATTACCGAACACAATAAAAGTGAAATCCTAGGAGAATCTACCCTTCGATTCCTCTTCGGAATCCTTTCGAAAACACCAACTTTTGTTCGTACAAAAGTGGCCCCTCCTTGGTACGGATAGGGTTTTACCTTATCCAATTTCCCTTTTCCCGCCGACAAAATTTCACCTGGGGTTTCAGAATTTGAAACTTCACCCCTTTTTCTTCAATGGAACATTGAAATCTTTTGCTCCGGTGTACGGACAAAATGTTAAGTTCGTTTCACTGTCTGCGATTTCAACTGATGTTGGGTCACATTCACTCCGGTAACAATCAATATCGGAGGAACAATTTCAAGAGTTTTGAGCTAAGAACACAACTTGCTTCGTCCGTACACTATTATAATGCAACAATTTTCCGGCGTACGGATGGTGGTTCAAACCAAAGAAACATCGATTTTTAGCTCAAAGACTCGACCTAAATCAAAGAAAACCAACAGTCTTCATCGGCAAACACCAAAACTCAACTGGGGTTTGATATCAACCACTACCACGTCAAAACAGTCCAAAAATACGTTGAGAAACCCTAGTCGTCGATCTTGTACGACATGTACTCAAACGATTCACCAGACAGTGGTGAACATCAATCAGTGGTTGTTTAATCCAAACAACAATCCAACAACAAATTTTTTGAATTTTCTTTTTCTGCAGTCGTTTAATAAATGACTCTGCAAGGCCATTTTGAGTATGAACATAAGCTACAGGATGTTCAACTCTTATTCCGACCGATAAACAATAATCATTAAAAGCTTGGGATGAAAATTCTGCAGCATTATCAAGCCGAATAGTTTTAATAGGATTATCAGGGAATTGTGCCTTTAATCGAATTATTTGTGCCAACAATTTCGCAAACGCCAAGTTGCAAGATGATAATAGACACACATGAGACCATCTTTAGACCTTCATCAAGATGATGACGTAGGAATATCATTACTTTAGCACGGTTTTGATTAGATGCTTGATTATTATTCTTGATGGTGTCTCCAAGACCCATCGCATCTAAATGGATGTTCATTAATAGATAATGTGCCTCGTTAAAACCTTACTAAGAAAAAACCCTGTGGGAAAAAAGTCTTAGTGAAGGAAAAAAAGTACACTTGTCTTGTAATACGCACTATCAGTTGAGACACAAACGCACGAAAATTTAAAGATAATGTCGAACAGGATTTAGGGTTGTAAAGACAAGCCCAAACCGTGCTCTGATACCAAGATGATGCAAGCTAAATCCGAAGATGAAGCTAAGTAACTGAATCAACAACGGAGAGTAAGATAAAAGTTTGACACAACTTTACTTGCTTGAACGGCACCGAGGAACTGGTCTCGGTACGATTCAAGTAGAAGGAAAGAGCACCTAAACTATGCAACAATCCTCAAGAGAACAATTCCTCTTGCAAACTGAATGATCAAAGAGGAATTGTTCAATCTGATTTCACCGAAAGCCACAAGTTCCGAAGACCCCATCGGGTTTGCTTACATCTGAGACTAAAAGAGTAAATGCCCACGACAATTCTCATTCAATAATCAATATCCAAAAACTAGCTACTTACAATAAAATGGAACAAGGTTTATATAGAAAATACTAAGGGTAAACTAGTAAAATGCTCACAGGTGACTAATAAAAGCGAGCCACGTAGGGCTGAAATAATGAGTGTTCGGCAGCCTTGACTTCAGTGCTCGGTTGCTTGCTTGAACACATTTAGTGAGTGTTCGGCAGCCTTGACTTCGATACTCGGTTGCTTGCCCGAACACATTTATCATTGGGCGCCCACTTGACTTCGAACACAATTTATTGTGTTCGGCTTTGTGCTGCTCAGCGCCAAGGGTTGGTGTTCGATCACTTTGTCCTCGGGCTCAAATTTAAGGATGTAGCCTTTGGCTTTAGCACTTTGTTATTCTTCCTTCTAACACATGCTTCCTCCCGACCAAGCCAACTGAATATGCATATCATGTAGCAATTTGGCTTGGCTTCGTGTCATTGGCCTCGGTGGATAATTCATTGACTTCGGTGGATTGTCAAGCACTTGATCAGCACTTCGGGCTGCATAAAAAATGAAACCTAGTAATCAAGCCCTGCACCATGCACTTTATCATGGGAGGGGGGGAGGGGGTGGGAGAAAGGATGAGCTGGGGACTAGTCAAATTGGTCGACCATTTATAATATAGGTCTTTTCAAATAAGCGAAGACTCAACAACAGGGGACTTCATCAGACAAGATCCTTGAAGAACGAGCGATCATCTTACTGAGGGCTACCCTTGGGAACTCGCTCATTAGTTCATATTTCGATCTTCTAGTTTTCCTGCCAAAGTCCTGTTGTGACCAGGCATCTTTTGTAATAAAGGCTCCCAAATGCATCTTATCAATAAAATAAACTTTGATTAAACATCTTTTTATTGTCATCTGATATGCATAGCCAATTATTATTTAAGTCTCTGGCTCAAGGGTGAGACATCGTCCTAAGTTAGTTCGAACAAAGAAAAATATGAAAAGCCTTGCAAGCAAACTCAATATTCTCAAAAGAGAAGCTCCATTAATAAACGGCTCCGAGGCCAAAGTAATTACAAAACAAGTGGCTCAAAGGCCATAACGGAAGATGACAACAAAAAAGAAATAAAAATGCTACTCTAAGCTTCTGCCTCGGACTCATCTTCCTCGTAATCCTAGCTCCCGCTGCTCGAAGGAAGACTTTTCATTAACTTTTGAGCTGTGGTAGCATCACTTTTAGCCTTAGCAATCTCTGCATCAAGGTTAGCCCCGCTATGACACTCCCTCAGAGTTTTTAGCCTCGTTTAAATAACAATCCAGTTCTTGTCAACCTTGGCTCGAGTCCTCCTCCTTCCATGCCTCGAGGAGAAAGAATCAACTTTTCTCCGCAGAGCCTTAACCTCATTTTCGAGACGCTCTTTCTCCCCAACCAGCTGATCTTTCTCTCCGGCCAACTCATTCATTTTAAGCAACTTCTGCCTCAAATCAGCATGAAACTTCTTAGCGCGTTCGTTGATAACTGACTGGGCCTCGGCTCTCACTCTCTTCAACTCGGCATCGCAGAGCTCCTTCAAACGAGCCATCTTCTCCTCGACGGCAGACTTAGCCTCGAGGGCTTTGACCATCTCTAGATCAGATTTGTCAGCAGCTTTCTTGGCTTCATCAAGCTCAAGCCTTGAGCTCAACAACTCTTTCTCGAGACTCCTCATCTGAGATTCAAGGCCTGCCTTCTCTCGCCTCCATCCTGCCTTCATTTGCCTGAGATATTCATCTCGATGGCACTCGATCTCGGTGGCCCTGATAGAGTTGAGGTAACACTACAGAAGAAAACTCAGAAAAATAAAAAAGAAAACAAAAGCAAGGCCGAAAGGAAAAGCTAAGAGAGGAAACACATACATGAATAGCATGCTGAGCAGCATTAGACATCAAATCAGCAATATGAGCCTTCCCGAGGCGGTCACGCTCCAACAGACCCAGAAATCCGCTAAGACTAATTGAGACCTGAATATCACCATCGACGAGGCAAAGATCGGAGGGAATTTCGATGTAACGAAATTGTTTCTAAGAAGCTGAGTCGGGAGCAGGCTCGAAAGCAGCTCGAGGAGTCTTGTCTCCCACTCGAGGTGGTTGAATGTCGTCCGTTTCCACTGCAGCTGAAGGCTGAGCTACCCATTTACCTTTATCAGCAACTTGAATTAGCTCTGGCTCGCGAGGAGGAGAGACTACAGCCTTTCCGTGGTCCCCCTCCCTGATAGGAGTAAGTTCGGGGAAAGGGACGGGTCCCTTTCTGGCTTGTTTTCCTCCTAGAGTTTCCTTCAAGGGTGACTCCTTCCTTTTCAAAGCTAAAAGGAAAAGGAAAAATACGATTAGCAGAAAAGCGAAGCAAAGGGGAAAAACACACATTGGGTCAATAATGCTAATCCCTCTTTTTGTGCTACTCCTAGGGTGGGAAGAAGATAAGAAAACACGATTCCCAAGCTGTTCTTTGGAAAAAGAGGGAGCGAGCCTATATAAAATCAAAAATGAAAAAAAATTCCATGAATAGATAGAGTCAACGGTACGACAGACAGCGCTGCCTACACGCGAATAAGCTTCCGAGGTTTGGAAAAACACCCAACCTGTTTTAACCCCAAGGTCGGGTGACCCCTTGGGGACTGCTCTAATCCCTTATTTTTCCTTTCCTTCTTTTTCTTTCCCCTTCAAAAGGTTTCCAATCAAACCTTGAAGGGCACTTAAAGCATCCCCCGCCTCGGAGATTTCTTCTTTTTTGTCTTTCTAATTTCTTTCTCCTCCTTCGGCACGGTGACAGCCCTCTTTGGGAGACCTACAACAGAAAGAGATAAAAGATTCTCCAAGAAAAGATGCTCGAGAAAGAAATGGAGAACAAAAATTTAGACCACTCACCGTGCCGTTTGCATGCCCATCGGTTTCCGTCCAAAGCAGCCAAAACCATCCATGATCTTTCCGATCTGGATTTGGCAACAATAATAGCTTGGACCCATTAGGTCAAATCCTTCGGGTGAACAATCGGAATCACCTTGGCTAAAGCGGGTCAAAGAATGAGAGTTAAGCAAAGAAGTGTCGAAGTAAAAATCGAAAATGACCGAAGAGAATACTTTACTTACGTGCTCGATTCCATTGGTCGTGAAAATTAGGCATCGAGGACAAAAGATCAGTGGGCAGAAGGACGAAGTGCTCATTTCATCCACAGTCCTAGGTATCTTCGCTCTTTGGGATCAGCGAGAACGAGCCTCGTTTGTTAAGCTGAACGATCCCGTCCTTGTGAAGGGAAGGATAGAAGAGATACAAAATATGATCAAGGGTAAAGGTGAGCCCAGCTAGCTTGCTCAAAAACTCCAGGCATTGAACGTGCCTCCACATCCTGGGTCCGATTTGAGCTATGCAAAGCTGGTAGGTGCGGCAAAAGGTGTCCAAACCTCAGGAATAGGAAGAGAAAAATCCATCGTAAAGGGATAGGTGAAAACAAAAGAGCACCCCTCCACTCTATCATATACTCGGCTATCGGGGGCAGGAATACCAACCTTAATCTCGGGACCCCAATTGCAATCAGACCGAACCAGATGTATGTTCGCCTAACTAATCAAGCTTGGCGTATTTTGAACAGGAATATTTCTCCTCCTCCTGATATCTGTCTCGGACTGGGATTGCATTACAAAATCCTTCCAAAGGTCTATTTTGGAGGGGATAACGTGGTGAGGCTCAATCTCGAGATCATCCGAAAGAAGCTCATCGTTACCAATGTCCTTCATGGTAACATCATCATCGCCAACCATAACTTCCTCAGCGGTATCAGTCGCGACTGGGCGTTGTTCTTAGCCCAAACCACTTGATTAAGGAAGATCATCCATGTTGAAATCAGGGGGGAACAATAACACTTAAGGGTTTGGGAACGTTCACTAATTCACCGCCAATAATCGTGGTGTTGACAAAAGAGGGTGGAGAATTTGGTAAATTTGGCTTAGACATTTCTCAGAAAAGAGTTCTTAGACAGCAAGAGAAGAAAAATTCAAGAAGTTTTACTGTTACGAGCAAGGAAATACGTGAAGAAGAAGAAGAAGAAGAAGAAAATGCGCGACTATATATAGGTTAAGGCGCCATGATTACAATTACATGGGGAATGCAAAGCAAGAAATCACACCCAATCAGTGATTGCGACGCGTGATTGATGGGAATATGGAGTGACAACCGCCGCTTTCGAATTTCACGGCGCATGAACGGCCACATCAATCTCCCGCCTAAACTCATTCCACTCCTTGACAGATTTGACAATTGCTCGAAGAGTAGAGGGACTATCTGTATTGGGTAAAAAAACCACCGACACCTTGAGCGAGGGCGCAAGGCTCGGCTCAAGTCGATCTTAAGAGTCGAGTCCACGGGGGGAGATGGCACGACCCTTTGCCTCGAAAGACCACCTCGGGGGAGAAGCGAAACCAAGCCCAAGGTGCAGATCTCGGAATGATTGCCACGAAACAAGTCCTCGAAGAAGCACAACACTTCAACAAAACGAGACCTGATCTTTGTAACCGTTGACCATTGCCCAGACATTTAAGAAGAAGATCATGGGCTGACCACGATCAAATGCAGAGTAATGACCATAAAAGCATAATTATTATGGCTGTAACGCCATTCTCCTTGACAACTATAAATAGGAGCCCTTTGTAATCCAAGAGATCATCCGTAAATACAACACTTGACTTATATTTTTTCTTTTAAAGCTTTGTCTCGTTTTATCAGCTCATTTATTTCTTGTTTCGTTCATTTCATTAAGCCGTTGCCTCGTTTAAACTCAGTCTTAGTTCGATAATAATTTTGATACAAGCAAATTATCAATCAACCCCAAAACAAATTTGATTTGTTGTCCTATCCCGATTTAGACCTAACACATAATGCTCCTTATCCACTCTGATAATGTTAGTGCTCTATTCGGCACCTTAATTTAATATGGCGTATAATTACTTGAAGTTTGGTGCTTGCTAGTATTTTATTTCTGCTTTAAGGTATTGAGTGATGAAGTGTCAACTTGCAAATATTGTGACGAGACTTTCATCTCACTGATTATTTGATTTTAGGTTGCAAGCAACAATATTCACCTTTAATCGCCCGGCCAGTTGGATTTGGATATGTTCGTATAGGAAATCATTGTAATTTTGTGGAGTTAAGTGTGGGGGACTCTTGTGTAGTACGTACTTATTTGTTAAATAAATACGTCCACTCGTACCTTAATTTGGAAAAAGAAAAACTTATAAACATGATTGCATTATTAGATCTTTTACCCATAAACCTTGTAAGTATAAAGTATAAACCGGAAAATTAAACAGGAGAAAAAAAGAACAACGGACTCCTGTTTTAAAATTTATAGCTTTCCCTTAAATAATTAGTACAAATTGACCACTTTAATACTTTTATTTTTCTTTTCTATATAGCATCACCATATTCGGGGTAAATGCTAATCACGTCAACACGTAGAAATAGATATTTTATGGAACCGCAGCGCGCGAGATCTCTAGTTACTGACCTCTCCTTTAGCTTATCCTGTTAAAAAAAAAAAAATTAAATAAAGGATATAAAAAATTAGTCAGGTTAAAATTAGACCACAATACTTTCAACTAGATCTAGGAGTTATCGTGTAAGTAGAATAAGTAAACTAGAGAAAGACAAAGCAATGAGGAAGAAGAGGTAAGGAGAAATATTGTAAAACTTTACACCTCTAGTGTATAAAAGTCATACTAAAACATACTACCTCCGTTCCAAAATAGTTGTCATAGTTTTCTTATTAGTCCGTTTCAAAAAGAATGGCACAATTCTAAATTTGGAAACATTTTTGAGTTGAAACTACTACTTTACCCTTAATGAAATGCTTTATAACCACATATTTATGTATGGCTTATTTTGGACCACAAGTTCCAAAAGTCTTACCACATTTCTTAAACTCTGCTCCAAGTCAAACTATGACAACCATTTTGGAACGGAGGGAGTATTCTTTTTATTCCCTTTATTTGACATAGTTTAGAGTACGAATGGTTGAACTATCTAATTTTCTGTGTGAATTAGAAAATAGATTTTTCTAATTTTTTAAAATAAAGTTCATATATTTCAAAATTTTAATTTGTAAAGAGTACTATATGGCATAATAATAGTTAACAATTTAAATAGTTAAAGGCTTTTGCAAACAAATATGGTAAAAGAACAACTTCTTTAATTTAATTCTCAATACTAATTGTGTCACAAAAAGTTGAACAGGTGGAATAAAAGAAAAGAGAGAACTGACAGTTCACAATTGAAGTTTCTTGAAATTGGAAAGTCCAGTATGACACCACATTTCTGAGGAAGAGTTTGAGCTGCATCCTCTTTTAGGTTTGAATAACGTTTAGCAGCATTCTTGAGACAGATACAAGCTTCTCTCTGATCACTCACTGTTCTAGCTATTGCTTTCAGATTTCTGACACCATTACAGCATGCCGGATATGGTTGAACATCCTGAGTAAGATAAGTGATGCATGGGGCCAAACAAGTTTCAACTTCACTACAAGTTATTATGGCTTGTCCAGGTTGTACCATGAACTGAACCATAATGATCAATATTACTAATATCAAGATTGCACCAATATTTTTCATTTTGTCAACTTTCATGTTTAGAGAGAAATACATGTTAGTTTTTTGTGATTGGGGGTACGTACAATTTTATACACTAGAGGGTGTTTCTTGCATTTTTGGACTACCAACATATAGATAATAAATTGGTTCCTATCCTTCATCCTAGTTCAGGAGGCCGTTACAACTTTTTTGATTTTTGTTATATTTCATACCTACGTTGGTCGGGTGCTCCAAATTGAAAATACAAGCAGTATGCCAACGCTCGTTATGAAGTTGTGTAGTAAGTAATAAACCATGAACACTTGATTAATTAAAATAAAAAAACAAGTCATAATTACACTATAATCATTGAACATTCAACTCAATTAAAAAAACAGAGGTAACTAAATTACATTGCTAAGTAAAATATAAGTTATTTTTCGACAATCTAAAAGGACGAAATTGTCAGAACAGTTAAAAGAAATTGTCAGAAATATTCAGATACATTTACTAGCCGTATCCCAAATCCTAAAACTTATATATGACGAAAGATTGAAATCGGTGTCGGATATCGGCACCTATATCCAAGCAATGTCCTACTATGATGAAAAATTGCATCATGCCTTGTGGTTTGGTTTGCAGTTTTTGTTAGTTTCTTCTTCACCGTGATGATCATGGTGAGCTCAGTGGTTGTTACGCTGTTTGGATTTTCCCACGTAGAGTGTTCAAGAAAATCATCTTTTGTGCTGTACTTTCTCCTCATCAACACCATTTCCCCTATGTGGCTGCAGGGACTTTGAACATTGTCCAAAAAGTTCAATCTTCTCCATTTAATGTATACGTACTCGATCGGCACATAAAACTTTTTTTTTTTCCCTCAAATTAAAGCTTAACTTTCATCAAGATGAGAAGTTTAACAAGGGCAGCCTCCTAGGTTAAGCTCCCGCTATGGGCGAGGTCTGAAAAAATCGAAACAAGTATACTGTAAATCAAATATGTAAATCAGACATATTTGATGCAAGGCGTTGCATAGGTTTCAAAAGCCAAATATGTGTGGCAAAAGGCAAATCAGAATGTGTGTTCCCGCATTATATGTGCGTAACTGCATATGTTAAATTTCTATACTTAAAAATAATGAATGATCGGTCAAACACACTCACGTAATTAAAATAAATTATATATTTGTGTGACTATAAATATATATTTTTATATATAAAGGTGTGATTCATTTTTAGTCATGCTAAAACAGAAAGAGTGTCGCGTCAATTGGAAAGAAATTACCTAAAGTTAAAAAAAAAAAAAACCATCCTATTTTGTTTTTCATTATTTGACTTATCATAAAGTTTAATAAAAGAATGAAAATTTTCGAAAATTGTGATCTAAAATAAAGCATAGATATTTTTATAGTAGTAAAATGAAAAGATTAGAGTTAAATTGTTTTCAAATTTGGCGAATATGACAATTTTTTTTAAACAAACTAATAAGGATAATGGGAAAATAAAATGGGAGGAAGGGAGTAAAATGGATGAAAAAGAAAGTAAAAAAGCCAAAAATGCAATAGGCAGAATTTTGATGATCAGTTTAATATTTTTTCCTTTTTCGATTCTCATTTTAATCAAATCCAGCAGGGAGAAAAATAAAAGCCCATTTGGATGAGCATATAAGCATTAGTAAATGTTTGGTAACAAAAAAATTTATGGACTTATAAACCTTTATGTGCTTAATAAATGTCAAAACTTCTAAAAAGTGACTTGTAAGCTATAGTGGAGCTCTTTTCTCTTTTCTTCCTTTTCTCTGTCCAGGTTAAATTCTTCATTTTGTTTAGGGCCTTACTTTATATGAATCTGTCAGATCTTATATTTTCTTTAGGGGTGGGCAACAATTAGTTCCTCTTTTTCGTTATTAATTACTATACTACTATATTTTGTTAAGTTACATATGTTGATATCACCTGAAATATTTCTAACACATTCTTTATCAAATACGGAGTAGTTTACATAACAAGTACACTGATTATATTAAGATGAGATTTCATGTGCATGGACAACCACAGTGTAGAACCATTAAAGAAGAATAAGCATATGAATAAATGAACAAATAATACAATTGACTTATTAAACAAATAGTAGTAATAAAGTTGACTTGTACTAAGTAACACCATTTTTCTTTCTCTGATGGAAATGTCGTCCTCCACGATAACTTTAATTTCTTGTATTTTTTCTCCCACAGTGCAATGCTGAAAAATGTTGAGATACTGTCGTCCAACATATTAATGCAAACATCAAGGTTATTAGGGTAACTAATTTTTTGTACTTGATCATTGACAGTTTTACTAACAAAACCAAGCTACTTGCTTCTTCACCATGTCATACCCACATCGTTATAGTATTTATGCCACCCACTAAATCCTACAACTAGATTCTTCTTTTGTGTGTCTCGGCAATTGTTGGGATCGAAAGAACATGATGTATGTGGAATCTAACAAAGCAAACATTGATTGAAAATAAATCAGACATAAAAAAATATATAACAAAAAGACTCTATTAAAACTGATTTGGTCAAGTGACCTATATAGGAAGGAGATTAAAAATTAATGATAAAAATACTAAAAATATAAAGTTTCCTCATAAACATGATTTTTCTTAGTGACTGCATTGTGCGAGGTTTTTTGTGTATTTGTTGTGCTTTGAGAAGAATAGGCCCTCAATTTATAGAAATCATGACCTTTTCCAACAAGAAAAGGATAAGACTAATGGAGGAGCTTTAGTCCTTTTAGAATTATGCTCTTCTAGAAAGTAGAATCCTAATAGGTTGGAAATTCAGGGTACGTAAAACCCTATTCTCCACTTGGCCTGAATTTTTTGGTAAAATAATCTTGATATATATCTTCTTCGCATAATCTTACCATATGACTACTGCTTGTTTGGTTGAAAGGAGCCCACATATGAGTTTAAAGGAGCCCAAATATAGGTTAAATGGAGCCCATGCATTAAAACTAAGCATGAGCTAAAACTGGCATTAGTTAAAAGTAGCCCAAACGTAGATTAAAAAATTTTATTTTTAAAGATCAACAGGGTTTTAGAATATATGGTTGAAAATTTATCTCCACATGTAGCATCATAGTAATTTTTTTTGGGTAAAATTTCTTTATCGCCAAATTGGTTGCGGCTATAATTGAAACCGCCTTGAACCTATCTTCAACATCGTACAACTTGGCTTATCGAACCATTGGTTGAACCATTGTTGGGATCGAAATTACTACGATGAGCTTGGACTGGAAAGAGAGTGGGGTCAATTCGTAGTAAACATTAATGGGTATGAAGACTATGTGTTTGTAGTGGATGAGGGCGAGATGAACTGGATTAATCCTTCTGTGGTGGAGAACTGAAAATACAATTATGCTAATGGGAGGGCCCGATTCCGTATTACCCACGAGAAATATATGGAAGTTGTCCAGTGTGAAGTGACTCCTTTGACAGGATGACATGTCATCTTGGGAAAGCCTTGGCTTTACCACAATCACTTTAGGTATGATGTTGCTCGTGGTTCGTACTTTATTGGGCGCAATGAAGGCTGTACAAACATCGCCTTATGACTGAAATAGTACAAGCAAGAAGTCCTACAAGCATGAGAAACAATGGAAACCCTATAGCAAGAAGCTATATGACTGATTTAGTACAATAAAAAAGACCTACAAATACAAGCCTTAGTGGGACGAAGTCTTCAAGTGAAAGGAAAACTATCAAAAAGATGACCCCGAAACTGCATGACTCAACGTCAAGTGGTTCACCTAAGAAAAAGAGGGGTCAAGTGATGGTTCTATAAGTCCCAGATTTCATGTTGATGTAAAGAGTCCACCTACTCCGGCTAAGGGCATTCTTGGGACTCATTCCAACTCGCCCGAACATGAGAGAAAAAAGAAATCAGAGGAGTAAGGGAGTGACCAGTGACAACTCTCGAGTGGAAAAAAGAGAGGAGGTGTTGAGTGATGTGAGTGGGTTGTCACATCGATCTAAACTCGACCTTGAAAGAAAAATGAGAGAGAGGAGAGAAGAGAAGAAAAATTGAGAGTAAGGACACCTCTTATTCTAACAACTCTTTAACTTCTTTTTCTACTTGCTTTAGTTATTATGCAGGGTTTCTTGGAGGCAAGCCGATGGAGCCTCAATCATGCTTTAAGGTGGAAAGGCAAGGTGATGAAGATCCTCATTATAAGCTGCAAGGTGGAGGAGCTTTTCAAGACACTTTAAGTGATCAAGGAAGCAATTCGAGTGTAAGTATTAGTTCTTCCTTCCATGAGTATAATGATTCCTTGTTTTGTGAGAGTGTTTGTGAAAACTCGATACTAGTTAATGATTTACATGAATATAATGTGTTTGCAACTAGTATAGAGTCTAGTGGTCAGCTTGTGTGTGAGCGTGAATCACTAGTTGAGAGGGTTTGTAAGCCGCATCATAATGTGAGCTCTGTGTTCAATGAACCTCTCTTTAGTGAAGAAGCTGTAGTTGACCTGTTTGTAAGCCTTGTTATGACACACCACCAGTATTTGATATGGGAAATGATGAATTGGTAGATCATTTTTTATTTTGCTTTGATGATATAATTGATTTTGATGATCTTGTGTGTCGTAGTGAGGATGATAGTGGTCTTGAGGAGTCTCTAGTGAGTGAGCTGGATAGGGATAAGCAAAATGACTCCTTAGGTATTGATGACTCTAGTTTTAATACTTCACCCTTCTTAGGTGGTGAGCTTGAGAAGCTTGCTTTTACTAACCCTTTGTTTTAGGGTATTCTTAATGGGGGTGTTCAAACTAGAGCAACAAGTGAGTTAGAACTTCCATGGTGTAGGAAGTTTGACTCTATAGATAATCCTTTATTTGAATTTCCAAGTGGGAAGGAATGGTCTTGTTGATGTCTGTGATGGCACATTGTCGAGTAGTCCTAACCTTGATTGTGTGGGTTGTGATGATGAAGAATCTATTATTTAGGCATTTCTTGGGAGTTTGTCTATTGAGGAGGATTATCTTAGAGACGAGTGTATTAGTTAGGGTTTTCTTAGAGACGAGTGAAAAAGTTATGAATAGTGGACCAATAGAAATAATATTAGAATCCAACTTGTCATGATCCACTGTGATGTTCGAATTGGAATTAGTTGCAATTATCTCCCATTGCATTGTAGAAAAATGTTTTGTTAGATCACAAAACATTTTTTTTGAAGGGAAAAATATTTTCAAAAAATTGGATTGATTGATAAAAATTTTTGATCTTAATGGGTTATAACAAATGTGGGCGTGATGAATTTGTGAAATTCCTAGATAGACACATGGAGCGGATTTTGGTTGTAGTTTATTTTGGGCATATGGCTTGAGCCAGGTATAACAAAGACAATAAAAACTTTAAGAGTAGAGTATTTAGGGGAATGACCAAATAAAAAAACCTGATGTACTCTTTCAGCAGATCATAAGCGAGCCTGGATGGAGGGAGAGCCCTCCAACTCAAGCACAAAATCAATGTTGAGTCAACAATCATCGAGAGGGGTACCACCAAGCGAGTTTTCAAATAGGACGGCACCATTTAAAACAGTAGTATGGAGTCTATTTATCAAATAAATGGCATAGTGACAAGCATAGGACCATAGTTCTGGCGGTAGAGATGCTTTATGTAAGAGTGTTTTGGTCGTTTCAATAATGTGTCGGTGCCGGCGTTCAGCCATAGCAACTTTTTGAGGTGTATACGGCCGATAAACTAAGTGCTCAGTGCCATTTTTATTTAAATGGTACCTAAGACTAGTGTATTCACCCCCTCCATCTGTATAGGCGGAAGTGACCTTTGTTTTAAATTAATTTTCTACTATAGGACAAAATTTCTCAAAAATTGGTGTGACTTCACTTTATGTCTAATTGTGTACAACCAAGTATATTTAGTATACTGATCAACAAAAATTTATTAATATAAATTTTTTTATCAATAGATAATACGGGGGACGAACCCCATAAATCACTTAACAAAGTCTAAAGAGGAGTATTACTGAATAAAGTGAGTATTTGAAATGGCAAACGATGTGATTTATTTGAGCAACAAGAATTACATAATTCAAACTTTTCTCTAGTAGAAACAGGAAGGGAAAACTTATTTAAAATAAAATATAAAATTTTGAGATGAGGATGACCCAGACGATTGTGCCAACAATTTTCGAGTGTGCAAATCCTTCACAAGAAAACATGATGGAAAAATTCAATAGACGTTACATTATCACGACAAAATTGTGCAATAGAAATTAAATTTTGTTTGATGGATGGTGCACAAAGAGTGTCACAAAGTTTGAAGGCAGAGTTAGATGCTTTTATGTGAGTTAAACAAGCATGGAAAATAGGAATAGTTTTACTGTCACCCATGAAAATCGACTCAGTGCCTAAGTATGCTTGGAGGATGGTAGGATCTATAGTGACATGATGAGTGGCACCAGAGTCAACAATCCAAGGATTGTCACTAGAACGAGTGTTGGCCGCAAAGTTAGCCTTTGCTTCATAATAGTTGTGGGACCTCGAGCGACACACATTTGCAGTTTATCCCATTTTCTGGCATAACTGACACTTTACAACCTGTCTGGATTGTCTTTGCCGATTTCCAGAGTGTTGTTGACGCTGAGGGGATGGCTGCCATTTTGAGTTTTGATTACCACGATTATTTCTATAAGGTTGTTTTTGAGAGTTTGTCTTCAGTGCAGCGACAAATGTGATGGAAGTAATAGCTTCGTCAAGATCTTCAAAGGATATAGTGGTTTGTGAAAGAGTTCCTCAAAGGATAGAGGAGAGTCTCGTGCTCGTATAGCAGTCGAGATTTCACGATACTCAAGGCCTAGTCCACTCAAGATCTTAACTACAACTTCATCCTTAGCAACTGGAGAACTGGCTTCATTGAGGGCATAAAAAATAGATCTAATCTCCTGCATGTCCTCAGAAACTGTCTTTAAGGATTTTTTAAGGTTTGAAACCGATCTCACAGGCAAAATATGCGAGTGTGACTTTATTTGAAAAGACCATAGGTAGTCGTTTCGGGAGTTAGGACTTCGATTAGCGTGTAGAAAGTCTTTAAAGCTTCGTAAGATCCATTAGGACCTGTCTGTAAAATTTGAGCTGATTCGGACCTCGTTTGGTATGATTTTTGAGAAGGTTTCCGTTTCAATTGTCGGTAAAATTTAAAAAAAAAGCTTTTCGAGCTCAATTTGAGTAAATGAGCTTCGATTCGAAATTCGAAAGTTGCGTTAGGTTCGTATGTAGTGGCAGATCCAGGATTTTAAAGGTCATGGGTGCTCACTTCCTTAAAGTAGAAAGTTCCTACCTTATAAAAGGATCATTTGATTAGAAAAAAATTGTTGTCTTAGCCAGGATTCAAACACGGGTTCTTATAGTTAAGGGCGCCAAAGCCATAGCCCATTCTTCAACCAAATTAGACAACGCACCTCTTGTTTATTGGGTGCTCGCTTCTAATATACATACACTTTTTGAATATTTTCTAGTTACATATACCTATTCCGTATCGAGTTCAATGGGTGCTCGAGCACCAAAATTATACATGTGGGTCCGCCCCTATTCGTATGGTCATTTGTGACCTGTAGCAACGTTCGAAAGTGAACTCCGACGTCGTTCGGTCAGTTTCGGTAAAATTCCGAAAGTTAAGAAATCGACCTCTTTCCGTAGGAGCCGTATCTTGAGTTCTAGAGATCCGATTCGCGTTACGTCTTCACGAGCATGTCACACAATTCTTGTATGAATTGTGTGAAAAATTTGAGGTCATCCCGAGCCCTATAGGTCCTGTTTGGACCTAAAGTGCAGATCAGTTATTGTTGGTGCATTTGTTTAATTACTGTAGCAACTTTTTTAAACACAATATATAAGAGCTTTTGAGCTTATTTCGGATTTAACAAAAGATTCACTCAATCTAAGTCAGTTCTAAGGCTAATTCTACGTATGAGTTCATCCAAAATCATCAGATATCAATCTTATAATATTTAACTCCGTTAATTCATGATTCTTAGCTAGAATTTCTTGAATTGAACAGAAAAATTGAGTTAGGACCCTAAAATTTATGAAATTAGGAAATTTGATAAAAATAAATTTGAAAATTGAAAATCAATTATCCCATTAGACTCGTGGGATTATGAGGAGTCCGGAAATATATAGTTTATGGGTGTTCGACTAAGTCGGGCCCAGGGGTATTTTAGTAAAAAACAAATTCACCGTCTGAATGTTAAATACTCTTCTTCTTGCACTTCTAAGTGCGAATATGTTTTTTTGGCTCAGAAAAGGATTATTCTAAGGGCTGTTGGATTGAAAAAGAAGCTTCTAGTAGCTATTTTGACCCAGGACCTAAGGTAGGTGATTTTATCCGCTTCTTTGAAGACCTTTGGCCTTTTGGATGATCTACTCATGCGTTCTTCACGTGAATAGCTTCTAATAAAGCGTAATCACTACGCCAGAGCCTTTTTAGGTATTTTCTGGTTATGTTTCTTGATTTCAGGGCTGTTATGTCATTTGAGGGCAGGAAGATCCTGCCCTATAAGAGTAGGAGGATTCCACTGCTTGCATCATATCGAGGTAAGGAGGATTGCGCCAGGAGTAGGAGGATCCCGCTCTATTCATTGGGCACATGTGACCCTGTTGCATTATGATTTCATTCATTTCTTATCCTTATGTATGTTGTATATGTCTGCTACTTGCCTATATGTACATTTTATCGGTTATATGCCGTTACTTACCATTTCCCTGAGTAACTTAACTATTTTTCGAGTTTAGTAGTTATTCCTCACCTACTGAGTTCTTATTACTCACTCCCTGCCTATTTCTTGTGTTGTATTTTTGTTTCGATAGATTTCGCTCCCCGACCCAGTCAGCCGTAGCATGATTGAGGAGCAAGACCCCTTTCTAGCTATCTATGGTGCGCCAGCTTGTACATTGAGGCCATCGGTTGTAGATATTCTACTTTTATCTCATTTGCTCCCTTCGGGAGATGTACTTATCTTTTGGACTTGTTAGATGTCATATCTAGAAACCTCTAGACTTATGTATTTTGGGTTGTAGTTGTATTTATTCAGGCAACTTGTAAATATATTAGTTTACATATAATGTGCGTCTCTTACACGTTTATATATATTTTTTTTAAAAAAAATTTATTTTCTAATATTTTCAAGTAAAGTTTGTGTTATCTAAGTCGTTTCAAATCGTATGTCTTAGCTTAAGCTTATAGGGTTTTCCCGAAGGGTCTAGCGAGGTAGTCAGGTGACTGAACGGCCTAGTCAAATTACTGGGTCTTGTCAGGTTGTATCAGAGCTCGGTTTGGAGTCTTTTTATATTATGACAATGTCTAATAGAGTTTCGCTGATCGGGCGGAGATGTTCGTACCTACCTACGAGAGGCTATGGTGAAATTTAGGCAGTTTCCTCTCTTTTTTTTCCCTTCATGCGTGAGTTTTCTTATCTGAAATTAAATATCTTAGTTAATTTTTTGCAGTAAATGGTGAGAACTTGCACGACTGCTCAGAGAGAGGCGGAGGAGCCAGCGGCAACCCATATGCCTACTACTCCGCGAGGTCGTGGTGTTACCCAGGATAGAGTTCGTGGTCAAGGCAGAGGTAGAGCTGCCAGGGCCGCGAGGATGGTGGATCATTTTGATCAACTTACAGAGGTTCCGGCAGTGCCAACTCCTGGTAGGCAGGGGGAGCAAGGCTTATTCCTTCCACCGGTACATCATGATGCTTTTATGAGATTCTTGGCGACGCAGATGCCCTAGGGACCTCCTATTCCTCGGGCAGCTCCTCAGGCTGCTGTAGATGCTCCTATTCCTCAGACATCTCCTCATTCTACGGTAGATATTGGTGCTCAGGCCTAGGGAGCCCCTATTCCAACTCCAGATAAAGCTCCAAGTGGTTATATTCCAGAGGCAGCAGGTGTTGTGCCTCCATTTGTTCAGGCTTGTCAGCCAGCCCAGGTAGTGGGTCAGGTCGATTATCCGAGAAGGCTGCTATATTTTACTCGACTTATTCCTCCAACATTCTCCGGTCATATATCAGATAAGCTTAAGCCCCATGAGTTTCTTGATTGTTGCCAGCATATTCTTGAGGCCCTTGGGTATCTAGAGCAGTATGGAGTTGAGTATACTATTTTCTAGTTTGAGGGTCCAGCTTTAGCTTGGTGGAATGCACTCCGATCAGGTAGGCAGGGCTTTCCTAAGCTTACTTGGAGTGAGTTCTCCCACCGATTCACTGAGAATTTTCTTCCCTGCAGTCAGAAGGATGAGAATATGAGCCAGTTCGAGAGGATTGGATAGGGTAACCTGTCAGTCTCAGAGTATGAGCTTTTGTTCTCTGATATGTCTGTGTATGCTCCAAATCTTGTACAAGAGCCCTCCAAGAGGGTCAGACATTTTATTAATGGGCTTTCTCCCTATTTGCGGTCACAGATGGCTCGTGAGATTGAGGCCAGGACTCAATTTGATGTCGCTGTTGATATTGCTAGGAGGTATGAGGCATATCACAAATTGCTGATGGAGGAATTAGAGCGGGAGAGTAGGAGATCTCGTGGTCCGGGGCATTCTAGTACCTCATCTGGAGGTAGGACTTATCAGCAGTAGAGTAGGGCTGCTGTGAGGAAAGTCCAGCCCTCAGCGCATGGTTTTCAGGGTGCGCCTGTTCCTTCTCAGGGTTGGTCTCTATCTTAGTTTTATCCTCGTGATCAGTTCCAGTTTGAGCAGTGCAGGTCTTCTTCTGGGCGTTTTATATGTCAGGATTTAGGACATCATTAAAAAGATTACCCTTATCTTCATCAGCAGGGTAGTAGTACTCCTTTCTCTTGCCCTCCAGCACCTATGCAGTAGCAGCCTTAGGGTGTCCTTCAGGGTCTCAGCCAGCTTGTGGTACACCACCCGGTAGAGGCTGTACGCGTGGTTCTGGTGGTTCTTCTAGAGGTGGATCTCATAATGGCAGCTCTGGTCAGTTGCAGAGACAGCTCTATGCATTGCCGATCAAGCAGGATGCCGAGGCATCGCTAGATGTTATTACAGGTACTCTATTTGTTTGTGGTCGAGATGGATATTCTTCGGTGGATCCCAAATCTACCTATTCATATGTCTCTCCTTATTTAGCTTTGGGTATTTATGTTGACTATATGCACCTCTGTGATCCATTCTGTGTTTTCTACTCCTATTGGAGACACGATGGTTGTGGATCAAGTTTATCCAGCTTGTATTGTTTCCTTCCGGGGTTATGAGACTCGGGTGGACCTTTTGATGTTAGATATGGTCAATTTTGATGTCATTATTGGCATGAATTGGTTGGCATCATGTCATGTCACCTTGGATTATTATGCTAAGTCTATTCAGTTGTCTCTTCCTAGTTCAGCACCGGTGGTGTGGCAGGGCTCTTATTTGCCACCCACGGGGTTCGATATTTCTTTCCTGAAGGTGAAGTGGATAATGGATAAAAGGTGTTTAATGTATCTTTCCATGGTTCGAGATACCACTATGGAGATTCCGTCCCTCGATTATGTTCCTGTTGTGAGTGAATTCTCTGATTTGTTTCCAGATGATCTCCCAAGACTTCCTCATGATCGAGAGATCGAGTTTGTCATTGATATAGTGCTAGGGACTCAGCCTATTTCTATCCCTCCTTATCGCATGGCAACATCAGAGTTGAAGGAGCAGTTGTAAGCTTTGCTAGATAAAGGATTTATTAGGCCAAGTATTTCTCTGTGGGGTGCTCCTATTCTGTTCGTGAAAAAGAAAGCTGGGACTATGCAGATGTGTATTGATTATCGTCAACTAAATAAGGTCACCATTAAGAACAAGTACCTCTTGCCTCGTATTGATGATTTGATTGATCAGTTGCAGGGTGCCAAATTCTTTTCTAAGATCGATTTGCGATCTGGTTAACATCAGCTGAAGATTCGGGAGTCAGATATCCCAAAGACTACTTTTAGGACTCTTTACGGCCATTATAAGTTCCTAGTTATGTCTTTTAGGATTACTAATGCCTCTGCAGCCTTTATGGATCTTATGAATCGAATATTCAAGTCATTCCTTTATTCCTTTGTCATTGTCATCAACGATATCCTTATCTATTCTCACAGCCGCGATGAGCATGATTATCATTTGAGGGTGGTTCTTTAGATTCTCCATGATCGTAAGTTGTATACCAAGTTCTCGAAATGTGAGTTTTGGCTTGATTTTGTAGCTTTCCTGGGTCACGTGGTATCCAGTGAGGTATCAAGGTTAATCTGAAGAAGATTAAAGCAGTGTAGAAGGAGCCTCGTCCTACCACTTTGACGGAGATTCGTCGCTTCCTCAGATTGGCAGGTTATTATCGGCAGTTTGTTGAAAAGTTTTCCACTATTGCAGCTCCCCTGACTTCCTGACTCAGAAGGCGGTTCAGTTCCGGTGGTCCGGTAGGTGTGAGGCGAGCTTTCAAAAGCTCAAGGCTTTATTGACTTCAACTCCAGTGCTATCTGTTCATTCTAGCACTGGTGCATTTGTAGTCTATTGTGATGTATCTCGTGTGGGTCTTGGATGTGTTCTAAAGCAGCACGGGAAGGTGATTACTTATGCTTCCAGACAGCTGAAGCCTAATGAGAAGAATTATCCAACTCATGATCTAGAGTTGGCAGATGTGGTCTTTGCTGTGAAGATTTGGAGGCACTATCTTTATGGCAAGCCTTGTGAGGTGTATACCGATCACAAGAGCTTACAGTATCTTCTGTCTCAGAAAGATCTTAATGGTCGGCATCGGAGGTGGCTTGAATTAATTAAAGATTATGATCCTCACCATCCGCTATCATCCTAGAAAGGCGAATGTAGTAGCAGATGTTTTGAGCAGGAAGTCCATGGGCAGCTTGGCTTTTCTCTATGTTGACATGCGAACTTTGGCTCTAGAGTTGCAGTCCCTTGGCAACTCTGGTGCGAGATTTCTTCGCCTAGACTCCAGTCGAGTCTTGGCATGTACTGCATCTCAGTCTTCATTATTCAGTCTGATTAAGGGAAGATAATTCGAGGAACCTCATTTGAAGAAGTTGTATGGTCATGTCCTAAGTAGACGATTTCCTTCATTCGAGCTTGATTTAGATGGAATTCTTTGGTTTAATAGCTGACTCTGTGTCCCTGATGTCGGAGATCTGAGGCAGCCAGTGCTTCATAAGGCTCATAACTCGCGTTATTCTATTCATCCTATCATTACTGAAATGTACTATTTTGGTGTTACGGGATGAAGAAGGATGTATTTGATTATGTGTCTCGTTGCTTGAACTAAGTTCGAGCACCGAAGACCGGCAGGGTTAGAGCATGCATTGCCCATTCCCAAATGGTAATGGGAGCAGATCACGATGGATTTTGTGGTTGGTCTGCCAAAGACCTTGCGACACCATGATTCGGTCTAGGTCATTGTGGACAGACTGACTAAATCAACTCACTTATTCCCTATTAAGACTACTGATTCAGCTCAAAGGTTGGATCGAATTTTCATTGATTAGGTGGTTAGGCTGCATGGCACTCATGTATCTATTATCTCAGATCGGGGGTTCCCAGTTTACTTCCCAACTTCTAGCAGTCTTTTCAGAGAGATTTGGGGACCCAGGTGCAGCTTAGCACGACATTAAATCCTCAGAATGATGGTGAGTCCGAGCGGGTTATTCAGGTTCTAGAGGATATGCTGAAAGCTTGTGCATTAGACTTCAGAGGCCACTAGCATGATCGTTTTGGCCTTAGCGGAGTCTTCTTATAATAATAGCTATTGGTCCTCCATTCAGATGGCTCTATTAAAGGTATTATATGGCCGTAGATGTCGTTCTCCTATCGGCTGGTTCGGCTTCCGAGATACGGAGGTGATGAGTTCAAAGATGGTTCAGCAGACTCTAAATATTGTTCGTGTTATTCAGGATCGTCTGCGGACCACACAAAGAAGGCAGATTTCATACTCGAACCGGAGGAGCCGAGAGTTAGAGTTTGAGGTCGGCGGCATTTATTTTTAAAAGTCTCGCCGATGCGAGGTGTAAAGATATTTGGGAGGAGAAGGAAGTTCAGTCCCAGGTTTATTGGTCCCTTTCGTATCGATAAGCGTATTAGTAAAGTGACACGACCCGAATTCTCGGTTAGGCCGTGCTGGCACCCAACCACCTCCCCTAGCCTTTCGGGCGAACCCTATTGACTAAATCAATATAAATGGCATAGAATTATTTTGAGAACCAAATAAATCTAATCTTAACAACACAACTCCCAAGGATATACATATATACAAGCTGTCTTAATAATACAACTAATTACCTAAAATATTAAGGTTTAGAGGTTTCCAGATCCAACATCTAAGAAGTCTAAAAGATATATACATCTCCCGAAGGGAGCAAAATAAGATACAACTATAAAAGCTATAGCTGGTGGCCTCAAAGAACAAGCTGGCTCACCATAGACAGTTGAATAAGTTATGCTCCTCATGCACGATACGTGCGGGGTCCTGGAGCGGAATTCACCGAAATAAAAAGATAACAAAAGAAAAAAATAGGGAGTGAGTCATGAGGACTCAATAAGCGAGGAATAGCTAACTAACTCGAAAAATAAGTAAGCTAGCCAGGGAAACAGAACCAGCCAATAACCAAGAAATAAGCATTGCACATATAATCAGAGTAGTAGTCATATACATCAAGTCAACATACACAATGGTATGAAATGAAATGAAATATGATGCAATAGGGTCACATATGCCCATAATCCCATCCCGAAGTGGAATACTCCTGCATTCGAGGGGTATACAATCTAATTACCAAGTGGAGCGGAATACTCCTGCTCCTGGGGCGGAATACTCCTGCACCCGAGATAATATAAAGCTGAGGCGGAATACTCCTGCGCTCAGTATATGACATAAGAGCGGAATATTCCTGATCCTGGGGTGGAATACTCCTGCACCTGTGATAATATAAAGTTGAGGCGGAAAACTCCTGCACTCAGTATATGACATAAGAGCGGAATACTCCTGCTGCTGGGGTGGAATACTCCTGCATCTGAGATAATATAAAGCTGAGGCGGAATAATCCTACACTCAATACATGACATAGCAGCCCATAACTAGAAAACATAATACATATGAATGCATTTTAAGGCTGTAGCGTAATAAGTACGCTATGTCGGCAGCTATTTACATAAAGAAATTGATATAATCACTTACCTTATTCTAAAGTTAGCACTGCTACTCAATATGCGCTTTATCCCTTGGATTCACTGCCAAACGATCCTGTTCTATTCAATAAGCAGAAAAATATATCAAATAAAGCTAAAGGCTTCATTCCTTACGTCTTAGAGCAATCCGGTTTGGAACCCGACACCATTTTTGCATACGCGATACACAATCCAGGCCTACATGCATGGTTCAAAATCACATAACCAAACCCTAAATAAATTGTGTTTATTGGTTGCCTATAATCCTTGAGTTCGAATATATAATCAATTCCATTATCAGGGTCCAATTAACCCTTTAAACTATCAATTTAACTTATTAGAACGATGTCTAATATCCCGATTTCTACCGTTAAAATATACTCAAACACACGTAATAAACTGAGAAAATTAATTTACATCATTACCTGGATGTTTCGGGATGAAAATCCTATTTTTCCTTATCCTTTTTCTTTCTTTTCCCTCTTTTCTGCTTTTTTCCTTTCTCTTCGTTATTCGTTTTCTGTTTCTGTTCGATTTTTGCTTTAAGCTGAGGGATTTATATCCCTTAGCCACCGCCTCTATTCCTTTCCTTTTTCTTTCTTTTCTTTTCTTTAATCTTTTCCTTTTTTCCTATTTTTACAAAACTTCCTACTGCGACTAAAAATAAAACGGAACCCTACGAATCTCGGAATGATCCCAAATTTCTCAAGCAGGTTATAATACATTTATGTGACATACTTGCTAAGACGGATCTCGAATCGGATTTCCGAAACTCAAGATGCAAACTAAACGACAAGAGATCAAATTCTTAATTTTTGAATTTTTAGCGGAAACTATCCTAATGACCTCAGAATTAACTTCCGAAAATTCACACATGTCACAAATGACCATACGAACATAACGAAACTTTTTGAATTTTGAATCGCAGCTCATTCGCCAAAATCGAGCTCGAAAATCTCTTTTAAGATTTATCGCCAACGAAAACTGAAACCTTCTTCCGACACCTACCAAACGAGGTCCGATTTAACTCAAATATTACAGACAAGTCCTCATGGACCTTACGAAGCTTTTAAAACTTTTGACACGTCAATCGGAGTCCTAACTCCCAAAACGACTGCCTAAGGTCGTTTCATTCTCCTCCACTCAGACTCTCGTTCGTCCTTAGAGTGTAGAGTTGATTTCACACAATTAATTAGAACGCTTACACCAATTTTTAATGAAATTTTATCAGATATTACTACACCACTAAGGAACTAAAATCATAAACAACGATAAGAACTTTTAGGCTTTAAAGATAAAGATCGAACCTGAATCGTCGAAGAGGTGAGGATATCTCTCACGCATATTGGACTCAAGCTCCCAAGTGTCCTCCTCGCAAGGAAAATTATGCCATCGTACTCGGACCATCGGAATCTGCTTCGAAAGAAGCTTCCGGACATCACGCACAACAATAGCAACTGGGAACTCCGCGTAAGCTAGATTCAAATCTAGCTTCGCAGGATCTAATTCAACCACTTCGAAAGGATCCCGGATGCACTTCCGGAGCATCAATACATGGAAAACCGGGTGAACTGGCATAGAAGCTGGCAAGTCAAGCCAATAAGCTACCTCACCAATACGATTCTCGATACGGAAAGGGCTAATGAACCTGGGACTGAGCTTCACTTTCCTCCTAAATTTCTTTACACCTTGCATTGGCGACACTTTCAGAAATACCATATCGCCGACCTCGAACTCTAACTCTCAGCTCCTCCGGTTCAAGTATGAAGTTTGCCTACTCTGGGCGGACCGTAGACTATCCTGAATAACACGAATAACATCAAGAGTCTGACGAATCATATCTGAACTCATCGCCTCGACATCTCGAGACTCGAACCAGCCAATAGGAGAACGACATCGACGGCCATATAAGGCCTCAAATGAAGCCATCTGGATGGAAGACTGGTAGCTATTATTATAGAAAAACTATGCTAAAGCCAAATGATCATCCCAATAACTTCTGAAGTCCAATGCACAAGCTCTTAGCATATCCTCCAGAATTTGAATAACCCGCTCGGACTGACCATCAGTCTGATAATGGAATGTCGTGCTAAGATGCACCTAGGTCCCCAACTCCCTCTGAAAAGACTGCCAGAACTGGGAAGTAAACTGGGAACCACGATATGAGATAATAGATACAGGAGTACCATGCAGCCTAACCACCTGCTCAATGAAAACCCGAGCCAATCTCTGAGTTGAATCGGTAGTCTTAACAGGGATGAAGTGAGCGAATTTAGTCAGTCAGTCGATAATGACCAAGACCGAATCATGGCGCTGTAGGGTCTTTAGCAGAGCAACCACAAAATCCATTGTAATGTGCTCCCACTTCCACTCGAGAATGGGCAATGCCCGAGCTAACCCTGCCAGTCTTCGGTGCTCGAACTTCACCTGCTGACAGTTCAAGCAACGAGATACATAATCAAATACATCTCTCTTTATCCCCTTTCACCAATATAGCTCTCGGAGGTCTTGATACATTTTAGTAATACCAGGATGAATGGAATAACGTGAGCTATGAGCCTCGCGAAGCACTGACTGCCTCAAATCTGCAACATCAGGGACACATAGTCGACCATTAAACCGAATATTCCATTTGAATCAAGCTCGAAGGATGGAACTCATCCACTTAGGACACGACCACGTAACTCCTGCAAATGAGAATCCTCAAACTGTCTTCCCTAAATCTGACTGACTAAGGAAGACTGAGCTGCAATACATGCCAAGACTCGGCTAGAGTCTGGGAGAAGAAATCTCACATCGGAGTCACCAAGGGACTGCAACTCTTGGGCCAAAGGTCTCATGTCAGCATAAAGAAAAGCCATGCTGCCCATGGACTTCCTGCTTAAAGCATCAGCTACCATATTCGCCTTCCCAAGATGATAGCAGATAGTGAGATCATAATCTTTAATCAATTTAAGCCACCTCCGCTACCAGCCATTAAGATCCTTCTGAGAGAGAAGATATTGCAAGCTCTTATGATCGGTATAAACCCCACAAGGCTCGGCATAAAGATAGTGCCTCCAAATCTTTATAGCGTAGACCACAACTGTTGACTCTAAATCATGAGTTGGATAATTCTTCTCATTCGGCTTCAGCTATCAGGAAGCATAAGCAATTACTTTCCCATGCTGCATAAGAATACAACCAAGGCCCACACGAGATGCATCACAATAAACTACAAATCCACCGGTGCCAGAAGGAAGGGATAGCACTAGAGCTGAAGTCAATAAGCTCTTAAGCTTCTGGAAGCTCGCCACACACTCATTGGACCATCGAAACTAAACCTCCTTCTTGGTCAGGCGAGTTAGGAGAGCTGCGATAGTGGAAAACTTCTCCATGAACCTCCGATAATAACCTACCAGACTAAGAAAACTGCGAATCTCCGTCGGAGTGCTAGGGCGAGGCCACTTTTGTACTGTTTCAATCTTCTTCGGATCAACCTTGATACCCTTACTGGATACCACATGTCCAAAAATGCCTCAGAATCAAGCCAAAACTCATATTTCGAGAACTTGGCATACAATTTATGATCACGTAGGGTCTGAAGAACCACCCTCAAATGATAATCATGCTCTTCGCGGCTACGAGAATAGATAAGAATGTCATCGATGAGGACAATGAAAAAGGAATTGAGGAATGGCTTAAATACTCGGTTCATGAGATCCATAGAGGTTGTAGGGGCATTAGTCAGCCCAAAAGACATAACTGGGAACTCATAATGGTCGTAACGAGTCCTGAAAGCAGTCTTGGGGATATCTGACTCCCGAATCTTCAACTGATGATAACCAGATCGCAGATCGATCTTTGAAAAGAATTTTGCACCTTGCAACTGATCAAACAAATCATCAATACGAGGCAAAGGGTACTTATTCTTGATGGTGACCTTATTTAGCTGTCGATAACAAATATATATCTGCATGGTCCCATCTTTCTTCTTCACGAATAGCACAAGAGCGTCGCATGGAGAAATACTCAGCCTAATAAACCTCTTATCAAGCAAAGCCTCTAACTGCTCCCTTAGCTCCTTCATCTCTGACGGAGCCAAGCGATAAGGAGAGATAAAAATAGGTTGAGTCCCTAGCACTATATCAATGCAAAACTCGATCTCTCCATCAGGAGGAAGTCATGGAAGATTATCTGGAAACACATTAGAGAATTCCCTCACAACAGGAATAGAATCGAGAGATGGAATCTCCACAGTAGTATCTCGAACCATGGCAAGATACACCCATCATCCGGTTTTCCTTTAGGAAAGAAATAACATGCCTAGTAGGTGGAAATTGAGAACCCTACCACACTACCAGTACTGGGCCAGGAAGAGATAATCGAATAGACTTGGCATCACAATCAAGAGTGGCATAGCACAACGCCAACCAATCCATGCCAATAATGACATCAGAGTCGACCATATCCAAAACCAGAAGGTCTACCAGGGCCTCACGACCCCAAATGATATGGTACAACCTTGAAAAACACAATACACAAAATAATGTGTCGAATAGGAGTAGAAACACAGAAGAGCTCACAGAGACGCATATAATAAACATGAAAACTCGAAGAAAAATAAGAAAAGGCATATGAATATGTAGATCCTGGATCCACCAAAAAATATGCATCTCGACCAGAAACAGATAGAATGCCTGTAACAACAGCTGGAGATGCCTCGGCATCCTGCTGGCCGACAATACATATAGTTGTCTCTGCGGCTGAGCTGAGCCTCCACTCTACGATCCACCTCTGAAGGGACCACTTGAACCACGCTCAAGGCCTCTACCGGTCAGTGGTACACCTCGAGCTGGTTGAGACCCTGAAGGGACACCCTGAGGTCGCTGCTGCGTAGGTGCCAGAGGGAGAGAGAAAGGATGGCTACTACCCTACCGATGAAGATAAGGGTAATCTTTCTTATGATTTGCTGGATCCTAACAGATAAAGCACCCTGGAGCAAATATTCGCTGATCAAACTAAGACTGATCTCGCGGGCAAAACTTAAACTGAACTTGAGGTGAAGTAGGCGTGTTCCGAAAACCACGTGCTGGAAACTGATCTAGCCTAACAGGTGGCCTGCTCTGCTGCTGATAACTCTTACCTCCAGACGAGGTACTAGGATGCCCTAAACCATGGAATCACTTACTCTCCCGCTCTAACTCCTCCATCTCTAGCTGAACATTCGCACACGTTCTTTCCATTTAGTACGAATGAGTTAACAAAGACATTTAACCTCAGGCAAAATGATCCCCGCATGAGAAGAACAGAAAGAAAGGAAACTGCCTAAATGCCTAGCCTCTCGTAGATAAGTACGGACATCTCCGCCCGATCAGCAAGACTCTATTAGACACTTTCATGATCTGGAAAGACTCTAAACCGGGCTCTGATACCGACTGACACGACCCAAATTCTCGGCAAGGGCGTGCGGGCACCCGACCGCCTCTCCTAGACATGTCGGATGAACCCTATTGAATGAATCGATATAAATGGCATAGAATTATTTTGAGAACAAAATAAATCTAACCTTAACAACACAAGACAACTCCTAAGGATATACATATATATAAGTTGTCTGAATAATACAGCTAACTACCCAAAATATACAAGTTTAGAGGTTTCCAGATCCGACATCTAAGAAGTCCAAAAGATATATACATCTTTCCAAGGAAGCAAAATAAGATACAACTATACAAGTTATAGCTGGTGACCTCAAAGAATTAGCTGGCTCACCATAGAGAGCTGAATACATCCTGCTCCTCGCGCACGATGCGTGCCAGGTCCTGGAGCGGAATCTACCGAAACAAAAAGATAACAAAAGAAACAGATAGGGAGTGAGTCATGAGGACTCAATAAGCGAGGAATAGCTAACTAACCCGAAAGATAAGTAAGTTAGCTAGAGAAATAGAACCAGTCAACAACCAACAAATAAGCAATGCACATATAATCAGATCAGTAGTCATGTACATCAAGTCAACATACACAATGGTATGAAATGAAATATGATGCAATAAGGTCACATGTGTCCATAATCCCATCCCGAAGCGGAACACTCTAGGATTCGAGGGGAATACAGTCTAATAACCAAGTGGAGCGGAATACTCCTGCTCCTGGGGCGGAATACTCATGCACCCGAGATAATATAAAGCTGAGGTACAATACTCCTGTACTCAGTATATGACATAAGAGCGGAATACTCCTGCACCCGGGGCAGAATACTCCTGCACCCGAGATAATATAAAGCTGAGGCGGAATACTCCTGCTCTTGGGGCAGAATACTCCTTCACCTAAGATAATATAAAGCTGAAGCGGAATACTCCTACAATCAGTATATGACATAGCAGCCCATAACCAAAAAACATAATACATATGAATGTGTTTCAAGGCTGTAGCATAATAAGTACGCTCTGTCGGCAGCTATTCAAGTAAAGAACGAATGAATAGAATATCCATAAGTCTAAAGGCCATCAAAGAAATGGATATAATCACTTACCTTATTCCAAAGTTAGCACTGCTACTCAAACGATCCTACTCTATTCAATAAGTAGAAAAATATATCAAATAAGGCTAAAGGCTTCATTCCTTACGTTTTAGAGCAATCTGGTAAGGAACCCGACACCCTATTTGCATACACGATATACAGTCCAGACCTACGTACATGCTTCAAAATCACATCACCAAACCCTAAATAAATTACATTTATTGGTTTCTCATAACTCATTGAGTTCGAATATATAATCAATTCCATTATAAGGGTCCAATTAATCTTTAAACTATCAATTTAACTTATTAGAATGATGTTTAATATCCCGATTTCTACCATTAAAATATATTCAAACACACGTAATAAACTGAAATAATAAATTAACATCATTACCTTGATGTTTCGGGATGAAAATCCTATTTTTTCCTTCTCCATTTTCTTTCATTTCCCTCTTTTCTGCTTTTTTGTCTTTCTCTGTGTTATCTCTTCCATTTTCTGTTTCTGTTTGATTTGTGCTTTAAGCTTAGGGATTTATATCTCTTAGCCACCGTCTCTATTCCTTTCCTTTTTCTTGCTTTTCTTTTCTTTAATCTTTTCCATTTTTCCTTCTTTTTTTAATTGAAAACCTGCTACTGCGACTAAAATTAAAACAAAACCCTACGAATCTCAGAATGTTCCCAAATTTCTCAAGTAGGTTATACAATATTTATGTGACGTACTCGCGAAGACGGATCTCGAATCGGATTCCCAGAACTCAAGATGCAAATTAAACGGAAAGAGATCAAATTCTTAATTTTTTGTTTTTTAGCGGAAACTATCTGAACGACCTCGGAATTCACTTCTGAAAATTCACACATGTCACAAATGACCATACAAACATAACAAAACTTTTGAATTTCAAATCGGAGCTCATTCGCCAAAATCGAGCTCGAAAACCTCTTTCTAATATTTATCGCAAACGAAAACTGAAAACTTCTTCCGACACCTACCAAACAAGGTCTGATTTAACTAAAATATTACAGAAAAGTCCTGATTGACCTTACAAGATCTTTTAAAACTTTTGGCATTCCAATCGGTGTCCTAACTCCCAAAACGACTACCTAAGGTTTTTTCATAAGCTGGCTTATCGGCTTGATTTTCCAGCTTCTATACCAGTTCATCCGGTGTTTCATGTGTCGATACTTCGAAAGTATTCTGGGATCCTTCCGAAGTGATTGAGTTAGATCCTACTCAGCTAGATGTGAATCTACCCTATGAGGAGTTGCAAGAGATGTCCGGAAGCTTCGCTTGAAGCAGATTCTGATGGTTCGAGTGCGATGGCGCAACCCTCCTCACAAGGAGGACACTTGGGAGATTGATTCCGGCATGCGTGAGAGATATCCTCATCTCTTTGATGACTCAGGGTAGGATCTTAATTTCTAAAGCTTAAAATATTTTATCAGTATTTATGCTTTTTGTTCTGTATGGCTTAAGTATAACCGTTGAACAGTTGTTGAAAATTGGAGTAAGAAATTCCATCAGTCATGTGAAATCTGCTCTAGACTCAGGCTCGTTCGAGGACGAACGAAAGTATAAGTGGAGGAGAATGAAACGACCATAGCTAGTCGTTTCAGAAGTTACGGCTACAATTAGCGTGCCGAAAGTCATAAAATCTTTGTAGGTCCATTAGGACATGTCTATAAAATTTGAGCTGATCCGGACCTCGTTTGGTATGATTTTTTTTAGAAGGCTTCTATTTCAGTTGTCGGTAAAGCTTAAAAGAGGTTTTCGAGGTCAATTTGTGTAAATGAGCTCCGATTCAAAATCTGAAAGTTGTGTTAGGTTCGTATGGTTATTTGCGACCTGTAGCAACTTTTGGAAGTGAATTCTAAGGTCGTTCGATCAATTTTGCTAAAATTATAAAAGTTAAGAAATCGACCTCTTTCCGTATGAGCCGTATCTTGAGTTTTGGAGATCCGTTTCGATTTTCTTCTTTGTGAGCATTTCACGCAAGTCTTGTGTAACTTGTTTGCAATATTTGAGGTCATCCCGAGCACTGTAGGGTCCTGTTTTGACCCAAAATGCAAATCAACTGCTGCTGGTGCATTTGTTTATTTACTGTAGCAACATTTTTAAACATAGTATATAAGAGCTTTTGAGCTCAATTCAGATTTAACAAAAGGTTCACTCAATCCAAGTCGGTTCCAATGCTAAAAGTATTAATTTATCCAAAATCATCATGTATCAATCCTATAATATTTAATTGCATTAATTCATGATTCTTAGCTAGAATTTCTTGAATTGAACTGGAAAATTGAGTTAGGACTCTAAATTTTATGAAATTAAGAAATTTGATGAAAATGAATTCGAATATAAAAATCAATGATACCATTGGACTCGTGGGATTATCAGGAGTCCGGAAATGTATAGTTTATGAATTTTCGGCTAAGTCCGGCCCAGGAGTGTTTTAGAAATTTTTCTTCTTTCACCGTCTAAAGGTTAAATACACTTTCTTCTAGCACTTATAAGTACAAATATGTTTCTTTGGCTTAGAAATGGATTATTCTGAGGGACGTTGGACTGGAAAGAAGCTGTTCAGTAGCTATTCTGACCCAGGACCTAAGGTAGGTGATTTTATCTGCTTCTTTGACGACCTTTCGCCTTTTGGATGATCTGTTCACGCGTTCTTTACGTGAATAGCTGGCAATAAGGTGTACTTACTATGCTACAACCTTATTATGTATTTTCTGGATATATTTCTTAATTTCTGGGCTGCTATGTCATCTGAGGGAAGGAGGATTCCGCCCTAGGAGTAAGAGGATTCCACTCCTTGCATCATATTAAGGGTAGGAGGATTCTGCTCGGAGTAGGAAGATTCTACTCCATTCATTGGGCACATGTAACCCCATTGCATTATGATTGCATTCATTTCATATCTTTTTGTATGTTGTATATGACTGCTACCTGCCTATCTATACATTTTATCGCTTATATGTCGTTCCTTACCATTTCTCTGGCTAACTTAACTATTTTTCGAGTTAAGTAGTTATTCCTCACCTATTGAGTCCATATGACTCACTCCCTACTTATTTCTTGTGTTTTATTTTTGTTTCGGCAGATTCCGCTCCCATACCCAGTCAGCCGCATCGTGATTGAGGAGCAAGACCCCTTTCTAGCTGTCTACGGTGAGCCAGCTTATACATTGAGGCCACCGGTTGTCGATATTCTAGTTTTATCTCATTTTACTCCCTTCGGGAGATGTACTGATCTTTTGGATTTCTTAGATGTCATATCTGGAAACCTCTAGAATTATGTCTTTTGGGTTGTAGCTATATTTATTTAGGCAGCTTGTAAATATGTTAGTTTATATATAATGTATGTCTCTTACGAGTTTTTATGTTTTTAAAAAAAAATTGATTTTCTAATATTTTCATGTAAAATTTGTGTTATCTAAGTCATTTCAAATCGTATATCTTGGCTTAAGCCTATAGGGTACGCCCAACGGGGCCTAAAGAGGTAGTTGGGTATGGGTCGTGTCATTATTGGCGCAAGCCGTATGGAGTAGTTCCCAAGCCATATTGGTCGAGGAAGTAATGGCAACAGTTGGAGCAATGGTGGGATCAACAGATGCCATCATTGCCTGTTGGATTAGCTGATCTTGACAAACAGATCTCTTATCAGGAGAGATAGTACTATCTTTTTAGTGATAGTTTCCAATGGAGCAGATTTTGTAATATTAAGATGACCTAGGAGCTTGTGTCTATTCAGGAGCATCACCAGTTGGGCTTTCCACGTTGCAAAATTTAGGTTACCTTTTAGTTTGATAGGTAATTGGGCAGCCGAATTGAACTGTACCACGTAAGTGGTAGGTGAAACTACTACTAGAGTACTGTCGCTAGTAGGGGCTAGAGCCATGAAGGAATGAAGAGTAGGGAGTGAGATAGAAAAAAAAATTGGATTTGACTCGTGAGATTACAAAGGCTCTATGCCATAAAGAGTTCAAGAGATGAAGTAATTAAACGATGGTATTATTAGCCAAAAGAGCTCCTACAAATACATGTAGATGTGACTTGATAGAAAATCTAGGAAGAAGCTAAGATCAAAGCTAATGAAAAATACTAATAGAAGACTAATACTACAACTAATAGTAGAGAATTAATAGAAGTCTAAACCTAGCCAACTACTAAAACTAATGTTTATCTTAATACTTTTGGCCTGCTAAAGGCAGTAAAATAAGCTTCACACGCTATTAATATGCCATCTCTATTCATACTCATCCCACCAAACCAGAGGCTTTGACACATGTTATTGGGCTAAACCAACCTTAAGTTTACTCTTTTTATAGTATGATTTTGTCTGTTTTGAATAAAGCGTCACGATTTTTTTAAAAGGCCTAATAATTATGAATGTACATGATTTAACTTGTCTATGAAGCTCGATTTTAGTTCTCAATCAACGAATTTTGTTTCTCAACAAAGATAATTTTTTATCACTCATGCGATCAAGGCGCAAATGTCACAACCGAGACTAATTTAGATTATTACTATCAGAAGCTATAATAGCTTGCCCATGAACTATCCTATCCTACAGATAATACATTATGAAATATAATTTTCCCCTTTTTGTGTATCATGGAGTGTCGAAAGAGAAATCAAACACATATACCCACATCCGAGGAACATGCCACTCAATGCTTAGTAACTCCTCTATCTATAGTGAATTATAGATAGTTCCACTCATTTGCATGTAGTAGCAAATTAGTTCTTGTGAGGGCACATTTGAAAATTAGCACCAGAATTAAGAACTAAGGAAGTTTTCCCATGACTGGAACTCATGGCAAACAGACATCCCTATATCATCACTATTATTAGAATTGTTCCAAGTGTTAACCATATTTATAGAATTGTCTATTTTCAATATTTTTCCTCTTTCAGCTGAGGACAATCTCCTATAGCGTCCTTGCTCCCTACACCCAAAGCAATTATGTTTTCTCTACATCTCAATCGGCCTTAAACATTATTTGATTAATATCTTTTTGATATATTCGTCCCTGCTTACAAGATCCTCCTATGTTCTGCGTTCTAGAAAGTCCTTGTTTAATTCCTTAGATTCTCTTGTATCACTAACATCATCTAGTAAAATACTATCTTTCCTATATAGTAAAGAGTATAACACAATCAAGGTCTGATCCTCACTCTCAATTTCGATGGTTTCATTCTTCGAGTCCATTATAATTAGATTAAACGCATCACATGTGTTTAAAAGGTGTTACCTTTTATATAGAGAATATACAATCAATTTTTTAGGTATTTGCAGTTCGATTTTGATTCTCACTAGTACAGATCATCTATCTTATTCCATTCCTTTGTAGTAGAAGTTTATGTAGCAATCTCACGTAGAACACTATCTATAATTCTCATGAAGATCGCAATTAAAGTCCTCTTGTTTAGATATGCTCTTTTGAGATCTTTTATATCTATTGAAACTTCATCTTCAATTGCATTCCACAATCCTTGTAATACCAGCGACAATCTCATTTGAATCATCCATAAACTGAGACTAGATCCCCATCAAACTTCTCTACATCGTACATTGCTTAAGATGACTGAGACATCTTAACCTTAAGTTATGTGTATAACGAAGTCAAAGCTTTGATACTGATACGAGGCTAGATATTACTATATTCATTACACTTTCGCCTCGTATTCATGTGTCTACTTGTGATATTTATTAGAATTTTGAATTGAGTGCTCTCATTCAGCGTGTTTCATGTTGTATGAATTATGTTGATGATACGAGGTGTTCGTGGAGCAAAATTTATAGATGTCAATGATTTTAAAGATTGCGTAGAAGCGTGAGGGTCGTGCAAATGAAGGCCAGACAAAGAAGGAAAGAAACTTTATGAAAACAGAAGGCTGCACTATATGCTGCACTATGTGCAGACAGTCCATGCTGCACGGCGTACAAACCCGAAAAATACACTAGTCCGTGTTTTGGTTGGTTTTTCCAATGGCAGTTTTGTCCTATATTAAATCCTACACTATAAATACATCTTGGAACCCAATTGGACGAAAATTTTGGCCTATTCCATATCAAAAGGAGGCAAGGAGGAAAGAAGATCACGATTCAAGGCTCTACTTCATCAATCTATTCATATTCTTGTGGTTTTGTGTGCTTATAGTTATTTCTTGTCTTAGAACATGACTATGAGTGACTAAATCACCCATTCTAGGATTGATTAAATCACTCCACATATTTGTGTGATGATAATATTGTGTTATGAATTAACCTTGTCAATTCTTCCAATCTATGTTGTGCGAATTTCATGCTATTCAATTGGTAGGATCCCCAATTAATTGTCCCCTTTATTCTTGTTATTAGTTCATGAGTTAGGGTTAAACACATAGCAATATTTCAACCTAAAACAAATGCATTGCTTAGGTTGTCAAAACGGTGAATTATGACTATTGATCCTTACTGTGAACCATAAGTGTAGTCCTCTCTATCTTTATTAGTTAACTGAAATAGTTGATTAGTGAAAGTTATGATTACTTAACGGAAGTGGGTAGTTGTAAACTTGGAGCATTTTTTCAATAGGAAGGCTCAAGGAGAATGAATAACACAATATTTTAGCACAATTTAGAAGTTGGGGAAAATCAGTCATAGGTTTCACATCTCTTGAATCAAGTCTATATTTAATTCCTTATTATTTAGTTTCTTGTTAAGTAGTTGATATAACCAAACCTAGTTGGGCATGATCAGATGCCAATTGTTGTACTAAACTAGCCTATAGATACTCTTAATTATATGGTGTTATTCAATTTTTAAAAAAGGCTTGCACAATTAAGAGTATCCCTACACACCTTATATATTTTTTTTATGTGAATTGAGCACTTTTTGGGATGGTCTTGATTTGCTAAGTACTTTTTTCGTGATCTTGAATTTTTGAGCACTTTTAGATTTTTTCCACTTCTATCCCTTAATCACTTTACTACAATTATTTTACATTCGCACTTTCTCTCTCTAGAAACTCATCTCCCACTTCTCCTCCTTCTCTCTAGTTGACCATTGTTGACCGCCATCGGGGCCACCGCTGGCCGCTACCCAAATTTTATAAAAATTATGTCCCCAGCTTCATCTTGGCCTTCTCTTTCCGTTTCTACCATTGGTTTTCCATGAATCACACTAAATTAATGTATAAAATAGGAGAAAATTTTTTTCGGCAACTATGCCTCATTATTTATAACAGTAAATGGAGCTGCTATGGTACTTGCAACTGTTCTCATTATTTATAACGGTCAGTGGACTGAAAAGAGTAGTTTCTTTTTCAAAAGGGATTGAGGGATTTCTAATATCAAAGGGAGCACATAGTAGACATCTGCTGCAAGTTGTTTGCCTTTTGAGAAGCAAACATCTAATCCTTATTCCCAGTGTGGTTCACTCCTAGATATGGTAATATTTTTGGGATTTATTTGAAATTGCATGGTAGGAAGTGGATTGATGTTTTTAAAAGTATTGTTACAGGAGCTAAGTGCCTCGAGTTTTTCTTGATTTTGTATTTTTATTCAAAAAGAAAATTTTGTGTTTGTGAAAAGTGATGATGATTTGGCCGCAATTATTTATAAAATATACATAGTTTTTGGCTCATACTATGAATAAATGACGCCTGATTGGCCTTTAGTTATTTAGATTTGAACTTTTGTATATGATCAAAGTGATGACGATTCAGTGTTATTTATTTATAAAATAGAGAGTATTTTTGCTTAGCTATGAATAAATATTGCTGGATTGTCTTCATTTTATATTTCATATGTATTTTTATGGATGAATGAAGTGAAGACGATTTGGACTCATTTGTTTGCAAAATGTACTTAATATTTGTCTCACATTATGAATAAAATGATGACAGATTTGGTGTAGTTATGTTTTCCTTTGAACTTTTGTTCGATTTTTGTATTTTCATATGTATTTTTGTGGATAAATGAAGTCAAGACGGTTTGGACTCATTTGTTAGCAAAACATATGCAAATTTTAGTCAATGTATGCATTAAAGACGGATTGTCAGTATTTCTAAATATATAAGCTTTGAAGGTCTTTTTTGTAGATGTGCGAAGTGAGGCCGATTTGGCCTCATTACTTCACAAAACTAACACAATTATATACATAAGCATAGTTGGATCTTTGTTATTTCTAAATATATAGGCACTTGAAGGTATATTCTGTGAATGAATAAAGTAAGTATAATTTGGCATCATTTATCTACAAAATGAACATGATTTTTTGCTCATTGTATGAAGAAATGATGTCGGATTGGTCTTATGTTATGTTTTAATTTGATTTTTGCATATGAGTGAAACTATGACGATATATTTATTCACAAATGGACGTGAAATACAGACGGGTTGATATTTTTGTTTCTGCCTTGTATATGAGCAAAACGATGACAATATGGCCTTATTTATTCATAAAATAGCCATGAAACAACCAGATTGGCGGTGTTTTCTGCTTTGTAGGAAGTAGTGGCATTTTTCATATTTTCGGATTTAAAAAGGTGCGGTTGTATTTTTGTAATTACGGCTTCAAAAAGGTGTGGTGACATTTTTATAATTAGGGGAAGTGCTCTATTAGTAAGGATATATTTGTACTTTCAGCTTCATTTAACGTAAAGTACTCAATTCTTTAAGACCACTAAAAAGATAGCTCAACTTATTAAGACCATAGTCCTTTTAGCTCATTTGTGTAATTCACCCCATCTTATATGTAGCTTCCTTATCTTTTTAACTGCCAATGTGGGTTATATCACACACCCAACTATTATATGGCTTAATACGCACATCTTTCCTAAAAAGGGGTCACACCATTAAGAGTATATGTACACCGTATATGTAACTTGCTTATATTTTACCAATGTGGGTTAGTTTCGCACATGCAAGAATACTTCCAGAAAGCCTCACGCTTGTAAGAGTATTCCTACACTTTATATGGAGACTACTTATCTTTTCTATTACCAAATTGGTTTAGTTCTCACACCAACAATTATGTAGCTCTTAACTTTGCCATACCACTTTAATGTGAGAGTTACCTGAGGCAAGCTTCATAGTTGGCCTTCTTTTGAGTTCAACCGCCAGCGTGCGCTTATGGATTGTTAGCAAAGACAGATCAACATATAGAGTTTTTTTTTTTTTTTTGGGGGTAAAATGGACATTCAAGTAGGATCACATTGAGCGTTCATAGGATGCCCATTAAGGGCAGTCATAGTAGAAGCAGTTTGCATATTACAAAGGATAATGGCATTCAAATTCGCTAGGGAAGCTAGACTATTACGGTTACTAGTCGAATTGGAGATAGCAAACTTTGTGCCTCCTTTGTCAACTAACACTTGATCATGAACAAACAAAGACGGCACTGCATGGTGGATTGTAACATTAATATTGGAGTGTTTGGAAGCTTCCTTAGCCAAAAGATTGTCCTTAGCCAAAAGATTGTAACATTAATATAATTAGGCTGTGCTTTTCGTATCCAATTTAGCATAGAATTTCTTTAATAGCAGGGTATAGTTCCAATCCATTATTACAAATATATCCTACATTTAATTGTTATGGAGGGGATATTCAATTAAAAGGGTAAAAAGATGTTCACTTTTTTGGAGATATTTTCGTCTCATGATATTTAGTCTCCTAATGTTGGTGCTTTTATAGTAATATAGAATATAGATAGATTGATTAGCATCTTGCCAAAAAGCTCTAGCAATAGTACGATATAAGAAAATATGGGCTGAAGATTCCACCACGTTATCACAGTTTGTGCAACATTAACATGAGTTGTTAATATTAAGACATAAAGAGTTGACTTGCGTTGCACAGACCACGTTGCTATCATTCATGCTGTTAAGGAAATACACATGCTAATCAACTTTTCGTTTCCTCATGTGGAAATCAAATGTATAACAAACTTAATCTATATGTCATTCGATCTAGGAAACCAAAAAAAAAATATATATATATATCCATGTTCTGCACTATTTTCAACAGCTTTCAATCATAAACGAAGAGGTGAGAAAATTCAATAAAAGGCCAAATTTTGAGAATTTTAATGTTCAGAAAAAAATAGAATGGAATGGATTGTACATATCAAATAATCCAACATAAACCTCAAACATATAATAAATTTTATCGATATTACATGCAAACAATTAGGAAAAGAAACATATAACAAAAGTTCCATGTTCATACAACATACAACTGGAGTAGTTGATAGCAAAAAATTTCAGTACACCATGTGAACAGTTGCAAATCTAGCCTTTTGGCAACAGGTTCATATATATGTGAAAACCTACTAAAATTGTAGTAATTAATAGTATTAGATTGGTTGAACTCATAATTCAAAAGTATAATTTATTAAGTGTCAAGAACCTTAAATGTTGAACCCATCAAATTAAAATCGCGAATTCCCCTTACAGGTGATTAGACGTAAAATTTACATCTTGATAAAAGTGGTTGGTTTTTTAATGTTGCAGAAATGTAACAAATTTAATTTGCATTCCATGTGATAGCGCTGACAAATTCCACACCATGCATACATCTTCTGATTAAAAGGATTAGGAAATTCAAAAAAGAATGTACGTAAGACCAGATAGTAAGTACTATTTGAACGTGCATGGGATCCCAAAGAATATAAAAAACATATTGTTAGAAATTTTAACATGCATAGATTCACAAACTATAAACATTAAACAATTAACCTATAGCAAATTGACTTAAGGATTTTAGAATCATTTTCAAAAAGTCATACCTTGATTAATCATTGATGATTCCCCTTTTGCTATAAAGCGATTGTAGTTTCATTCCCATGCAAGAATACTTAGAGGAAATATATGCTATAATGCGATTGTAGTCTGCTGAAATCTGTTTTAGCAACTTTTTTTTAAAGAGAAACAGCGATGACTATTGCTTATTCAAACAACACTTCAAGTCCAACCAGGCTTGAGGTTTAATTTGTTTATCTCTCAATCTTTGCTACTCTTATTACTTTTAACCTTTGCCCTATATTGACTGTATATATTTGAATTCTCCAGGGAAAATCTAGTGGAATTGTGATATGTTGGATCCTTGGACTTGGTTCTCTTCTATCTTGGACTAGTTTAATAACAATGGGAGATTACTATTATGAACTGTTTCCGGTGAGTGTCCCTTAACCATCTTTTAGCTTTCCCCTACTTCTCTTTTATTTTTTATTATACATAGGGGATGGCAAAGGGCAAATCCTCACCAACAAAATGAAAGTTGATATATAGTTCCCCAACAGGACTTCTACAATTCCCCTGCTTTCCCTTATTTGCATTTTATTGAGAAAGTTCTTGCTTTTTCGTCTCAATATGACCTTTGTATGTTTACTGCAGTGCAATGTGACAAGTTGCTTTATTTCTTTCACTTTTTTTAGAGTGGGTCTTTTGCATGAAAGAAAGTTAGACCTCTCTAGCTAGGTTGATTTAATTCCCTCAATTTCGTCACTGTTCCTCCTTGCCACTATACATGTATTCCTTATCGCCACTTTCTTATTAGTAATCATTCGATCTTTTCTTTGAGTTTTGATTAATTTGATTGGAGTATATTATTAGTATATTTAACATGCTATACTACTCCTCGCCACTATATACGGCTACTTCAAACCAGCAATCACTAACTACAATACAGTCCAAAAAAAATAAAATAAAGAAAAAGGTTACTCGTTCCGTCATTTTTATGTAAGGTGTTTGACTAGATACAAAATTAAGAATGCTAAAGAGACTTGTGACATGTATATATGTGAAGTACCAAAATCTTTTAATGAACGGTGGTAGTGAGTGTTTCACCTAATTTTTCTTCCTTTTTTTTTTCTCATAAAAAGGAATAAGTATTTACTTCAAGTGAGGTAGAAAGTGGAGACCTAGAAAGTGTCACGTTGTTAAAGGTAAAATGGGAATACTAAATTTAAATAATATTCGAAGTGTCAATTCTAAATGGGAGAAACTAAAAATAAAAATTTATCAAATAAGAGGAATCCAAATTAGCTTAAATGGTCATTCAAATGACAAATAATCTGAAGCTAAATACATGGACAACCCCCTAAATATATAAACCACGCCATCTTCAGGCCAGGACTTTTGTTTAATAACTACAGTTTGAGCATAGGTTAAGTGTTCCATAAATCATGGAATGAGATTAAGTGTCTAACTGAAAATTTTGGACACGTTTATATGTTTATATTTATTCAGTCTTCTGATTATGTGTTTGATTGGTTTTATTTTGACATGTAATGAAGAAATATCATCCTTCTAGGGTGCTTCCTCTCATTTATCAGCCAATCGCACTTGTGACAATGGCAATACTTGCATATAATGAGGCAAGAATTGATACAAGAATGCGCAACTTAGCCGGATATTCTCTTTTCTTCTTAAGCACATTTGCACTTCTAGTGGTAAGTCAATTAGTTGTGCAGTCTTTTTAATTCACTAATTTCTGTTTTTCATGACTTGATAATTTGTTCTTCATGTCTTGCCAGTTGGATTTGGCCACATCAAGAAAAGGTGGTCTTGGAAATTATATGAGTACATGTGCTATAACAGGTGCTCTTGGAGTTGCAGATGCTCTAGCCATTGGTGGGATGGTAGGGGATTTATCATTGATGTGCCCTGAATTCATTCAAGTAAGATTCAAAATTCTATCTTCTTTTTTTCAGTCTAAAGATAAATCTTAATTTATTAGGCAGCATAAGAAAATACAGGCCAACAGCAATAAAGAGTGGAAAGATAAAACAAATTACTGCTATCCGATATTATTATCATAATAAAAGTTCTTTCTTCAGACATATATTGAGATTCTTGAATCAATCAAGTTATTTTATTGTGTTTATCATGAATTTGCAGTCATTCTTAGCTGGTCTCGCTGCCTCTGGAGCTCTCACCTCTACTTTAAGGCTAATGACTAAAGCTGCTTTTGAAAAGACTAATAACGGTCTTCTCAACGGAGTTGGTAGTACCTAGTCATCCCATTACATAGCATGCAAATACTTTGTGTGTTTGGTATGATGAAAATTATTTTTTACAAAGGCTTTTTCTAGAAAATAAGTCTTTCTTTTCAGTGTGTGATTGCCAGAAAATATTACTCCCTCCGTTCCTATTTGTTTGTCATAGTTTGACTTGGCACAAAGTTTAATAAAATAAGGAGGACTTTTGAAACTTGTGGTCTAAAATAAGCTATGAATATTTGTGTGGCTATAAATGAGTCAAAAAGTAAGTTTAGAGTTGAATTATTACCAAATTTAGAAGTATGCCAATCTTTTTGGGACAGACTAATAAGAAAAGTATGACAAACAAAGTAGGACAGATAGAGTACATTAAAAGGGGGAAAATGATTTCTCACTCTTGGGCAGTCATTTTCTTTCATAATTAACTTTCTTCAATTTACATCACTACTTAATCAACACTTTGAGATTGTTATCAATCTTCAATAGTCAAAACTTTCATCAAAAAAACATTCTGGTTGACTAATATCATTATAAGTAAGAGTAAAATACTTAAAAGGTCACTCAATTTTGAGAAATGTGTTACCAAAGTCACTTTGCTTTGAATTGTACTAACAAAGTCACTCAACTTAAGGTAATTCTCACCAAAAGTCATTGTAACCAGATTTTGCACAGTCATCTCACCGAAAATCTGACATGGCATTTTTATTTTTAATTATATATACATGTGGCACACTTTATTTTCCATGTAGGATTTTATAACAAGTTATGATTGTGTGAAAAGAATTTCTTCGCGTATTGCTATTTGAGTAAATTGACATTATTAAATTTTGTCTTGTTAATTCTATTTCTTGCGATGTTATCACTTGCAAATAATTTAAAACTGTTTTTGGTTTTCTGCTATATGTTTGAGAATGGATTAGCAAAAATGAAGTCTTATTAAAAAAAAAAAAAAAAGAAGAGATAAATGATTGAAAATTTTGGGGACCGAAAAATAATTTAGAAGGAGGGATGAAATTTGTTGCTAAATTATAAGATAGGTTAGATGCTTTGAATTTAAAATGGGAAGATATATTTTTCTAACCATGGTTAAACACTTACTTTTACTTCATTAATTCTAGAACATCCATTTTGAAAAGGGAGCCGGATCCGAAAAAATGGATAGGAGAAATGGGTTATGGATCAAGAGTTGGGTTAATCAACTTATTATAAAATCCTACATGAAAAATAGAGTGTGCCACATGTATATCATATTACTATAAAAGCATGTCCTACAAAATTCAAAAGTTATTTTACCTAAATACCCCTAAACATAAAACTTAAAACTCATGGTTCTTTGGATTTTTCATGTCCTACAAAAATAAAAAGTCATTTTACCTAAATACTCCTAAACATAAAATATAAAACTTATGGTTCTTTGGATGTTTTTGTTTAGTAAAAAACTTCTATTTTCAAAAATCCTACGTGGTTCACCGAGCAGTTGCCTCCCAAACAAACATGTACATAATTCACTGAAGAGTTGTCATGCATACGAACAACTAAGGATTAACATTAGTTCACAAATTGTTGCCACCCTTGACTCTCTCATTGACATGAAGATGCTTTGATCAATATAGAAGAATTTCTGGATTTTTAGTCCTTCCTCTTAAGTTGCAAGTGATGACCAATCTTTCTAAATTTCAAAAACTGGTACATTCAAATTCGTACGAACTAACTTCTTCTTGAAATGAGTTATCACATAAGGTGTAACTAATCATATATGTCAACCATATTGTCAGGTGAGTTCTAATATGATTAATTCTTCAATCTAGGTATTGTTCAATTGATGATTATGTTATCGACTTGAATCTCTTGTACACCTATTTAGTGTAGCCCGTAAGGTAGCTTTTATGCTAATCGTGAAGTCTTTGTACAAAATTCTTAGTTCCTCTATAGGCTGAGTATTTTGAAAAATGAATATGGTTCTCACACAATCTTCTTCGTCGCACTGTTTCTTGTGGACCTTGAATCGTTCTTCTTAAATTTCTCAGCACCAATATATGTACGACTCCTATCTCTCGCTCATTCTTTTTTGGAGTTTTTAGTTTTGTTTCTTTTAGTACATATTATACGATCATATTAAATGAATCTAATATGATGATTTGCTTATTCCTTGACAAACTATATAGAAATAAATTTATTGGTCGAATTGTTTAGATGTAATTGTTGCATACTTTTGCCATAACTTAAAAGGAATGATCTTGCTAAATTAATCCAGGTCTCTTTCAAAAGATTAATGAGTCCTCCCAGTACTTTGGAAGTTCGTGGGTATGTGATGCTGCTTAGTACTTGTGATTATCAAATACTAGCTCTTGACTCATTTTTCATACTATTTTAAATGAGTTTCTTAGAGGGAAGGACATTTTGCTGAAATATTCTGTGAAAATATTTTACTCAATATAAATCGAGCATGTAGACTTGGCATACACGTGCAACGCACGTGCCGAGAAACTAGTATAATTAAAAATGAAAATGTCATGTCAGATTTTCGGTGAAATGACTGTGCAAAATCCGGTTACAATGACTTTTGATGAGAATTACCTTAAGTTGAGTGACTTTATTAGTACAATTTCAAAGCAAAGTGACTTTGATCAAACATTTATCAAAGCTGAGTGACCTTTTAAGTATTTTACTCTTATAAGTAAGTCTTTAATAAATATACTTTTTCTCAAGAAAATTTTCACTCTCCAATCAAACATCACAAATACTTCTCTAGAAAATAAGTTTTACTAGAAAATGATTTCATCATACCAAAACGTAGTTTCTATTTGATAAAATTGATCATTTCCTTACCCTGAATATCTTTTATTGGTTGATTTTGCTGCAGCATTATTCCTTGCTATCTCCACATGCATTCAGTTTCTTTGCATTCTTCTGTATGCACTTATCTTCCCTAAGCTACCAATCGTTAAGCACCACCATAGAAAAGCAGCAATAGAAGGATCAAAAACTGTTGTAACAAACCTCGCTGTAGTAGGAATTCAGACCGAAGAATCCGAAAGGGTACGTAAATTTTTAACTTTCTCAATGGAGAAATGTGTTAATGTTTTCTTGACCTTAGCATGATTTTATGTAAACTATACAGGCTGATAACAATGGTAGACAAATGGAGCGCCTGAGCAACAAACAATTGTTGCTTCAGAATCTTGACTACATGTTGGATGTGTACTTGAATTTCACCTTGAGTTTCTCAATTATCCCTGGATTCTTGTATGAGAATACCAGTTCCCACAACTTAGGCTCATGGTAAGTGTACTTGTTTGTTTCTATGCAGCCTGTATTATTCATGAAATTTTTCTTAAGCTGTTTCCCTATCTTCAAAACTAGATTTTTAATCAAATGGATAGAAGAGTGAAAAGGAAAAAAACCAATTTCAGTGCTATCGCAAGTACCCCTCCATTCCAATTTATTTGGCGTAATTGACATAGAATGGACTTTAAAGAAATGAATACTTTAGTACTATAGTGGAACTCCATGTGAACATCATGCTTTAATCTTGAAATGTAGTACTAGCTAGAACAAGATGCTTACCTTAATGATAATAGATCATGAGAAAATGTTTGTTCGTTACAGGTATGCGCTAGTGTTGATAGCAATCTTCAATGTGTGCAATCTGATAGGAAGATACATTCCTATGATTCAGAAAATCAAGTTGAAATCGCGAAAGGGCATTATGATCGCAACACTGTCTCGTTTCTTACTGATTCCTTGTTTCTACTTTACTTCAAAGTATCGTGATCAGGGATGGATGATGATGCTTGTATCCATACTAGGACTTGGCTATGGTTATCTTCCTGTTTGTGTCTTCACCGCTGCTCCTAAGGGATATAAGGTTGGTGAAATTTACTTGCACAACTATAGATAAAATAAAGAGAAAAAATAAGAAACATTTCTTCAGAGTTAATTTCATATATAGTCAGTAAACTTTATATATTATAATAGTGAATTCAGAACATTATTTTTTGCTTAACAGAATTGCAAATTTACCCATTATCTATAACAACAAAATCATTGAAGTTTATCCACAAAGTTGCATACCAATAATTTTTTCATTAAACTAACTAAGTTGTATCCACTATAACATTAAAGTTACCTTCTATAACGACAAAACCTACCTTTCAAGATGATTACTGTTATAGAGGGTAATATTTTGTAATTTTACTATTATTGTGGATAAAATTCAATCACTTTGATATGAAAAAAATAGTTCAGCAATTTTGTAGTCAAAGCGGGTAAAGTTGTTGTATTACTTTAATGTAGAAAGATAGTGTTGTGACTTTACTGTTAGTCTTAGCTTAAAGTTCTGACTTGCTGGTTTCTATTTCATAGGGGCCTGAGCAAAATGCACTGGGTAACTTGCTGGCCTTAAGCATGCCGGCTGGAATATTTTCCGGCACTGCTCTGGGTTGGTTGTGGATTATTGGTAATGGGCAATTTTGAAGAGACCATACTCTCTAAGATTGACACAATGACAGATAACAGTATAATGTAGTGGCTTGAAATCTGCATATTGCATGCATGTATATTGCTACTCTTTATTCGTAACCTAGTTAATGATGGATAATCATATGATAATAATTACATCTGGAGTTCCCATAGGTGTTCTGTATCCATTTATATCAAAATGATTAACCTTTGATGAATTCAAGCTCTGAAAATACTCAGATATCTCAAACGACATTTCTATCTGTATGACATGGCGTACATATATCACATTGCAATAACTTAAATGAGCCAGGGCAAAATCATAATAGCATATCGACTCATAAGAGGGGCACGTATCAGCTCGACGAGTATATTTCAGCCGCATCATTAAACTTGACCTAGTATTCCCAACTCAAAAGAAAGGGATAAACATAATGGAGTTTACTATATAAACTATGGCTATCAGATATTTTTGGTCTCAAAATAATCAATGACAGGTTAACCTTCAAAGCAAAGACTGTCCTCAAAAGCAGCAAGCATGAGTGTCAGAATGCAATGGGCAGAAAAACTGGCCAATAGACTCACTAAACTTTATCCTGGGGTTTGCTACATTGCTTCTAAAAATAGGGTATCGTCTCCTGCAAATTTTCAAGTCAAATACCAGATAATGACAATGATCAAAAGAGTAGAAGACACGCTGCTAATGGTTGGGAAACTCTAGCAGTCAAATGACATGATAGACCAATCTCATGTTTCCATATTCTTTTGCCAGGAGAAGATCTATGATGGCATTTGATATGGCACAATAGATAACTAAGCAGCTCCCTCTGTACTCATTGGCAGAACTCATGTATCAGGTGATTACAATATGAAACTTCACAAGTCAACAAGCATAGCACGAATAGATCCAAAATAAAAGTTAATGTTAGAACATTAAACAATCATTACCTCTTAGGTCGGCCACGGTCTTCCTTATAGTCCATCATTCCACCAGATTCAGAGTAGATCTCCTCGTGGCTTCTGAACTCAATGTTGGCCTGGTTACAGTTTGTAACTTCTGCCACAGAGTAAGTAAGACACATCGACAAACATATCCCAATGCTTGAATATAATGAATCTTCAAAAGAACCAGTATTCAACTAAGGAGATTAAGTGACTGCCACAAGCAAACTATCAAGCTTTAAACCACAGATGCATCTGAAAACTCAGTCTGTACAAATAATACTTAGTAGTGTTATACTCTATGCACCTCCTAGAGACACTAGAAGGGGAGGTTGAATAGTGTCTTCCGATTTTCGTTGCAAGAACCGCGTTCTTCTGTGATAGAACAGGGTTCTTCAGTTCTCTTTAATGCTGCCTACTACTTTTCAAACACACCACAAACACAAGGATTTTTACGTGGAAAACTCCTTGCTCAAGGGAGAAAAACCACGACCCACACTCTGGGATTTTGAAACTGAATCCACTAACACACAAGCAAAGTTTCTGATTACCAAATCTGTAACCAAGGGGCTACACTCTAGACCCTAATCACTAACCAAAGCTACACTCTAGCTTTTCTAGTTATCACAAAGGTTTTCACCTAATACATATGCTTCTGAAATAAGCGGATAGGTAAAGAACAATAACAGCTTGATAAGACGACAACTTACAACTCGATGAACCTAGACATAAAATCTAGACTCAATACTCTGCATGCAACTAAGTTGTCTTCTTCAGTATTCTCACGTAGACAGTTCTTTGATTGCCTTTGTATGCTCTCAACTCTCTGTGTGTGAATAACTAATTTCGGCCGTCTCTTCTACTTGCATTTATATGAGTCGTGCAACCCTAGTTGAGTCCTACTGAGAATCCTCTTAATTATGGTAAGTTTGGATTCGCAGTAACTCTTTTCCATGTTGAAGTCTAACTCTTGTTCATACTTCGAAGACACAGCCTGGACACCGCCTCTTTTAGTCTGACTAGGATATGTATACAACCACGCGCCACTACTCCTAGTTCCACAGGGATTTGCAACCCGTAATCTTTTCGATCAAGCGTGCCCTTCATCTCAAGGACTAGGTTCTTCGCATGAACCTCAGTGTCCTTCCTGTTTGTCATGCTTCAAAACCAGCTCTCAACAAATTTCCCCTTTTTGATGATGACAAACAAATGTTGCACAAGAACCTGAATAGACATAAACCAAAAACAAAAAACAACAGTAACAGAACCACAAAAAACAGATGATGAGTTAGGTCACAAACACCCCAACATTCCTTCTTCCCCCTTTTGGCATCATCGAAAAGATTCAAAGACCTGCAGGAACCTGTCAGTTTCATCTAGACTAAAGCACAAGGTAACTCATCAGTGTCAAGAACACAGGTATATCAAAATAAGGTCCCAACAAGGAACCCAAATACTTAAGCAAGAAACAGTCATAAACATAAGAAATTTAAAATCATCATCCAGAGTGTGACATCAGCACAACTCCATTAATAGTTACACAACCAAATTTAAATTGTCTTAATCATCCATCACAAGCAATCAAAGGAGAGTAGGAAGGGGTAGAGATCAGGTAGAGTAGGAAGGGGTAGAGATAGGAGGACAGGACTGGAAGAATCACAGCTGAAGGTTGAAGTGTTTGACAAGTGCCTCAAGTTGCTTCGTATTCTTGGCCCTTTCCATCACCAGCTCTGCCTCATACTTGTGGCAGTCTATCTTCAAACGATCAATTTCTTGATCCTTCATCTTCAACCGTCTGTGCAGCTCTACATTTTCTTCATTTACGTCAAGAACCATTTTCTCCAGCTCCTGCATAGCACCAATGCCCTCATCAGGTCCATATTCTTCACTGTCCTCTTCTTGCTCCTGCTTTACCTGTATTGGCCTTTTGGAAGCTCTGCTTTCTTGGAAGAAGTCACAATTTTTAAGCACATTTATTCCAAACCTCTGATGAATGGTAGGCTTCTTCCCGGATTTCAAAGGAACCCCAAAATGCTCAAGAATCTGATGGATGATGTAAGAATGCACAAGAGAATGTGGCTTCTGATCAGTATCACAGATTCTTTTTATGTGCCTAATAATAAGCCCAGGCAAATTAATTTTCACCCCTCTGTCCATCAGATCCATATATGCCAGGTCAAGAGCACTAGCCTCACAATTTCTTTCTCCCCTAGGCAGAAGAAACCTATGCACAAATTCAAACAGCAGCTGATGTGCAGGCTCCATCTCCTTCTTCTCAACCTTCCTCTCCTTCCTTAGTCTGGGTTTCCCTGAAAACTTTCTGACAACATCTAAGGGAGTGACTCTATCTGTTCTTTTTGGCCATTTCAGCTTGACATACCTGCAATAACCTTCAGCAGGTATGTCTAGAATCACCCCCAATTCAGGTCTCCCAAACTCAATCTCCACTCCTCTTACAGTGGTAAACACCCTCCTGGCTACTACCCTGCAATTTGTATAGAATTCTCTAACTTCATTCACAAACAACTTCCTGTCTTTGTTGGCAAACAAACCCAGCCAACCCTGATCACCTATCATTCTCAACAGAGACCTCATATGAAACTCCTTTTCATCATACAGAATGCTGCCTGGCAGCACCTGATGCCTAGAGAAAAAGGCTTCTCTATCCACTTCTTCATTGTTTCCTTTTCTTCTCTTCTTGTTCTCCACCTCACTGTCAGTTTCAGAATCACTGGGTTCCACATAGCTCCCAGCCTCACTCTCCTGCTCAGCCTCACCAGCTCTCTTCTCCTCTTATTCCCTCCTTTCTGCCTCCCTGTCTCTCACATTGGTCACTGTCTTCTGCAACTTCTCAACTTTCTGCAGCTGCTGCTTTATTGCAGACCTGGTCCCAACTCTTCTGACAACAGGCTCACTAGCCACTTTGTCATCTCCTTCATCACTTTCTTCATCAACCAGTCTAGACTTCAACACTGGCTTCCCATCTTTCACTAACCTTCTTCTTTTTTCTGGTTCCACTAAGTTTTCTTTCACAAACACAACCTCATCTTCCTCTTCTTCCTCAGTCACCTTTGTATCTTCTGCTCCAAACTTCCTCTTCCTTTTAGGTTCTTCAACTTTCTTGGTTATCTTTTCAACTCCTGACACAACTTCTTTATTTCCTTCTTCCTCAGATTCTGTCCAATCAATCCCTGCCTCATCAGCTTCAGTAGGGTTTGGACAAGCAATAGGCTCTTGCCCCTCATCCCCTGAAGCTTCAGCAATATTAAGTCCACCACCCTCAGGACTTTTTGGCACAGAATCCTTCACACACTCGACTATTCCACTTACATCTTTACTTGACTCAACTGCATCTCTCCTCAGAATTTCAACATTATCTTGTTCCCTAAACTGTTCTTCAATTCTTTCTGCTACATTTAACTTGTCTCTCAACTCACCATCTACAGGGCCTTGCACATCTTCCCTAAGTTCATTCTTTTTACCATCTTGTTCCCCCTCACATGAGTTCCCCCTATCTATTTTGTCTCTTTGCTCATCACCCATTATTTTATCTAGTTCAGCTACTAGGGTTTCAGTTTCTACGATACCAGGACTGGTTATATTGACTGAACCAACAGGTGTAGATGAAATAGGGTCAGGAATTACCTCATGCAATGATTGAGACGAACTTTGGGTAGTGCGTGTTGAGAGAACGGCTCTTGACCTTAACTTCTTAACCAGTTTCTTGTCCCCCTTTTTGAGAAATTTGATGCAAGCCCTTGCGATTCTTTCGGCAAGTGTGGATGGAGGTGGTCTTTCAGACATCTTGAAGAATTTTATGAGAGATTTCTGAGTTTTTGAGGAGTTTTCTGTTTTTAGGGCTTGAGAGGATTTTGATGTTCAACAGAAGTGGTGGGTGAGTTGTGAGGGATTGAAGGAGTGTTGTAGAAGGAGAAGGGTTTTAGTGATGTGACGGTGTCTAGGGAAGGCAAGTAGTAATGAGTATAATGAAAGGCAGCTTTTTGAACTTTTCGAGAACCGGGAAGAGATTTTACGGTTATGAACTTAATTAAATAAGCCCTTTTCAAGAAGTGGGGTCCAAGCAATTCAAAAAGAATTCTATCCTAAAAAGGAATGTGTTCCTATAATTTAGGATGGTTAAGAGAATATGGAAAATCTCCCATGATGCACGTATAATAGACAATATTATTTTCAGTTGTGAATACTATCAAACAGAGTAGGCTGACTGTACCTGGACACGATTCCTCATGTTCAGACTGGTTCCTTCTCAGTACATAGTAAGTTCTTCATGGGATCACATTATTTGTTCCTGGTGCTCAAAACAACTAAACGAGTGTACTTATTCAAGTACAAGGTTAGCCCAGATAGTAATGACAAGTTTCTAGCAGACACATTAAACACTAAACTAGCCAATTACACAGGGAATACCTGCTGGGTCATCCGTGTATTTTGGTCATCCCTAACTCCAACCTGTTCCTCTCGAACTGCACCTTGTTCAAAGCTTTGGTAAATATGTCAGCAATTTGATCTTCAGTCCTGCATGAATTCATAGTAATTAGACCCTTTTCCACATTGTCTCTTAGGAAATGATGTCTAATATTAATGTGCTTGGTCCTTTTGTGTTGGACTGGGTTCTTGGCAATATTCACTGCGCTGGTATTATCACAGAAAATTGGCACTGCTCCACACTTGATACCAAAATCCTCCAGTTGTTGCTTGATCCATAGCAATTGTGAGCAGCATGAAGCGGCTGCCACATACTCAGCTTCAGCAGTTGATAACGCAACTGAGTTTTGTTTCTTTGTAGCCCATGATACCAAGCAAGGACCTAGGAAATGTGCCATTCCTGAGGTGCTTTTCCTGTCCACCAAATGACCTGCATAATCTGCATCAGCAAAACCAATTAGTTCAAAAGTTCCTCCTCTAGGATACCAGAGGCATAGGTCCTGAGTCCCTTTCAAGTATCTCAAGATTCTCTTCATAGCTGTCAAGTGTGATTCATTGGGTTTTGACTGAAATCTGGCACATAGTCCTACGCTGTATACTATGTCAGGCCGGCTTGCTGTGAGATAAAGAAGTGAGCCAATGATTCCTCGATATTTCGTCTCATTTGTCGAAGGACCAAGTTCATCCATATCCAGCTTTGTTCCAGGTGCAATAGGAGTAGTCATTTCCTTTGCTCCTTCCATGTCAAATTTCTTCAGCAATTCCTTGACATATTTTTGCTGATGAATCATGGTTCCTTCCGGTGTCTGCTTTATCTGCAACCCAAGGAAGAAATTCAATTCACCCACCATGCTCATTTCAAACTCACTTCCCATTAAGTCAGCAAATCCTTTGCTCAGCTCCTCATCAGTTGCTCTAAAGATGATATCATCGACATACACTTGAACTACCAGTAGATCTTTTCCTTGCTTCTTGAGAAATAGTGTGTTGTCAATTTTTCCTCTTGAGAAACCATTTTTCATCAGAAAGCCTGAGAGTCTTTCATACCAGGCTCTAGGAGCTTGCTTCAAGCCATATAAAGCCTTGTCCAGTTTGTACACATGATCAGGGAATTCATTGCTCACAAAACCTGGAGGCTGCACCACATAAACTTCCTCATTCAAATAGCCATTTAGAAAGGCACTCTTTACATCCATCTGATATAGTGTGAATTCCATGTATGTAGCAAACGCGATTAGCATCCTAATGGCCTCCATTCTTGCAACTGGCGCAAAGGTTTCATCATAATCTATTCCTTCTTCCTGACTGTACCCTTGAACAACCAATCTTGCCTTGTTTCTTGTGACTATGCCATGTTCATCCAGCTTATTTCTGAACACCCACTTTGTTCCAATTATGGATCTGTCCTTTGGCTTTGGAACTAAGTGCCACACCTTGCTTCTTTCAAATTGATGAAGTTCCTCCTGCATAGCCATAATCCAGTCTGGATCTTCTAGAGCTTCCTTTACATTCTTTGGTTCCAAAGATGAGAGGAAGGCAAAGAATGCGCAGAAATTCTTCAGTGCTGATCTGGTCATAATTCCTGTGTCCAGTTCAGATAAGACATTCTCCAGGGGATGAGAACTTTGATGTTTCCATGGCTTGATCTGAATCTGACTGGAAGAACCTACAGCATTGTCTTGGGTAGATTCTTCTTGACTTTCTAGATTGTCAGCTTCATCAGAAGTTCCCCTTGTCAGATTAACTCCTTCATCTGATGAGACTGTGTTCTCCTTTTCATCTGAGTCTTCCAGTTCATCCATGCTTTCTTCTCTCCTTAAGCCAATCACTTGATCATCTGCATCAGTTTCTTCCATTTCCTTATCTGATTCATCAAACACAACATGCATACTTTCTTCTACTACTTGTGTTCTTCTGTTGAGTACCTTGTATGCCTTACTTTGAGTAGAATATCCCAAAAATATTGCCTCATCACTCCTAGCATCAAACTTTCCCAAGGGTTCCTTGCCATTGTTGTGAACGAAACATTTGCAACCAAAGGGCCTTAGGTGAGCAATATTCGGCTTTCTACCTCTAAGTAGCTCATATGGAGTCTTGTCAAGAATTGCTCTGATGGAACATCTGTTCAGCAAATAACATGCAGTGTTTACAGCTTCAGCCCAAAAGTTTCTTGCTAGTCCACTTGATAGCAACATAGTTCTAGGCATATCCTCCAATGACCTGTTCTTCCTCTCGACCACCCCATTTTGTTGGGGAGTTCTTGGTGCAGAGAAATTGTGATCTATGCTATTCCTTGCACAATACTCAGAAAATTTTGAGTTCTCAAACTCAGTTCCATGATCAGATCTAATACTGATGAGTTCAAGACTTAGTTTTTTCTGAACAACACCAGCCCAGTCTTTAAAGTTCTCAAAAGCTTCATCCTTAGAGGCCAAGAACAAGGTCCATGTATATCTTGAGTAATCGTCAACAATTACGAACACAAACCTTTTACCGCCTCTGCTCTTCACCCTCATAGGTCCACACAGATCCATATGCACCAGCTCCAGTGGCTTTGATGTGCTGACCACTTTCTTTGATTTGAACGACGTTCTCACATGCTTTCCCTTTACACAGGCATCGCACATTTTTATGTTTTCAAACTTCTTGCTTGGCAATCCACGAACCAGTTCCTTCGAGGCCAGCTTATTTAATTGAGAGAGACTTGAATGACCCAGTCTTTTGTGCCACAACTGAGAGTCACTTTCTTGCACATTCAAGCATGTCAGATTGTTTTCAGGTAAGGACTTCAGTGACGCCTTGTATACATTGTTCACCCTCTTTCCTTCCATCACCACTTCTCCACTCTGTAGATTCTTTACAATGCATCCTACAGATGAGAAGCTCACTTCGTTTTCTCTGTCACACAGTTGGGAGATACTTAGTAAATTGTGTCTAAGCCCATCCACATAGTAGACATTTTCAATTGCATGCTCCAGAGATCTCCCAATCTTTCTGATGCCTACTATCTGACCGCTCTTTCCTCCTCCGAAGGCCACACTGCCTCCTTGAAATGCTGCGAATGAGAGAAAATTTCTTCTATCTCCTGTCATGTGCCTAGAACAACCGCTATCAAGAATCCAGCTTGAGTTGTTCTCCCTCACTCCAGCCTGCAAAACAAATTAGAGGTTAACCTTAGGAACCCAGACAAGCTTGGGTCCCTTCTTATGAGAAAATGGATAAATCAGATCTTGTTTGGCCCAATTGGGTAAAACACATTTTTTATTTTTGGCCTTTGCCTTGCTAATGTTAACACACCTTTGTTTAGTATGACCAGTTTCACCGCAAAAAGTGCACAACATGTTACAAGGTAGTCCCACATATTTGCTTTTAGGATTATATGGAGGCAGGGGCTTCTTGAATCCTAAACCTTGTTTTCCTTTGTTTTGATTTTCAAGGACCCAATTTATTGCCTCAGAAGATTTATTCCATTTTGTTAATCTGGTAAGTTCAAGTTTTGAGTTTTCAACCTTTAGATTTAAGATCCTGTTTTTTTCAATTTCCTCATACAGAATTTCATTTGCCCTTTTCAGCTCATCTTCCAAAAAGGTTTGAACTTCACTCATAACTTTCTTACCATTCTTGCTCTCTCTTAACTGATTACATTCCAATTCGAGCTCAGTAATCTTAGAATTTGACACAAGAGTCTGTCCTTTCAAGATGGCATTTGTTTCTTCAAGTTCAATATTCTGTTCCAGGAGACTCTTGTGCTTAGTTCTAAGATTACTCAGTTCTTCAGTTAATTTATCTTTTTCAAGCTTTTCTTTTTCATATCCTTCAATCAGAGTGGCGGTGATCCGAATTAAATTTTCAGAAGAGTATGTGTGTAAAGTTTCCTTTAGATCAGACAAACATACCTCTGCTGAACATCCAGCTTCCTCTCCATCAGTTGCCATGAGGGCAGAGTCCTTCTTGGTGTTGTCGGCTATGTACAACTCCTTCAGTTTCTTCCATATTTCCTTGGCAGATTTACATTCCAGTATCCGTCCAAGCACATCATCTGTAAGTCCTCTTCTTAGATAACCCTCAGCCTTGGAGTTTGCTTGTAGCCAGTCCAGATCTTGAGGATCTAGTTCTTCCACTTTCTTTGGCACCAGGACTCCGTTTACTGCTCTTTTCACAGGAACATGGGGTCCTCTTTTCACAATCAGCCACAGGCTGTAATCAGTTGCCTGCAAGAAATTTTTCATCTGTTTCTTCCAGTAGTTGTAATGAGTCCCATTGAACACTGGTGGCTTTGATGGATCTCTTCCCCACCTGAGTTCTCGAGGATTTTCTTCATCAGAACTAACGTCTGTCATCCCTGCTAGTGCCAGTGGTGAGTCATCATCAGCTTCCTTTTCATGATCAGACTCACTGTCAGTTGGTCCCCATGTGGCATAGAAAGCTTCCTTCCTTTTCCTTCGTTCTGCTCTAAAGTTTGGGGGCCGTCTTGACCTTTTCTTGTCTGCATCAGCATCCTTTGTGGTTTCCTTTTCCTTTTCCTTAGCGGCTCTGTTCTTCATCCATTCTATTTCCCACATCGGGCAGTCCATGACAGCATGGTCCTTCTTGAAGCATTTGAAGCATCCAGAGTAGTCAGGACTGTCAACTATGTTCTTCCTGCTAGAGCTCTCCTTGTTTCCTCGTTTAAAACTTTTAAACCTTCCCAGATTAAGTTTTTGTCTGAGAGCACTCACCATTGCAGCTTCCACTGATTGGAGATCAACATATTCATCATTTTCCTCTGTTGCTTCCAGCGCAAGGGTCTTTTCCTTCTTTGCTGCTGGTTTGGCCTTTGAGTCCTTCATCATCTCATGCGTCTTCAGACTTCCAACCAATTCTTCAAGCTTGATGGATTTCAAGGGTTTGGATTCAATGATGGCAGTCATTTTTGGTTCCCACGCTTCAGGCAACACATTCAGGACTTTGTCAACCATCTCTACCTCAGGTAATTCCATCTCCAAGGATCTCATTTCATTTGTAATTATAGTCAACCTGGTCATCATATCCTGAATCGACTCCTTCTCGCCCATAGTAAACAACTCAAATTGTCTCTTCAACATTCTTCTTTTCGAGTCCTTTACATCGGTGGTTCCTTCGTGTGAAACCTGTAAAGCATCCCATATTTCCTTAGCTGTCTTATACGATGATACTCGATTGAACTCTTCCGGACCAAGACCACATATGACCAAACGCTTGGCCTTGTGATTCTTTTCGATCATCTTATAATCCGTCTCATCAAACTCTTCCTTCAGCTTAGGTTCTTTTGTGGCAGTGGTTCCTTCACCAACTATTTTGGTAGGAATCAGATTTTCTTCAGAGACTATCAGCCAGAGTTGATAGTCTTCAGCACATATGTAGTTCTCCATCCTATTCTTCCACCATGCGTAGTATTTCCTATTAAATTGTGGAGGTCTCAGAACCGACTGTCCTTCAGTAATTGTAGGCGGTGCACTCATTCTGATCCTTCTCAAGGTGTTAGCCTTACAAGAGAAGACCCGCTCTGATACCACTTGTTATACTCTATGCACCTCCTAGAGACACTAGAAGGGGGGGTTGAATAGTGTCTTCCGATTTTCGTTGCAAGAACCGCGTTCTTCTGTGATAGAACAGGGTTCTTCAGTTCTCTTTAATGCTGCCTACTACTTTTCAAACACACCACAAACACAAGGATTTTTACGTGGAAAACTCCTTGCTCAAGGGAGGAAAACCACGACCCACACTCTGGGATTTTGAAACTGAATCCACTAACACACGAGCAAAGTTTCTGATTACAATCTCTGTAACCAAGGGGCTACACTCTAGACCCTAATCACTAACCAAAGCTACACTCTAGCTTTTCTAGTTATCACAAAGGTTTTCACCTAATACATATGCTTCTGAAATAAGCGGATAGGTAAAGAACAATAACAGCTTGATAAGACGACAACTTACAACTCGATGAACCTAGACATAAAATCTAGACTCAATACTCTGCATGCAACTAAGTTGTTTTCTTCAGTATTCTCACGTAGACAGTTCTTTGATTGCCTTTGTATGCTCTCAACTCTCTGTGTGTGAATAACTAATTTCGGCCGTCTCTTCTACTTGAATTTATATGAGTCGTGCAACCCTAGTTGAGTCCTACTGCGAATCCTCTTAATTATGGTAAGTTTGGATTCGCAGTAACTCTTTTCCATGTTGAAGTCTAACTCTTGTTCATACTTTGAAGACACAGCCTGGACACCGCCTCTTTTAGTCTGACTAGGATATGTATACAACCACGCGCCACTACTCCTAGTTCCACAGGGATTTGCAACCCGTAATCTTTTCGATCAAGCGTGCCCTTCATCTCAAGGACTAGGTTCTTCGCATGAACCTCAGTGTCCTTCCTATTTGTCATGCTTCAAAACCAGCTCTCAACAAGTAGAATAGCTTATTTTCAAATGTTTGAGAGGAAGAAAAATAATTAACTGATCTGCCAAGTAAAACAGAAGAATCGGAAAAGCAACCTGCTTCGACAACCTTGCTATGATCTGCTGTGTCGGCTAGCTTCTTCCCATTTATAACAGAAATTTAGCAGAGAACTCATATCCAGGATAACCTTACTTTACTGACCTTCAGAGAGAACGACTTCTTCGCTTCTTCAACCCTTTTTTCCACTTCCTTTTGGTGATTTCTGCCCAACTCACTCATCCTATCTATCCATTTGATCTTCTCTTGAATTGAGACAAGAAGATAGTCGGACGTAGTCAACCTATGGTTTTACGCAAATATTGGAAAAAAGTTGAAAGGTTAATGTTAAGTTAATCTCATAGATAGTAGATTAAAGAACAGTTCAAAGAATGTGAATCTTCAGTAGAGAAATTTGTGTATCTTTTATTTACACTGAATTTCTCCTTGAATAATATATCATTTTTTTGCAGTAAAATCAACCACCGAGATATCGGACAAGCTCTCTTCAAATCAATCAACAATATCAACTATGCTTCAAATTCAAAAATCCTTCGGCATCAATTCCGTAGATCTTTGTAACTGCTCTGTTAAAAATACTTATATTTTAGGCAAATTAGGTGTTCTCTAAAACAAGAGGTTTTCTGAATCTCACACTTACTTTTGCTTACATATAAGTCTCTAACCGAACTAAAAAAACTCTAAGCAACATCAAACCTAATGTTGTATACAACAACTAAATTTAATCCTAACTAGTTGCTATCACCTCCATGAAGCATTTGCTTCCAATTATTTTGTTCGGTAGGTCTACACAGATTTCCAAGACATTAAGAGTACTTCGGGATAACATTAATCCATATATATTATAAGTCTTTCTTATCATCTTTTAGCATATTCCATGTCGGTCGTCCGGCATCTCGGTGACCAAATAAGAGAGGTTTTTTCCACTTTCTCTTCTCTGCAGCACTCTCGGACTGATCACCTTGCTGCAACAAAAACAAGCTTCGCTTGGAAGATTATTCTTTCCCCGCACCTAAATACTGTTATATGTGAAAAGTATATCATGGCCAAAAATATACACATGTTCTCTCAATTTAACCTCAGTTACTCAGGGCCGTCTCAATCAGATTAGGGGCCTAAAGCCAAACCTCACAGAGAGGCCCTAACTTTTTTTTTTTCTCTCAAAAAAAGAAAGATCGTCATATATAGTTTTATTTAAAATCTACTTTTCTCACTTTTTAGATGCGAAGTCATTAATTACCGTTTTATAATCAATTTGTTCTACAATTCCTTTTCAATTGAAAATATAGCTAATCCATTTAATCTCTCTTGAGACATCGTTGATCTAAGATAAGATTTTATCAATTTTAATTTTGAAAATGATAAGGTTATATAATAGTGTCAAAGTAGTATTGGTTGCTTCAATATAATGATTGTTGTTGCAATTGCTTGAATATTTGAAGAAGACACCATAAAGAAAATTTTGATCGTTGTAACTTGTAAGAAGCAAGTTTGTAGAAAGTAGAGAGTTTGAGTTTGTATTTAGAAGACTCAGAATATTCAGTAAGAAAAGAATAAGAATGATTAAAAAAGGTAAATATAGGATGTAGAGCCAACAAAATAGATACCCACCTAAATAAGGATACTACAATTAGGGGGTGTTCACGGTTTGGTTTGGTTGGTTTTTGGTTAAAACCATAACCAAACCAATACAGTCGGTTTTTAAATTCTTATAACCAAATAAAAGTTATATCCATCGAATTGGTTATTGTCGGTTTGGTTCGGTTTGATTCGGTTTTGTCGAGTTTTGAAAAACAAAATAACAATGAAGATAATAAGAATGAAAATAACTTTTTCTAAAAAAAAAAATAAATGATAAAGAGAATTTTTCTTAAAAACGAATGATAAAGAGAACTACAAGTATGTTCTTAATCTTATAGTATTTTGAGCAACTTGAATTTTAACTTAATTACACCTAAATTGTTGCACTCTTGCCACTACAACAAGCCATGGGGCAATTAAAAATAAATATTTAGAACAAAAGAAAGAATTAAAGTATACTTATATTTACACGATGTTTCTGCTTTCGATATGTCATGACTCATATATCAAATTGAACATGCAATGTTTACTAAAAAGACGATGTCAAAACTATAATTTATTTTGGCTTTAGATCTTATCGGTGCGTTTTTGTGTCTGTGAGTCCGATTTTTTACCTAAATTAATATAACTATTAGTTTATTGAATGAGTTGGACTCCTTGGACTAAATGAGTTGGTTTCTTTTTAAAATGGACTTAAAAGTTAGCCACTCTTTCGGCTAAATAGTTGGTTTCTTGTTAAAAAGACTTAAAAGTTAGTCAAAAAGATAAAATCTAAAAATATTTAACCTTCTACAAAATTTATTGAAAATGTATAAAATACTTAAATTACATTATAAAAAATTATTATATTAATATATATAATTTTTCGGTTCGGTTTGGTTATTTCTTCGGTTATTTTTCATGAAAACCAAACCAAACCAAATAATTTCGGTTTTTAAAATTTGAAAACCAATCCAAACCATATCCAAGAACGTATCGGTTATTTTAGTCGATTTGGTTTGGTTTTCGGTTTGGATCGATTTTTAACCAAACCGTGAACACCCCTAACTACAATTACCACAAAAGTAATAATTTTTCCACTCTCCTATTATAGCAAGTTGGCAACGGTCCCCACGTTAATGGGACACGTTATTATGCTCTCCCTTAAATTTTCTTTCAGTGTTGAGATTGAATACACAAGACTTTTTTTTACAATATATATAGTAATACATCTTAAAGAAAAAGTGGGGCCCCAAGCCATTGCCGTAATGGCTTTATGGTAGAGACGCCCCTACTGTTACTTTAAATTTGATCTTACTCCGTCTTATTTGATTCAATATCCATCTTAACATCCGCATTTCTACGTCATTAATCTTGTCGAAACATTAGGCTTTAGATGTCCTACATTCACCCCCAATATTTTCAGTCTCACCACTGTGATAACTTCCATTTCACTTTGTTAGGTATTTTCTTATCACATATAACTTCCATAACTTGATAGGGGTAAGGTCTGCGTATATCTTACCCTCCCCAGACCCCACTTGTGGGATAACACTAGGTACGTTGTTGTTGTTTTTGATATATTTTAATTCTATGTGTTACATCTTTGTCTATCATGCCATTCACCGAGAAGAAAGAGACTAGATATCTAAACTGCCTACATTTAAACACCACAATCTTGTCTAATCTCACTCATCTCATTCTTCTTACAGGGCTAAACTTGCAGGCATATACTCAGTCTTACTTATGTATCCTAAAATCCTTAATCTCTTAAAGTGCTTCTCCATAGTTCCACCTTTTGGGTGACACTCTCTGTTAATTCCGTCAATTAACACTATCATCTGCAAAAAGAAGGAACATCAAACCTCATCTAGTATACAATGGTTAGTTAATCCATAACACATGAAAACATATAAGAGTTCAAGAAATTTATCAAAGTAAAAGCTCACAAAACTTCGAGGGTCACACCTTTCAGATAAAACATTGATCAAGGACAGCCGACCAACAAAGAAGTTGACACAAGCTACTACCTAGACTTTAAAGAGAACTGTTGTTTAGAAAACAAATTCACAAGTATCGTACTAAAAGATTCTATACAAGAGGCTTCTCAAAAGTGACTCCATATCAGAATTCATACATAAAAAGGCCAATCAATTGTCTCCAATCTTATCCTTCACCTAATCAACCAGCATAATCCTTCACTAATTCTATTCATGTTTGACTGATAGTATATGGTACACAGAATAGTCGAGGTGTGCGCCAGCTGGCCCGAACATCACCATTATCCCAGAAAAACAAAAGCATATATAAAAAATCAAAAATCTTTGAGAACATTATGATTTAAGATTGAAATTTTATTAATATCAGCTAAATGCCATGTCCTCGTTTCAAAAGTTTCCATCACTGTTTCCACATCAGTCATTTGCTCCATGCAAATATCTTTGCTTCATAGCTAGTAACCTGTCAATCATAAGCAGGTGCTCTTCAGCATTGACCTATCCAAATTCATATCCCACTAAACTGGTCAGTTCCCATACGTAAATGATCTAAACATGATATTGCCTGATATTGATTCCTTTAGATAGCCTATATGCCAACCAGAGATCTATAGGTCTTTTGAAGCGCAGGAGGCCAAAGATATGAATCAGAAGTGCACTAAAATGTTTCACTAGCCACTCTGAACACCAGCTAGTTGTGAGGGAATGAAGATATTTGATGTATGTATAACACCACAGAAACTTAAGTAGCCATATGCAAGAAAATCTTCAAATAGACAACCAAATGCCAGATCAAGAAAACCCTAAATAATGTAGTCAAACTCAATAAATAAGATATAATATCATCGATGTAGAAGATAGCATCTGGTAATCGGAAGATAAACATCTATACCTACCAATTACTTAATGTATCATACTCCCCAATTGGCCGGGTGTGAGATTCCTCCCTATAGAAAATTGTACCTAAAAGTTTGTAGAGATTTAGGTCATTATCCTTAGTCAGCTCATGGCTGCCAATAGTCATTATAAGAGCAAATATGATACCAACCTCAAAACATCTCTTCAATTGATCTAGCTTTCCTCTAACTATGCCCTATCAATAGAGACAGCAAGAGAGATCAGTGAAGCAGTAATTCCAGAAACTCCCCCCCCCCCCCCCCCCCCACACACACATAAAAAAAAACCACACCTCAATCCCAAACAAGTTCGGATCAGCTATATGAATCATCACTGACCATGTTGTTGCACTTGGTGCACCTATGTAAGACACTAGAGGGAAGGGTGAATAGGACAGGTGTCCTTACCCGATTTAAATTCTAAAACTTGCCGTTAACTTTTATCGCCTAACTTACAAAGAACAAGGTTCCTTGCAAGTTTCACCTATCTCTGAGACTTAAACTTAATGCGGAAACATAAATATCACAGAGATTTTTACGTGGAAAAATCCTTACTCAAGGGATAAAAAACCACGACCCAAACTCTTGGGATTTCAACTCTTCCACTAAAGGAAAACCCGAGCAAGTTTTAGACTACAACGTAATGTAATCAAGGAACTAGAACCCCCTAATACCTAGACCCTTCCAAGCCACACGTTAGCTGGTAAGGTTGCCTCTACTTCACCAAAAGAGTAACCTCTACTATATGCTTCTAAACAAGCTGATAGATTACAACTCAATAGCCTATAACAAAAACTAAAACAACAGACTTAACTATGAAACTGCTCTTTCGTAAGGTTCAGCTGCTCAGCCTCTGTTCTTGCACACAAAGCCTCTCACGATCTGATTGCTCTTGATTTGCTCTGTTGAGATGTCTTTTTGTGCGTGATAATTCTGGCCAAATTAACTTGTATATATAGGAGTTTGACTTAGCCGGATCCAACTAAGTTTAGAACTCCTTTTCCACTTTGGAATCCGTTTCAAATAAAGTTTATCCATAATGCCTTATTTAAAACCTAAGTTAATTTGTCTTAGTTTCCAATCCTTTTTCGTTTAGGAACCACGTCTCTTTTCAGCACCGCTACTCGCTTCTTCTTATCCCGGTAGGATTGGAACTTTGACTCCAGCTGTTCTTTTTCTCCTTCTTCAACTCTAACTCGATTAACCCGTTAAACAGCTTAGTCTTCTTACTTCAACTGTGAACCTTTTCATGGTCCACATAGCACCAGGTCCTTTGTCATCTTCAAAACTCATCATTCAACAAATTCCCCCTTTTTGATGATGACAAACAATGTTGTCTCACCGAGGGTTTATACACACAAGAACCTGTAAAATTTCAAACACTAACCAAGAACCAGGGTAATACAGTTAGGCAAAAAAAAAAAGGTCACAAACATACAGCGAACTAAACAACATCTATCTTCCCCCTTTTAGCATCATCGAAAAATTTCACAGTTGTAAGAACCTGCTCAACTTAGATTAAGTCTAGTTGACTCTAGTACCCAAGGCAGCAAGCCAACCCTTAAACGTCAGGAACCTGTTTCAAACAATAAATACTAGCAACAGAGGATATTTATATCAACATAAGTGTCAAACCGGCTTAAAAACATCCAAACATCATTCAAATATTACAAACCAAAATATAATATTGTCTTAAAACCAGGCCATATAAAGAACCAAGAGGGGACTTGGGAAAGGAACTGGTTCAGAATTGGGGAATATCAGGGATGTTAAAGTGAGCAAGCAACAAGGCAAGGCGACGCGAGTTTCCTTCACGTTCACGCTCCAGCTCCGTATCCAGCCTAGTGTTTTCAGCATTCATCCAGGCCAGCTCATCATTTTGCCTTTCAAGCTGCCTCCTGAACCCCTCAATCCTTCTGTCCATTCTAGCATTCCTTCTTTCCTCAGCATCCTCCTCCATATGCTCTGGTTCATCAGCAGGTTCACCATCCAACACATAGTCACACGATTTCAGAATATTCCTTCCAAACACATCATTGTGGTCCGGCTCAGTCCACCTTCCAACAGGCACCCCAAAGAAATCAAATACCATGCCCAGTAGAAACCCATAGACTAACGCATGTTTACCCAACCCCATGTCAGCTACCCTACCAATGTGCTTGATCATCAATTCAGGCAGATTAATACGAACCTCGCGATCTAGCAGGTCCATATAGGTCATATTCAAAAAGTTGGCCTCACTGCGCCTCTCCGAGCTCTGCAACAGGTTCTTCAGCGCAAATTCAAATATCAACTGGTAGAAGGGTTGCATTGCCTTCTTCTTAACTTGCGTTGCCATTGCTAGCCTCGGTCTCCCTGTAAATTTTTGGGTCACCTCTAAAGCAGACACACCATCTCCTCTTGCCGACCACGAGTTCCTCATGTACTCACTGTAGCCCTGAGAAAGAACACCCAAAATCTCACCAAGCTCCACACAATCAAACTGGATCACCAGCCCCTTGACTATGGTTGTCACTATTCCCTCACTTACTGTGCAATTTGAGTAAAATTCTCGAACCTCTTGCTCTCTCAGCTGTCTAGTTTGATCACTGAACAGGTTCAACCAGCCCTGAGCTCTCAACTTAGCACCAAGCTGAGTCATTCCTTCCAGCTCTAGGACGGTGAGAATTTTTACCCTTCACCAATGGCAGAACTCTAAAGTAAGCCACTCTCCTCTTCTTGTCTTCCTTGTCATCACCTGTCACCAACTTTGTCTTGGAACCTCTTCTACGAACCTCAGGTTCCTCCACAATCCACCCCTGCTGCTCTCAAACAGACCCTCGAGTAACAAGTCTCCTAGCATGACTCGCACTCTTCCTACTGCTTTCTCCCATGCCCTCAGCATCACCAGAACTTCCAATTTTAGAACTACCCACAAATTCTCCTCCCTTTACCAACCTTCGTTTCTTCACAGTTTGTCTCTGTTCCTGAACCACAGGCCTCTTACCCAATCTCCTCTGTTCCTCCACCACCACAATATCCGTCTCACTGGAGGAGCCTTCACTAGCTTGAGGAGTGGGAGTGGCCTCAGGGAACACAGCATTCAAAGGTTCAGTAAAACCTACACCTTCTACATTTACTTCCACATAATCATCAATATCTCTCAGATCTGCATCATCACACTACAAGAAACTTGACATATTGTGGCGACTAAAGTCGCCACTGAAACCCCAAAAGTCGCCACTAAATGTTTATTGTGGCGACCTTGGGGTTGCTGCACTACAAGCCGAAACTAAATGTTTATTGTGGCGACTTCTATTAGTCGCCACAAGAAGTTCATAGTTGTGGCGACTAGCCGCGCCACTAAAAGTAAATACTTACGCCGCAAAAAAAATTCCACAATTTAAATCTTTGATAAGTCGCCACTGAAGAATGAGTCACAGTCGCCACTAAAACTATTACAGTTTCTGTTGCAAGTATTGTCGCCACTGAAGAGTATTTTTGTGGCAACTAGGTCGCCACTAATGCCTCTTTTTTTTAAAAAAAAAAATTTTATAAGTTGTTTAAACCCCTGCTAATTGTCACACTACATTAACATTGTAACAAACAACACTAAGAATAGGGACTTTTTCTATTCAACTATTTTATGCAACAAAATATACAACACTCAGTAATACATTGTAATTATGTATACACATAAAAAAAATAGATCAAAGTGTCTTCGGACTTCTTCTTGGCCAACATCATTTCCATTGTTGATGAACCTTTGTCACTGCTATTTTTTGGAAAAAAAAATACTACTGATCATTTCTATAAGTCCACAACAGTAAGCAACTCTTTATTTATAGCACATCGAGCAAATTATTGAACAAAAAATATCCTCACTCGATTAGATGACCACAACAATATTCATAAGATGAATTAAAAATAATGTGTAATACAGGGACATTAATTAAATACTACTTGTCCAATAAGGAAAGTGTATTTAGTCCAACTACAATACCTCTAACTACAGAAAACAAAGAATATAAAGATAGTCTTTTTTAGCTTTCAGGAACCAGAGTTGAGAAAATTAGAATGGAAGAAACACAATGGATACCTTGAAAGTGTGGGTAGAAACTCCAATATAACCAATTGCATTGTCCAGAATAATCTCCACACAGAAGATTTGGTGTAAACAAGTAACTCTGTTAGATCTTTAAAAAATATACAAGGCATAGGTTACATCGATTTAATTCAACAACACATGCCTAGATAGAGAGAAAGAAGACGACAGTATTCTAGTTAAAAGATTTTCAGTACTTAAGCACGACAAAAATAAAAAGTAAAAAGGGGAAAGTAGAATGAAACACCTCATTTGAATGACCTGTGATAGCCAAGAAAAGTACTAAAAATAGTAGACAATTAGCTTTGATGGTGGAGAAATTGTGGAAGAAATTAGGAAGCAAACTTATCCCAAACTTTATGAAGAAGAGAAGTAAACGGTTAACAGAGGGAGAAGAAGAAAGAGAGCTGAAGAAAAAACATAAAATCTGCAAGTGAATAACGTAATTGATATCACTACCAATTAGCTGCATCAATCTGGTCACTCCAATATGCACTATCCAGAAGAAACTATTAAATTGATAATACATTAATATTTCAAAAATAGATCTATTGATTACAAGTGCTTGATCTCCTCGCAAAAAGAATAAATTCCATCAGAATAAACTACAATCTTAATAGATTGCTTTGCTGAGGATTGCCTGTATTCTTATACCGAGTACTTGCGTGCAACTGCTGGTCATACTTATCTTTTTCCATGTTTCGAGATGGACGTTATCAAACATGGAAAAGAACATCTGAAGACTATTAAATCGCTCATCTTTGCACATTCATACATATCGAAAAAGTAATATTTCATAAATGTGATTGGATTCATGAAACAAAAGAATCCATTCAATAAAATCATACTTGTAAAGCCATTTAAATATCACAAAATCGATTAACTTCAAACTTTTATGAGCTATCCTCTACCTACAACCTAATCCCCTAGGACCATAGTCGTTTCTATGCTAGTCCTAACTGAAAATGAAGAAGCATCAGTAATGAGCACAAACTGCTTTAACATAGAAATAAATAAGTATATAAATAGAATTCGAATAGAATATAATACATAATTATAGAGTATTACTTTCACCATGTAAAGAATCCACTCTTATCCGTATTTACAATCATGAGAAAAGCCATGACCAAATCGCCTGATGAGTAGAATATATCTTTTAAAGTCTTAGGCAGTCTCTTTGCATTAGTACAATTGTAGAAATGATCAAGCAATCTATATTTATATCAAATACTTAAAGACAAACACCCTATAACTAAAAAAGGCAGAACCAAAGCTGATCTTATAATAATAAAAATCAATAATAACTATTAATTTTATTAAACAAAACAAACATCATGTCCACACATGTAGTACAGCGATGGTTGTTAGGTCTTTTTACATTCCAAAATTTAACAAAGAATGCCAGTAGGAGAAGACACACAATTTATTGGTGCAAGAAGAATAGATTGGGAAGGGATGGTTTGTTCGAAAATATTCTTAAATTCATGTTAGAATTGATTGTGAAAGTTTGAGGTGGACTCCTGGGAATCACATGTACCAGAGATGTTGGCAATGAAAATAGCACAATATCTATTGGACAATTCTAAGGACACTCAACTTTACACACATTTTGCTATACAGTGTTTTAATGCCGGATTAGATCATAGTGGTGGAACTTATGATGATATTACTGTCATAGTGGCACATATTTTGCCTTTATAGTGCTCTGCCTTTTGATACAACTTTGCTGGAGCAATTAGAGCTAGCAATTCTTAATAGTTATAAGAAATAGGAAGGGGTAATACTTACTTGAGAAACGAGCATATGTAAATTATATGATTATTTCATTTGATCACTATTGATTATTGCTTCATGATAAAACTGAATTAATTCTCCTTTTAAGAACACCCGATATTGAATTATGAACCAAATACAGTTAGCATCCGTGTCCCAAAAAAATAATCATGAACTAGAGTTCATTAATACCTTATATATGGTTGAGTTGACAATTGTCGATTATGAGCATTCCTCACTGCTTTCGTTCTTCCTGAGCAACAATACCTATATTTCACCAAAACTCATCAAGCATTAATGGCCATAGAACAATCAAATAGTAGCACTTTCTCTAATTATCTCCATTAAGCATGTAGCATTTTCTTAGAAGAGTGTCATATAAATTGTTTTGGAGGGAGTGTATTATTGTATTCTTTTTTTTTCAAAATCAAACCGTCGAACTATTTAATGCAAGACCTCTTCATATTGCTGATATTTGTCTAAAAATTTTGTAACTGCTATATTCAAGTGTTGTTATAGTAGGTATAATAGCATTTAACATTTAGAACTCATTTGATTGTATCAAGTTATGTCCACAGATGCCACTATATGTCTTCTCCCTATATTTTAAGTCTGACTAAACGTTTGCATGGGTTCATTTCATTATGCAAAATATGTGGTCTCCCCCCTTTATCTTTCCCATATATGATGGGCGGATTTACCTTCATACCAACGCTTTCATCCAACACTGTTGTATCAAAAATATTTGCAATGTGTATATAAAATAATAAGCAAAACAACTAGTATGAGTATAAATGTGCAAAATTACACTGCTAGAATCAAAAAGTGCTCACTGGTTTGCTGGTTAAGGCTTTGAGTATTCATCCATAAGTTTTAAGGTTCTTAGAACCTAAATCTTATTATACTACTAAAAGTGTTGGTTCATATTTAATATTTGTTAAATTTTACTAGTAGTTTGTCACATATATATTTATGCTTCGTGTCAACGATACTGAGTTCAACTTTCCGCTTGTGATATCAACAGCTTATAAATTATGATCATCATTTATCACACACTTCCTCCTTTTGGTTACAATCCATGCCTGTCCATTGCAAGTTCCTAGTGGAATTCCAGATATATCAGGCACTAGTCACAGAGAAGACCAACTGGCAACTGACACATTTAACTTATACTCCCTCTGTCCCAATTTATGTGTCACATTTTCTTTTTTGGTCTGTCCCAAAAAAAATGTCACACTTCTTTATTTGTCAACTATTTAATGCACTATCTCTATTTTGCCCCTACTGGACCCTACTTACTTTAAAAGCCACAAACAACTTTTTGATTACTATAATCTTTTTTCTCTTACTTTTTCAAGGATAAATTTGATCATTTACAAAATCAACTTCTATTTCTTAAATTTCGTGCCAAGTGAAATACCGCCACATAAATTGGGACGGAGGGAGTAATAAAGAATACTTGCTCGCAAATTGTGTTTACACAAATTATGTAATATTAACCTCAAGAGTTCAAAACTAAAATGAGAATATATATCACTTAACCATAGTTATATGGGAAATGTATTTCTAAAACAAATGTCTTGCATCTATTGTTGGTGTAAACATCCCTTTGTAGATCAGTTGTATCCTTAATCTCAGTATTGTACCTAGAGCCAAACCAATAATAGCTCATTTTACTATCTATTACTCTGCTACAATTCTTTCACTTGTTCAAGTGAATAAAAATGTATTAGCTAGCTCCTTGGATAGGCTAAAGAGAAAACATTCTGTCATTTAATGTAGCATTCCAATAATTGGAATATCCAACCAAAATTGTGGCACTTGATTTGTATCATTTTCAGATTTCCCAATTGATTGCGAAAACCATTGAAGAGAACCCCCGTTTGCAACTGCATCAATCTTCAAACCTACAAGTTTAGTAAGCGCCAGTTCTATTTGTGTTTGAGATTGTTGCAAAATGAATGTAGACTCCTTTTTATATAGTGTACATAATAGAATACTCTTAGGGATTCATAGCATAATTATAGGATTTTCTTTTGATTCTTTCCATAGTTAGAACCCTATGTACATGTATTTATATCTTTCACTAATTGGAATAATACATCAAGTAATTCTCCCAAAATACCTTGTTAAGATTACATGGTATCAGAGCCGGTACGTCTGCTTCGCCGGTGTTAATCGGAAAACTCACTGGAGTTATCTTGGCAATGTTTGAAAGTTGCAAACTTGTGTCACCACCTAGTTAGGAAGGACCTCCACCATCCGATCAACATAAAATCCAAAATCCGGCGGCCGGAAGGGACGTGAGTGGTCCACACGCGCCGGCAACATATTTTCCGGCGGACTGCTGAGGTGGCGCGTGTGGGCGCGTGCACGAGGAAAATTGGATTTTGTTTGTTGCTCCGACTTCGGATTTCCATTTCCAGCATACTCCCGGTATTAATTCTTCCAGTCAAGGTCTGTTTCGAAGTTGTTTTCTCTCGGGCTTCAGATTTGCTTCAACGATTCTCAGTTTGCTCTTATTCTGGTTATTCTTTGTTCCTGCTTACTGCGTCAGTTGCTGCTGCAATTTGGTATGTTGCTTTGCTCATATTTTGGTTCAAGAATTTGGGGTCATACAGGTGTTTCAGTTCTGATTCTTTAGATTTGAAGGATAATCTTCTATATTGAACTTGGTACTTTGGTTTGGCAGAAGGAATTCTTTTTACTGTTTGACATTTGAAATCCTGTGTCATCCTCATTTGAGATACTCTGTTATTGAAGACTGGCTGGTCCTATTCTGGGCTTTGTACTTTTGTGGGTGTGGATTGATTATCTTATTAGTCTTGGAGTATAAGTGGAGATATTTCTTGGTACCAACACTTTGCTAGAAAGATGTCTTCTGTTACTACTCTTGCTGAGTCCGGTAAAATATGTCTTATTTCTTCTTCAAATAGATGGGTGATTGATTCTGGTGCCACAGACCACATGACAGGTAATCCTAATATCTTTTCTTCCTTTAGATCACACAAAGCACCATATTCTGTGACTGTAGCCGACGGGTCAACCTATAACATTGTGGGATCAGGGACTGTTGAGCTCACATCCTCTATTACCCTTTCGTCTGTGTTAAGTCTACCTAACCTCGCATTTAATTTGATCTCTACAAGTAGACTCACCAAAGATTTAAATTGTTCTATATCATTTTTTCCCGATCATTGTTTGATTCAGGATGTTGTGACGAAGAAAACTATTGGTAAAGGATATGTGTCTGCTGGCCTCTATATCTTTGATAACCAGGTGCCTAAGTCTGTTGCTTGCTCTAGTGTTACTTCTCTAATGCAAGCACACTATCGGTTAGGACATCCATCTCTCCCCATGTTGAAAAAGCTTTGTCCTCAGTTTTCTAATATTTCGACTTTGGATTGTGAGTCATGCCAGTTTGCGAAACATCATCGTACCTCGTTAAGTCCAAGAATTAATAAGAGAGCCGAGTCGGCTTTTGAGTTGGTTCATTCTTATGTTTGGGGCCCATGTCCTGTTGTTTCCAAAACCGGACATAAATATTTTGTCACTTTTGTGGATGATTTCTCTCGGATGACTTGGATTTACTTTATGAAAAGTCGTTCTGAAGTGTTTACCCATTTTTGTGCCTTCTGTGCTGAAGTCAAAACTCAATTTAATGCTTTTGTGCGCATACTAAGGAGTGATAATGCTAAAGAGTATATGTCAGCCTCATTCCAGTCCTATATGAGAGAGCACGGGATGCTGCATCAGACGTCTTGTGTCGATACACCCTCTCAAAATGGAGTTGCTGAGAGGAAGAATAGACATCTACTTGAGACAGCTCGAGCACTTTTGTTCTAAATGAAGGTCCCTAAACAGTTCTGGGCTGATGCTATCTCTACAGCTTTTTTTCTGATAAACTGGATGCCCTCTGCTGTGCTTAATGGTGGTATACCATATAATATTCTATTTCCAAACAAGTCACTATTTCCGATTGAGCCCCGGGTATTTGGAAGCACGTGTTACGTTCGTGATGTCCGGCCATGTGTTACCAAGTTGGACCCTAAGGCATTGAAATGTGTTTCTCTAGGCTATTCTCGCATTCAGAAGGGCTATCGTTGTTATTCTACTGAACTTGGAAAATATTTGGTGTCAACTGATGTGACATTCTCAGAGACTACACCATTTTATTATGCAGCTCCTATTTCTACAAGTCAGGGGGAGGATGATCAGTGGTTAGTCTATCAAGTCACTCGAGCTGATAAATCAAATGACGTAGTTCCTGGATCTCCTACTATATCTACTGAGCACCATTCAGCTGATATTCCTCCAGCACCTGCTGTATCTGATGATTTTGTTCCTGAACATGAGCACCAATCAGCTGTTGTACCTCCTGCACTTGCTTCATCTGTTCCAGCTAGACCACCAATTGTTCAAGTATACTCAAGGAGACGAGAGACCGATGCTACATGTTTTGCACCGGCTCCTTCGTCCTCAGACCCCTCTCCACCTGCTTCTCCAGAAGATCTTGATTTTCCTATTGCTCTTCGCAAAGGTACACGTACTTGCAAATCCACATACTCCGTTGCTAATTTTGTGTCTTATGACCGCTTATCCCCTGCATCTAGATCCTTGATTGCTTCTCTAGACTCCATCACTGTACCAAAAACACTGAAAGAAGCTTTGAGCCATCCTGGTTGGCGTGATGCAATGTTTGAAGAGATACATGCCTTGGAGGAAAATCACACTTGGGATTTGGTAAAGTTACCTAAAGGAAAGAAAGCAGTTGGATGTAAATGGGTCTTTACGGTCAAAGTTAACCATGATGGTTCTGTGGCCAGGCTTAAAGCTAGACTTGTGGCTAAAGGGTATGCTCAGACGTATGGTGTGGATTACTCAGATACTTTCTCTCCGGTAGCCAAACTCACTTCTGTCCGCTTATTTATATCATTAGCTGCTTCTCAGCATTGGCCTTTACATCAGTTGGATATCAAAAATGCATTTCTTCATGGGGATCTCAGAGAAGAAGTGTATATGGAGCAACCACCTGGTTTTGTTGCTCAGGGGGAGTATGGGAAGGTTTGCCATTTGAAGAAATCACTGTATGGCTTGAAGCAGAGCCCCCGAGCTTGGTTTGGCAAGTTTAGTAAAGTCGTTTGTGAATTTGGGCTGAAGAAAAGTAGGTGTTATCACACAGTCTTCTATAGGCAATCAAGAGCTGGCATTATCCTCCTTGTTGTATTTGTTGATGACATTATAATTACTGGAAGTGATTCGGCAGGAATCTCTTCATTAAAATGTTTCTTGCAGACCAGGTTTTACACGAAAGACTTGGGCCAATTGAAGTATTTCTTGGGAATAGAAGTCTCTAGGAGCAAGAAGGGAATTTTCTTATCCCAGAGGAAGTATGTTCTTGACTTGCTTGCTGAAACTGGAAAGTTGGTAGCTAAGCCTTGCAGCACTCCAATGGTTCCTAATATGCAGCTTATGAAAGATGATGGTGATCCTTTCGATAATCCAGAGAGATATAGGAGATTAGTTGGAAAGTTAAACTACCTCACTATGACTCGTCCAGATATTGCCTTTGCAGTTAGCGTCGTTAGCCAGTTTATGTCTGCACCTGCAGTCAAACATTGGACAGCCCTGGAACAGATCTTATGTTACTTGAAAGGAGCACCTGGACTTGGCATATTATATAGCGATAATGGACATTCTCATATTGAGTGTTTTGCAGATGCAGATTGGGTTGGATCAAAGATTGATAGGAGGTCCATTACTGGCTACTGCGTTTTTGTTGGTGGAAATTTGGTATCATGGAGAAGCAAGAAACAAAATGTTGTGTCTCGCTCCAGTGCAGAATCTGAATATAGAGCTATGTCGCAATCCACATGTGAGATTATGTGGATACACTATCTTCTGACTGAAATTGGAGTCAAGCATCCTATTCCAGCAAAACTTTGGTGTGACAATCAATCCGCTCTCCATATCGCCTCAAATCCAGTGTATCATGAAAGAACCAAAGATATTGAAGTTGACTGCCATTTTATTCGTGAAAAGATTGAGGAAAATTTGATCTACACTGGCTACGTGAAGACAGGAGAACAACCTGCTGATTTGTTCACAAAAGCATTGAATGGGACTAGGGTTGATTACCTTTGTAACAAGCTGGGCATGATCAATATCTATGCTCCAGCTTGAGGGGGAGTGTTGCAAAATGAATGTAGACTCGTTTTTATATAGTGTACATAATAGAATACTCTTAGGGATTCATAGCATAATTATAGGATTTCCTTTTGATTCTTTCCATAGTTAGAACCCTATGCACATGTATTTATATCTTTCACTAATTGGAATAATACATCAAGTAATTCTCCCAAAATACCTTGTTAAGATTACAGGGATGAAACTCAAAAATGAGGAACAGGCAGTCAGAAGGATCAACAAATGAAGCTGATATTATTCTAGGTAAGAGTACTATATTCCTAGACTAAAAGAACTCAAAGTCGAGATAAGTACCCCCAGAATTCACACCTGTCCCTTCCATTCTTTTATTAGTACTGCCAACAGGCCCAACACTAACAGGTTTCACTTGCTTAAACATCCTAGGTACCTCTGCTTCAACAGGTCTTGGCACTTCAGGTGGTGTACTGCAGCGAATCAGGGCCCAATTAACACCTTCAAAGAAAGGGTGCTGCTTGATCTCAGTTGCTCCTCTTTTTACCCCTAGCCGGTGTTGAGGCTCTTTAGCGAGCAGGCCACGTATCAGATCGCGGCTGGCATAGCTCGTTGCAGGAGAATCTGGAAACTTGAGCTGCTGCCCTACTACATTGAAAAGAGTTGCCCTGTTTCCTGATCCCTTAAATGGAGTTTTACCATATAGTAATTCATGCAGAAAAATGCCAAATGTCCACCAGTCAACTGCACTGCCATGCCCTTCTCCCTTGATAATTTCAGGCGCTAAGTATTCATGAGTCCCAACAAATGACATTGACCGTGCTGCAGTAGGTTCTGCAACTAGCTCAGGCATAGTATTAGCAAGACGCCCTGGCTCAGATCGGAGCTTTTCTAATCTTTTCTTACTCTTTTGAGGAAATATTCGGGGGAGGAAGCATGCTGGTTGAATGCATACAGATTTGGGCTCAATACAGGCTGGCTGCACACAGAATGCGGCTCCTCGTTTAGAGGGATCATCAGATGACCTTATGACCATAGGTGAAACTGCACATTTTAGGGATAGGTCAAAATCCGAAAGCATGATGTGGCCATCGTCACGTACTAGAACATTTTCAGGCTTTAAGTCTCTGTAAACAACACCGAGCATGTGAAGATATTCGAGTGCCAATAGAACTTCTGCTGCATAAAACCTGTTGCATAGACGGAGTTTATTAAAACTTGAGATAAGGAACTCAACAACTCAATAATAAGCAAAACTGTCGAGATTCTCCAAAGCCCTAATGGAAAAAGAAAAAAGTAAAAACAGCTAGAATAAAATGTCCTCTGATTATATTACTAGGTCAATTGTTAAATCCTACCCATAAAACAACAGTTACTATGTTTCTCTCTCAAACTACTTAGCATTGACTGCATGAGTCCTCAAGATTCATTTCACTCCACTTGGACCCATTCCATTCTATTACTGGATAGTTTTGTATTTTGAGACAGATTAGGAGTTCTCTAACAGCAGAGGTTCTATACATTTTCTATGACATTACAATTTGACCAAACCAAACGGACTCCAAGCAAACATCAGCCTAATGTAAGTGTACCAACACAAATCCCATTTCGTAAAGTTTAGACCATATCTTGATTTGTGTGTATCATTCTTGTGAGGGGTCATGCTAATCTTCTTCTGTTTTGCACTCAATGACAGGACAAAGGAAAATTCATACTTGGGCACCCTCAAGCTTGGCCTAACTCCACCCCAAAAGCTAGCTCAAAGGGAGGATTTTTGACCAAGCTTTATATTTGGGCAAGTTGCCCTTTACTTCACCGGTGTGGGACAACACCGCATTCCTTAACACAAAACAACTATATGTTCCTAGAAAAATCAAAACAGTACGGTGAGATAATAAACATCTAACTTAGTCCAAGTTGGTGTTAGCCTTAGAGAGCCTCAATACATTTTCTATGCCAGGAAGGAGAAAAGTTGAACCAAATGGGGCATTCTATGTCAGCAAATATGAAATATTATTTATTACTAAGCTACAATGCTTATGGCATGACTAGTAATTAAAGCTGCAAAATTTTCAGTAGACTGGTGTATGACTAATGGAAGCATATCAACTAGTCAAGCACCACTGCCGAATTAGCACAGCAATATAGTACCCGAATTTCTTTTCATTTTGCTTCATATTCTGTAATATCTCTTTGTTCATTCAAAATATGAAGGTGCTAATCAAGAATAACATCTAGATGAAAAGAAAGAACCAGAAGACACACAGAAAAGCATTAATTTAGAGGCAAGACACCATGAACTGTGAATGAACAGGAACCTTTAAAAGCAAGAAAGTACTAGTTCAGAAAATCTCTATTTCTCTAAATAATAGTACATACTTCAAGGATCTTAACACATTATAAGCATTCGCCATACGACACTGAAAAAGAAATTGGGTAATAACCATGAAGAAACTATCTACTTTCTCCACCAATACTACCACCCAAAACAATTAGAAAAGCAAAATGTCAAGTCAGTTATTTTCCCGTATCATGCATACTGCCAGCTTAGGAGTTTCACTAGAGAGAGCAAATCAATGAACCAGTAAGATGAATTACTGCATCTTCCATGGCAGTGCAAACATTTACAAACCTGTGATTCAAGAATGGGCTTTATACCATATAAGGAATGTCAAATTAATAGAGGATTACGCTTATGTTTGAAACTTAGATGCGAGAGCTTATCAGAACATGCTTAGAGGAGGTTCGTCTTTTTGTAGCATATTAGCGAGATGAATGGCACAAGCGTACCTTGCAGCATATTCTGAAAAATGCCTTCCAGGCTGTCGTTGTCGCAGAGTATGTAGATCTCCTCCAGGGCAATATTCCATGACTAAACATGAAAATCTGTCAGTCTCAAAATGAGTGTACAAGGTTGGTAAGAATGGGTGGTCTAACAGCTGAAGGATTTCTCGTTCTGTCTGTGAACGGGTCAACTTCTTCCTACTTGCAAGCGATGCCCTATCCATCACTTTCATTGCAAAATCACAGTAAGTCCCATTGAGCTCAGAGAGATAAACAGTGCCAATGTCACCACAACCAAGTCTTTTCAGTAACCTAAAGTGACTCATGCCTAATATGCCATCACGTGACCTTATTGTAAGAATAGCCTTCCATCTGGGATCATTCCCTTTGTGAGGCTTACTGGCACTGCCAGTAAGGTTACTCCAGTTACTATCATCACTAAGTTCACTGCTATCACTTGCTCTGCTAAAGCTAGTCTCAGCACTTTCTAGTGAATCCCCCTGAATGCTCAGTTTTGTGCTCTCAAAGTTTAGGTCCATGCTAAGCATTCCATCGCTCATTATCCCATCACTCCTATATGTGCTTGTGCAGCTATTAGCGATGCTCATAGCTTTGCCAATGCCAGTACTATCAATGCTACTATGTGGACTGACATTGCTGCTTGAGGGTAGTGATGCATCCCATACACATTCTTTTTCTTCAGAATGAGGTGGTAGACTTGCTTCTGTCTTTTGAGATGCACGAGGAACCATAAATGGAGAGGAGACGACATCATTTGGGTTCTTAGCCCATCTCTCTGCAGGTGAACGAAGAAACAGACTTGATTTTATGTTAAGAGCTTGGATGGGAATATCATCCAAGGAAGGACCCTTCAGAGCCATACTCTTCAGTAAACAGTTACCATCTGCTTTATTCGGACCAATTGGTGCATAGACTGGTCTCATTAAGTCAGTATCAACTGGTTCTGGAGGATGACTTACTCCGTGGAATGAAGTAGAGCCACTATCTTCAAGTGAATCATCACTTCGCCTGATTGTTCTAGCATCAAGCATAAGTTCCTCTTGCTCCTGATAGGACTTGTTTCCTTTCCATGTTTGAAGAGGAACAGCTAAGTCCAAATCAAGAAAGTTATCCTCATTGAATTTAGTTCCCGCCTCTTTTTTGGAGTTTGAGTAAGTATTTGTCTTCTTTTCCTCAATAAGGTACTGTGCTGGTGGTTTTTCTGATTCAGGCGCCCTTTTCATCTCTGATTGCTATATATCATCACCACTCACCAGTATCTCAGTAGGAGAATCTCCGCGGAACTGAAAAATCAATAAGAGTTGATCCATACATGAATACACCACGAATAAAAATTTACTAGGATCGTTTCCCATTAGAACTATGCTAGTACTAAAGCTGTATCTTATTTAACAATCATCAAAAGAACCAGCACATTGCATATGACCACATATAAAAAGGGTAATTTAACTAAAAGAATTCATTTTTCGATCATCTATGAACACACAAACGTATGACACATTTTGCAATATCTTCATTTTTCAGATATCAGTCCTTAGTGCACTATGTAATTAGGTAATTAATAGAACTGAGAGCCATACTGTTGTAGAGCCGAAACAAATAAACAAAATGTTGCTGCGTTTAAACTTTTCAATGAGATGATTCATATTAAACAATATGTTATCAGAGCAGAAAGTTCTTAAAGAGTCAATTCTCACTGTCATGCATCAACAAAGTATTTCCCTGTACTTGACCCGAGAAAAAAAAATAAGAACTGCATATTAAGGGACATGATGCAAAGTTAAAAGAAATAAACAAGTGCCCGAATTATCTTATAGATGAGGTATTCACATAATTCAACACAAATTACTTGTTACTTTTTTTACATTTCGTCCTATTATTTTCATTCCTCAGCATTTAAGTGTAGAGGGAAAAAGACGAGACATTGTATCGACAGACATCCAAACATAAACAAACAGACACCCAAGTCCACAACATATCACCTCTAGAATCACCTAAATATTTCAGGAAATCTCGACGGTCCCAAGTGGTTCCAGAGAGAAATAATTCTCAAGAAGTTGCAGGAATCAAGCAACTGAACGAAAAATGACGATATGCCTCAAATCCCCTAGTGATGATAAAATCGTCTTAAGACAAAACTATGCTAATGATATGAGCGTAACGTGTGGTGATGGGTGGTTTAGGCACACTTCACAGGTTCGAACAGTATAGACAAAAACATGGTATTTAAGTGGAGAAAAATAGAAGAACTTGCAACTAGTCCTCATTAGATAGAATGCTGCAAACACATTCCCTTCTTCTCACCTTACACTGTCTTTTCTAAAGTCATTGACATAAAATTTTACTAGTAAAAGCAACTGCTTTTAATTTACTTTGATTCTACGCAAAATGCTAAAATGCTACAATCAAAATTCAAAAAAAAAATAAACAAATAGGTTCTTGAAAAGAGAATCAAATTGAACCAACATAACAAAAAGAATGACAAAGCCAAATAAGCAAAGAAGCAGAATGTACCACTAGTAGTAGCCTGATCTGAATTGTCTCCCACTCTTCAACAATGTGAAACAAGAAAGCTCAAGCTCAAGTGCTTAATAATTCTCTTTGTTAACTGTTTCACGTAGACACACAGTGGTAATTTGTCAGTAATAATTAAGTACTCTATATTGCTTGCTAGTATAGCAGTAGCTGCTGAAAATGTGAATATAGCCGTTCTATTTTAGGCTACAAATTGACATATAGCCGTACTATGGAGTAGATTTTTGCAGCTTTTACTTTCTCTTTCTTTAGTGGTTTGCTTTAGTCATGTGTTTTACTGGTGATGGACCGATGACACACTGTAAAAGTGTTACTCCCTCCGTCCCAATTTATGTGGCACCATTTGACCGGGCACGGAATTTAAGAAAATAAAGGTTGACCTTGTTAAGTATCAATTTTACCCTTGAAAAAGTAAGAGAGAGTGTTGGTAGGTTTAAAAGTATGTAGGGCCCAACAAGGGTAAAATAGAGATGATGCATTAAATAGTTGTCAAATAAGGAAAGGTGCCACTTATTTTGGTACAAACAAAAAAGGAAATGGTGCCACATAAATTGGGACGGAGGGAGTAGTATATTTTAAGAAACAACAATAAGGGCCAGTTTGGAAAGCCAGTCTATAATTTTTTTTTTTTTTTATATTTATTACAAATTCTAAAGCCACTCTATAATTGAATTTGAGTGTAATGGGATGTAATTAAACAGTTTTGGTATACTTGAGTATTTACTTGGTCAGCATGTAATTATGTGTAATTGAGATGCGTAATTACACTCTACAATTCTTAGGGGAGCTGAGAATTGCACAGAGTTACTTTTAAATTTCTAGCATCTTTGTGTTTATTTTAAGTGTAATTTTTTTAAATTTCTTATTTTATTTTAATTTTTTTAATTTATATTAAATATACCACTTCTTTTATATAATTTCTCTTTTATTTTTTCTTCTTATTTCCTTATCTTTGTTTTTCGTTTCCACGTAACCTTTTTTTTCTAACTTTGAATGTTTATTTTATTTTTTAATATATCATATTTTTTTTATTATTTTTCTTTCATATCTTTCCTTCTTATTTTCCGATCTTTACTTCATGCAACTTCTTTTTTCCATGGTGATTACAACATTAGCTCTCTTTTATTTTTTAATTTTTTTCTTTTTATTTTCTTTAATTATTTTTAAAAATATACTATTTATTTTACAGTATTTCTCTTTTATTTCTTTTCTTCTCACTTTTTGAGTTTCAGCCTTTACTTATTGTGGTCTAGTGTAAGTTTTCAAATTTTATTTCTTCGTTATTTTTTTTTATTTTATTTTTTTTATTTGGCTTGGATGTGTTACTATTCTAATTTTTTGAAATTTTGTCTCTTGATCTTAGAAAGAATGAGTTATTAATAAAATTGAGTTATATTGGGCGATGTCAATAATTTTAAATTTTATTGTTGGATGAGGTTAGACTTGTATGTTTTTCTTCTTTTTTTGTCATTTCACATGCATGCTATTTATTTTTTACTCACAAGTGATATATAAATTTTCATCAAATATATGAACAATGATATGGTATTATACTTGTAAATAATATTTTTATTTTTTTCAAACAAGTACTCCTTAATGTTTCTTGAAAAATGTGTGGTTTCCACTTTAATTTTTTAGTAATTAGGTCAATTTTATTATTTAATTATAAGTTAGAAGTTATTTTTAATATCATTAGTTATAAATTTAAATTATTTAAGACCATATCTTCAAGAACAAATATATCGCGGATAACTAATGATAAATAGAATTTAGTATTTTTTATATACATAAATTTATCAAGTTTTAATGTCAAATTATTTGCAATTAACTTTTATTTTTAATAAATATTAAAAGATCTAACTGTGCAATTACTCTTGTGCAACCGAACGGTACTCTTGTAATTACACTGCAATTATACTATGGCAAACAAACAGGACTTCGTAATTACTCTACTGTATAATTACTAGGTTGTGTAATTCCTTTGCAATTACACCAAATCCATTCGAGTATGCATTTATGAAGTTGTAGAGCTGAGGGTCGATATGTAACAGCCTCTCGGCTGTAATCAAGGTAGGGGTAAGGTTTGTATAAAGTATGCAGTTATGAAGTAGCAGAGGTCTGTAACACACTTACTAATTACACTAACACTTGTTGTACTAATTACACTTACTTCATCTCCTTAGTTGTTTTAATAATCTGCCGTCCTTAATCATGTTATATGATCCTATATCTGATTTTAGAAACACAATTTAATTAGTTTTGGGTTACAAGCAATATGTTGTATCAAGATTGCAATACCTGAATGAAGTACAAAAATGACAATGAAATAAGAAGACAAGAACGTAATGTTTTGATATTCAATAGTTGAGAATACAATTTTACAGGGTTTCGACTATATTTGTGAATGCATTTACATTGATAGCTATTTATAGCAAATAGGCTTGAGATAATTGTTAGTATTCACTTGCCCACTCCTCCACACTTAGATCGTGGGTGCCCCTTATCATGGGGCTGAGATCGTGGCTTTCAGTTACACTGGAGTTGAACCGCTTGCCTCTGCGCCTTGATCCATCTACCTCGGGTCCTCGAACCATTTGTCTGTCCGACGCGACCGTATTCTGTGACTCGAGCGGTCTTGATAACGGGGCTTAGCATCGGTCATCCTTATATCATTCTCGTGGATAGCACATGATTCATCTAATTGTCGCCCCGAGCTTTACGCCCTGGCTGCCACATATCAAAACTATAATTTCACCAATACAGATAGTCCCTCACTCCTAGAGCAATTGTCAAATTTCTCGAGGAGTGGACTGAGAATAGGCGGGAAAGGTGATGTGGCCGCACATGTGCCTTGTATTTCAAAAAGGCAACTATCACTTCGCCTTCCCATCCGTTCCACGTGGCGGCTAGTAAACAGTCGCGACGTTTGATCTCCTTCCCTGGGCAATGATGACTCTTTTACTATAAGTATCCCACTTGATCACCTTTGCACTTCCACTTTTGATTTCAAGCGACTGTAGCAATCCAAAATCAATGCCAAATCTTCATCCTTTCTTCAAATTCATAATCAAAATCACTAACCATTTAACTAAAGCAAGATGTCCGCGGTTAACTCTACATAAAATTATTCGGGTCATTCTGGTGACGATGTTGCTGACACCATCGCTATTAACGTTGGCGGTGAAATAGTCAACTTTGCTAAGCCTTTAAGCGTGGTTCTACCGGCATCGGCTGGTAGCGACGCAATTTCTAAGGTGGGGGACTTAATACCCAGGCGGCGCAAAGGCACCGCCCGCCGTGTTGTATCTGAGGAAGTAGATGATGAATAAGAGGACACCGGCAACGTGGATGAAGGTGAAGGGGAATCGTCCAAGTCGAAAGAGATTCCCCTCAAGAAAGAACTCGAGCCTCACTACGATATACCTTCCTCATTCAGTAACAAGAAGGACTTCGCCGTGCAGGGTCAAGCTACAGCTCAATAAGAAAAGAATAGAAATGTGCTCGTGCAGACTGGACCGCCTTTGATCACACAGGCTCATATGCAACTGCTCCAGGAAGATTTCAAGTAGGGGCCCGAGGTTCAAGCTGGTATCCCGTACCCAAACAGTAGCAACTCTGAGCACGTGGGTGGGCATTCCTTTGTCTACACTTATTCATTCATGGTGGGGTTCACTATTTCGGTGCACGAGGTGATAGATACATTCTATCGCACCAACAATTTGTATTTGGCTCAGCTTGGCCCCTGACTATGGAGAGTCGTCGGGTGCCTTATTTTCATGCAAGAAGGCCAGGGTGTCTTTCACCCTCCAACATTTGACCTCACTTTACTACCCCTATTTTTACAAGGGTGGGATTGTAGCCTTTAACAATCGAGACAAATACTCTTTGATAACCAAAAGCGAGGATACTAAGGACCGTGGATGAGCTGATCGCTACGTTCTACTCCCGACCGCTCAAATTTCAACTGAACCGGGGTTTCCCGAGGAGTGGAACCTCGAACGTAAATTATCCTCCCTTCAATATTTTGCTCAATTGTTGCTTTGATCTTTTCAGCAACAATCCACCTCATTATACATTGTCTTCGTTTACAGTCAACAAAGTCGGTATTGTTCCCCCAACCGATTTGACGGATTGGGTTTGGGCAATAATTTCCATTCATTCCCCGCCCGACAGGTCTTAGGTGAGCATCGTCAATGCTAACAAGTGGGTAACAAAAAGACATGGTACGTCTTCTTCGCTATTTTAATTCTTTTGAGAGGCTTTTGGGGTCTCTTTTTTAACAATTTCCTTCTTCGATCGCAGGTCTTCCTTATAAGGCATCCACTGCTAAGGGTAAAGAGCACAAGGAACCCAAGGAAAAGAATGTTAGAAAGGGGAAGTAAAAGGAGAAGGAAGTCCCAGATCTTGATGCGAGTTTGGCCAAGATGTCAAACTTGGCATCTTCCATGAAGAAGACCAAGGCACCGAAGGGTTCATCTGGCCAAGGGCCTTCCTCTCGAGGTGATGACGATATTCTCCTTGGTTGCCACTCTTCCATCACCTAAACTCTAACTCTCATCCCCACTGACCCAAAAAGAAAAGGGGGGCCTCGGAGAAACCAACTCGGGTTGTTCACCTCCCAGTTGAGGCAAAGTCCATTTCAGGCGTTGAACCAATTTTTAGGTCCTAATTTGGCTTAAGGGATAAACCTGGTGATGATGATTTAGTTGTAGTCCCAGAGAGAATAGAGGTGGTAGACCTTGAGGGCTCTGACCACACTACTAAGAGAGCTAAGGGCAAGGCCAAGGTTGGCAAAGCTGAGTGTGTTCCCCCTCCAGTCGGGGATAGAGAGGCCCCAAGCACGTCGCGTGCAACTTCCGAGCCTCCCAACTCTAAAAAGGCCATGAGGAGGATTGAGATCCCCTCTGACTTGAACCTTTTTGCTGGCTTGGTCGAGGTTACCTTATGCCTCACTCAACTATCCGGGCCGCATGAAGAGGAGCACGTCAAGTCGTTATCCACGGAGACTATAATGGCTTGATCTGCTGCCAACGCGGTTCGGGTAAGTTATTGTGCTCATAGCTTTTCTCTTTACTTAGCCTCAAATTCTAGTTTCCCACTTCTCTTTTGTAAAGCCTTATGTACTCGCTTAGATCGGCTCAGCGCTAACATTTCCAAGTGGCCGAGCTTCAACGAATGAAAGTCGCTTGGAGTGAGAAATAGGCGAAGCGCAAAGATGAGATATCCACTCTAAAGGCTCGTCTGACCGAGGCAAATGTTGAGCTCAAAGAGATGTCCCGAGCCTCGGCCACTTTTGAAGCTCAGATGCAAGCTCTAAAAGCGCCAATGCAGTAGAAAGCTCGTGGTTGTCAAGCAGGGCCCAGGAGATACAAGATGAGCTCGATCGAGCCAACAATAGGCTGCTTGATTCCAACAAGGATTACTTCGAGAGGCTGACCAAGCACATGCATAAAATCATTGAGTTGGAAGGTCAAGTGGGACGACTTTCAACTCAGCTGAGAGCTCTCGAGCAATTCAAAGTCGGGGAAATAAACTTGGATGATGAGATCACTAATGCCAAGGAGTGTGTGGCTCGGGCTCAAGAGATTATGATGAACTTCCCTAGAGTGAGGATTCGGATGAGGATGAGGTCATTGATGGAAAAGAAGAAGAAGAAAGCGTCGATGGCGATGGGGCCTTTGGTGACGAAGAAGGTTCCCCTCGGGGAGATGATGTTGATCCCCATGCCTAGTAGCTTTTCCTTCTTTCTTTTATTTCGTTGTGGCCTTCGGGCCTAAAATTTTAAATAACTTTTAGGGACTTCGAACCCGTTTTAATGAAATTCAAATCCTTCCTAAGTGTTTGCTTTTATCTTGTTGCGACGTTTAATTGAACACTTAGAATAGTTTTCGCTCGCAAGACTTAAGGAAATTTTTACAGTAAATCGATGCTACCTGAAATGATGTCTCTTTTCCATGCCGAGGCATAAAAAAATCTTAATTGTACAACATAACCTCGAGAGTTAGATATTGAAACAAGATGTAGAATCAAATTCACTTCATTGATAATAAGCCATAACTGGCATTACATTGAACCTAATCGTAGTAAGAGTTTGGCAAAATTCAAAAATAGCCGTTATCGGGCACAATACACATAACACTAAGCTAATCTTTGGGCGACAGTCCCCGGTGTGAAGAATGTTAGGCATTGGGTCTGCTAGCAGTCCCCGATATGAAAAGCTTCGAATTGCATCAGACTGCACAACACCTCTTCCACCTCCCAGTGTTCGGGTGCGAGTGACGAGGACTCGAGCACTGTACTTCTCTTTCTGAAAGGTCAAGCAAAAAAAAATGGGGGGTTATTTGAATCATTCGACCGAAGCTTCGAAACGTTTGAAGGCTCGATGCTGTAGGTGAAAATTTATTAAAATAGGGTAACGTACCTTAGAGTTAGAAATAGTACCGCTTCAAATTATGTAACGACCCAGAAATCTCTAATAGTGATGGTTGTTTTATTGAAGTCTTTTAATTAGAAAGTATATATGCATTTATATGATGATTTGGGAGGCTTTAAGGATATGTAAGAATGAAAGAAATTAATTTGGTATGCTTTGGCATCAATTACGCAAAGAAGAATTACTCTAACGACACAAAAATCTAACTTCAAAAGATTATAAAGATCAACTTATAATGAATTGGGAAAAGGTCAAAATATAAAAGTGGTAGCCCTTTGAGTTAGAGTTATAACGCCATAAACCTCGTGTCATTTAGACATTTCCAGAAAAAAGTATGCATATTTTATTGAAACGGTCTGGTAAGGTACAAATTATGCAGCACAGAGAAAACCTACGCGAGCTGCTGGACTTTTATAAATATAGAACCGGGCAGCACGTTTTTCGGGAGAAAAATTGAGTTAGGGTTTGAGCTATGGAAGAAATTTGAGCATGGTACTTTGTCTACCAACTAAGAAGTTTATCCAATTTGGTCAAGAACACCAGAATTTGCTAAAAGATGGATTTTCAAGGTTTCGATGCTTTGAGTGGACTGATCATTTGGAGGGATTAGAGTGTGAAATGACGATCGTGGGCTAGTTAGCAATCGTCAGCTCAAGGTAAGTGGTTTCCATCCCTTATTTGATGGACTTTCTCCACATTGGATGTCTGTGTATGTGTTCCTTACATGCATGGATGCTGAAATATGCATACTTACTATGCCAAGACTATTTTGAAAAGTATGATTACAGCTCATTGCTATTTCTTGACTTATTATCGTAGCACGATGTAGTTCCGTGCATATTATTGTGGTACGATGTAGTTCCATACATATTATCATAGCACGATGTAGTTATGTGCATATTATTGTCGTACAATGTAGTTCCGTGTATATTATCATAGCACGATGTAGTTCCGTGCATATTATTTTGGTATGATTTAGTTTCTTACATATTATCATCGCACGATGTAGTTTCGTACATATTATTATGGTACGATGTGGTTTCGTCCATATTATCATAGCACGATGTAGTTTTATGCATATTAATATAGTACGATGTAGTTATGTACATATTATCATAGTACGAGGTAGTTCTGTGTATATTGTTGTAGTATGGAGTAGTCTCGTACATATCATTAAGTCACAATGAGAGTGTCTTGGTACTTTGAGGACGGAGTATGAATATTACTTGTTTGTTAATCAAGTGATTTTCTCTTTATTTTTCATTACCTTGGAGTTGTTTGACTTTTCATATATTCGCAACTTGTTATTCTACTTGGAGCTTTGTCCCCACTTATTGAGTCCTTTTGACTCACCCACTTTTTTTGTTCTTTCGTGTTATTTTATATTTGGCAGATTCGATACCGAGTTCTAGCGAGCATTGTGGTAGACGAAGTTGTTCGTCTTTGGATTTAGCGGTGAACCACTTTTGTCCTGTGGTGACATCATTCCTTATTTTTGATATTTGTATTAATGATTGTATTTCTTTCTATACGGAGATGTATAACTTTATTGACTTCTTAGATGTTTATGATTCATGAGAGGACTTAGAACATGGTTGTAAAGATCCTAGTTTTGTATTTGGTTTATTATCATACTCCACTATTCTTTTTCATATTTCTTTTGGTTTCTTCATATGCAAGTTAAGTGTTGTTCAAGAGGGGTTCGCCTGATAGGTTGGGTTTGGGTGCACCCACGGCCTATAGGATTTTGGGTCGTGACAATGTTCCAATTCGAGGGTTCTAATTTTCCTTTCGTATATTCCAATTGGTAAGACCTTTTTCCAACAATAGCTTTGATCTGGTAAGGTTCTTCCTAATTTGCTGCTAATTTTCCAGCGTTGTGCTCCTTAGTTGTTTGGTTCGAGACCTTTAACACATAATCCCCAACCTTGAAAGCTATGAGCTTGGATTTCTTGTTGAGATAGCTTTCAATCTACTTCTTTTGAGCATCTATCTGAACCAAGGCTAACTCCCTCCAGCCATCTAGCAAATCTAAATCCACTCGCATTGCTGGTTGATTTGACTCCTCGGTAGCATGAGTATGTTGAAGACTTGGTTCACCAACTTCCACGGAGATCAAACCATCAAACCGGGGGGTTTTCCCTGTGTCGTTCTTCTCGGTTGTGCGATGTTCCTACAACACACTGGGAAACTCATCGGGCCATGGGTCTTTTGCTTCGTCGAGCCTCTTTTTCAAGTTTTCAATGATTACTCTATTTGAAGATTCGGCCTGTCTGTTGACATTTGGATGGTATGGAGTTGATACCACTCTTTAAATACACCACTTCCTAAGGAAATGAGTGACATTCAAGCCGATAAAATGCGGGCCATTATCGCATGTTATTTCCCTTGGGACCTCAAATCTACAAATGATATTCTTCCAAATAAAGTTAATAACTTCTTTTTGCCTAACTTGGAAAAAAGCCCCCGCTTCCACCCATTTAGAGAAGTAGTCAGTGAGCACAAGAAGAAAACAAACCCCTTCTTTAGCCTTGGGGAGTGGCCCAACTATATCCATCCCTCATTTTATGAATGGCCACGGGGACACAACTGAATGCAGAGGCTCAGCCTGTTGATGAATTATTCGAGCATGGCATTGACATTTGTCATATTTCTTAACAGGCCTTGGAATCCGTGCTGATATCTGGCTAATAATACCATGCTCGAGGCAATTTTCATGCTAGTGCTTTTCCTCCTGAATGATTACCGCACTCGGCCCTCGTGCACCTCTCTCATCACATATTCGATTTTCCCTGGAACCAGACATTTAGCCAACGGGCCACAGTGCAACTTCTTATACAACTTTCCTTGAATCAACGAGTATAGGACCGCTTGAATTCTGAGCTTTTTAGCCTCCTTCTTATCAGTTGGTAGAGTCCCCAAGTCCAAGTAAGGAATAAACTTGGTACGCCAATCCAAAGTGTTATTCACCGAATTAACTTCAAGCTTAACCCTTTCTACGACTGATATAAGAAGATGAACAACTGAATCAGTCCCCGAGTTACTTTCCTTAATAGCAGAGCTTAAATTTGCTAAGGTGTTCTCCTCTCGGGGAATCTGTTTAATTCTCTACTCTCGAAACTTAGACAAGATTTGTTGAGCCCGAGCTAAGAACTATTGTATTCTGGGCTCCCGAGCCAAAAAGTCCCCAAGTATTTGATTCACCACTAGCTGTGAATCACTTTTCAACTCGACTCTTTCTACTCCCAGTTCCTTAGCTAACTCTAATTCTGCTAGCACTGCCACGTATTTTGCCTCATTGTTAGTTACTTGGTTGAATCCAATGGAGTGTCTTACTCTTTCCTCCGTAAGGGCTACTAACACTATGCCGAGCCTCGAGCCTGTTGAATTAGTAGCTCCATCGGTGTCAAGTGTCCAAATTCCAGAAATCGGCCCGTTAATCATTAACTCCTCTGCTCCACATCGGGGAGTAACTTAGCACTAAAATCAGCCACTAGCACTTGGGACTTTATGGTCGTGCGAGGTTGATAAGTGATATCATACTCGCTCAGCTCGACAGCCCACTTAGCCAACCTCCAAGACAATTCAAGTTTGTGGAGTATATTTCTCCACGAGAGTGTAGTGACTACGACTATGGGATGACATTAAAAATAGGGCCGAAGTTTGTGTGCAAGAATAACTAAAGCAAGAGCCAATTTCTCTAAATGAGGATACCTGGTTTCAGCATTGAGCAGCGACTTTCTAACATAATATATTGGCTGCTGCTTTACATCCTTCTCTCGAACTAGGACTATGCCCACGGACACTTCAGATACGGCCAAGTAAACCAACAACGTTTCTCCATCCTTTGGCTTGGCAAGCAACGGTGTGTTAGCCAAGTAATGCTTCAACGCTTGCCTACACTCTGGAGTCCATTCAAAAGACGTATTTTTTTTTCAAAACTGAGAAGAATATGTGACATTGCTCCAACGACCTCAAGATAAATCTACTCAAGGCCACAATTCGGCCAGTTAAGCGTTGAACTTCCTTGGTTCTTGAGAAACGTCGGGAATTTTTTCAATTGCTCTAATTTTTGCGGGGTTTGCTTCAATTCCCTGCTCAGAGACAATGAAGCCCAGAAACTTACCCGAACCGACACCAAAAGCACATTTCTCGTGGTTTAATTTCATATTGTATTGCCTTAGAATGGCAAAGGCCTTTCTTAAGTGATTCAAATTATCTTCTATTCGAGCCGACTTTACCAGCATACCATCAATATAGACTTCCATTGATATTTCAATGTAATCTTTGAACATTCGACACACTAACCTCTGATATGTTGCCCCAGCATTTTTTAGGTCGAAGGACATCACCTTATAACAAAATGTGCCTTGGTCGGTGATAAAAGAGGTTTTTTCTTCATTCTTCGGGTCCATTAAGATCTGGTTATACCCCGAGTAAGCATCCAAAAAGGTTAATAATTTGTGTCCAGCCGTGGAGTCTGTTAAATATTGACTTGTGGCAACGGATATGAATCTTTGAGCAAGCCTTGTTCAGATCCGTGTAGTCCACACACATTCTCTATTTCCTATTTTTTTGTACGACCACAACATTGGCCAGCCACTCCGGGTACTTGACCTCTCGCATGAAGCCATTGTCAAGCAATTTATTCGTTTCATCTTCGATCAACTTTTTTCTAATGCCAGCATGTGGTCTTTTTTTTTTGCTTTACCGGAGCATGGTGAGGATCCACATTAAGCTTATACATCATAATCTCTGGGTCGATCCCAACCATGTCGGCATGGGACCAAGCAAAACAATCATCGTTGGACTTTACGAATGCAACAATAACCTTTTTTGACTCCGTGTCCATTCGAGCCAACAAATATTTTCCTCTCCAAAAAATCCATCAACAACGTGATCGATTCAAACTCCTCAATAGTTAAATCTTTAGCTTTTTGTTTCTGAGGCTCCTGGATATATGTCGGGATCTTTTCAATCATCTCCTATTGTGGGTCTATTTCAAGTACCAGACCCATTCCTCTTCAGATCCCGGATGCGTTGATTGCTATTTAGATGGTCTACTCGGGACGACTCTACTCTTCATAGAAATAGAATAGCCCTCCCTAGCCATTCGTTTCTCACTCCGGATAGAACGAACACCCCACGACGTTGGGAACTTAATGACTTGATGAAGAGTGGAGGGTACAGCCACCATCGCATGTATCCACGGCCTCCCAAGGATAATATTATAGGCTATATCCTCGGGCATCACTTGGAATACAGTTTCTTTGGTAACTCCTTCTGTATAGGTGGTGAGAGTAATTTCACCAAACGTTTTCTCAATGGAGTTGTTAAAACTAGTTAATATGGTTGCCTTCGCGAATTAGGTCCTTCAACCATATTTTCTTTACCGATCCATAACTTATGATATTTACAGACCTCCAAGCATCTATCAAGACTCGTTAGATATTCGAGTCATTGATCCTTCACATTATTACCAGTGATTACATTAACAACTCTTTTAGGGGATGGGCCCTCGACGGCTGTCCTTCTTCTCTAATCTTTGCAAGGGTTTGCTTGCCCTTGTCGGTCAATAATTCCTTCAACACGCCCTTTTTGAGTAAATGGGCCACCTCGTACCGCAGGGCCTTGCAGTCCTCGATAACATGCCCATGATTGTTATGAAAATGATAATAGAGGCTCCGATCCTTCTTCTCGGGGCAGACCTCATATCCTTCGGGAGCCTTACTCCTTTTTCAGTCATTCATTTCAGCACACTTACCAAATCCGCGCTTGAAAAATTGAAATTATACTCAGAAATACGGGGTGGATCCTTTTCCTTAGGTGCTAAGGATGACCTCATGGCATTCTTCTTATTAGCAGTAGTGCTAACCTTATCTCTTAGCCTCTGGCTCACATGCTGCCTTTAGGAATTGTAGGGTTCAAACCAGCCCTTTGAGTTCCCTCATGGTGCGTTGGTGCGTCGAGATGACTTGGGGCGACCCCTATACTCGGAATTTTAGCCTACGAACCTCATTTCTTCTTCTTCCAACCTAACTTTGGCAGACATCCTATCATGAACTTCATCCCAAGTTTAAGCTTGCAACTGTTGGAGATCTTTCTTCAACTCGGCGGTGGCCTCGGAGTTACTTGCATTTACATTCCTCTCAAACGTCATGATAGCCAAGTTATCTTCCATTGGAGGCAGCTCCATCGTCTCAGCTTGGAAGCGCTCAAGAAAATCTCTAAGTGGCTCCTTGTACCACTGCTTCACTTGGAACATATCCTCCTTTCTCTTGAGGATCTTTTGAGCACCGGTGTGTGTCTTACTAAATAAATCAACCAATTCATCAAAATTTGAAACCGACTCGGAGGGTAAATGTAAGTACCAACATAGTGCCCCTTTCTTAAGCATCTCCCCGAACTTCTTTAGGAACATGGATTCCCTTTCCACCGCCGTCAGATCATTTCCTCTCACCATGGCCATATACTCACCCACATGATCAGCTGGGTCTGTCGTGCCATCATATTTCTTCAATATTTGCAACTTGAAGTGATTTGGAATGGGGGTCGGGCCGCTTCTGGTTTAAAGGCATGTTTCATACATTTTTCAATATCCAGCACCCTTTGACACTTTCTGACCCCAGGGATGTTCTCCAGTCGCTTTTCAAACTAAGCTTCGAGAACTTTTTTCCATTTTTCTAGGTCCGTTGGGACGCTTATTAGAGCCATAGGCGCTGGCTCCGCCACCGTGGAGGCTTCTCCAAAAGACAAGGTACCATTAGGGGCAGTCCTCGAGCCTCCAGACGCGGCATCATTTGTAAGTCCCCTGTTGTTGTGCACGGAGGAACAAAATTTCGGATGCCTCATTAGGGCCACGGGTGGAGTATTGGTAGGAGTGGTGATAGCCCTTACACTTTCTGAGATGGTTTGAAATGAACTACGCATCTCAGCATTTACTCTACCTTGTTCGACAAATTTCTCTCGAACTTGTTGCATAAAATCCATAACATACATATTCCAAGAGTTATTCGACCCCGATGAAGTGGGGTCAGTTGGTGGTGGATGAGGAATAAATGCACCATCAGTAGTGCCAGTTTACCCAACAGGGCGCTGTTGATCCCCTGCCACATTTTCGGTGTTATCAACCATCTTGTAAGGTCAAAAATGGATTTGAACGAACGTACAACACAATCTTGGAACAAAGTATAATTGCCTGATCCCCACAGACGGCACCAAATTATATGACCCTAAATATGAATATGATTTTAGAAATACAATTGAATTTGTTTTGGGTTACAAGCAATATGTTATATCAAGATTGCAATACCTGAATAAAGTACGAAAATAACAATGAAATAAGAACACAAAAACGTAATGCTTTGATATTCAATAATTGAGATTACAATTTGACAGAGTTTTGACTATATTTGTGAATGTCTTTACATTGATACATAAATGCTATTTATAGCAATAGACTTGAGATAATTGTGGGCATTAACTTGCCCACTCCTTCACACTTAGATCATGGGTGCCCCTCATTAAACGTTGAGATCATGAGGTTGGGATCGTGGGATTCAGTTATGCTGGAAATGAACCGTTTGCCTCGGGGCCTTGATCCATCTACCCTGGGGCTCGAACCGTTTGTCTATCCGAAGCGACCGCATCATGTGGCTCGACCGATCTTGATCACGAAGCTTAACCTTAGTCATCCTTATATCATTCTCGTGACCAACACATGATTCATTTGACTGTTGCCCCGAGCTTTACCCCGGCTGCCAATACACATATAAAGTATCAATCACTTGTTAGTTGTTATTTGTTAATTTGGCCTTCTCAAAAGCTTTTTCTATGGTGAGAAAAGAATAATACCTTATCCGTTTTTCAATTTAACTCATAATCTCATACTAAACATTACTCCAATTGTATTCCGTTTTTAGAATTCTATGGAAAGTTGAAAAGGAGGAGAAGAGGAGTAATATTGGAAGTATGATCCAGATTATGAAGCTGTACCATAAGATAATAAGACACATGTCAAATATAAATAATGAATTTTCTTTTTGTTTAATTATTTGATATCCAGAACTATCAATGTACTCCTTCAATTCCACCAAGGATACCATAGCTTAACTTGGATATAATTTCAGAAAATGAAAAAAGATTTTTCAAACTTGTGATTTAAATAAGTTATAGTTAAATGTGTGACTATAAAACATCTCATTAATAATAAAAAATTTGACATTAAATTATTTTTCAATTTAAGATTGTGCCATTTTTTTATCATTCATTTTTGGAATCGATGGAATAGTATATTCTCTTTTACTTTTAACAGTCTAATCTGCTCAGTGATAAAAGGCTAAAATCTATAAAATATATTTTAAAAAAATAAAAGGCTTAAAATTATTAGCGCCAATATTATACACTACAAACGCTGAACTTACAAGTGATTATAATGATTAGCTCAGGTTACATATGTTAATAGCAACTTTCACTTACTAATCACTATGTACTTTAGTTATTAACACGTTTCCCAAGAAAGAAAATACAGTACACTATTTTCTTAAACTTTCTTTTTGTGGGGGAACTCATTCTTTTTACCTTTACGAACAGAGTCAAATAATAGTAGCTTCAAATCTGAGGAAGTGTTGGAATTCGGAAAAAGAGAAAAATAAAGTGATACTCATTTGAAGAGGATATCCAAAGGAAGAATCTTATTGGGTTTTGTTCCGGAAGAGAGCTAAAAAATAAAAGAAAAGAAAAGGAAGAAACATTAATTGAAATATGTCGTTTCTTGTTCAACGGGAAATTTTGATCAGTAGCCATTTTTGGACGCGTTTATTGGGGCCTATTCAGCGTTTCAAAATTCTTTGAAGAATAGCAAAAAATTCGCGCGCACACTTAAGCTCCATTAGCGTTGGAAAACACCCCAGACTAGTCTCATAACAAAATACTGGGGCTTTGAACAAAATTTGTTCAAAGCCCAAGTATTTTGTTATGGGAAATAATCCCATAACAAAATAATGGGACCTTGAACTAACATGTTCAAAGGCCCCATTATTTTGTTATGGGATAACAAAATAATGGAATTTATTCCCATAACAAAGGTCCCATCAAAGGGATAAATCTCATTATTTTATTATGGGACTTTATATATAAAGCTTCAGTCCCCATAACAAAATGCTGGGGCTTTGAACAAGTTTTGTTCACAACCCCAGCATTTTGTTATGGGACTGAAGCTTTATACAAAGTCCCATAACAAAATGCTGGGGCTTTGAACAAGTTTTGTTCAAAGCCCCAGTATAAATACTGGGGCTAGTTTACTGAAGCTTCCCCCAGTATAAATACTGGGGTTTTGAACAAAACTTGTTCAAAGCCCCAGTATTTATACTGGAATTTGTCCGGAGGTGGCTATTTCTCAGCGAATTTGTTTTTGACGGCTACAAATCAATTAGCGCGCGCCAAACAGGCCCTACACTAAATTTTTACTTGCTCAACCGGTAACTTTTTTGAAACATTGAAAAAGGAAATAATATCTTTCATAAGCTAAATTAGCTGATCCAGTCGTAATTACGATGGTGAGTATTTCTTTTCAACTCTTCACTGTCTTCTTTCTTGAGTTAAAATCTCAAAATGGTCACTCAACTTTGAAAATTTAACCACCAAAATTATTTTGCTTTGGTCTATTCCAAAAAAATCACTCAATTTTGAGAAAATATTTTAATTCCGGCCAGTTTTTGCACCGTCATCCACCAGAAATCTGACGTGGCTTTTTAAAATATTTTTATATACTGTGGGTCCCACTTTCTTTGCCATGTAGGACTTTTTTATTAGTAATAAAAAACCCAAAATAGATGACTCTGACCCAAATAATTGATCTGACCCAATCAAAAGAAATGAGTTTAGAATAAAACCCATTTCAATTCTTTATACGCAGAATTCAACATATCTGCTACAAGTATAAAGAAATATTCTACAAAATTAACTAAAAGATCTAACATTCTTCTGGTTAAAAAATAGAAGTGTATTACCCCCACTAAATTATTGTCTCAATCGACCAATAATTTTTAAATTTAGTGTTTGATTTAACCAGTTAATCAAGTAAGATTTTATAATTTAGGTATTTCGAGATACAAGAAGAATTATGTCTATGAAAAGGGGCACTTTTGCTTCTTTATCTTTTCGACAATTCCTCTTTTTCACAAGAGTACCGAAGAAGAGCAATATCAAAAATGTCTCACGTACAATTTCTCTCATGGGCGGGAGTAGCAATATCAAAAATGTCTCACAATAATATAAAAAATATAGCAAATATGTTGGATCTTTTAGTTAATTTTGTGGAATATTCCTTTTTACTTGTAGCAGACATATTGAATTCTGCATATAAAGAATTGAAACATGGATTTTATTCCATACCTATTTCTTTTGGTTGGGTCGGATCAATTATTTGTGTTAGAGTCACCTATTTTGGGTCTTTTATTACTAATAAAAAAGTCCTACATGGCAAAGAAAATGGGACCCACATATATATAAAAATATTTTAAAAGCCATGTCAGACTTCTGGTGGATGACGGTGCAAAAACCGACCGGAATTACTTTTGAAGATATTTTCTCAAAGTTGAGTGACCTTTTTGGGACAAACCAAAGCAAAGTGACTTTGATGGTTAATTTTTCAAAATTGAGTGACCATTTGAGATTTTAACTCCTTCTTTCTTGTACCTCAACTAAGTTTAGTTAAAGTGATAAAAGATTAAAATTGGCGGGTTTATATAAGAGTTTTTTACACTATATATCCATGAAAGTCAAAGTATTTACAAACCCTATCCATTAAAAATTATATTATCCGTGAAATTAAAAGTATTTACCCAACCTAACTATTTATTACTGTATATCTTTGTTATACCTTATGGGTGTATACCTTTAAGGTATACTTCATAAATAGTAGTATACAAGTCTAGATATGGGCGTATACCTTTAAAGTATACTGCATAAATAATAGTATACAAGTCTAGATGGGTAGGGCATGTAAATAGTTTATGGGTAGGGCTTGTAAACATGAAACTTATGGGTAGAGGTGGATAAATATTTTAATTTTGATGGGTATTTTTGTAAACCTCCCTTTATATATATACAAATAGGCATATTGGGTATGCTCTTAAGAGATTGAGCACACTAATGATGGTCTTTAAAAATTAACACTTTTATATTTAGTGAACTGTAAAGAGGAATATTACCCCCACTCCCTACATGCATAGCAGAAATCAAGACAATCCGACTGCAGCAATTATATATTGAGACAAAATAATATGTCCATTTTATAATTAAGGTAAGATCATCCTCACTTCCCACACTATAAAAATGTACGACAAACACAACTTCTAGTACTAATAGTTAGTATTTACGATAATTTGGCCACACTTCTTGTATTGGTCTAAATCAATTTAGACAATCAAATCGAATTTGGGACGGGTTTACAAGCAATGCTATGTATCAAATGCTGAGATAAAGCAACGAAATCGAATAAATTGACGAACGAATAAAATAAAGTTTCAATATATGCAATGATTACAAATTTTGGCAGAGTTTTTGCATATATTTCTGGATCCTTACAATATAAAATGTGCTGCTATTTAAAAATATTTAAGATCCAGGCCACTTTCTCCATATTTTCCATTAATCCATCCACGTCTCAACTCCTTTGAAAGTGGGGTTAGTGGGCCGAAATAAGGGGAGGTCACCCCGCTGAAGATAGGCTAATCTACCGAGGCTTGAGTTGTCGACCTTGGGGATGTGAGCTTGTTAACCGACTGAGGTAATGCTTCACCGAGATGCAACACAGACTTCATCCTCTGTTGATGACTTCGGTGATCTTGTTGGTTATCTCGAATCACAATTCAAAAACATCCGTTAGGCTCTCCTTGAGCCATATAACCGAGGTGCCACATATGCAAGCCAATTATTACCCAATACAAACAGTCCCCTACTCCTCAGATGAGTGCCAGAGTCACCGAGGAGTGGAATGAATTTGAGCAGGAGATCGACGCGGCGAAACGTATGCCAAGGAATTTAAAATTGATTCAATCACTTCACCCTCCCATTGAGCCAAATGTGGCGACTGTTGGCTGGCTTCGAACAATCACGTCGTTTCTTTTGGCATTCCCAACGTTACAACAATGATCACTTTCTTCCTATAAATACTTCCACTTGATTAGTCGTCTTCACACTTATGAACATTTAAGAAACAGTGTAAAAATTCTCAAAACAAACCAAGATCCTCCAATTGTTCTTTCTCAAATCCCCTTTCTCAAAACCTTTACCATATCTGCAACTAATTCCGTTCAAGGCTCCAATGGATCAGAGGGAAAGGTTCCAGATTCCACCACCATGATCGTCGGTGACGAACTGGTGAACGTCGTGGAGCCCTTGAAGGTTATTACACCGACGGGCGGTGGTGGAGAAGCTACGTCTCAGGCGGGCGGCTCAAAGGGATGTAAAGCCACTACTGGCCGCCACGTAAGCGTGGGGAAAGGTGACGATGACGTCAAGAGCGACGGTCGTGCTGGCGATGGGGATGACGTTGGTGGTGATGACGTCACTAATATTGATGAGGTCAGTGGCCAAGTGGGCGATGCCGAGGTCAGCAAAGCTAGATCTAAGAGCGAAGCTGGCACCTTGAAGAGGTCTTTGAGAAAAAATTCCTCTTGAAGAGGACGTTCCAGATTCCTCTCCAAGGTGCAAAATCAATCAGACGCTCAGCGTTGGAAGAATAGGAACATACCATTACATGTGACGCCGAGCCTGATAACGAAGACCTGATAGAGGTCGTTCGAGAAGATTGTCGGTGGGTGCCTGAAGTGGAAATTTTTGCACCACCCCCGAATAGCAGTGTATCTGGTCATGTTCCGGGGTATAGCTTTGTTTATACATACCCTTTCACCATAGGCTTCACCCTTCCAGTCCACCGAATAATAGACACATTTTTCTGAACATATAATCTATGTCTGGCATAGTTGGGCTCCTGTGTCTGGAGGGTTGTTCAGGCTCTCGACTTTTTAAGCCAACAAGCTGGAGTGCCCTTCACATTTCACACTTGATCACCTTTTATTACCCCTATTTCAATAAGGCTGAGGTCGTGGCTTTGAATAACCGAGGTCAGTAAGTAATCTTGAGCAAGAGTGAGGATCATGGCGACCGAGGCTGGTGCGATCGCTATGTCCTCATACCAACGAGGTTGTTGTCAGCCGCCCTCAGTTTTTTCGAGGAGTGGAATGCCCAGCGTAAGTTTTCCTTATAAAGTTTTGATCTTTGTTTCCTTCCATGAGCAGCTCTTTACTAATTTATCTTCGTGCACAGCTAACAGAGTCCCAGTTAACCCCCCGAGCGGCTTGGTCAATTGGGTGAAGGCAATAATGGCGATCCGAACTCGTCCCCTTAGGCAATGGATACTTTTAGCTGCCGAGGTTGAGAACCTATGGGCACGTAAAAGGCATGGTGAGTGATCTATCATGTTTGGGCTTCTTTCTTTTCCGTTAATTTGTTATTCGGATGACTTGAGATTTTATTTTCCTTCTAAGTTTTCCAAATAAGGCGGTCAAGGAGACCGAGGGGGATGAGAAGGAAGATGAAGTGAAGAAGGAGAAGAAGAAAGAGAAAAAGAAAAAGAAAGAGAAGAAAGAGAATAAAGTGGTTGATGCCGAGGATGGTGTTAGCCAGATGACGAGCTTGGTGAAATAGCTCGCCGAGGAGAAGAAGTCCAAGGGCTCACCGGGCCAAGGGACTTCAAAAGGTGAAGATATCCTTGTCGGTCTGTTTTTTAGTATTTCAACTCCTACTTCGGGTTTTACCTACAAGCTTTCTCCTCCTTCCTCCATAGATTCAAAGAGAAAAACGGCCGTTTCAAAGAGGCCTACCAAGGCGAAGCATTCTCGAATTGAGGTAGTGACCACTCAAGCTTCAGAGGTTGTGGCTGAAAAATACCGAGGTCTTATTGATGAGTCCAGCGAGGAGATGCCTGAAGTTATTCCTGAGGTTACCCCCGAGGTGGTCTCTAAGGCGCCTAAAGTTACCGAGTCGAAAGAGACCGAGGTGATCAACCATGAGGAGCGACCAATCAGCTTCCAAAGACAAAGGCAAAGCCAAAGTTGGTGAAGGTTTGATCTCCAGCGTGGTTCGGGCGTGCAATAAGCCTTTACAGTCTCCGACCTTGGCGCAAGCTTTAAGGAGGTTGGAAGTTTCCACCAGCTCCAACTTATTGGATTTCACCAAACAAGACCTCATGGGTCTTGAGGAATTGATTGGGACAAAGGAGGAGAAAATACTTGGGCGCCTTAGCCCGATGAAGTTGATGTCTACCTCGGCTGCTTCTGCACTTCGCGTAAGTTTTTACACAACTTGTATTTTCCCTTCTTTTGAACTTTCAATGTTTGAATTTCAACCTTTCCTTTCAGAGTCTTGTCCTTTCCTTCAAAGTTATGCAAATGGAGTGTCCCAGGGCCGAGGAGCTCTAAAGGGTCAAGGAAATTTGGGAGGACAAGAAGAGGGGCTACTTGGCTCAAATCTCCAAACTTCAATCCCAATTAGTTGCATCGAACCTTGCGCTGAACCAAGCTCGCGAAGTTGTTGCTAAGTCTGAATCGGACCGTCGCGAAGCTGTAGCGGCTTTGGAGGCTCGGTTGCTAGCGGCAAATGAGAACTTTGCAGTTGAGCGCACAAGGCTAAATTTGGAGATCGAATGGCTTCACGCTGAAGTGACTCTTGTCAAGGTTGAACTTCTCAAAAATGGCCAAGATTATCATGCCAAGTTGAAGGAATATACAGCCAAGCCAGATTGGAGAATTACGTGGGCCAAGTTCCAGCACTTGAAGACAAGGTTACTTGGCTTCCGGAGAAGATCGCTGACCTTGGGAGGCGAGCCAAAGTTAAAGCCACCAAGACGAAGTTTGAAGAAGCGTGGGTTGTAGTCAAGACTCGACTTGAAACCCTTGAGTAGGTTAAAGTCGAAAAGATTGTGTTGGATGAGAAGATCGCTAAGGCGCAAGGTGATGCTGCCAAGGCCCAAAAAATTGTTGTTGAGCTTCCCTCGAGTGAGGGTTCGAATGACAACTCCAGAGATGGTGGGGTTGGCGAAAAAAGCATCGAGGAGGGGACTTTCGAGGGGGAAGAGGATCCCCAAGCTTAGCTTTTCTTCCTGGACCTTTGCCTTACCTTTTGTTTTTGTTGTGGCCATCGTGCTAAAAACATCTTTTGTAGCCTTCGGGCCTTATGCTAAGGCTTTCGAGCCTTATAATGTAAATAGTTTTTGTGGCCTTCGGGCCTTTATTAAGTGAATTTGCCTTTACTTTAAAGTGTTAACTTCCATTTTGTCCTTGAAATTTTAAAGCTAAACACTTAGGATAATTTTTGTTTGCAAGGCTTATAACTTGTAATAAATCGATGCTAACTTTGGACGACGTCTCATCCCCTACCCGAGGCATTAGAAGATGACTTCGGTCAGTCAAGATGTGTTTGATAAATAAGATTAAAGAAACAAAGAGATGTTGAATCAACTTCATTTTATTGATGATAACAATGAGCCAAAACTGGCTTTTACATAAAACCTAGTCCTAAAAGACTTAGGAAAATTTCAAAAACAACACCACTATCGGGCGTAAAATACAAAGCACTAAGCTATTCCTCGGGCGGACAGTCCCCGGTGTTTGAAATAGCTGATCTTCGGTGCGCAGAGCCTCGAGTCGAAGTGGACCGTGCCCTATCATTCCCACCCCTTAGTGTTCGGATGTGAATCTTGATGAAGATCCAAGCACTGTGTTGTTCCCTTCGCTTCCTGAAAAGGTCAAGAAAAGTTACAAGGGGTTAGTGAGAATCATTCGACCCAAGCTTCGGAGCATTTTTGTTTCGTAGCTGTGGGGTGAAAGTTTATCAATATAAAGGTTACGTACCTCAGTATTAGAAATAATACCGCTTCAAATTGGAGATGTTCCAATTTAAGGGTTCAGCTTTGCCCTTCAAATCTTCCAGTTTATAAGACTATTTTCCGACGATAGCTTTAACTTTGTAGGGCCCTTCCCAAATCACAACAAGTTTCCAGCATATTTCCTAAGTTTGGCTTTCCTATTGAGGTATGCTTCGATTTGCCTCTTTTGAGCCTCCAACCAAATCAAGGCTAGTTCCTTTTTTTCTTCAAGTAAGTCCAGCTCTATGCATAGCCTGTTGATTTGCGTTTTCGGTGGCATGGCTTACCAAAGGTTGGGTTCCCCCACCTCTACGGGAATAAGTGAGTCCATCCCACAGGCAAGGGAAAAAGGAGTTTCACCGGTGCTGTTCTTTTACGTGGTCCGCATCGCCTACAGCACCCCGGGCTACTCGTCGGGCCATGGACCTTTTGCCTCGTCGAGCCTTTTCTTCATATTCTCGATGATAACTTTGTTCCAAGACTCAGCTTGACCATTTACAATTAGGTGATAAGGTGTTGATACTATCCTCTTTATGCCCCATTGATTCAAAAAATGAGTGACCGCCGACCTCATAAACTGAGAGCCATTGTCACAAGTAATTTTCCTTGGGACACCGAACCTGTAGATGATATTTTTGAAGATAAAATCTACCACATCTTTCCGTCTAACGTTGGCGAAGGCCCCTGCTTCCACCTATTTGATGAAGTAGTCGCTTAGCACAAGTATGAACCAGACACTTCCTTTTGCCTTCGACAGGAGGCCTATTATGTCAATTCCCCACTTCATAAATGGCCAAGGTGACACGACCGAATGTAAGGGATCGGCCTGCTGATGAATCGTTCGGCTGTGTCGTTGACATTTACCACATTTTTTCACAAAGGTTTTGGCGTCGGCACTAATAGTATGCCAATAGTATCCATCCCGAAGTAATTTGCGCACTAAAGCTTTTCCTCCCGAATGGTTGCTACATTCGCCTTCGTGAATTTCCCTCATAACATACTTAATCTCTTCTGGACCCAAACACTTGGCCATCGGGACGCTATACATTCTCCTATATAATTTTCCCAAGATCATTGAATAGGAGGCTTCTTGAGTCCTCAACTTTTTTGCTTCTCTCTTGTCGGAGGGAAGAGTCCCCGATTCCAAATAAGATATGAACTTGGTTTGCCAATCCCAAGTGTGGTCCACTGAATTGACTTCCAATTTCATGTTTTTCATTTGCGCTGAGAGTAACCGAACAACCGAGTCAGTCCCCGAGTGTTCTTCTTCTACAGCCGAGCCCAAATTAGCTAGAGCGTTGGCTTCTACATTCTCATCTCGGGGTATTTTTTTGATTTTTCATTCTTGAAATTGAGCCAAGATTTGTTGGGCTAGGGCTAGGAGCTGTTGCATCCTGGGCTCACAAGCCGAATAGTCCCCGAGCACTTGATTCACCACCAACTGTGAATCACACCTCAATTCAACTCTTTCCACCCAATCTCCTTAGCCAATTCTAAGCCTTCTAGAGCAACTTTATATTCGGCTTCGTTGTTTGTTATCTGTTTAAACCAAACTGAATGCCTGATTCTTTCTCTTGTTGGTGCCACCAAGACTATTCCAAGCCCGAACCTTTGGAATTAGTTGCTCCATCGCTGTAGAGTATCCATATTCCAGATGTTGGCCCCTTAGACATCAGATTTTCTTTTTCCACCTCGGGGAGGATCCCAACACTAAAGTCGGCCGCAAAGCCTGCCAAAACTTGGGACTTTATAACTGTTCGAGGCTGATATGTGATGTAATATTCACTTAACTCTACCGCCCATTTGGATAACCTCCCTGACAACTCCAATTTGTGCAATATATTTCTTAAAGGGAAGGTGGTAACTACAGCTATCGGGTGGCATTGAAAATATGGCCGTAGTTTCCGAGCAGTTACAATTAAAGCAAGTGCTAACTTCTCAAGATGTGGGTAGTTGGTTTCAGCGTCAAGGAGAGTTTTGCTCATATAGTAGATGGGATGTTGCTTGCCGTCTTCTTCCCGAATCAGCACTGCACTTACTAATACCTTAGACACGGCCAGATAAACCAACAAAGTTTCCCCATCTTTTGGCTTGGCGAGCAACGGCTCGTTGGCCAAATAATGTTTCAACTCTCTCAACGCTTCTTACACTCCGTTGTCCACTCGAAGGTGTTATTCTTCCTTAGAACTGAGAAGAATTTATGGCATCGCTCTGATGACCTCGAAATGAATCTACTCAAGGCAGCGACTCAGCCAGTTAAGTGTTGAACTTCTTTCACCCCGGAGAGCTTATCAGGGATTTCTTTAATTGCCTTAATCTTTTCTGGATTAGCCTCGATTCCACGTTCATAGACTATGAATCCCAAAAACTTTCCCGAACCAACACCGAAGGCACACTTTTTGGGGTTCAACTTCATGTTGTATTGTCTCAAGATAGCGAAGGCTTCCCTCAGATGATCTAAGTGGTCCTCCACCCGGACTGACTTAACCAACATGTCATCTATATACACTTCCGTTGATTCCCAATGAAATATTTGAACATGCGACATACCAGCCTTTGGTAAGTTGCCCCTGCATTCTTGAGACCAAAGGGTATCACTTTGTAATATAAAGTACCTCGGTCTATGATGAACGAGGTCTTTTCTTCGTCTTCTGGGTCCATCAGAATTTGGTTGTATCTCGAATAGGCGTCTAGAAAGGTTAATAGTTTGTGTCCAGCCGTGGAGTCTATCAACCTATCTATTTGAGGCAATGGGTAGGAGTCCTGTCACGCCCTAAAAAAAATTAATTTTGAGTGTTTATTATTTAAAGGCTCGTGACCGGTGTTTCAAGAAGGTACGAAATTATTTAGAGAACTCGGAGTCGCCACTTGACATAGTTTAAGGTGTGCCAAGTCACCAAAAGGTATCTTGGAACGCCTCTGACTCGTCTAATGGTCTGCGTTAGAGATTCGAGTAAGGTTCTCTGTTGACTCTCGGGAAGGTATTAGGCACCCTCGAGTCCTGTTCAAGCACAGTTGCTTTATTGTCGCAATTTTAATTTATTAAATATGGTTGTTATATTAATGCCGTTAATTTTGAATTTGTACATTGATTTATGAAAATTACAAAAAACGTTATTCTTATTCAACCTCACGGAGGACTGGACGAATTTACACTTTGATTCAGAAAACTTAAAAGCGTTATTCTTATCCAACCTCACGGAGGACTGGACGAATTTACACTTTGATTCATAATAAATAAATAAAATATATAGCGCATTTCCAACCTCACGAAGGACTGGTCTAATTTTTAAAAGAAATTAATTAACTTCAAAAATAATTAATTTAGAGTTGGTTTAATTTTTTTTTTCTCGTAATAAGCGTACCACAAATCACACTTATCGTTATGCCTAATTGAGTGGAGATTTTATCGTCCCTATTGATTTGTCTAATTGCATTAAATAAACAATCATTGGTTTAAAAGTCTAACAACGGGAAGCCAAAACATGGCTATTTATCTAAATAGTGGATGTTTCATTAAATAAAAGCTGTTTTATGGACTGTTAATGAAAAGAACGAAAGCTGGTAAACTGGCGCTTATTTAAACTGATATGGGCTGAATTATTTTGCAAAAGTAGGCTGCTTTAAAGTCTGTCTTGCACAGTTATCCACATTTTACTTCTATATTCCAAATAGTAGCTGTATAAATAAATTAACACGTGGCCAGATTTAAAGAGACGTCCTAAATTCAGAGCCTATTCGTTCCAGGAAGCAACTTTGATTCATTTTTGCATTCACAGTCCTATTTTCAGCGCATTCTTTCAGATTTGACTATATTTTCATAATTTCATTAATTTGCATATATGTGCCAATTTTGCAGAAACAGTCTCAGATTTAACACTTATTACTTATGAGAAAATATACTTTAATTACTAGCTACTTTCTATCAATTTTCCATCATATTTTTTTCAAGGTTTGATATCAATGAATATAAGATACAAGAGGAAACATAACATATATAAAGCTACATAAAAAAAAATGCCAACTAACAGAATCCATGCCAAAACTTGTTGGGCCTTTGAACAATCATAATTGTATACACAAGAAAAAGCATTGAAACGTACAAGGGTAATTGTGTTTACCTCTAAGCCAAAGATCTTGTGTAAGACAAAAAGAAATAGACCCCAACAAAGCCGAAAGGGAGCAACAAATGCAACAGCGAACAGACCTTAAAACCAGCAACAATACTGCACTGTTACACCCTCATAAACTAGCAACAAACACTGCCCTATTAACCCTCTAACTTGCTAATTTAACACTAGATTTATACCCCAAAAGACCTTGTGTATCAAAGCCTTTTGGTTCTAAATCTTTACACTCCAAAAGCTTAATGTTTCAATCATTTTTTCTCTCTAGTCTTTCCCAGTTGTTTCAGCTGGTTGTTGTGTGTTTTAAAGAGGAGTAAATGCCTCTATTTGTAGCTGAAAAATGAGGCCAAAAGGTGGGGTGTGGACTTGTACAAAAGTACAAGCCCACACCCCTACACTTGAGTATTTTTTTGGCTATTTTCAGCATGGTACAACAGCTGTACAATCACTGTTTCAGCCACCTAAACAGCCCCAACAAGCTGAAAATGTACAAGTAGGGTCCTCTAAAAAGGACCCCCATTACTCATGGTACTAATTGGAAGGACGAGGACCAAACTAAACCAACTAAATCAGCCCAAACTAACCAAATGACCAAACTAAATTAGAATTAAACTAACACATCCCAGACCTTTCTTTATGACTAAACTAAGCCAATACACAGTCCAAAATAAGAGCAAACAAACTAAAAAGTTTCCTGGACAATTCAAACTTAACTATAAATGGACTACATGAATTGGAAAAATTCATTCCCAGCATAAACTTAAACCAAAACTCACAAGGATTCAAGTCCAAAGCTAACTAGATTAATCTAAGGTGACAGTGAGGGAAAATTATCTCAAATTCTCCCATCACACTTGATTAAACTAAACCAAGCAATTTGTGCAGGTCAAATAACACTAGCTAACAATCAATCTTATTCTTAAGACTGGATTAAACCAATGACTTGAACGAACAACACTAAAACAGGCAACTCTCAGTGCTAATCAACAGGAAACACGCTTAGACAAATTCAACGCTCAACTCATTATTCAAGTTCTAACAGTTCACAAAACTTCCAACAAATTTCATGCTTTTCAAATAACTCACTGATAACTTATGGTTTGAAACAACTAAACAGGGGCAACTTACTTTAAAGTGAGGCACATAGATCACAACAAGTTCCATATTATTAACACGAGGCAAAAAAATCGAGCATTCTACATGCTTCCATAACTCTAATTAAGACAGGCTAGTGTCAAACATGAAGCAAAACCGATTCAAACAAATCGTGCCACTAAAGATCATACTTAAAAACAATAGGCTTATAACGTGGGATGATTTCATTTCAATGTTCCAAATACCACACTAAACATGAGTTTTTTCCAAACTAAACAATCTAGTTAACTAAGAACAAAAGAGATAAAAAGAAAAGGGAACAAGTTTTTTTGTCTAACCCGTCACCATATACGCCACCACTGTCCGCTATTGCATCACTGCCTTCGGACCAACTTCAACATAGCCACTGCCTCAATTTTAAACCAGCCAACGTAACAGCTCCTCAAGCGCCATCATCATCGCCAAAGCATCATCATCATCATACAAACAAACAAACAGCCGCTGCTTCGGCCTCAATTCAACGACGTCATCATCAAATCAGTTTCACGCCATTGACTAAACTATCGCTTCTTCCTCAATGAAGCAGCCTCGCCACTGCCTCACTATTCACTACTGCCTCGACATCACTATAAAAAAATCATCATCACAGCCCAAACCACAACGATCACAAAACAGCCCCTGCCTAATCACTCGCACCACTGCCTTCCTCGTCGTCACTATCCATACACCCTACGCCTCGCACCGCTAACATGACAAACAGCCCCGGCATCACCAAAACAGTCCCCCACCACTGCCTCAACGTCGTCACTGTACACCTCCATCGCAGTCACAAATCAAACCCACATGCCACCATACTCCCTCCAAAACATTGTCACCACACCATAACAAAACAACAAAAAAAAGTAAATAAGAAGAAAAACAGAAAATGGAAAGAAAGGGAAACGGGGAAGTGGGGGCCGGGGTATTGGGAGATGGGGGTGAAACAAGTGAGGGGAAAGGGTAAGGGGAGAGAAAGAAACGAAAAACTCACCGGAAAAAATTATGGGGTCGCTGGAGTACCAACTTTCAAAGTCCGATCTACGCCATTTGATTGAGCTTTTGGGAAAACTAGTTGTAGAAACAAGTAGAGGGGGTCAAGATCTTTCAAATGATGTATTTTTTGTATTTTTTCCGGCCACCGGAGGCGGTGGCTGGCGGAGGCACAGTGGCAGAGGAGCGGTGGTGGGCGAATTCCGGCGGCTGAGGGAAAATTTCGCCAGGGTTTCCTGATGCAGCCCAAAGTGCTGATCAACCGAGGACACTTCAACCGAAGGCAGTGACTGATCAACCGAGGAGGCCAATCACTCGAAGCCAAGCCAAGCTGCTCCATGACATGCACGTCCAACTGGCTATATCAGGAGGAAGCATGTGTTCGGAAGGAGAATTACAAAGTGAGGGAACCGTGATCAACCGAGGAGGCCAATCACTCGAAGCCAAGCCAAGCTGCTCCATGACATACACGTCCAACTGGCTATATCGGGAGGAAGCATGTGTTCGGAAGGAGAATTGCAAAGTGAGGGAACCGAGGGCTACATCTTCAAATTTGAGCCCGAGGACAAAGTCACCGAACAGCAGCTCTTGGCACCGGGCAGCGCAGAGCCGAACACAACATCATGTGTTCGAAGCTAAGTCAGCGCCCGATGACATATGTGTTCGAGCAGACAATCGAGAACCGAAGCCAGGCTCACCGAAGCCAAATCTGCCGAACACATTTTAACTCAGCCCTGCGTGGCTTATTTCTATTGGTCGACTGTAACCTATTTACTATTTTACCCTTAGTATTTCCTATAAAAACATTGTTTCCTTTCATTGTAAGTAGCTAAGTTTGAATATTGAGTTAAATGAAAGTGCCGAGCACATTTCTTGTCTCCGTCGTGAGCAAACCCCGGTGAGGGCTTTTATGGACTTGTGGCTTTCGGTTAATCCGATTGAACATTCCTCTTTGATCATTCAGTTTGCAAGAGGCAATGTTCTCTTGAGGATTGTTGCATAGTCTAGGTGATTCTTGTGTCCCTTTCGATCGAGCTTTGAGACAGGTTCCTCACTGTTCTTTCGAAAGAAGCAAGTTTTGTCTTGCTTCTATCCCTTTTTCATTCTTGTTTGTCTTCCGCGTAGTGCTTAGCAACCCCTTCGGGTTTGCCTTGCACCATCTTGGTATCAGAGCACGGTTTGGGCTTGTTTCTACAACCCCAAATCCTGTTCACGTTATCTTTGTTTTCGTGCGTTTGTGTCTTTGTTTTCCTTTTCGTGTTCTTGATTTGGTATTGTTACTGTTGGTGTTGTTAATTTTAAAAAAAAAAAAAAGTTAAAAGAAAAATTCAAAAATTGTGTTTGATTGTTGGTTGTTTGGGAAAAACAACCATTGATTCTTGATCACCATCGAGTTCTGAATCCAACCAGTGCCCGACGTACCAGTTTCGTGACTAGGGTTTCTTGGTGAATTTTTGGACTGTTTTGAGCTTTAATGGTGACTGAAACTCGAACCATTGTGTTTGGATGAAACCGATGAAGATTGGTGGTTCTTGAGTGAATTGGGTGTGTTTGTTGCTTGAAAATCGAAGTTCTTAGTTTGAGTCGTGGTCCGTACACCGAAAAATTGTTACCAAATTCGTAACAGTGTACGACACGACGAGCTGGTTCTTAGCTCGAAGAACTCGACTGAAATTCCTCCGTTGCTGCTGAGACCGGAGTTAAAAGAACAACCCAGATCTGTTGAAATTCGTGGTCAGTGAACCGAAGTTGTTGTGTCCGTACGCCGGAGCAAAGGTCACTGTTCCATTGAAGAAGAGAGGGGTAAATTTAAAACATCAAAACCCCAGGTGAAATTTGTCGGCTGAAAAGGGAAAGTGGATAAGGTAAAACCCTATCCGTACCAAAGGGGACCACTCTTGTACGGACAAGGGTTGGTGTGATCGAAAAAGATTCCAAAAGGGAATCAAAGGGTAGATTCTCCTAGGTTCTCACTTTCTTTTGTTCCAAAATTCTGGTTAGTGGATCTTTTGAGTAATTGTCCTACTCGAGGTCGTACTAACTCTTTTAAGCTGATAGGAGTTCGTGCGAAGGGGTGATCGAAGTCCAATCTTTCGTAGAAAATTCTTTTGACTCCCCGAGCTCAGTTAAAAACGTCCGTTCCATCGAGTCGAACATCACTTCACTCTTCCCGAAGAGGCAGTGACTATTGTCGAACTTGAAGGATCTTAGAGGACCGATCAATTGGACGAGCCACTGTTAACGAGTCCTTGAGTGACCAAAACCGAACCCATAAATTGAGTGGACCCGAGTGCCACCCATCAAAGGTGAGGGAGAGTGTGAGGTGATTTCTAACCTTAACATTGTTTGGTCTTTGACTTGTGCAGGTACCATGGCTGGAAATGGAGGTGATGGAAAAGGCATTGAAAGGCCCGAAGTGTCGTTAGCCGATCTCATGGCTGCGATACAAAGTGTCAGTGCCGAAGTGAGAGGAGTGAGTGTTCGAGTAGCTCAACTCGAACAAGGAAGTGCGTCCGTGGCCGTGCATGGGTCCGGCGCTGGAACGAGCCAATCCACTCCGATGAAACCTGAGCTGTATGCTGAGCTTGTTCGACAACATCAGTTGACGAGTGAAGCAATTCGAAGAGAACTTAACTTGGGCAATCCCCAAGCTGGAAATCAAAACTTGGGCATTCCCCGAGGAGAGAGGTTACCACCTCCAAGGGCCCGAAGAGACCTTGGTGCTGTAACCGAAGAGGCTGATGAAGAGGAATTTCCCGAGGACGAGTATGAACGTGAGCCGCCATTCGCTCAACGAAGGCAAGCTCACCGAGGTCGTGGAAATTTCCGAGGTCGAGGCCGAGGAGCCCATGCTGAAAGGAATGTTGAGCGAGAGGTTGATGATCGAAATGATGAGTATCCCGAACAGGTTCGTGGTGTTCGAGATTCAAACTTGAACTGTGTCAAGATCACAATTCCATCCTTTAAAGGAACTAGTGATCCCGATGAGTATCTTGAATGGAAGCTGAAAATGGAGCGCATTTTTGAAACCAATGAGATGACCGATGAGAGAAAAGCTGCCCATGCCATTGCTTCGTTCGAAGCTTATGCATCTACTTGGTGGGAATCTGACAAGAGGCATAGACGAAGGAATGACTATCCCGAAGTCACTACCTGGCCACAGTTGATGAGAGCAATGGATGCTAAGTATTTGAGCGCCAAGTACAGGCAAACTCAAATGCAAAAGTTGTATGAGCTAAAACAAGGATCTAAGTCAGTTCAAGAGTACCATGATGAATTTGAAAAGGTTCGATTGAATCTTGATCTGGTCGAAGACGAGGAGCAAGCCATTATCCGGTTTAAATGTGGCTTGGCTAGGGAAGTGTCATCTCAGTTGAGACTCCACGTGTACCACACGTTGGCAGATTTGTTTGATGCTGCAACCGAAGCTGAAAAGCTGGTGAAGGAAGAAAAAGTAAACCGGTATCGAGGAGGAGTCACTACTTCTGCTCCAGTGAACCGAGGAAAAGAATGGAAGAATCCTGTCCAAGCAAGTGCCAACACTGTTCGAGATTCGAAGAGACCCTTCGAGAAAGGTGTGACCGTTAACCAACCAAGAGAAGTGGGAGGTAAAGTGCAACTAAACTCTCCTAGTGCTTCAAATATTCAGTGTCATAAATGCAGAGGTTATGGTCACATGGCAAAAGAGTGTCCAACTCGCAAAGTTATGATTCTGCTCGAAGATGGAACCGTCCATGAGCAAGCGAGTGACACCGAGGAGGAATTAATCGAGGAGACTGACCGAGCTAAAGGTGATGATGATCATGAGGCTGTCGAAGCTGATCATCCGGAAATGTTTCTTGTGGTTCGAAGGAATTTGAGCTGCATGACTCTTGAAGAAGAGGACAACCAAAGAGAAAACCTCTTTCATGCCCGATGTCGAGTAAGGGGGAAGGTGTGTTCGATGATCATTGATTCTGGTAGTTGTGCAAATGTGGTGAGCCAAACTTTGGTTTCACAAATGGGATTACCTACGATGAAGCATCCCCACCCCTACAAATTACAATGGCTGAACGAGTGTGGAGAATTGAGAGTTGTCAAACAGGTGTGGATCAAGTTCAGAATAGGCGAGTATCAAGATGAAATGATATTCGATGTGGTGCCGATGCAAGCCTGTCATTTGCTATTGGGTCGACCGTGGCAATATGACCGAACAGCTGTTCACAATTGCAGATCCAACACTTACACTGTAAAGCTCGATGGGAAGAGTTTCATACTCAAGCCCTTGTCTCCGAAGCAAGTCACCGAGGACTATAAACGGATGAAAGAATTGAAAAAAGCGGCCAAAGCTAAGCTTCCGATGGGAGCAAAATTGATGGCCGAGGAGACAAACTCACCGACCGAAGAGAAAGGGATTTGTGCAATCATGCAACCCGGTGAGATTTTACGAGGCAACGACCACGGTCAGATGATGATTTGCCTCGTGCACAAGGGTATTCTTTTAAACTCTAATGATGATTTTTCTAACAATAACCCTTTGCCTAGTGCTGTACAAAGTGTTTTGCAGGACTTCGAGGACATGTTTCCCGAGGAAATGCCAGGTGGATTACCTCCGTTGAGAGGAATCGAGCACAAAATTGACTTCGTGCCGGGATCTCAAATCCCCAACAAACCTGCATACCGGTGTAATCCCGAAGACACCAAAGAGCTCCAAAGGCAGGTTGATGAATTGCTGAACAAGGGCCTCGTTCGTGAGAGCTTGAGTCCTTGCGCCGTTCCTGTTGTCCTTGTCCCAAAGAAAGATGGAACATGGCGAATGTGTGTTGACTGTAGAGCAGTCAACAAAATAACGGTAAAGTATCGTCATCCTATTCCTCGACTAGATGACATGCTAGATGAATTAAGTGGTTCTTCATGCTTTTCAAAGATCGACCTCAGGTTCGGTTACCATCAGATCCGAATGAAACCCGGAGATGAGTGGAAAACCGCATTCAAGACCAAATTCGGTCTCTATGAATGGTTGGTAATGCCATTTGGCTTATCCAACGCCCCGAGCACATTCATGCGATTGATGAACCATGTGCTCAAACCGTTCATAAACAAGTTCGTTGTCGTTTACTTCGATGATATACTTGTTTATAGTCGAACCATGGATGAACATGTCGAACACCTAAGGCTTGTGCTTGAAAAGCTTCGAGAAGAGAAGTTATATGCTAACTTCAAAAAGTGTGCCTTCGGTGTCGATCGTGTAGTCTTTCTAGGATTCGTTGTCAGTGCTAATGGTGTCGAAGTCGACGAATCAAAAGTCGAAGCCATCAAAGATTGGCCAACTCCAACCTCGGTAACACAAGTTCGCAGCTTCCATGGCTTAGCTAGCTTTTACCGAAGGTTTGTTAGTGACTTTAGCACCGTGGCAGCTCCTTTGACCGAGCTGGTTAAGAAAGACAATCCATTTGTGTGGGGAGAGTCCCAAGAAAGGGCTTTCCAAGAGTTGAAACGGAGGCTTTGTTCCGCCCCGTTGTTGCAACTCCCTGACTTCGGCAAAGCATTCGAAGTCGAGTGTGATGCGTCTGGAGTTGGGATCGGAGGAGTGCTTATGCAAGAATCAAAGCCGATCACTTACTTTAGCGAAAAGCTCAAGGGTGCAACTTTGAATTACTCGACCTATGATAAAGAGTTGTATGCCCTCGTTCGAGCACTCGCCCACTGGCAGCATTATTTTTGGCCTCGAGAATTTGTGATCAAAAGCGATCATGAGTCCTTGAAGCATCTCCGAGGACAGGAGAAATTGAACCGAAGACATGCCAAGTGGGTTGAATTCATTGAGAGCTTTCCCTATGTAATTCATTACAAAAAGGGAAAAGACAATGTTGTGGCCGATGCGCTATCAAGGAAATTTGCCTTAGCGACCACTCTCGCCTCTAGGCTCATGGGATTTGAAAGCATCAAGTCGATGTACGAAGACGATCCCAAGCTAAAATGTGTTCGAGACACAATCTTGAGTGGCCGAAGAGTTGAGAAATATCAGTGGCACGATGGTTACCTCTTCAAGAATGGGAGGGTTTGTGTGCCAGTGTCATCGTGGAGAGAGCTCTTGGTTCGAGAAGCTCACTCCGGTGGACTAATGGGACACTTCGGTGTCGAAAAAACTCTTGGTATCTTGACCGAGCAGTTCCATTGGCCCAAAATGCGACGAGATGTGGAAAAGCTTTGCAACGCTTGTCTCGTTTGCAAGAAAGCTAAATCGAAGTCCAATCCTTATGGTTTGTACACCCCGTTGCCTGTGCCTGATCGACCTTGGGTTGATATATCCATGGACTTTGTCTTGGGGTTACCGAGGTCGGGGGGAGGACATGATAGCATCTTCGTTGTGGTTGATCGATTTTCGAAAATGGCTCACTTTATTCCTTGCAAGAAGTGTGATGATGCACAGCATGTAGCTACATTATTTGTTTCTAATGTGTTGAAATTGCATGGTGTCCCTCGTACTATTGTGAGTGATCGAGACACAAAATTCTTGAGTCATTTTTGGAAGTGTCTATGGGGTGCCCTCGGCACCAAACTACTTTTCTCGACGTCTCACCATCCTCAGACTGATGGACAGACCGAAGTAGTTAACCGAACCTTGGGATCTTTGCTTCGGGCAATGACCAAAGGAAAGGTTGGAAACTGGGCTGATCGTTTGCCCATGATGGAGTTTGCATACAATCGAACGGTGCATCGAATGATTAACATGACCCCGTTCGAGTGTGTGTATGGATTTAACCCTTTAATTCCACTTGATCTAACCCCATTGCCTCGAGAAGTTGTTATTGATTTTGTACGTACTCACCGAGCCAAAGCTCTGCTCGAGTTGCATGCCAAGACAAAGAAGAACCTCGAGGAAGCCTATGCAAAGGTTGCCTTGAAGAAAAACAAGGGGCGAAAGAAGCTGGAATTAAAGAAGGGAGATTGGGTTTGGGTTCACTTCCGAAAGGAACGTTTCCCGAACCTAAGGAAAGGAAAATTGGCTCCTCGAGGGGATGGTCCATTTCAAGTGCTGAGCAAAATAAACAACAATGCTTATGTCATCCACCTCCCAGGTGAGTATAATGTGTCCAACACCTTCAATGTTACTGATTTGACTCCTTGTGTTGTAGGCCAAATATCAAAAGCAGAGGATGAATCGATTTCGAGGACGAAATCCTCTCAAGAAGGGGAGGATGATGCAGCCCAAAGTGCTGATCAACCGAGGACACTTCAACCGAAGGCAGTGACTGATCAACCGAGGAGGCCCATCACTCGAAGCCAAGCCAAGCTGCACCATGACATGCACGTCCAACTGGCTATATCGGTAGGAAGCATATGTTCGGAAGGAGAATTGCAAAGTGAGGGAACCGTGATCAACCGAGGAGGCCAATCACTCGAAGCCAAGCCAAGCTGCTCCATGACATGCACGTCCAACTGGCTATATCGGGAGAAAGCATGTGTTCGGAAGGAGAATTGCAAAGTGAGGGAACCGAGGGCTACATCTTCAAATTTGAGCCCGAGGACAAAGTCACCGAACAGCAGCTCTTGGCACCGGGCAACGCAGAGCCGAACACAACATCATGTGTTCGAAGCTAAGTCAGCGGCCGATGACACATGTGTTCGAGCAGACAATCGAGAACCGAAGCCAGGCTCACCGAAGCCAAATCTGCCGAACACATTTTAACTCAGCCCTGCGTGGCTTATTTCTATTGGTTGACTGTGACCTATTTACTAGTTTACCCTTAGTATTTCCTATAAAAACATTGTTTCCTTTCATTGTAAGTAGCTAAGTTTGAATATTGAGTTAAATGAAAGTGCCGAGCACATTTCTTGTCTCCGTCGTGAGCAAACCCCGGTGAGGGCTTTTATGGACTTGTGGCTTTCGGTTAATCCGATTGAACATTCCTCTTTGATCATTCAGTTTGCAAGAGGCAATGTTCTCTTGAGGATTGTTGCATAGTCTAGGTGATTCTTGTGTCCCTTTCGATCGAGCTTTGAGACAGGTTCCTCACTGTTCTTTCGAAAGAAGCAAGTTTTGTCTTGCTTCTATCCCTTTTTCATTCTTGTTTGTCTTCCGCATAGTGCTTAGCAACCCCTTCGGGTTTGCCTTGCACCATTTCCCCAGCTCAATGAGAGCTAGGGTGGAATGGGGAAAGTGATAGTTTTTTTAGCTTATATTCTTACAAAGTGGGCAGGGTAAAGAAAGTGGGCTAATGGGCTAAAGCGTTGGGCTGTTATTTTGCATGTATGGCCATTAAAAGAGTCTACATTTGTTTAAAATACACACAATTAACTAAATGAAAACCCACAATTAAAAAATATAGGATCACAATTAACACATAACAAGTAGTTAATTAATTTTCAAATTTTACATCCTAATTAAAGACACTTTTAGTTAGAATAAACACTAGAAGTCCAGAAAAATTTGACGAAACGTCCTAAGAATCTAATACGACTATTTTGAGAAATTTTATGAATTTTGGTGCCAAAATTAGGTGATTACAAGTCCTATGTGCAAGCTTTGTTTAGATCTGTGTAGTCCACACACATTCTCTATTTACCATTCTTTTTGGGTACGACTACAACATTGGCCAACCATTTGGGGGTATTTGACCTCTCTTATGAAGCCATTCTCTTGCAACTTCACAGTTTCTTCTTCGATTGCTTTCTTCTTTACGCCGGCATGAGGTCTTTTCTTTTGCTTTATCGGGGTATAGCGTGGGTCCACATTCAACTTATGTGTCATGATCTCTGGATCGATGCCGACCATATCAGCATGGGACCATGAAAAGCAATTGTCGTTGGATTTTAGTACTTCGACTATGGCTTTTTTCGACTCGGGGTCCAACTTTGAGCCGACGAACACTTTCCTGTGCAGGGAATCCTTCGACAGCATGAAGGATTCCAATTCTTCAATGGTTAAATCCTCGGCTTTTTGCTTCCGAGGTTCTTGTATGCTCACAGGAATCTTTTTCACCACTTCTTCTTGGGGGTTGATTTGGGATGCCGAACCCCTCTCTTCACTAGACCCCGCTGCTCTAATTTCTATTTCTTCGGTCCGTTCGGGACGAATCCACTCTTCAATTCAACCGAATAGCATTCTCTTGCCATTCTTTGCTCTCTCTTGATCGAACGAATTCCCCAAGGGGTTGGGAATTTGATGAACTGATGAAGAGTGGATGGTATAACTTCCATCGAGTGGATCCATGGTCTCCCGAGGATCACAATGTAAGCCATGTCCTCAGGCATGACTTGGAACACTGTTTCCTTAACAACTCCCTCGGCATATGTATTGAGCATAATCTCGCCCAATGTTTTCTCATTGGAGTTATTAAAACTAGTTAATATGGTTGCCTTCGGGACGATCTGGTCCTTGAACCACATTTTCTTAATAGCCCCATAGCTGATTATATTAACAGAACTACCGGGGACGATCAAGACTTGTTTGATATCCGAATCGTTGATCCTCAACATGATGAATAAGGCATCGTGATGGAGAAACATCATTCCATCGCAGTCATCGTCATCAAACACTATCTCTTTACCCGAACCCCCTACTCGGGTTCTTTTCTCCATCATTATCGACAACTTGGAAAACTTTTTGGTGGCTGCAAAATTCACGCCACTCACTTCTGACCCTCCAAATATCATGTTTACAACCCTCTCGGAGGGTGGGGCCTTCGGTGGTTGTCCATCCCCTCAGTTTTTTGCATAGTTTTATTTGCCTTTTTCGGTGAGGAACTCACCTAGTAAGCCTTTTTTCAACAAATGAGCCACCTCAAGGCGAAGCGCCTTACAATCCTCAGTGCGATGTCCATAATCAGCGTGGAACTAGCAATGCAAGCATTAGTCTCTCTTTTCAGGGGCTGTTCTCATATCCTTGGGCAACCTCACACCCTTATCTGTCATCCCCTTCAGGGTGTTTACTAGCTCGGTGGTTGACACATTGAAGTTGTAATCTGGTATCCGAGGTAGGTCTTTGTCTTTGTCTTTGTCTTTGTCTTTGGATACTAAAGCGGGCCCGTAGGTTTTCTTTTAGTTACCATTATGATTTACTCGACCACCGAGGCATTGGCTTATGGGTGGTCCATCGAGCCTTTGGCTCACATGCTGCATTTGCAAATTGTATGGCTCATATCGGCACTTTGAGTTTCCCCTCGACGCCTCAGCACGACGTGATGACTCAGGGTGATTCTTATAGTTTACGCTTCGGCCTGCAACTCTCTATTCGGCCTCTTCCAACCTTATCTTGTTGGCAGCTCTGTCATGCAACTCGTTCCATGTCTGAGCTTAGTATTGTTGAAGCTCTTTCTTTAGCTCGGCAGCCGCGTCAGAGTTCCAAACATTGATATTCCTTTCGAAGGCCATGATGGCTAAGTTATCTCCCATGGGGGGCAGTTCCATCCTCTCGGCTTAGAATCGCTCGAGGAAGTCTTTGATGGCCTCCCCATTATTGCTTGACCTCGAAGATATCTTCCTTCCTTTGAAGGATCTTTTGTGCCCCAGTATGAGCTTTGATGAACGCATCAGCTAGCTCTTTGAAATCTGAGATAGATTTCAAGGGCAAATGCATATACCAGCACAGCGCCCCTTTTCCAAAGTGTCCCCAAACTTTTTCAAGAACATACTCCTTTTCAATTTCAGTTAGATCGTTTCCTTTCACCATCGCTATGAATTCGGTCACGTGCTCGACTGGGTCGGTGGTGCCATCATATTTCTTCAAAATTTACATTTTGAAGTGCTTCGGGATTGGCGCTGGAGCAGCTTCGGGTTTGTAAGGCAACTTGCTATGTTGGTCTATGTCCAACGCCCTCTGGGTCTTCCTCACCCCGGGGACGTTTTCGAGTCGTTTCTCAAATTTGGCCTCGACTCGAGCTTCGATTTCTCTTTTTAGCTTTTCAAGGCCTACCAAAGAGTTGGTTTCTACCACGTTGGGAACTATCCCAAATGGTGGATTGGTGTTCGGTGCAGTCCCCGAGCCTCCAGACGTGGCCCCATTTTGAGGTCCCCCTGTTGTCGTGCCCGCAGGAATGATGTTCAGGATGCCTCTATTTGGAGCCATGGGTGGAGTGTTAGTAGGGGTGGCATGATTTCTCACCAAGACCGCTTCTAAGGAGCTATGAAATTCAGCATTAAAGGTGGCTTGTTGGTCGAAACGTGCTTGGAGGACATTCAAAGAGCCTATGACAAACACTTGGAAAAGGTCGCTTGATCCTGATGAAGAAGGATATGTTGGAAGAGGTGGTGGTACGGGTGTATCGTCCGTTGGAAGGGGAGGTAGTATCGTACCAAGTTGTCCAACGGGAGGTAACTGGTGCATATTGGCGTTATCATCATTTTATGCCATCGCGTAAAAGTAAACGATTTCACTCAACTTTGGAACAAAGCGTACTTGCCTGAATCCCCACAGATGGCGCCAATTTATACTGGCCTAAATCAGTTTAGATAATCAAATAAAAGTTGGGACGGGTTTACAAGTAATGGAAAGTATCAATCCTGAGATAAAGCAACGAAATCGAATAAATTGATGAACAAATAAAATAAAGTTTCAATATATGCAATGATTACAAATTTTGGCAGAATTTCTGTATATATTTCTGGATCCTTACAATGTAAAATGTACTGCTATTTATAGATATTCAAGATCTGGGCCATTTTTCTCCCTGTTTTCCATTAATCCATCCACGTCTCAACTCTATTGAAAGCGGGGTTAGTGGGCCGAAATAAGGGGAGGTCACCCTGCTGAAGATAGGCTAATACTTGAGTTGTCGACCTCAGGGATGTGAGCTTGTTAACTGACCGAGGTAATGCTTCACCGAGGTGCAACACGAACTTCATCCTCGGTCGATGACTTCGGTGATCTTGTTGGTTATCTCGAATCACAATTCACAAACATCTGTTCGGCTCTCCTTGAGCCATATAACCAAGGTGCCACGTATGCAAGCAAATTTTTATCCAATACACTTCTTCATATACTGAGCCAAAATACTCTATATATTTTACAATAGTAAAGGTCAGATCGTGCTCACTTCAACATCCACAAAAATACACGAAAAATAAACTTCAGTTACTAATAGTTAGAAGCTGTGACAATCAGGTCGCACTTATTCATATAGTGAGTCAAAATACTCTTACGTTTTACAAATTACAGAGATCGGGTTGTCCTCATAATGCACATCCATAAAATTTACACGAAAACATAACTTCATGTAGTAATGATTAGTAATCCCGACAATCCGACTGCACGTACTCATATAGTGATCATAAATGTTATGTCCTTTTACAAATAACTGAGTTCAGGTTGTCTTCACTTAGCATATCTGATATGTGAGAAAAATACCACATATTGTCTTCTATCTACTTGAGCTTTTGTTGTGTATTATGGATAAAATGCACACACTTATCACGCTTTGGTTGCATATTGCAGGTTGTTGGAGCTGCTGTGATGAAAAGATGGAAAACAAGTCAAAACATATCCGAATTGAGAAGCTACAGATTCTGGTCTAGAAAGCGATGAATCGCGATCGCGAAGGTTTTGCAACAATCGTGCAGGAGAAATGACACGACCCGAATTTCTTGCTAGGCCGTGCAGGCACCTGACAGCCTCCCCTAGACACGTCGAGCGAACCTTTATCACTAAGTGAATAAAATAGATACCAACTAGCTTGACACATACATCGAATAATCCAAAAGACGTGCTAATATATACAGATATACAGAAGAGCTGTTCAGAAAGAGGTACAACTGCTTACACCATATAATAGGTTTAGGGCTATCCAGAGCAGACATCTAAGAGTATAAGGAAAAATATACATCTCCCAAAGGGAGCAAAAATACAACTGATATAATAGAACCTAAACTGGTGGCCATCCTGAACAAAAGTCGGCTCACCCTGATAACTGAGGTCATGATCTTCGCTCTTCAATCACGTCTCGAACTCGGTCTTGGAGCAAAACCTGTCGAAACGAAATAAATAGACAAGAAACAACAAAAGTGGTGAGTCGAAAAGACTCAGCAAGTGAAAGCTGGCTAGCCACCTCAAAAAAGCAGATATGCTATCCGGGGAGAAGAAAACTAGATAAACCAAATTCACCTTATTTCAACTATAAAAAGGCAGAGCCAAATAATAACTTGAAACACGTATGGAACCATAAACTCATAAACAACCAGGGACATAAGATAGACACAAACATATAGGTCTCTCGAACATATCAACAATCAGAAATACATGACACATACACAAAATATTGCGCTAAGTCGCACAATACACAACAGCCGGTGCGATGAAATGAATGCAGTATGATGCAATGGGGTCATATGTGTCCAATGAATGGAGTGGAATCCTCCTACTCCGGGGCGAAATCCTCCTACCCTCAATATGATGCAAGGAGCGAAATCCTCTTGCTCCTAGGGCGGAATCCTCCTGCCCGCAATATGATACAAGGAGCGAAATCCTCCTGCTCCTAGGGCGGAATCCTCTTATCCTCAATATGATGCAACGAGCGGAATCCTTCTACCCTCAATATGATGTAAGGAGCAAAATCCTCCTGTCCTCAAATGATATAACATCCCAGAAATCAAAAAATATAGCCAGAAAATACATAATAAGGTTATAGCGTAATAAGTACGCCTTGTCGGCAGTTACTCATGTAAAGAACACGTGAATAGAATATCCATAAGGCCAAAGACCGTCAAAGAAATGGATATAATCACTTACCTTGTTCCAAAGTTAGCATTGCTACTCAACAACCACTTTGTCCTTTGGGTTCATTTCTAAATGATCCCGCTCAATTTAATACGCAGAAAAATATACCAAATAAGGCTAAAGGCTTCATTCATTACATTTTAGAACAATCTGGGTAGGAACCCGATACCCGATTCATATATGCAATATGCAGTCCATGCCTACGTATATGGTTCAAAATCATATAACCAAATCCTAAATAAATTACATTTATGGGTTACCCATAACTCCCTGAAATCGAATATATAATCAATTTCATTATCAGAGTTCAATTAACCCTTTAAGTTATCAGTTTAACTTATAAGAACGATGTCTAATATTCCGATTTCTATCGTTAAAATATGTTCAAACATACGTAATAAATTGAAATAATAAATTAACATCATTACCTGGATGTTTCGGGGTGAAAATTCTATTTTTCCTTCAGATTTTCCTTTCTTTCTCTCTTTTCTGACTTTTTTAATGCTCACAGCGTTCTCTGTTTCTCATTTTCTTGTTTCTGTTTCTGTTTCATTTTTAGCTTTTAAGCTAAGGAATAAGCTATCCCTTAGCCATCGCCTCCGTTCTAGTATCTTTTTCTTTCTTTCCTTTCTTTTCTTTTTTCTTTTGAAAACTTGCTACCATAAAAATACTTGCATAAAGCTCGGAATAACCTCTAATTTTGAACAGAGATCATACAATACTTGTATGACATGCTCGAGAAGACGAAATTCAAATCGAATTTCCAAAACTCAAGATACGAATTAATTGGAAAAGATAAAATTCTTTAACTTTTGGGACTTTAGTGAAAACTATTCGAACGACCTCAGAATTTACTTCTGAAAGTTTGAACAGTTCACAAATGACCATACGAATCTAATGACGTTTTTGGATTTTGAATCAGAGTTCATTCGTCAAAATCGAGCTCGAAAACCTCTATTTAAGATTTACCGACAATGGAAACTGAAACCTTCTTCCAATACCTACCAAACGAGATCCGATTTAGCTCAAATTTTATAGACAAGTCCTAATGGACCTTACGAAGCTTTTAAAAATGTCAGCACACCAATTTGAGTCCTAATTCCCAAAACAACTACCTAAAGCCGTTTCAAGAACCAGATGAGCCAGCGCGATAGCGCTCAAGTGTGACGCAATCGCGAAGCTTCAGAAAGTTTATTCAGCATGTTGTGGCTCAGTGTGATGCAATCGCAAGAGGTCGTGCTTGGACTGCACTGGACAGTTTTGAAATTTCACATCAGCTGAATTGGGAACATATAAATAGGCCCTTAGACGACCTAGGGCACATCTTTGCCTTATTTCTCAAGCTTTGGGGCAAGAGTTCATCAACCACGTCTAAGGTTTGAAGATTAAGAGTTCAAATTGTAAATCTTTTTACTTTTTTTTCATTACCTTGATTTGCATTTCATTATCTTGACTTGTTGGTGTTATTTCGAAACTATGAATATGTGTAGTTGATAAATTGGTAGAGCTAGGATTTTTTTATTGACATCATTGTTCTTTTGAGCTATTGAGTACTCTTTTACTATTATTGACTTGGGTGTTTGACTTATTAATCACTACTTGCTTGAAATCTCATGAATTGGTAGTTGCAAATGCTAGTTCTAGCTCTATGAGTACTAGATTTACACCGAGAGGGTAAATCTAGGAACGAGATTGTGATTAACGGGATACCGGGGGGTAGGTGTGCCACATTTATCCCGGGTTAACGGGTTGAACACCGAGAGGGGGATACCTTGCTTGGACACAATATCGATTGATCTTAATGCAACACTTCTTTTCACTGAGAGGGTGAGAGGTGTTATGCTTGGTGGTCACCGAGAGGGGCTATCTGGGTATATTAGCTCGAGTGTCACGCTAGAGGTGTCAATGGTTATTGAAAAACCGACATAACCGACCGTACCGTACCGAACCGATTCTTAGGTTATTTTTAGCAAAATCGAAGGCTAAATATAAATCTATAACCGAACTGAATAATCAGGGTAGGTTCTTTAATTTGATAAAAATACCAAAAAAAACTGAACCGAACTGAATAATTAGGGTAGGTTCTTTAATTTGATAAAAATACCAAAAAAATACTGAACCGAACCGAATATGTAATATATGAGTTATATAATATAACACACACACACACATACACACACACACACATACATATATATAATTTTATGAGTTAACTTTAAGAATAAAACTAAAAATATATTTTTGGCCAAGGTCTTGGGCCTTGGGGTGATGAAAATAACTAGAAGCTTGCATGAATTAATAGCACCAAAAGTTCCAACTCCCAAACTCATTTCGAACTTATATAATCCTGTTAATATTAAATTAGCAAAGAGCATACCAACAAACTTTAGCATTAAACTGCTAGTGCCTAGTTATCATATATATTTTCATTCGTTTAAATATTTCTTTGGATGAATATTCTATTAACCTAGATCTTGAGTTAGATTTGATCAATATTCGTCAACTCGTATAATTTAGATTTTCCTTGTCTTTACGTAATTGGATTTACAGTACCACTATAGGATAATGCTCCTTTGATTAATCATCACCTTTTAAATAATAATATAGTTTAGATAATTTTTACCAAAGTCATGTATATGGTATTGTGCTCTAATATTAACTTAATGGAGAGTGACAATCAATTGTAGATCAATATTGGAGAACAAAATATGTCAAGTACTTAAATATTAGTTATGATCATTTAAGAGTTAGTACTTATTCGATTATTATCTTAAATCATACTTTATGTGCTACATTAAATTTTGTAAGTATTTTAGAGAAAAATGGCACATTTTAATAACAATATGATCCTTTTATAGAGTTTAAAAAAATAACCGAAAAATAACCAAATCGTACCGAAATCGAAGGAAAACCGACATGATTGTGACGGTTTTGAAAAGTCTTATTTGGTTATGCGCAACGGAGTAACTGAAAAAATGGTATGGTATAAATTTCTTGAAATAACCGACCGAATCGAACCATTAACACCCCTATGTCACGCGCGCGCCTAAGCTTAATTGGTTGAGACTCTTTACGCAAGTTTGATTAACAATGGGCCGATTACACTTCCTAAGCTCTACTACCTTGAATCCTTGCTTGCGATGCCATTGATCACTTTACATGCTTTCTTAGTATAGTGGTAGTGTTAGCATAAATCTCTAGTTATTTTCCTCGTTTGGCTTAGTCAATAGGTTTAGTTCCTCCACTATTTAAACCGCATCACATTGTTCCCTATGGATTCGACCTCGACTCATAGTTGGGTAATTATACTGCGACGATCGTATCACTACTCTTTGGAGAAGTGTTTTGGACATTATCAATATCCACAAAAATTCATAGGAAAAATGACATAGGTAAAGCCATATCATCATCATCATCCTCATCCTATCATTGTCATTTCCATCTTCGCTTTCTTCGTTCCTTGAAGATGAAGTTGACTTCATAAAATCTTCGATAAAACCTAGGTTTATTAACTCTTCATAACATCAACCTTTTTCAGCTTTGATAGACACATACTCCGAAGGTGTTTTGTACACTTGGTCACGGTCGAGAAGTTTACGGAAGTCATCTTAGTGAACTTTCTCTTCGTGCTTGCTTCTTTTGCATCGCCATGGTGGTGCCGCCTCCGTTCGAGTTCTTCATGTTTTGGTTGACTGCCTCTTTTTTTAAAAAAATATGGAAAAAGTGCTCAAAATTTCAATACTAGGCACCGAAGTGCTTAATTCGCACAAGACCTTGTTTAATTTCCATACATATACTGTTTTTGTTAACTTGAATTTTGGCACTTGGACAATGCATGGCCAGTATCTGTAAACTCTGAGCTAAAGTCAAATATATCCACGCATACTCCATGTTTTTTTTTTCAGGATTGAAATTTTAAATCTTAGACCAAAATACTGAATTTTAATGTAAAAATTTCTAAATTCCAAGAAAAAATATAGGAATTTTCAAACTATGGTAATTTTTTCTTAATTCAGTAATTTTCACTTCAAACTCCAGTATTCTAACATTAGATTTTAAGCTATTTATAATTTGTTTGAAGTTTGAAGAGTTGTGACTTTTCATCTAAAATTTTACAAACATCAATTATTCCCCATTTTGCATTTAAAGTGGTTTTTCGTCAAAATTTCACATCACTCCCCAAAAGACCCGTATTAAGTTCCATTAAGAATGTGCAAAAAATTTCATCTGGTGTTCCCAAATTAACTGTTTTGAGAGTTTACCCCCTTTTAACATGATTTAGCTAATTACTCTCTCCTTAGTTTGTAGGCAACACTTCAACTTATTTGGGAGAATGCAGGAAGAGATTTGAAGAGACAAGTGTTGCCCAGACAACACTTTATCTGGTAGAATGTGAGATTTAATGGCAAGTGTTGCTTTTTAGTCAGTACTCATGGTGAACTGGAGGGCAGAGATACATGTGTCATTATAAGACTCATAGAGGTATTTACATCCAAAATTTATTTATTAAACCAAGCTGAGAGCATTTTTGCTAAACTACTATTATGAGGGGCAAAAAGGCAAAGTTGCCGACGGTGCAAAAAATTTCACCGCGTGCCCTCCTTAAGGAGTAGGTTTGCAAATATCCACGCTAAGAAATGTTTTAGCAAAATACTCTTTTTCGCCCGGAGCCAAGACTTCACAGCAAAAATATTGTAAGTCTTGTCAATTGCCAAAACTTCAAAGGCAAGTATTATTTTGCCAATACTTAAAGTTATATGGCGAGAATGTAGGAAAATACTGGAAGGGGTAAGTTTTGGCAATTGCCAAGACTTACGACCAAGTGCGGCAAGTGTTCCCTTTTTCCAACACTTTAAGGGTAGGTGTTGGCAAATAGAGAGGGGTCAAAGGCAAGTCTTGGCCTTTACCAAGACTTACGACCAAGTATGGAAAGTATTTCTTTTTGCCAACACTTGAAGGGATAAGTGTTGAAAAATAGAGAGATATAAAGGCAAGTCTTGCCCCCGACCTAAAAACTTGACAGAGGTGTTTCCGTCCGGATTTTTTTCATTAATCCTTAACAGGGACATTTTTGCAAAACATCTGCTAGCGCGGGAAAAAGGGCAAACCATTGCTTATGGTTTCATATTTTTGCAAATTCGCCCCGATGGTGTCTTAGTTCTGGAAATTCAAAAAATTTCACCGCATGCCCTTCATAAGGAGTGGTTTTGCAAAATTGCCCGCTCTAAGGAATGTTTTAGCAAAATTCCCTTATTTAGTCCGGAGCCAAGACTTCAAGACAAAATTTTGTAAGTCTTGGCAAGTGCTGTTTTACGAATACTCCAAGTTATATCGAGAATGCAGGGAAAGACTGGAAGGGGCAAGTCTTGGCAATTGCCAAAACTTGCGACGAAGTGCGGCAAGTGTTACCTTTTGCCAACACTTACCGTTCAAGTATTGAAAAATCGAGCAGGGTCAAAGGCAAGTCTTACCTTTTGCCAAGACTAACGGCCAAGTGCGGCAAGTATTGCTTTTTGCCAAGACTTACGGCCAAGTGCGGCAAGTATTGCCTTTTGCCAACACTTGAAGAGATAAGTGTTGAAAAGCGGAGAAATATAAAGGCAAGTCTTGGCCCCGACCTAAAAACCTGACGGGGTGTTTCTGTCCAGATTTTTTTCATTAAACCTTAACGAGAATATTTTTGCAAAATATCTGTTAGCACGGGCAAAAAGGCAAATATTTGCTTATCGTGTCATATTTTTGCAAATTCTTGCCAGGAATGTGGGCTATTCACAATTAGAAGGGAGAAATTTGCTTGAATAGGATGAATTAGACTACTATTTATATTTTATCCCTGTTTAAAGAAGTTTCGCAAAAAAGAAGAATTCGAAGCCTGTTTGGCCATACAATTTTTTTCACTTTTTGTCAAAAGTTTTTTGAAAAACCTTTTTGTCTATGAAAAATTGTTAATTTTTAAGATTTTTTTAAAAATAGTCTTTCAAAAAGCAAAAAAGTGTCTTTGACCACTTTTTCAAGTTTTTCAAAAAAATCAATCTTTCTTCACTTACAAAACTTTAACTTTTTTTTCAAGTAAAATTCATGTCCAAATACAACTTCAACTTCCAAATACAATTTTTCAACTCAACGTCAAAATTTCCTTTTCAAACTTTTTTTTGGCATCTATAGCCATTAGCAACGAAATATAGATCCGGCGCTACATACTAGAAGCATAAAAAACTATGATTGTTCAAATTTTGACGGGCTCTACTTTTGACTGATCCCAAAACATGCTTTGTTCAAAGGTTTAACTTCATAAATGTTTACTATCTTGCTAAATTTTTAACAAGTTTTGACGGATCGGTAAGGCTTGCATTTTTTGTTTAATTGTTCAAAGGTTTTGACAGATTGTCATTGTCGAGACCTGTTATTATTTTTATTTACATATCTAGTTAAATCGCTCACAAGTTTTGATGCATCAAGTCATCAACAAAGCTTGCATGCACTGTTAAATTATTCAAATGTTTTAGTGGAACATCAAGCCTTACTACTTTTCTCATGCTACCAATCTTATTAAATTATTCACAGATTTATCGAGTTTTTGGAATAGAACTTGCATGTGATTGAGGATTTTTAATGAAGATTAATAACGATTTTTCGAAGCAAATTCCGGCAAAGCTCTTATGAGGATTTGTTTATCAAGTTCCTTTTTTTAATTTTTTTTTTCAAAAAATTCGCGAGATTTACTAGTTTTTCTTTGAAGCTTTTTTTTTTAAAAAATGTTTAGATCTGATATTTTTCTTATAGCAATTTGTATAGATCTGATATTCTTTTTCAAGTTTTTATGTAAAAGATGCCAAAAATATTGTATAAGATTTTTTGTATACAATTTTATACATATTTTATACAAATTTATATATACATAGACTTGTATAAATCTGTATACGTGCGTATGTAAAATGAATAAAGTTGTATAAACTTTCAGATTTGTGTATTATTATGGATGATTGTATAAATTTTTAACTTTTTGTGTATTTTCTTTTTATTTTTTTTGCATTTCTCTCCTTGTATATGCAGCTATATGAATATTCATGTAAAATTTATTTTTTATGATATATTTGTGTATAAACTTGTCAAATGCAATGAAATAAACAAAATCGACAAAAAGTAACTCCGGTGAAACAAAATCTAGCAATTTTAAATTTTCCAGTCACTAGCCACTGCCGAAAGATCAGTGGCGGGGAAGGGGGAGAAGTGACAGTTATGGTTTCTTTTTTCTTTTTTGAAGGAGAGCCCAAATTTACAAAATAGACAATGTATTAGGCCAATGTAACAAAAAAAATATAATCCGTTCTTTATATTTTTCTTGTTTGAAGTGCTATTTTGGAAAAGTTTAAAAATTTTAGACTAAATTTACCTGCTGTCCTCCTCCTCTGCTAAGACTCTTTGCTGCAAATTTTCTGAAACACATTTTAATCCTTCAACTCTTCTTCTCCTCCCACCCTTTTTTTTTTTTTTTTTTTTTTTTTTTTTTTTTTTTTTTTTTGCTCCACATCTAATCCGTAAACCACACTTCTTTGCACTGATATGTTGGTTGATCATTTAGATGGATATGAGAGATCTTGGCTCAAACATAAATTGGTTTGATTGTTCAACTAATCAATAAGGTACAGTGAGGAAAGATGTCGAGTACATCGTTTTTATATTTAAGATACATATACACGAATACTATAAAAGAACATTTACGCTATTCATGTAGTTTAATATATAATAACAAGTAAAAAAATTACAGAATTTTACCATGTTACAAGTAAATATTTTAGTGTTTTACTTGTAATTAAATTATAGAAATAATAAAGGACGAGATAGTGTTATCACTTCTCAGAACTTAAACTTCTACTACATTTGGTTATTTGTGGGTAAAAGCTCATGTAACTCAATGATATGGGGACAGAAGAATGAAAATGGGTGCATTTGATTATCACTAATTAAAGTATGAACATAAGAAATATAAGCTGCATTAAAGGCCATATATATATCTTCCTTGGTCAAGGCCATTAATATCTGTTGTTAACTGGATGGATTCGTTCATTGACTAAACTCGTTGTTAGACTTATAAGTAGCTACTTTGGGTCTTCGATTGTTACCAATGCTGCCGCAATGTTGAGCATGTTTACAAGGAGGAAGCACAATCAAATATTGTTCAACTTTATCTATTAGACCAATATGTGGTTTCAAATTAAGAGGTATATGCTTCTCCACCTTATTCTATTTTCTTGATAGAAAATAATTATTTGATTGACAATTTTTTTTCCCAATTATAGGAAGAAAAATAAAATGTCACTTAGCTTGAGAGTATAAATTTTTTTCTTTATGGCAGCTTAAGCTATACCTGTCAATCGGGCCAGGACCGGCCCGAACCGGCCCGCTAAGCGTCGGCTCACCGGTCTCGGTATCGGTCCGGTTCGGTCCGGGCCATTAATGGTCCGGTCCAAACCAGTCTTTTTTTCAAAAAATTGAAGCCCAGTTCGGCCCTTAGCCCATTAAGCACCGGACTGGTCCGGTTTTTTTTCTTCTTTTTTCTTTTTTATATTTTAGCTAAGCCTATCACTTTGTACTTGCAATTGGAAGGACATATAATCCTATATAAAAAGAGAAGGAAGGTGAAAGCAGGAAAGAAAGGATCAAACATTTTGAGAATCATATACTTTCACTCATTGGTGGAAACCAAGTTTAATCACTATGTTAATTTGATGCACTACTCATGAAGTAAAAGATCACTATTATTATTTTAAGTAAGTACTTGTAACAAGTAAATTCGCGTCAAGAAATAAATATCAAGACAGGAAAATATTGTAACAAGTGTAGTATTTGATTTCAACAGAAAATGCGGGTTACAATCTCTAGAGTGTCACTAATTTTGTAAATGACGTCCTCTGATTCGCCTTTTCAAATACAAATTTTAAGTAATGATCCAAGGGCTTTTGAGCTTGATCTTGAATCTTCCTTTTAATGCTTGAATCTTCCTTTTAATGCTTGAATCCTTAGAACTTGTAGAAACTCCTTGCAGCTTTTAAGAAACTTGTAGCGTTTGATCCACGAGCTCCTTGTTGCTTCTTGTTATGAATTCCTCTTGCTCTTGATTTCTCCTTCTCAAATGAGAGGTTTGATCCCTTTATATAGATATGGGATGGAGTGGGCTCTAAGAAGACCTAACGGGCTTTGGTCCATATACCGGCCAATCAGATTTAAGCGGTGACAAAGCCATATTTAATTGGCCAGAACATGTCACTTGTACATATGGCACATTTTTATTGGCCATTGGAATTTAACTAGGATTGCCACGTCATTGGCATATGGCATAATCCTATTGGCTCTTTGATTTGATTTGGCGCCACGTCGCTTGCACATGTGGCACCGATTTGGGCCTTTAGGATAAGATGATATCCATTAGCTTTGGGCTAATAAAGTGGGCTTATTATTTATGGGCCAATAGATTTGGATGTTGGACCTATATAATTAATCCAATTATACTAGCCCACTTAATTTATTTGGACTAATATGTCTTGAATTTAACATATAGCCAAATTATTTTATGGATTTAAATCCACTAAAATTTATTCGTCTACAAATGCCCCCTATTTCAAGGCTTGTCGATGTCGAATTTGTAGACACTTGAAGACTAGACTGGAAGTGACTTCTTCTTTTTTTCAAGTGGATAATTTCAAACTAACACCCAAAAAAGCGGCTAAAATGTTTAGCTTGTGCCACTGACTGGCTATACTTCAGTTCGCAGTCCACAAAGTAGCTATGAATGAAAATGTTGTCATCGTAGTGATTTGCGTAAACGAGCTGGCTACCTTTCAGTTAGAATTTCAGAAAGTGGCTATGAGCGAAAAAGAAGGCGAGCCTCTTTCTCGTTTCCATCAGAGCAAGGATACGACCGAACTGGCTATGTTTCAGTTATGGGTGCTGAAAGTGGCTATCACAAAATTGACTATACTCTAGTCCTCATTCTTGAAAGTGGTTATCCATTTAATTCATGGTTTCAGCTAATATCAGAGGCGGCGCCAACGTTCTTATTTATAGAGTTCTACTAGGATATAATTTTGGTATTCTTGTTAGAGACAAATTTGTACCATACCAACCTCTATATAAAGGGACCCTATGCATAATATTTTGCACATATTTTTTGGTTCTTCAAGCAAAACGAATCTCTGCAACTAGTTGACATGTGAGTCTCCAATCATCATACTTGTTCTTATTCTGCTTGTGCACATATTCTTATTTTGCTTTTTTTTCTTTTTTTTTTTTGACATAAGAAAGGTCAAAGCTTCATTAATTTGTCATAACATGTTTAAATCATGCTCGCTACCAAGAATATCATGTTATGAGATTGAACAGGTCCGTGATAGATCTTGAAGATCATTTCTCAGGCTTTGACTAACTGGATTTAAGCTCCCTAGCTTAGCAGATACTTGAGGCTTAATTTCCTCTCAATTATTGTAAGCCGCCCGTTTAATGTAGCAAAACTTGGTGCACCTCTAGTTTATAGAATATCATAAACCTTCTTTCCTTAGCGGTACAAGTTGATGACGCTAATGTTTTTGTAGTGAAGATATTGTTTACAATAAAATTTAAGCAGAAAAGTAAACCCAGATTTGCTTAGTCCCATTCAAGACTTCTTTTTTTTTTTTATATAGCAAACCCACTAAATTTTACTAGTCTGACCATTACCGCTGTTCTGTTGAAACTTTAAATATTAAGCTTTCATTTTTTTTTGAAAGTTATAGTTGACAGTCTTTTATTTCCTTTTCGCTTTGGTTGCAGTAGGCAAGACAAAATTCAACTGCCCCAGTTATCATCAGTCCTCGTTTGCAAATTTGGCAGGTAACGCCTCTCTTTTTCATGTGCGCATTTGTTTTCCTTCCTTTTTTTTTTTTTGTTTTCAGCAACCAGTTTGTGAAGAAAGCCCTTTAAAATTCACAATGGAAGTCATTAAAAGTACGAAGTGGAAGCTCTTAAAAGTTCGAGGTGGACGCCTTTTTAAAAGTTCGTGATGAAGACCTTTAAAATTCACCATGGAAGCTTTTAAAATTTCGAGAAGGACAACTTTAAAAGTTCGTGATGAAGGCCTTTTAAAATTTACCATGGAAGCTTTTTAAAAGTTTGACGGGGAAGCTCTTAAAAGTTTCAAGTAAACACCCTTAAAATTTTGCGACGAAGACCTTTAAAATTCACCATGGAAGCTTTTAAAAGTCCAGCAAGGAAGCTCTTAAAAGTTGGAGATGAAACTCATAGTGGAAGCTTTAAAAGTTCGACATGGAATCTCTTAAAAGTTCGAGACGGACGCCTTTAAAAGTTTGCAATGAAGGCCTTTAAAATTCACCATGGAAGCTTTTAAAAGTTCGGCAAGGAAGCTCTTAAAAGTTTGAGATGGACACCTTTAAAAGTTAAGCCCTTAAAAGTTCGAGATGTACACCTTTAAAAGTTCGCAACAAAGGTCCTTTAAAATTCATCATGGAAGCTTTTAAAAGTTCAGCAAGGAAGCTCTTAAAAGTTTGAAATGGACATCTTTAAAAGTTCGCAATGAAGACCCTTTAAAATTCATCACGGAAGCCTTTAAAAATTCGAGAAGAAAACCTTTAAAATCCACCCTGGAAGCTTTTAAAATTTCGAGGGGAAGCTCTTAAAAGTTCGAAGTAAACACCCTTAAAAGTTTGCGACGAAGACCTTTAAAACTCGCAATAGATGCTTTTAAAAGTTCAAGAAGAGGGCTCAAAATTTATTTTGCCGTGTTTCTTCTCATGACCCTTGCCCCCATTTTTTTTTACGAGTTGCGTGCTAATTATATTCACTTCACTTTTGCAGATTCAACATGGTTTACTTCAGAGACTCCAACTCTTCCTCCACACGCAAGTATCTTGTAATTTCGGATCACAAGGATAGCAAGGCAGAGACAAGGCTATTAGTTGACACGCCCATAAGTGGTTTATACGCTTCTTCAACATGGCCATTTTTGAGAAATCCGTATAGTTTGGCGACTTGGACTTACGAGCAAACCAGTCGTACACCTAAGATGTTGAGCCTTCTTTCTGCTACTCACAAAGTCACGAATACCGCAAGTTCCCTCCCCTGTCTTGGAAGGCGGATCATAAATAAAGAGGTCCATTGGGGTGATACTCTGACATTTGGTGGCGAATTTCACTATATTCGCGGCTACTGGGAGTGGGCTGAAGACATCCTTAGCAGGGGCGAGAAGACCTTGAGAGCCACTAGGATTTATGACGCCGTTTTTGCTTCGTTGTTCACCTATGATTGCAGCATTAACCTCATGAAAGCCTTTTGTGAGGGCTGGTGTCCTATCACAAACACGTTGCTCACCTCAGTTGGAGAGTTATCTATGTCCCTTTGGGATGTATGCATGATCGGTGGTCTGCCTATTGCGGGGTATCCTTACGAAGAAGTTGTTCCAAATGCTCGAGAACTCACCGGCAATCTTGACAAGAATAAAAGGTTTCTCCCACAAAGCTGCGAGTATTTATTCGACCCATTTCACCGGCTTCGAGAGGGAAATAACCCAAATGTCTCTTTGAGAAGATGGATAGAGTTTTGGTGCAAAAGGGCCGTGACGTATGAGCAGCCTCCAGAGGGGGAAGAAAAGAAGTCAACTCGAGGTCGTCCTAAATTTACATATAATCCTAAAGGAGTCATCTGCAAGGCGGTTGCTTGGTCGAATGTGGAAGAGGCTCTATTTCACAAACTTGGTATCAAAGGCTACACGAAGGATGACACTTACCTTGCTGCTTTCCTATCATGTTGGTTATGTGCTTTCGTGCTCCCAAAGGAAGGTGACTTCATTCGGCCTGAGACTTTCGAGATTGCAAGCTTGCTAGCTCGTGGGCAAAAGTTTAGCCTTGATGTCCCTGTTCTGGCATCCATCTATAGGGGCTTAAATAAAATTTCGAATTGCTCAGAACTTGACCCTTCTAGGGTGTACTTTCCAGTCCATTATGTGTATGATTGGCTGGCATGTTATTTCAAGACACATTACCCTTTAGAGGAAAGGCCAGTTGGTCCACTAATGACTGCGTATTCTTGAGAGGGAGCTGCTAAAAACTTTGGAGAGGAAGAGGCAAGGAAGCGCGTACACAATGGAGAGAGCTTTGTTTGGACTGCGACGACGCCAGAGAGGGAAAAGCCCTATGATTATATTGACAATGGCACTGCACCAGAGTTCGAGACAAACTTTTTTATGAGTCTTCGCTCGAACTACCTTCCCTTGAGAGATGGAGCCACCTTTATCATTGAGCCTTATAGTCCACATCGCTTCAGTCGCCAGTTAGGCTTTTACCAAGACGTCCCTGGTTGTTTAGAGCTAGATTTTTGTGAAGCATCATTGGATGATGGGCTCCGATTTGTACGGGTTTGTGTGTTAGCCTATTCCAGGGTAAAGACGACATTTCCCCCTTTCAGATCTACAATAAAGAATTCTTGCTTGCCTGGTTACAAGTCTTGGTGGGAAAAAGTACATGGGAGCATCCTTGAGGATCATATTCAGTCATTAGTGAATGTTGTTAGGCCCGCCAAAAATATACATCAAGAGAATGGTGAGGATGTTGCTGTAGTTGATGAGCCCAATACTTCAAAGGTCAAACCAACCAAACAAAGTAAAAGTAAGGGCAAGGGACTTAAAATGCCGGCGAAGGTACCTAGTGAGGAAATCCACGTTCAAAATTCTCAAGGTGATAATGCAACCTCTTTGTTGAATGATCATGATGAGGTTGTGGTGGTTGACAAGCCCCATGTTGTGAAGGTCAAACCATCCAAACAAAGCAAAGGTAAGGGTAAGAGACTTAAACCGCCTACGGAGGAACCTAGCGAGGTGATTCACGCTCAAAATTCCCAAGGCGACAATAAAACACCCTTATTGGACGATAATGATGAAATTGCTATGGTTGACGAACCCCATGCTGTGAAGGTCAAACCATCTAAACAAGGCAAAGTTAAGGTCAAGAGACTTAAACCTCCTGCAGAGGAACCTAGCGAGGCGATTCACCTTCAAAATCCTCAAGGTGACAATGAAATCCCTTTATTGAACGATTATGAGGGAGCTGTTATGGTTGAAGAGCCCCATGTTGTGAAGGTCAAACCATCCAAACTAAGCAAAGGTAAGGTTAAGAGACTTAAACCATCTGCGGAGGTGCCTACCGAGGCAATCCATGTTCCAGATTTTCAAGATGACAATGGGACACCCTTATTGAACGGTCATAATAGAATTTTCAATTCTTCTAAAAAACGTCCTTCGCAAGACAACAGTGGAAGCGCTAATGAAGATCGTTGCTGGAAATACAAGAAAGTACCATCAGAGGCACATCTCCAAAAAGCAACCTCAATTGAAAAGCTTGCGCAGGAAGTCGAAGTTCACAGCGTTGAGAGTTCAGAAAAGTCATTGATGGCTTGCATAGTGATTTTCTTAAACTCCTCATTTTATCATCATAGACGGCTGACTAGGTTGATGCCCCCCTTTTTATTTACTTACTCTAAAAAAAGTTTTTTTTTTATTTGCAGCATAATGATATCGAGCAGGAGCAAGAAGTATCCTCTGTTCGCCACGACAAAAGCTCAGCAAAGTCGTCTTCTACTTTAAGAGAGATCCCTCGCATATCAAATGACGTCGTTTCTATTTTTGAGGGAAAAAGTGTCGTTTTTTAAGCACAAAAAGATGTTAGTTTCCGGACTTTGGAAGGACATATGCGGAAAACTTTCTAAAATTGAGTTAGACGCTATTCCAGAGCTTAGGGAAGAATTCGAGGTCATTTTTGAGGAGATGTAAGGATAAAAAATTATTGATTTTTCACCTTTGAAGGACTTGATGGATTCCCTCTTCGAGCTTGCTACTTCGTATGACCAAGAACGATCCCATTTGGCTGACAAGACGAGTGAAGCTAGAAAGCTGGAACTACTTTCAAAAGCCAATGAGCGTCTTCAATCATTCAAGTTAGAAGAGACTGAGAAGGCTGAGCTAATTTCGTCTAAACAAGAGCTGCTAAGGACCACCAAGGCTAGATTGAAGAAGCCGCAGCAAGAGAAGAAGGATCTTGCAGCCATTATCGAAGCTGCCAAGAAAGAGCTTGAGGAGATACAATTGAAGGTATCAGCTGTTGAGAATGAAATCTCTTCGTATGATGGCATGGATTTGGCGACTGACGATGATTCCGCTCATTTGGAAGAAAAGCGGCAACGCCTAGCAGCTAGCCGTCAAGACTTGCTTAATTACAAGTTATGTTTAGATTAGGCTACATATATTTACTTGTTTTCCTTCTTTATTTCTTGCACTTGATCGGGTAGCTGATTCCATCATTAATAGAATTTCTCTTAGTGCTTTGGCTTATACTGTGTTTTTTCGCTGCGTCTTCAATTCTGACACTGCATTTTACAGCACAACGTACTTGTAGAAGAAAATTCATATCTTTTTGCTTGAATATCCAAATCAAGAAAAATTTAACTTTCCAAAAGCTAAACTCCAAATCCTAAAACATATCCAAAATTTGGAAACAAATAACTTCAGGATGGCTCTAGGTAAATTTTCTTTTTAATTCCAACCTTTAAATTTCGTCATGTTCTGGCTCATAGCCTAGCGCGGCTTCACCAAAATATTTGTAACTTAATGAATATACGTCCGAATTATGATCTGTTTGAACTTCCAGAAACTAGACTTCAAATTCTAGAACATATTTAAAATTCGGAACTAAATAGCTTCAGAATTACTCTAGGTGAATTTTTGAATTCAACCTTTAAATTCTGTCACTTTATGGCTCGCAGACCAGCGCGGCTTCACCAAAATATTTGTAATTTAATGAATATGCATCCGAATTACAATCCGTTTGAACTTCCAGAAACTAGACTTCAAATTCTAGAACATATCTAAAATTTGGAACTAAATAGCTTCAGAATTGCTCTAGGTAAATTTTTTGAATTCAACCTTTAAATTCTGTCACGTTATGGCTCGCAGACCGGCGCGGCTTCACCAAAATATTTTTAATTTAATGAATATGCATCCGAATTTCAATCCGTTTAAACTTCCAGAAACTAGACTTCAAATTCTAGAACATATCTAAAATTTGGAACTAAATAGCTTCAGAATTGCTCTAGGTGAATTTTTGAATTTAACCTTTAAATTCTGTCACATTCTGACTTGCAGACCAGCGCAGCTTCACCAAAATACTTGTAACTTAATGAACACACGTCCGAGTTGCGAGCCGCTTGAACTTCTAGAAACTAGACTTCAAATATCAAGTTGCAATCATTTTCATCACCCGGAGGAATTTTTCTTTGAAGAATTATTTGGCACTTAACTTCACAATTTAAAACGAGCTGCTAAATATCCGCTTTTCTCCTTGGGGTTGCAAGTTTCGATAACAAACTCTTGGTATTAAGGTAGAGTTGTGGAGAAAGAGAAAGAAAGGACTCTCCTACTTCTCCTTTTATCACATCGTGCCAAACCCACCATTTTTATTTTTATGCGACTGAACTTAGAATGAAACTCTAAGCTGCCTACGTACCTCGGTGAAGAGGATCAAGTCATTACGTAGTTCGGTGCAGGTGATGATTTTTTTTTGTGTCCTAACTTTTACCTAGGCCGCCTCTTTCGAGGTTTTCAACCTAGCAGACTTTTTTTTGTGTCCTAACTTTTGCCTAAGCTGCCTCTTCCGAGGTTTTCAACCTAGCGGACTTTTTTTTTTTTTTTTTTTTTTTAAGTACCGTGCACAGTTTATACTCTTGTGGGCCAGGAGTAACTTGCAGTTTATGCTCGTACGTCTAGGAGCGTGTCAACTTGCAGTTTAGGCTCGTGCGTGTAGGAGCGTGTCAACTTGCAGTTTAGGCTCGTGCGTCGAGGAGCGATCTTCTTCATGGATAGTACTTCTTCAAAAATTTCCCGTTAATGGGACCGATTCTTTTTCCTTTAGCATCAACAAGCTTATAAGCACCACTTGAATAGGCTTCTTGCACGACATATGGCCCATCCCATTTTGCAGTGAACTTGCCCCCAGATTTGTGGGAGGTGATGATGGGTCTTCTTAATGCAAGAACTTGATCACCAACTTGGAAGGACCTTTGGCGAACCTTTTTATTGAAGGCACGAGATAACCGAGCTTGGTAACATTCGAGACTTTGCTGAGCTTCAAGTCTTTTTTCATCAAGAGCCTCCAACTCTTCAAGGCGCAAGCGAGCATTTTCTTCATCAGTGAGCCCTTCTTGGATAGCAAGTCGCAGCGATGGTATTTGACGCTCTAGTGGTAGGACTGCTTCAACCCCATAAATGAGTGAGTAAGGAGTTGCCTGCGTTGGCGTACGATGAGTCGTCCTATATGCCCATAAAGCTTCTTCCATCCTATTATGCCAATCTCGCTTGGACTTGGAAACAACTTTACTCAGCAGGTTGCACAAAGTTTTGTTGAATGCTTCAGCTAGACCGTTAGCGGCAGCATTGTACATAGAAGACTTACGCTGTTTGAAGCCAAAGAGATCACAAATACTATTCATCAACCTATTGTCGAATGGCTTGCCATTATCCGTTATTATATAACGAGGAATACCAAAGCGGTAGATGATGTTTACTCGGATAAAGTTTACGACCTTCTCCTTCTTCACTTCCTTAAGAGCGACAGCTTCTGCCCATTTTGAGAAGTAATCAGTTGCAGCCAAAATGAACAGGTGTCCTTCAGACGATTTCGGCAATGGTCCGACAATGTCTAGCCCCCAAGCGTCAAATGGCCAAGATGCGACGGTTGGGTGTAACACTTCTGGTGGTTGATGTATAATATTTGCATGGAGCTGGCAAGCTTTGCATCTTCGAGCATAATCTAAGCAATCCTTTACCATCGCCGGCCAATAGTATCCCATCCTTTTTATGTGGAAGTGGAGTTTCGGTCCAGACTGGTGTGATCCACACACCCCATCATGCGCTCCTTGCATAGCTTGAAGTGTTTCATCATCCCCTAAACATCGCAGGAGCACTCCTTCAAATGATCGTCTATATAGAGTATCCTTATAGTACAGGAAGCGCGAAGCTCGGCGACGAATTTCAATTCTTCTTTTTAGGCTTTCTGGCAGTATCCCATGACTCAAGTAGTTAATGATAGGTTGCCGCCAGTCTTCCTCGTCGACTTCAGAAACAGCAACAAGATGTTGGACGTCATTCATTTCAACCTCGTCATTGTCTAAAGGTGGCACTACCCATTTTCAACAGATAGTAACTTTCGTCTAATCAGGCAGGGTAAGTGTTGAAGTTAGAAAAGCCAAGGCATCAGCTTTCTTATTTTCCCCTCTCGGCACATGCTGAAGAGTTACGTCACTAAGCCATCCTATCAATTTCTGTTCATAGTCGTGGTACGGACGCAACTAAGGTTTCTTTACTTCGTAGCTACCCAGAAGCTGATTAATCACCAACTTAGAGTCCCCATAGACTTGCAACTGCAATTGCTTCATGTCGACGGCCATTTCGAGCCCAAGTATGAGCGCTTGGTACTCAGCGACATTATTGGAGCAATGTTGAGTCAAGGTGAAAGAATATGGTAATACCTCTCCTTGGGGAGTTACAAAAACTACTCCAGCTCCAGCTCCATCGCGATGTGCAGCACCATCAAAGTACATCTTCCAAGACGGTTGAACTTCGACGAACATTGCATCTTCATCAGGTAACTCGTCGGTTAGCTCCCAACCATCAGGTATGGGGTGATCTGCCAAAAAATCTGCCAGTGCTTGTCCTTTGACCGCCTTTTGAGGGATGTATATGATCTCAAATTGTTGAAACTGGAGATACCATCTCGCCAATCGATCGCTGAGGACTGGTTTTGACATTACGAACTTGATAGGGTTTGCTCGAGAAACCAGCCGTACAACATGAGCTTGAAAGTAATGTTTCAACTTTTGAATGGAGAAGACTAGTGCTAAACACAACTTTTCAATTGGCGAGTACTTCAACTCATTTGGCGTCATCATTCTACTCAAATACTAAAGTGAATTTTCTTTTCCTTCACTATTTTCTTGAGCCAAAAGTGCCCCAACTGATTTTTCCTGTGCCGCAATATATAATATCAACGGTTTTCCAGGGATTGGAGCTGCCAAAACAGGAGGCTTCATCAAATAGGATTTGATGCTCTCGAAGGCATTGCTGCAGGCTTGATCCCATTCAAAAGGAGTGCCCTTTTTCATGAGACGGCTGAACGGCTGACACCTCCCAACTAGATTTGAGATGAATCTCCTAAGGTAGGCCAACTTTCCTTGCAGACTTTTCAATTCATGGAGATTTCTGGGTTTAGGCATCTTTAAAATTGCATCTACTTTTGCTTGATCAATTTCAATGCCTCGATGTCGAACAATAAAACCGAGGAATTTCCCAGAAGTAACTCCAAATGCACACTTCAAAGGGTTCATTCGAAGTTGGTACCTTCGCAGCAATTCGAACACCGTTCTCAAGTCACGCAAGTGGTCCTCTCTTCTCTTGGATTTTACCACCAAGTCATCAACATAGCACTCTACATTCTTGTGAAGCAAGTTGTCAAAGATATTTTGCATGGCCCTTTGGTAAGTGGCACCAGCGTTTTTCAAACCAAACGGCATCACCTTGTAGCAATAAATACCCTTAGGAGTTCGGAATGCTGTGAATTCTTCATCCTTAGGTGACATACGAATTTGATTATAGCCAGAGGAGCCATCCATGAAAGACATAGCCTCGTAACCAGTAGTGGCATCAATCATGAGTTCTGGAATAGGAAGCGGGAACTCATCTTTAGGACATGCATTATTGAGATCCCTAAAATCAACACAAACTCGAATTTGACCATTCTTCTTCCTTACAGGCACTATGCTTGAGATCCATGTGGGGTACTTGACTTCACGGATAAAACCAGCCTCGATGAGTTTGTTGACTTCCACTTCAATCAAGGGGACCAAATCTGGCCTAAAGTGACGTTGGGCTTGTTTTACAGGACGAGTACCACTCTTGACTGCCAAATGATGAACCGCCACTTTCGGATCTAAGCTAGGCATTTCTTTGTAACTCCAAGCGAAGACATCCTTATACTCTTTTAGTAGATCTACATAAGCACATTCTTCCCCCGCTGCTAGCAGAGCACTAATATATGTAGGCCTTGGATCTTCATTCGTGCCAAGGTTGATCTCTTTCAATGCATCAACTGTTGCCTTCACACCTTCTTCCAGTTCCGGTGGAGCATCTGTAGCATCTTCTTCTTCATGAGGATCGTCATTGTTGAAAGATATGTGGTGACAACCAGAAATATCATCTACCTCACTTACAATCTCATCCTCTTCTTGTGCAATGATGTGATAAGAAGATTCCATGATTTCTTCATCTTCATCATGCTCCTTCGTGTGGACTATAATGTGAGTCTTGGCCTTTAACACATCTTCACATGAGACTATCAATTTTTCTTCGCGCCTCATTCTTGAAGGGATAAGACTTTGACCACAATTAGAAGGGGCATGCACCTTCACACTTTTGGATTTTCTCGGAGGCTTGTTTTTCTTATTCAATGGTCCCAACCTATCAAAGACAAAAGTTCTTGAAGATGGTTTTCCGAACCGATCAAAGACAGAAGTTCTTGGAGATGTTTCTCCCAGCCGATCAAATACAGAATTTCTTGGAGATGGTTCTCCCAGCCGATCAAATACAGAAGACCTCTTGCTCGAAGCCTCAGAGTCATCTTCAGCAGTGATGTAGTTGTTGCTTGCCCTTCTTATAGAGATACGAACCGGTGGAGGTTTCTCATAACCCAAGCCTTCGCGTGATTTCTTCATGGTACCTTCAGGTAAGAGTTTCCCTAGTGTAGATGGTTCATTGGGGTCATATCCGGCCTTTGCAAACAACTTGTAAGCATTCGGATCAAATCCCTCATTCGTGCGCTTCGTAGGGAGTTCTTTATTCAGCGGTAGATTTTTAGCCACAAAACTACCAAGTAACTTCGAGGTCAGCCTCATCGCATCAATTCGCTTGACAGGGAGAGTTAATCCCTTGAGTTGATCACTTTGAAGATTAGAAGACTGGTTTCTTCTTTCTTCAATTTTGGAACGTAGTGTAGGACTTATTTTCTTGCTCGAAGCTGCAACATTTGCCTTGTGTACGTTACTTTGATTAAAGACAACTTGATCTCCATCAGCCACAACTTTTGCTTTACCAGCTGCCACCTCAGCCCTTTTAGCTGCAAGCTCGGCATCTTTGGTTGTTGCTTTATTATCGGCTTTTACTCCTCCCACGACATTCTTCAAGTAGAATTTTGCATCGGCGAAGTGTGCCTCTACTTCAGTAAATGGCTTGTCATCAGCAATAACCGTCTTTTCGACTCCACCCTCATGATATTTTAGGCATTGGTGGTAAGTGGATGGAACCACTTTGTTCTCATGTATCCAAGGCCTACCAAGCAAGATATTATATGAAGTCCTTGCGTCGATCACATGCATCCATGCACTTGAAGTCATCTCTCCAATGGTGAGATCCATCTTTAAGGCACCTATAGCTCTTTGCCCCCCTTGGTTGAATCCTTGAATCAACAAGCGACTTTGTGTTAGTTCTTCAGTAGAGATGCCAAGTTCCTTCAGCGTGCGGATAGGCAAGATGTTGACTCCAGATCCTCCATCAATCAAGATTCTATTCACTCTTTGCTCATTAACATAGCCAACCACGAATAAGGGACGATTATGAGGAGTCTCCCCGAGTAGAATGTCATCATTTGTAAAGGTGATCTTTGCTTCACAAGTATTCGCTTCTTGGGAGATAGGCTCAATAAGCTTTTCTGATTGTGTCGGTGGCAACAACTCTGATGTCCCACTCTTCTCTTCTTCATTATCAGCATTACAACACGAAGCCTTAGTATCACCCTTAGGAATCTTCGTGCAAAACCAACTTGGAATAAATTCTTCCAAAGTCACAGGCTGACGTGACTTTTGATAGTGGTTAACCTCCACCTTTTTCTTTTGTGGCCGTCGAATAGCACTTTGCTTTCTTGCCCTTTTCACCATCTTTTGCCTTGTTGGTTGCTCAACTGATTCACTGCGTGACTTTATTTTATTGCGCCTCCGCCGAGTCACTAGTATCCAACCTTCATCATCTCCTTGATCAGTTTGAGCTTCACCTTCTTCCGATGATGCTTGCTCCAAGCTCCACATATTTAGTTTGGCGAGTTGTAGTGATTGATTTATTAAGATAGGTTCAAAGTCACCAAACTTGATCACGACTTCATTCTCTTCATATCCTTCAGCGAAATTGCAGGTGATCACAGGGTCGTGCGAGCCAAACAAGATAGAAACCTGGTTCACATCTTCCTTCTCATCTTGCAGTTCAATCTTCCCTTCATTGGCCAATTCCATTATTTTATCTTTGAAGACGAAGCATTTCTCGAGTGAGTGCCCCACGAGTCGATGATACTTGCAATAATTCGGATCATTCGTCTTTCCAGCTTCATTGGGACGCTTCATCTCTGGTAGCTCAATGAACTTTAACTCCAGAAGTTCATCAAAAATTGCGGGAACGTCGGAATCTAGGAATGGATATTCCCTTTCCTACATCTCCTTTAAGGTCAACTTTCGACTTGGCTTATCCTTAAAGGAAGTTGCCTTCACGCTTTGCTTCTTGCTTACCTTTGTGGTGAACTTCAAAGGTGCAGTATCAACATTCATAGATTCTTTATTTTCGGCCTTGGGCGCCACCTTGCTCCATTTCTTGACATCTTGCCTGTCTTTTCCTCTGCGAACATAGACAGGCGGTCCTTCACTTCCACTGGCAGCAATGCTTAGCTCCATATCATGAGCGCGTGTGGCCAACTCTTCAAAAGGCTTTATTCCTTGCAGGATGTAGCGGAGCCCCCAATGCATGCCTTGAATGCACATCTCAATTCCTGAAGCTTCACTAAGTCTATCTTTGCAGTTAAGACTTGCATGCCTCCATCGATTGATAAAATCAATAACTGGTTCTTCCTTTCGTTGGCGGGTATTCGTGAGCTTTATCATGCTCACAGTACGCCTTGTGCTATAAAAGCGATTGAGAAACTCATGCTCCAACTCCTCCCAACTATCAATAGAACCAGACTCGAGGTCCGTATACCAATCAAAGGCATTTCCCTTAAGGGAGCGAACAAATTGCTTGACCAGATAATCTCCATAAGTTCTAGCATTATTGCACGTTTCAAAGAAATGCGCCACATGTTGCTTTGGATTTCCCTTGCCGTCAAACTGCTGGAATTTTGGGGGTTGATAACCAGCGGGCATTTTCAAGTTATCAATCTTTGCAGTGTATGGCTTCGCATATGTGAGAGAAGACTTGGAAGCAACCTCGTACTTATCCTTAATTGTCCCCATAATAATCTCCTTTAGCTGATCAATTGGAATCATTCCATCAGCAGAAACTTGGATTTCCTTAGCAGGTGTCGCTTGCTTCGCTGGAGTATTAATTATTTCTTGAACTTCTGGACGCTTCCCTGGCGCATGGCTAGATTCGCCCTCCATCATGCCTTCCATTTTGTTGATGCGAGCGTCTTGATCTTTGACATAGTTTGTCAAGCTATCAATCGCCTTTGCCAAGCTTGCAAGTTGTTCCTCCATCGTTAAAGTATTAGTCGCCATCGCTTGCACGGCTATTGGAGATGATGGAGAGTAGCATGAATTTTCCCAAAGATTAATCCTTGATTTGCCTATGTCCGGCGATGCGGTTGGAGATGATCCAACACTCGAATCATCATCGCGTCCTTTCATGATTTTCTTCTTAGATCCAGAAACGCTAAGCCGAGCTAAAGCTCTTTCAACAATTTCAGCAACATTGCTTTCTTTCTCCAATCCACCAGTAGAGGATCTAGCTCCTTTCGAAGATGAAAAATTAAATGTTGGAGTCAATGTGGACGGCACTTGGAGTGCTTGTTGTCCAAACAAATTTGCTTTGTTCCTCGTAACTGGTCCAAAGCTTCCCTTAGTAGCATTCATGACGCTTTCAACTTCAGAGGAGAACTTAGAGTTGGCATCAAGATCATGAGGCCAAGCAGATTTTGCAGCAGCATCAGCAAATTTTGAGTTGGTGTTCTTAGAAGCCATCTCAATGTTATTGAACTTTGCAAGTTGAAAAGTTGAGATGAGAGGTAGAGATTGTCCCACTGGGCGTGCCAGAATTTGTAACAAGTAAATTCGCGTCAAGAAATAAATATCAAGACAGGAAAATATTGTAACAAGTGTAGTATTTGATTTCAACAGAAGATGCGGGTTACAATCTCTACATTGTCACTAATTTTGTAAATGACGTCCTCTGATTCGCCTTTTCAAATACAAATTTTAAGTAATGATCCAAGGGCTTTTGAGCTTGATCTTGAATCTTCCTTTTAATGCTTGAATCTTCCTTTTAATACTTGAATCCTTAGAACTTGTAGAAACTCCTTGCAGCTTTTAAGAAACTTGTAGCGTTTGATCCACGAGCTCCTTGTTGCTTCTTGTTATGAATTTCTCTTGCTCTTGATTTCTCCTCCTCAAATGAGAGGTTTGATCCCTTTATATAGATATGGGATGGAGTGGGCTCTAAGAAGACCTAACGGGCTTTGGCCCTTATACCGGCCAATCAGATTTAAGCGGTGACAAAGCCATATTTAATTGGCCAGAACATGTCACTTGTACATATGGTACATTTTTATTGGCCATTAGAATTTAAGTAGGATTGCCACGTCATTGGCATATGGCATAATCCTATTGGCTCTTTGATTTGATTTGGCGCCATGTCGCTTGCACATGTGGCACCGATTTGGGCCTTTAGGATAAGATGATATCCATTAGCTTTGGGCTAATAAAGTGGGCTTATCATTTATGGCCCAATAGATTTGGATGTTGGACCTATATAATTAATCCAATTATACTAGCCCACTTAATTTATTTGGACTAATATGCCTTGAATTTAACATATAGCCAAATTATTTTATGGATTTAAATCCAATAAAATTTATTCGTCTACAGTACTATCTCATTATTACTATAGTACGCTTAGTCAAATAGATACAACTTTAATACTACAACTCAAGGGTGAGAAACTGAGACTATTGAATTCTCTTACAACCAAGAAGATAAGTTGTATAAAATACTTAATTAATATATATTCTTGATTAGCAATGAAAAAATAGTAAATGAATATGTTGATTCGTTGTACTTAATGAAGCTAAAAATATTTTTGATACTATTGCATATTGAGGGATTCTAAAAGGGACTAAATGCTACATTATATTTAGTATGATTCTTGGCAAAAGCATGTCTCAATTTCCCTCCATATATAGTATAATTTTTCTATGAAAAAATCGATCCGGTCCGGTCCACCGGTGGGCCAAAGACCGGTCTTTTACCGGTCCGGGCTAACCGGTCTTTTTTCTTAAGCCCGGCTCGGCCCGCAACCCGCTTCCTCCTTGTCCCGGACCGCTTATAATGAACCGGTCCGGTCCGGTTCGGTCTTTTACCGGTCCGATCGGGTCCGGTACCGAGCTAGCCCGGTCCAATTGACAGTTTTAGCTTAAGCTACATGATGTTTTTACCTTTACTATTAATAAAAGAAATTGCTTTCGAACACCCATGTCCTAACATTAATGTCCAACTAATAACTATTCCATCCCTCCATTTTTACTTGTTATTTTTGAATTTTGCATAAGCATTAAAAAATCAGAAGTAAATAAGTCATATATAACTAATTTATTCTTATTACAAATTATGCTTTGAAAATTAAATTTAGCTATAATTTGAAAAATAGCTATCTAAGGATAAGAGTAAAATTGGGTGAACGTCATTAAATCTTTCTTGATTTACTAAATATGACAAGTAAAAGTAGAGATCTTTTTTAGTACATGTGACAAGTAAAAGTTGATGTAGCAGGGAGTATAATTCATGTTTATTGTTTGTAAATGATATTTAACATCATACGTACGTTCATAAGCCACCGCACTTGAATCTGCTAGGAGAAAAACCCCTTTTTCTTCGGTGCATTACTCCACAAAATCAAATCCAAGAAATTTTATAAAAATAGCTGTCATAATATGCAAAACATGCAAAAAATAATAATTTTTTATTTAAATCATCTAGCCATTATTTATGTAGAGTAAATTTTCCTGACTCTTTTCTTATTCTTCTTCATACTTGTGTCCTCCATTTGCTAGCGAAAATAGTCGCACTAAACTTCCCTCTAGACATGACTTTTGCTTCCTTTATCAATTTTCTAAAAAAGTGGTCGGAATAATTCGAGGTCCTTGCGTGTAAAGCACCTTTATCTTAAAACATGAAGTTTGGCTTCGCTTATGAACAAAAGGGTTTTAGGGGCTGGACTTATAATCAAGAAGCATTCTCATATTTTGGAGTTCGAACTGAAATGCAATACTAGAACCAACAAATGAAATTAATGTATTTCTTTTAGACTTCATAAACTTTAAATCTTGACATCGGTTATGAGGGAGGAAGAGCGTTCGTGCTTCACAGTCCAAAACAGATCCATAGTCTTTGAAGTAATTAAGAAAGCAACATTTACTTTTTGAGAAAGTGACATTTAGAAGCTTGTACATATGATTATGGCCACCGACCAAGGACCATTCTTATATATTCTGTCTTTTCACGTTACATATTCAAGTTCAACTAAGACTAATTGGCATTTGGCTAGTATACTATATACTCTATCTTCTTTCTCCAAAATTCTTCTGCCAAGTGCCAAGTACCTAAGTACTAAGGTCTCTATCCATTTTTAATTTACTCTTCAAGAATATGCCTCAAATGGGTGATCATTGGCTTGATATTGACTTCCATTATCACCCTATAGCTAAACTTCACCCTTAAAACCTAAAGGATTTTGAAAAAGAAACGAACTTCTCCACTTTGAAATTAAGCAAAAACATCACCGAGAATTATGAGTGGGCAAGATCCATTCACCCTTAAGTAGAGATTTTGAGGCGGTGCAAATTCAAATTAATAGAGGCCTAAACAAGGACAACGGGCGAAAAACAAAACAAAGAAAAATTAAAGAAAAACAAGGAAAAAAGCACAATTCCGACAACTTCCCTCCCCAAACACCTCAAAAAGAAAAGGAAAGAAAGATGGACAAAATTTGACTTTGTAGTTTGTTGCAGTTGTGTAGTTTTAGTTATATTACCTTTTCATAAGAGAGATATTTAAAGAGCATATAGGATATTTGCAAAAATAACGTCACAGATCTTTGTAGATTCTTTCTTCATTCAAATTGTAAAAGGACATATAAATCATTTCTCCGTGAGGATAACGTTGTTTAAAAATTTAAATAGCTAAAAAGATTATACTTTATAATAAATCATATTTTCTCTATTTTATTTTATGTTACACATTTTCCTTAATAGTATGTTAAAAGCATAATGACACATTTGCATATTAGATAATAATTTTTACCCAGGCTTCACATTTTATCTTTAATGATATGATGATTTTACAGCTTAAAAAATATCTTCGCATATCTAAGACCATAAGTTTTAAAAATCTTTCATTATTTCTGAAGCCCCATACATGGCCAATCGAACAACACCAATAAAACGAAATGATGGAAGTAGTAATTTTGTCTACACCAACTACAAAATATTGATATACATAGGGATGGAGATAGAGTGTAATCAGTTCGTCAAACCCAATAACTTTGCTTAAAATCATGTATATGTGTAATAAATCCTTTAGATATATACAAAATTTAAGTTCAAAATCCAACCGTTGCTAACATTTGAGATCGTTGTTTTAAAATTTGAAAGTTCAAAGTTTTGTTCCACCCATGCAAAATATTCAAGAGGAAAATGAAAGAGCATGAAATGAAGAAAAAGCATGATATCCCCACGGCCAATATCCGCCGTTGTTTAATTCACTTTGGAGTTTGGAGTGGGGATCTTTTTGCTGTACTATGGTACAATGTGTCACATCTTTTGCAATCATTTAACAAGGATCCATCATTCTCAAAGCCAGGATAGGTTTTCCTAAGGTTTTCACAAACAAAGAATTAGAGTACCCTCAAAGCGCTTTCAGCCGTTTTAGAACTGATAATGATATGGGGTGATGACGACAATAGATGAATCATTAGATTCAAGGATCTTTCAAATGGAAAAGGGCCAAATTTTTAAAGGATTTTCATGATAGACTTTTGCTTTTCTTTCAAGCTAATTGCCAAAATGTCTATAAAATTTGAAAAATATGTGATACAAACGTATATATGTACACATGAAAGAATTCAAAATATGTTCATAACTCATAAGCAAATTGTTTTGTACTAGTATCGAAAAACCCTAAGTCAGCATTCGTCAAGGGAAGAGACATTAATACGTGGAAAACTTCCTTTTACAGGGATATCCATAAGTATGACTGTTAGATTTATTGGCTTTGTTTTTTCATTATTACTATTTTTAATTCTAATGCTAGGTCTTTCTTTTTTTTGGCTGATATATATTCCCGATTTCTTAAATCACAATTGTCTCGATTAAAATAAAAAACAGAGAAGAAGAGTTTATGCAGTAAATGGCAATGAGAAATAGGAAAGCTGGAGAATATTATTGCTCACTTTTTGATACATCAAGATACAGCAGATATGTAAAAAAAATAGCAGACTACTAACGTTAACTCCTAAAATATCTCCAACTACTAACAAGAGAATCACTACAACATTCTGTATCTATAGCTACGAATTCTAAGTTATGAAAATAAATTTTGTGGCTAATACCTAACAATAGCTACAAAAATAAAAATTCAGTGGCTATTTACAATTTCGTTAAATTCCTTAGCCACAAAATTGAAATGAGCGAAGCTACTTTATCACTTTTGCTAGACTTACAAAGTTTCATAGCAATAAGTACCTAAATAGCTACAAAATTTTTGGTGCAAAACCATTCGTAGCTAATATTAAGTTTTTTCTACGTGTTTATAGTTACCGTAGCAATATCACCAAATAATAGCTACAAGAAGTAAAATTTGTGGCTATTTATAATTTCGTTAAATTTCTTAGCTACAAAATTTAAATTGGCAAATCTAATTTCTCACTTTTGCTACACTTACTAACTGTCGTAGCTATAAGTACCTAAATAGTTATAAAATTATTGCAACAAAAAAAAATCGTAGCTAATAATAAGTTTTTGCTAGAGTTCGATATAATTTCGTAGCTATTCATAAGATTTTGTTACGTGCTTGAAGTTGTGGTAGCTGTAGAGGTATTTTAGCTAGAACAAATTGATTGAAACAAAATATTATATCTAAGATTCTTTGCTTCATAGCTAATGCTACATAAGGTTATTTGTTGTTACACAGTATCTAAACATAATCATATGCCATGTGTTGCAGTCATAATACAATAATTCTAAATTATTTGCAACAAAATGTTATAACTATAATATTTTTAATTTTGCTTAATAACTAGAATTTGTCATGACTGTAATTATGAATTCAAAGTGAAAATAAGTTTATATTAAAAATTATATTTTTTTATCGTGCATTTTAACCACAATTAATTAGTTGGTAAAGATTAGAGAAATTTATGATAGTCTATGGCTATAAAGATTATGAAATTTATTAGAGAAATTAATTAGTTGGTAAAGATTAGAGAAATTTATGAAAATATGAGTTTAAAGATTTAGATTTTTAGTATCCATATAATAAATTAATGTTATATTTCAAATAGAAGTTATTAAAATTCAAACAAAAACAATCTTTAATGGATCATATGTATACTTGTAACCTTATGGCCTAATTTCTTGCACTTATTAAATTCATATTTGTTTATCAAATTTTATTTGTGGTATTGACTATACAATTTTGGAGGTAAACTTTAAATTTATTAACAATTATGGAGATATAATTAGTTATATAGTCTAACTGTATGCATGCTAATAATTCTTTGATATCTATAATTAGTTATTCACGCAATTATTTGTTTATCAAACATATATTTATGCATTAAATGGATAGCTAATTCAGTCTGTATAGTCATTTTTTTGAACTTTTATTATTACTACTAATTGTTATATGGAACACTTGTGTACACAACAACAACAACAATAACAGCAGCAACAACAAAAATAATAACAACAACATACCCAATATAACATTACGAGTGGAGTTTGAAGAGCGTGATATGTATGCAGACCTTACTCATACGCCTGTTGAAATAAAAAAGCTATTTCTGATAGACTTGTCACAAATAATTTTGTAAAATATGGAACACTAGAGTGTTTCCAATATTTGTTAAAAAAAAATTAAAAATTTAATATGGTGGATATGAGAGTATACAATAAAACTAAATATTATATCACAATTCATATTAAAATAATCAATAATGCAAGTTCAAAATATTACTTTGACAAATATCTAGTTATATATAATTGAAATTGAATATCTAACTAATTATATAAAGAAAAAAAAAGTATATACTTATATCCATTTACATAAATCACTAATTATACTCAATTTAAATAATCACATATATTATTGATGTTAGGACTATTACTGTTTTAATTGATGTCAGGACTATTACTGTTTTAAATATCATACATCTAATTAACCAGTACAAGAACAAATACTACTGCGCTTTAATATCAAGCTAGTAGGAATCATTTCTACAAGAGTTTAATATAATAAATTCTCTCTTTGATCCATAAAATTTTAAATCAACTATTTTTGAAAATTTGGAGGACAAATAACAAAACTAGGAATACGATAACCTAATATAAGAGCATTACTTATGAGTTTCATACTAATAAGAATGTATAAGTAATTGTAGTCATCCCAATTTTTTTAATTACATCTTACACATATTTTTCTTCTTAAGTCAAATTTATATGTATTTGACAACTATCCAAAAATATTACTACTAATCATGTTATATAGTTAATTTTTATGATTGTTATCTGTTAGTTTCTATTTTTTATAAAGAAAGAAGAAGCAAAACAATATAATTTTAATTTTTATCTCTAAATTTAAAGGAAATTATGTTACAAATTTTACAATTTTTATCTTTCGCTTAGGTAAGATGAACAAAAGAAAATTAAGAAAGTATCTTTTATATTATCTATATTTTGTGCAATTGTATTTAAAAGAATGATTTGTTTTTTATTGTACTTAGATGAAATATTTATCTATGATGTAATGCTATTTTTGCAGGTTTATGAAATTAAGAAAGAAAAATTATCAAAGCTTATGAGCTAATTAATACACCCCAAAACCTAAACTTCACACACTCCATCTCCTCTCTAGCCACCATACGCCTGCCTCCCCTTTACCAATTCTTCTTCCACCACAAGTAATGATCAATCCCTCTCTTTCAACTCAAATATTTATGGAATTTCAATGCCTTTTCATTCATGAAAATTAATTCTCTTTCATTATTGTTATTTCAGTTTATTTTTAGATATATTTATATATTTATAACATAGGATGTTTTTAATCCCCTCACGCCTTCTTGAGTTTAGTGTATGGTTCAATTTTTGAATTTCTCCGTAATTTAATATATATTTCGTCGTTTTCTTTTCTTTCTGTTTTGCTAGGCACTGCGTAGGAATATGAAACTTGTAAGTTTTTTTTGTTAAGGAGCCATAGTTTGACCGTAAATCCCGTTATATATTAGGAAAAAAGATATTTGAAGAAGCTTTTGACAAAGATCTACAAGTTTGCTCTCTACTATTCATTTACTTCATCTCTTGCTTTTATGTTCCCGTTTGCTAGTTGTCAAATTCTTATTTTACTTTTATGATTTATCTCTATATTATGGGATTAATTTTCTCGCCTTAAAATGTGGTTAATATTTTTATTCTAATGAATTCATACTTGTATCAATCTAACAAATTTTGTCTTGGATTTACTTATTTCTTTCGTGGTCATAATGATTGTTTCTTTTGAATTTACAGGTTGCATAGTGAGTCTACTTCATCATTTGATTCAAGAATATTATCTATTGGCAACAACAAGAATTACATTAACTAGTTTTTATTTTTTATACTTTAATATTTCCGTTGTACACAAAAGGTATATAATGAAGCAATGACTTATGATCATGTATTTTTGGATTTACTTTTGAAAAATATTCAATATCATTTTGTATGATTAAAATTATATTTAAAGCTTACGCTTTTGTGGTTCTGAATTATTTATCTTTATGCATGGCTATGAAAAATCTGAAAAATATTTAAATATGTGTAAAATATATCAATGGTGAAATTGAAAATTTTGTTGCATTTATTTAATAATTTAGGTTTTTCGCCAAGAAAAAATAAAATATAATAATTTTTTATGAATTTTGAAAAATTTGTACCTATGAAATTTTAGTCTGTAGCTAAACACCAGCTAGTATGTGACAATATAGCTACAAATTTAAATTTTATGGCTAATAAATTAAATCTTTTGCAACGCTATATCAACTTGTGGCTACAATATTAAGATTGTCATAGACTGATTTTTCGTGGCAAAAGAATGAAATTATCTGCTACGAAGTTATTTTTCGTGGCAAAATATTCTTACAGTTATAGCTACAGTACAATTTTTTTGCAGCAAAAAGTATTAGTTCTTAGCCACGGGGCATATAAAGTCCGTAGCTAACTTTTAGCCACCCCACCTTTAGCTACGAATGCTACGGGAGAAAAATCTTGTGGCTAAAGGGTTTAGCCACGAAAATTCACATATTTAGCTACGATGTATTTCATAGCTATAGACGCAGAATGTTGTAGTGAATCCTATCCAAAATCAACAACTAATAGTCTAGAATCTGATAATTGTCCTTTAAAATAGGAACTGACTTATTTGACTCAGTAAACATAAAAATATAGCAGTAAAACCAGTTATTGAAAAATAGTAAGATGCACTAATTTTTAACACTCCCCCTTAGTGCATGCTTGTCACGACCCAAAATCCTGGATAGTCGTGAGGGCACCCGAACTAACCCCATCGGGCGAACCCACTCTCTATATTAACATTAAATCTCAAAAAAATATTAAATAAAGAATATTATAAAATTCAAACGGTGGTTTTTATTACTGAAATACGCGGAATATCCCCCAACACAAATGAAAGGTCTAGTCCTCTACCATAAGTCATGAACATCTATAAGATAAATACGAATAAAATATCCCGAATGTCTGAAACAGTAAATAACATGAATGAAAATAATGGAAAGGTGCGCCACCACAGAATGAGGATGGTTGGCTCACCGCTGATCAATAGGAAAATCTTCAACTCTGGCCACGGGGCTCGCTGGTGCTCGGAACCGTATCTGCCCGAACAGATAATAAAAAAAACAAAAAAAAAGAAAATAACGTAAGTCAAGAGGACTTAGTAGGTGGGTAGACTAGTTCCTATGAAAGACAGGAAACTAGTCTAAGCAATAAATTAACAGAATAGAGGAGGGAGAAAAAGAAACATGTTATAATTCGCTATTTAAATAGTCCATCCAATCACACCATTCAACATCAATAAATCTCATTCCAGAACCAACAATTAAACTCAATTAATAAATCAGCAGAATATGTGGGCTAACTCCGAAAAAGATGTGATAGTGGACCAACTCCGAGGCTATCAAATGGACAAACTCCGAAACATTATCAATTGGACCAACTCCGACATACCAAAGTAATCATAAATTTTCATGTCAAACATACACATAAATTGCAATAATTTAAAAAACAATCAGGGAAAACAACACATATTCCAAGTAGATATTTAAACACAACGAAAAGGTGTAAAAGGTTACACCTAGGGCAGTGCACATACAAGGAACGTATGTACAATATCCCGCGTGGACTAGTTCCACCAAAGAAAGGGATAGAACCACCTACCTCTATCCGAAGAAGCAAAACACTACCCAACAATCTTCTTTCCCTGCCGAATCTCCTCCAAATGATCTCTCTCTAAATAAAAGAACGAAATATATAATTAATTTAGTCTACTGACATAGTACCCCATTTCTCAACTTCTAATGCTCAGGTCTAAAGCTAATATCTACTCTTATTAATATATAACTCCGGTTGTATATGCGCTAATATCTAATACCAATGATATATCTTTAAGAGATAATACCTTCAATCTCACTTCTAATAAAATAATCTGTCATTATAATTAACAGAGTATGTACTAGTCTTTAACAATTAAAATGGTATGAAAATAATGGGAACAACAACTGCATCTACAAAGGCGCCGAACAGTGCATCCCCTCCAATGGTATGCCTACTGATAAGAAATAATAGAGTCGGTACAGTAAGAATTTAAAACTGAAAAAATGACAATGACTTCATGCTTTAATCTGATCTCAAACGTCCTAAGAGATGTTCTGCTAACCATTCCCTAAAGTTAATTCAATTACTTTCTCAAGGAAACCATCATTATCTCATTATTTCCATGGCTATGTTGTCCTCCTAATGATTACACTCATTATTGGCTTCAATACTTAAATACTATAGTAAAGAGTAAAGGAAACAATTACACATCCTATTCAACTATGAGACATTAGTGTCCAGAAACCATAGCCAACTTTCGAAACACTCACATAGTTAGGCAAGAATCTGGTGCCATTTTCAATACTATTAATCATTAAGTAAATATGATCAAAACAAGGGAATTACCTTGTGTTAGCGAAAATCCTTAGCCGCTTCTAATAAAGTCTTAGCCGCCAACTTGCTTCTCAAAGTAAATTTCTACTCTTAACCTAAAATTTGTATTATGAAGTTATGCTTATGCGGTGAAGAGCACGCCTAATCCCACTCCTCCTCTAATATATTTGTTTATTTTACATTTAAATACCAACTAATAAGGATAAGGTCTAATTGGTCCAAGAGTTGCCCAAAATTATATCTCTAACCCTTCTTCCAACACATAATTTACATAAGTAATTACTCTATAATATTAATTAAAATAAATATATCGAAACTAACGGAATAACTAGGAAAAATAATAATTGTAAAATATCGGGTCATTACATTCTCCCCCACTTAAACTCTCGTTCGTCCTCGAACGATACTTGAAGTCCACCAAGAGGACTATAACCGAACGACTCTCAATAACACACTTAAAGAATCTAGACCCTCACACAACCGCATAGGAGGCGATAGAATAAATACATAAGCAATTTTAATTGGCAGGTGTCATGACATATACCTGTTGTCTCAAACAGGTACGGATATTTCTCTCGCATAGTAGCCTCCATCTCCCAAGTAGCCTCATCATGTGGACGATTTCGCCACTGCACCTTTACCAAGGGAATTTCTTTTGATCTCAACTTGCGAATATCCCTTTCAATTATAGCAATCGGGGCCTCCTCATAAGCGAGGTTCTCATTCAACTGAACTGTATTCGCCTCAATAACGTGAGTAGGATCATGAACACATTTTCGAAGCATAGAAACATGAAAAACTGGATGAACCGGCAACGAATCGGGTAAGGCAAGCTTATAAGCAACATTACCAATACGCTGAATAATCTCAAACGGGCCAATGAAACGAGGACTTAATTTGCCTTTCTTCCCAAATCTCATCACACCTCGCATCGGTGACACCTTTAAGTAAACCAAATCACCCTCCATAAATACCAAGTCCCGGGTCCTCCGATTTGCATATGATATCTGCCTACTCTGAGCAGTCCGTAAGCGATCCTGAATAATCCGTACCCTATCCAAAGTCTGCTGCACATAATCTGGACCTAAAGCAATCACCTCACCAGACTCAAACCATCCCACTGGAGAGCGACACCTACGCCCGTACAAAGCCTCAAATGGTGCCATCTGAATAGAAGACTGGTAGCTATTATTATAAGCAAATTCTGCTAGGGGTAAATGGTCATCCCAATGACCACCAAAGTCCAGCGCACAAGCTCTCAACATATCCTCTAGTATCTGTATAGTCCGCTCTGACTGACCATCCGTCTGTGAGTGAAATGCAGTACTAAGCTGAACCTTAGTTCCCAACTCTCGCTGAAATGACTGCCAAAACTGTGCTGTGAACTGAGAGCCTCTATCAGAAATAATAGAAAGTGGAGTACCATGCAATCGGATAATATGCTCAATAAAAATCTGAGCCAACTTCTTTGCTGAATATGTAGTCTTCACTGCAATAAAGCGAGCAGACTTGGTAAGTCTATCAACCACCACCCAAACCGAGTCATGGTGTCTCAAAGTCCTAGGCAAACCAACAACAAAGTCCATAGTGATCATCTCCCACTTCCACTCGGGAATAGGTAATGCCTGGGACAAACCTGCGGGTCTCCTATGCTCGTACTTGACCTGCTGACAGTTTGAGCATCGAGACACGTGCTCAACAACATCCTTCTTCATTCCCTTCCACCAGTATAACTCACGAAGGTCATGATACATCTTAGTGGTACCAGGATGAATGGAATATCGCGAGCTATGTGCCTCATCCAATACCATCCGCCTCAAGTCATCAACATTAGGAACACACAAACGACCGTTGAGACGAAGGACACCATCATCACCAACTGTAAACTCTGACGCTCCCCCCCTTAGGGCCGTATCTCGCAACTCTAGCAAATAAGAATCCTCATATTGCCTCTCCTTGATCTGATTGGCAAGAGAGGATTGGGTCATCATACAAGCAAATACTCTGTCAGGCGCTGGGCTGAATACTCTAACCCTCTGGTTAGTCAAGGACTGCAAATCAATCGCCAAGGGCCTCATATCAGCATCTAAATATGCAAGACTACCCATAGACTTCCGGCTCAATGCATCAGCTACAACATTGGCCTTTCCCGGGTGATAACGAATGGTAAGATCATAATCCTTGATCAACTCGAGCCATCTACGTTGCCTACCATTTAAATCCTTCTGATTAAATAGGTGTTGTAAACTCTTGTGATCAGTGAAAATCTCACAAGGCTCACCATAAAGATAGTGCCTCCAGAGTTTCAAAGCAAACACAACCGCTGCTAACTCTAAGTCGTGGGTAGGGTAGTTCTTCTCACTCACCTTCAGCTGCCTCGATGCATATGCAATAACCCTGCCATTTTGCATTAAGACACACCCCAAACCGATATGAGAGGCATCACAATATACTACAAACCCACCTGAACCAGTAGGAAGAGTCAATACTGGAGCAGTAGTCAATAAGGATTTGAGCTTCTGAAAGCTCGCCTCACACTCCTCTGACCATCGAAACTGCACAGCTTTCTGAGTCAAACGGGTCAGTGGAGCTGCAATAGAAGAAAACTCCTGAACAAATCGCCGGTAGTACCCTGCCAAGCCAAGGAAACTACGTATCTCTGTCGGAGAAGTAGGTCGTGGCCAATTCTGAACTGCCTCAATTTTCTTCGGGTCAACTTTAATGCCTTCACTAGACACAATGTGACCCAAGAATGCCACAGAATCTAACCAGAATTCACATTTAGAGAACTTAGCGTACAACTTCTGATCCCGAAGTGTCTGCATAACAGCTCTCAAGTGCCCCTCATGCTCTGCTCGGCTACGGGAATAAATCAAGATATCGTCAATAAAGACAATGAAAAATAAGTCCAAGTAAGGCCTGAACACTCGGTTCATTAAATCCATAAAAGCTGCCGGGGCATTCGTAAGCCCAAATGACATAACCAGAAACTCATAGTGACCATAACGGGTCCGGAAGGCCGTCTTTGGGATATCACTCTCACGAATCTTCAACTGATGATAACCAGATCTCAAGTCAATCTTAGAAAAGAATTTAGCTCCCTGCAGCTGATCAAACAAGTCATCAATACGAGGCAACGGATACTTGTTCTTTATCGTCACCTTGTTCAGCTGCCTATAGTCAATACACATCCGCATCGAGCCATCTTTCTTCTTAACAAATAATACTGGAGCTCCCCAAGGTGAAACACTGGGTCTGATAAATCCCTTACTAAGTAAATCCTGCAACTGCTCCTTTAATTCTCTCAGCTCAGCAGGAGCCATACGATAAGGAGGAATAGAGATAGGCTGCGTGCCCGGAACAACATCTATGCCAAATTCAATATCTCTATCAGGAGGAACACCCGGTAAATCCTCTGGAAACACATCAGCAAACTCACAAACAATAGGAATAGAATCAATAGACGGGGACTCAATGTTGGTATCCCGGATCAATGCCAGATAGGCTAAACACCCTTTGCCTAACATCCGTCTAGCCTTTATGAAAGATATAACCTTGCCCGAAGGTGCAAGATAAGAACCGTGCCACTCAACCGAGGGTGCACCTGGAATAGAAAGCCGGACTGTCTTGGCATGACAATCAAGAGTCGCGTAACAAGATGCCAACCAATCCATGCCCATGATCACATCATAGTCCACCATGTCAAGGACTAATAAATCAACAACGGTTTGCTGACCCTGGATAGAGACTACACAACATGGATATACTCGATCTACCATAATAGACTTTCCAACCGGTGTCGAAACACAAAAGGGATCATTAATAAGCATATAATCAACATTGAAACCCGCAGCAAAATATGGTGATACATAGGAATAAGTGGAACCCGGATCAACAAGTGAATAAGCATCACGACCACATATAGAAATCATACCTGTGACCACAGCATTGGATGCCACCGCATCCTGCCTAGCTGGGAGAGCATAAATCTGATCCCTAGTCTGAGCCTGAGGGTGAGCACCACCTGAATATCCACCGCCTGATCGACCACCACCAGAATAACCGCTGCCTGGGTGACCACCGCTAGAATTACCACGACCTGAATGACCACCACCAGAAGAACCACGGCCTGAATAACCACGGCCTGAATAACTACCAGTAGAATGACCACCACTAGGATAACTGCCACTTCCGCGCCCATGACCCCTGCCTGGCTGTGGAGGACCACTAGAGGCCAAAGGAGCTGCAGAAATACCAGGAGCATGGGTCAATGCCTGCGACTGAGGAGCTGGGTGACTAATAGCCTGATGAAGTCTAGGACAATCCCTCTTGAAATGTCCAATCTCCTTACAATGATGACAATTAATACCAGGACGATATGGCTGGGCCTGATAAGGCATCTGAAAATGACCCTGCTGTAGATGAGGAGCATACTGAATTTGCCCCTGATGAGTCATAGATGCGACCTGAGATCCCTGTAATGTAGAATAAACCTGCCTATCTGAGGATCTGCCGTAGGAACCCTTGCCTCCAGATGAGGCTCCAGAATAATTACCTGAACCACGGGACTTCTTACTGTCCCGCTCTTCTCTATCCTGAATACGGTATCCCTCAATCCTCCTGGCTGTCTCGACTGCCTGCTCAAACGAAATCCCAGAACCCACATCTCGTGCCATACGATCTTTCAAAGGAGGGGAAAGACCCTCAATGAATCTCTTCACCTGTTCTGCCGTGGTGGGAATCAATATAGCCCCAAATCGAGATAACTCTGTGAAACGAATATAGTACTGAGTAACTGTCATGTCTCCCTGGCGAAGCTTCTCGAACTGTCTGCGCTTCTCATCTTTCAAGGTCATAGGCAAGAATACCTCATCGAACTTATGCACGAACTCTCTCCAAGTGAGCTTTGGTAACCCAGCTTCCCTGCCTGCCTTAAAAGATTTCCACCAGGCCTTAGCATGCCCTCTGAGCTGAAATGCCGTATATTCCACTCCATGTTCCTGAAGAAAACCCAAGGTAGATAGCATCTCCTCACAACTCTCAATAAAGTCAAGTGGATCTGCAGAAGCATCTGTACCAGAAAAAGTAGGGGGTTTCAACCTCTTAAACTGGTGAAGTCTACCTGTGTCAATACCCTGATCTGCGGTCTGAGGCGTCCCACCAATTATAAAAACATCTGGATCATGAAGACCTGTAGCAGCCTGAGTCTCTGGGGTGTGCGTAATCGGAGTCTGGATACCAACCCTAGCCTGATCTCGGAAGGTAGCTGGATCAACTGGTACACCCTGAGGGTACTGAGCCTTAAGAAATCCCAATATCTGTACCAAAGTGTCCTGAAGAACCGGGGTGGCTATAAATCCCCCATCAATAGGAATCGGACCTCCCTGAGCGTCTGGTACAACTGGCGGATCAACTGGTGGATCCTCTGGTACTAGATCATCATCCTGAACATCCTCCCCTACAGCATGAGTGGCCCTAGCCCTAGGCTGAGTGGCTGTCTGAGTATGAGCTCCACGACCACCCCTACCACGTCCTTTACCTCGGCCTTTGCCGCCGCCTCTACCACCACCTCTCGGGGCAGCCTGCACCGGTGGTACTACCTCAGGTGCCTGTACTCCTGCTGCTGCGTGTGACGCATTCACCCCTTGTTGTGATGAAGAAGCACGAGTAGTAACCATCTGCGAATTAGACAGTGGAATAAGTTAGTCTTTGACTTGAAATCTGTACGCCCGAAACCGAAGAATGAATGAAGGGAAATTTTTCACTAAATACCATATAGCCCCTCGTAGAGAAGTACAGACGTCTCCGTACCAATCAACAAGACTCTATTAGGCACTGTTCATGACTTATTAGGACACTAGACCTAGGCTCTGATACCAATTGTCACGACCCAAAATCCTGGATAGTCGTGAGGGCACCCGAACTAACCCCATCGGGCGAACCCACTCTCTATATTAACATTAAATCTCAAAAAATATTAAATAAAGAATATTATAAAATTCAAACGGTGGTTTTTATTACTGAAATACGCGGAATATCCCCCAACACAAATGAAAGGTCTAGTCCTCTACCATAAGTCATGAACATCTATAAGATAAATACGAATAAAATATCCCGAATGTCTGAAACAGTAAATAACATGAATGAAAATAATGGAAAGGTGCGCCACCACGGAATGAGGATGGTTGGCTCACCGCTGATCAATAGGACAATCTTCAACTCTGGCCGCGGGGCTCGCTGGTGCTCGGAACCGTATCTGCCCGAACAGATAATAAAAAAAACAAAAAAAAAAGAAAATAACGTAAGTCAAGAAGACTTAGTAGGTGGGTAGACTAGTTCCTATGAAAGACAGGAAACTAGTCTAAGCAATAAATTAACAGAATAGAGGAGGGAGAAAAAGAAACATGTTATAATTCGCTATTTAAATAGTCCATCCAATCACACCATTCAACATCAATAAATCTCATTCCAGAACCAACAATTAAACTCAATTAATAAATCAGCAGAATATGTGGGCTAACTCCGAAAAAGATGTGATAGTGGACCAACTCCGAGGCTATCAAATGGACAAACTCCGAAACATTATCAATTGGACCAACTCCGACATACCAAAGTAATCATAAATTTTCATGTCAAACATACACATAAATTGCAATAATTTAAAAAACAACCAGGGAAAACAACACATATTCCAAGTAGATATTTAAACACAACGAAAAGGTGTAAAAGGTTACACCTAGGGCAGTGCACATACAAGGAACGTATGTACAATATCCCGCGTGGACTAGTTCCACCAAAGAAAGGGATAGAACCACCTACCTCTATCCGAAGAAGCAAAACACTACTCAACAATCTTCTTTCCCTGCCGAATCTCCTCCAAATGATCTCTCTCTAAATAAAAGAACGAAATATATAATTAATTTAGTCTACTGACATAGTACCCCATTTCTCAACTTCTAATGCTCAGGTCTAAAGCTAATATCTACTCTTATTAATATATAACTCCGGTTGTATATGCGCTAATATCTAATACCAATGATATATCTTTAAGAGATAATACATTCAATCTCACTTCTAATAAAATAATCTGTCATTATAATTAACAGAGTATGTACTAGTCTTTAACAATTAAAATGGTATGAAAATAATGGGAACAACAACTGCATCTACAAAGGCGCCGAACAGTGCATCCCCTCCAATGGTATGCCTACTGATAAGAAATAATAGAGTCGGTACAGTAAATTTAAAACTGAAAAAATGACAATGACTTCATGCTTTAATCTGATCTCAAACGTCCTAAGAGATGTTCTGCTAACCATTCCCTAAAGTTAATTGAATTACTTTCTCAAGGAAACCATCATTATCTCATTATTTCCATGGCTATGTTGTCCTCCTAATGATTACACTCATTATTGGCTTCAATACTTAAATACTATAGTAAAGAGTAAAGGAAACAATTACACATCCTATTCAACTATGAGACATTAGTGTCCAGAAACCATAGCCAACTTTCGAAACACTCACATAGTTAGGCAAGAATCTGGTGCCATTTTCAATACTATTAATCATTAAGTAAATATGATCAAAACAAGGGAATTACCTTGTGTTAGCGAAAATCCTTAGCCGCTTCTAATAAAGTCTTAGCCGCCAACTTGCTTCTCAAAGTAAATTTCTACTCTTAACCTAAAATTTGTATTATGAAGTTATGCTTATGCGGTGAAGAGCACGCCTAATCCCACTCCTCCTCTAATATATTTGTTTATTTTACATTTAAATACCAACTAATAAGGATAAGGTCTAATTGGTCCAAGAGTTGCCCAAAATTATATCTCTAACCCTTCTTCCAACACATAATTTACATAAGTAATTACTCTATAATATTAATTAAAATAAATATATCGAAACTAACGGAATAACTAGGAAAAATAATAATTGTAAAATATCGGGTCATTACAATGCTTACGATCAGTAACACCAAGAGCAGCTCTGAAATATTCAAACTTAGGCTTTACTAAAGCCTTTGTAAATATGTCTGCGACTTGCTCATTTGTAGAGATCCCTTTCAGCGCAATTTCTTAATCTAGAACTTTCTCTCGAATGAAGTGATGACGAACTTCAATGTGTTTCGTGAGACCATGAAAAACTGGATTCAAAGCAAGCTGGATAGCGCTTTCATTATCACATCTAATTTGAACAGCATAGTCCACTTCGCACAACATCTCTCCTATTAATCTCTTCAACCAAGTACATTCTTGCGCAGCCATAGTTGCTGCTATATACTCAGCTTCAGTGCTCGATAGTGCCACCACTGATTGCTTCTTGCTACACCAAGATACCACAGCTGAACCAACGCTGAAGCAATATCCTGAAGTCGAATGCCTATCATTTATATCTCCTGCCCAATCCGCATCAGTAAATCCATTTAGCACGAACTTTTCATGTCTTCTATACATAAGACCATGATCAAGTGAGCCCTTCACGTATCGAAGAATTTTTTTTGCTGCATCTAAGTGTGAACTTCTTGGACACTGCATGAACTGAGAAATTATTCCAACAGAATAAGAAATTTCAGGTCTTGTGATAGTTAAATAAATTAAACTACCAACAAGCTGCTGAAATTTTCGAACATCTTTTAACAATTTTCCTTCATCTTTCTTCAACTTGAGATGTGGCTCCATCGGAGTGGCTTTAGCTTTCGACTCCCACATGCCAAAACGCTGCAACAACTTTCTTGCATACGCCTTTTGAGAAACAAAGTATCCTTGATCTGTTTTTTCTATTTCCAGACCAAGAAAGCAGCTAACTTCTCCCAAATTCTTCATCTCAAATTGAACAGAGAGTTCATTTTTCAACTTAGAGATCTCAGCTTCATTATCTCCGGTAATGATCATGTCATCCACATATAATAAGACCATCAAGTGCATATTTGGTCCCTTTTTAATAAACAAACTAGAATCTGCATCAGAGACTTTAAAGCCACAAAAGATAAAGTATTGGGCAACTTTACCATACCAAGCACGCGACGCTTGTTTAAGGCCATACAACGCCTTCTTTAAACGACAAACATGATGAGGATATTGCTTAGAGACATATCCTTTGGGTTGTTCCATAAATACTTCACGATCCAATTCTCAGTAAAGAAAAGCGTTCTTCACGTCAAGTTGCCACAACTTCCAATTCTTAGATGCTGCAAGAGAGAAAATGGTTCTTACTGTTACCAATTTTGCAACCGGGCTGAATGTCTCTTCATAATCCAGCCCATAACTTTGAGAGAAACCACATGCAACAAGACGAGCTTTATATTTATCAATAGCCCCATATGAGTTTTTCTTCAATCGATAAACCCATTTACAGGTTACTAGCTCGCAATTCTCCGGCTTCAACACCAACTCCCATGTCTGGTTTTTGTTCAAAGCATCAATTTCTTCTTGCATAGCTGCTTCCCACTTTGGATGACCTTTGGCTTCTTCAAAGCTTGCTGGTTCTTCTTCAAAGCTTGCTGCTCCAGCAAAAAAACATGAAGTAATTGAGCAATTATTGAGCTGCACCTCATAATCTTTGAGATAACTTGGTTCTCTTCTCTCCCTTGTTGACCTTCTTTCAGTTTGATGTTCACCATTCTCTGAATTTGAGGTATCAGCAGCTGAACTGTCATCATTGTTAGAAACTTGGACGTTACTCTCATGCAAGGTACTCTCTTGAATCAGCACCAATTTTTCTTGATCAACATCAAAAATAGTTTCCTGGCTGCTGGTTCTATCCGCAGAATAGTATGATGATATTTCATCAAACACAACATCTCTGGACGTGACATATCTCTTGGTCTCTGGATCCATACACCTCCACCCTTTCCTATATGAATCATAGCCAACAAAAACACACCTTTTTGCTTTTGGGTCAAGTTTAGTTCGATTAGATTTTGCAATATGACCATAACAAGTTGAACCAAATACCCGAAAGTGATTAACATTTGGCTTTTCATCATATAGAATCTCAAAAGGAGATTTTTCTTTACCTGGCCATGGAGGCAACCGATTTATTACATGACATGCACATTGAATGGCTTCAGCCCAAAGCTCTCGAGGGAAATTCTTATCATGTAGCCATGAAAGGCTCATAGAAGAAAGATGAGATAGTTTTCTTTCTGAGACACCATTTTGCTGAGGGGTATTCGGACATGTCATTTGCCTTAAAATGCCATTGTCATCACAGTATTTGAAGAAATCATCTGACATATATTCGCCTCCGTTATCGCTGCGTAAGCATTTTATTTTCACCTCAAATTCCTTCTCTACAGCAACTTTGAACTCAGCAAATTTTGATAAAGCTTCACTCTTCTCTTTCAAGAACTTTACCCATGTATACCTTGAAAAATCATCAACAAATACCATGGCATAGCGAAAACCACTATAACTTGTTGTTTTTGTTGGTCCCATCAAGTCTGTGTGAACCAACTCAAACATAGTGGATCTGCGATTTGATGATCTTTGAAATGGAAGACGATGTGATTTTCCAAATTGACAACCTTGACAAACTACGTCTTCATGAATATTTTGTAGAGCTGGTATTCCATGCACCAATTTCTTTAAAGAAATTTGCCGCAACATTTGGTAGCCTGAGTGTCCCAATCGGGCATGCCAAATCGCAGGACTACTTGTTTGGCTTGTCTTCTTCACAAAGGCTTCCCCTACAGCTATGACAAATAAGGAGCCTTTCTTTTCACCCGCAAGAACAACATCAGCAGCTATATTCTTCACATTATCAAGAACCTTCACATCATTTGGACCAAACAACACATATTTTCCAGAATTAGTAATTTGAGAAACTGAAACTAAATTTCTCTTCAAACCTGGAACATGAAAGACATCGTTCAACTTAACAGCTCGTGTATCGCCAACGTCAATCTTCAGGACTCCTTTTTTAGCTACCGGATATACTGAGTTATCAGCGGTAACTATAACTCGTTCTCCATTATGTTGACGCAACTCTGAAAGGAGCGAATCATTGCCGGTTACATGATGAGAGCAACCAGAATCAATAATCCATTCTTCCTTACAGCTGTCATGGTTGTAAAGTGCCTGAGACGTCATGGTAGCAACATCGTTCCTCTTTTCAACTACTTCTACAGTGAAACATTGGTCCCATTTGAGTCGCTCATTTTCTTCATTTTCACTTGCAATATTTGCATTTGAAATCTTCACTCTGCAATTTTTCGTGATGTGCCCCATTTTACCACATTGATGGCACTTGATACGACTGTTGTTTCGTGAGTTGCCATCAGGAGATTTTTCACTGTTTGACCCCTTGTCATTGTCCTTGTTTCCTGCTGATGTGTTTTTCTTTTTATTTTTTCCTTTTGAGAAAAGAACGGCATCCGATTCAAAACTTTTTTCCATTTGCTTTGCCAGAGCCTCTTGGTTCGAAAGCAAGTTTTCCAATTCTTCAACTGAAGGTTGCTTTGACCAACCCTGAATGGAGGTAATGAAAGGAGTGTACTCCTTCTTCAGCCCTCGAATAAGAAATCGCCGCAATCTTGCTTCACTGATCTTCTCGTCCGGGTCTAATTCTGAAATTTCAGCACAAATACTTTTAACTCGCAAAAAGTATTCTGAAATTGACATACCTCCCTGATTTAACATTGCCAATTCATTTTCCAACAGCTGTAACCTCGCTGTGTTCTTTTGAGAAAAGAGTCGTTCAAGTATATCCCAAACTTCTTTTGGTGAACTAATATCACGAACATGATCAATGAGTTCTTTTCCAATTGAAGTCCTCAAAGCAAAGAGAGCTTTACCACATTTGATCTTCCACTTCCTTATTGATTCTGCATTTTCCGGAGTATCTGCTGGAATTTCTTCATCAGCACCAGCAATAAGATCCCACAGGTCTTGACCTTGAAGGTAAGCCTCCATACACATTCTCCAATACTTGTAGTTTGTCCCTACAAGCTTCTCAACACTGAACTGTGCATTTAAACTATTTCCGCCATTTGCCAACTCCATTATGCACAAAGAACTTCTCCTCAACAACTTTCAATCTCCTCCGACAAGAAAAAATGAACTTGATAGACAAGAAGAAAGAAAGTACAATCAGAGTTCCAAACCAAGCTCGGATACCATAAAATAAAAAACAGAGAAGAAGAGTTTATGCAGTAAATGGCAATGAGAAATAGGAAAGCCGGAGAATATTATTGCTCACTTTCTGATACATCAAGATACAGCAGATATGTAAAAAAAAAATAGCAGACTACTAACGTTAACTCCTAAAATATCTCCAACTACTAACAAGAGAATCCTATCCAAAATCAACAACTAATAGTCTAGAATCTGATAATTGCCCTTTAAAATAGGAACTGACTTATTTGACTCAGTAAACATAAAAATATAGCAGTAAAATCAGTTATTGAAAAACAGTAAGATGCACTAATTTTTAACATCGATTGCTTGGAGAACCCAGATGAAATATATGAAACTCTTCTATTTAATATGGTAAAGTTAATGAATCCATATCGTGAGTGTCTTTTGTTTTGTGATTTCCCAGGTATTTTTTTCTAGTTTTAAAATTCAGATGCTCAACAAAATATCGAAACCTTACAGTTACGTAATATACCTAGTATTTAGTATTAACTAATCCTTATTACATGAACATCCACATAGTGATGGAAATTTATAGCGATTTCCTTGATCTCCTGAAACCAAATTTTTGCATGTAGTAAATGTCTGACAATTGACGACTAGGATTGTTAAGTGTTCCACGTTGTTTGAGGGATCGATAAATGCACCTCATAGTCTATCTTTTGGAGTTTGAGATAGATTACAACTTTTTTTTTTAAGAGGCAGGATTCATGTGTGTCCCAACGTTGGACTCCATATTATGTTGTTGGCGCTTCTGTTGGAAGGCCTAACCGTGCAGAAGATGGTGTTAAGTGTCTTATATATATACTAGCAAAGGGAGGCCCATGTTAAACACGGGCCCTAACGTATTGATTTTTTTGTAAACACGGGTCCTAACATATTGATTTTTTTCTTGACTTTACTATGTCACAAGCTTAGCTTACGGTAATAGATAATGCAACAAAAGTAAAGTTGGAGCAACTGAATAACCACCACTACGAAAGCATGAAACTGAAATGGAAGTACATAGAGATGGTTTTGCACCTTAAAAATGATTTAACCGTGGCTCATATAACTTCATGAGAAACAACAAAATAAGGAGTTCACTAATACAAAACTAATTGTGCAACAAAATAAGGAGTTCACGAAAGCTTGACAGATATTGTGTCGATGTGTCTTTTGTTATGATGTTGTGTCGAATATGTCGAACCGCAAGCATTTGCGAGATCAATTTGGGATATAAGACTATAGTTGTTTCTGCCAACCTTTCCTTGCAGAGTCTCCTAATCTTTCAAACGGCATTATTGTTGTGTTTGGTTTCACGTCGTCATCCATCACTTTTAAGGTTAGATATTAGGAACGCCGAAAAAGAAGCATATCCAGCTAATCTATCCTTACCTTTGGGACTGAAGCACAGCCTTGGCACATTAGGATACACGTTGAAATTTGGAGTTTTCCGCAGACATTACCTGCAAGCAAGCTGCCACCAGAATATATGTAGTCTCCTTCGGCATATATGTAATTAACAAAATAGTAATATCCATATGAAACTCAAATTATGCTATAAGAGTATCACAAACACTCTTCACTCAGTCGCAAAAGAGCTTGTTGTCTGACAAAAACAACCAAACTAAACAGACTGCAATATTTACCCAGGAGATTCAGGTTTGACGAATTGAAATACTCGCACTGTATTTCTTTTTAGAGTTTGTCAATATCGTGTTGTTCACGGAAGATACAATACCAAGTTGTCATCTCTCATTTGTTTTCCTGCATTATGCAAATTTTGGAGCAATAACTACGTTAACTAAAAAAAGAAGACCCTCAGCTAAGACAACAAATAACCTTCATTTTTGCTTGCTTAAACATCTCAAAACTAAAATGGCCTAATACCAGGTGATTTGCATTCACAATCTTTGTCAATTTCCTTTTATTAATCTGTATAAATTCATGATCTTAATGTTTTTATTACTTGATTAATCATAATGAAAACTCAAATAGAACAATCATACAGTGAGTGTTCGCATAGGAATCATGGAAAAGCATCTGATGATGAGAGCTTGGAATCCATGCCTTTGAATTGGCAAGCTCTTTACAAAGGTAACCCCCATAATAAGACCCTTAGAGGTTACAACTAAAATCTATTATCCCCTTTGTATTTGTAGTTTTGTACTCTACTGTATAATAAGTAAGTAATAATATTGGTGATGGTGACACACTGATACTACGGTAAAATTTTATTTTATTTATATAATATATTTGACTGAATGTAGATTGGGGGATCCTTTTATTTGTATAAAGTTTTATTTTTTGCTAACTTACAATGTACAAACTAAGGAGTTGTAGTGGGCAAAAGTTACTGTTTCATGCTCCTCTTTGAGGATAAGATTTTCCAAAAATTTTAGCCAACCTGGTAGAGAACTCTGTCATCTATTACACCAAACGAACATCACACATGTAAGAGTTGTCAAAATAAGCAACAATATGGCACATAATAATGCCAATAATGAGGGCGGCAAGTCTGCGGCACAAATGCAACAAGAGCACCAAATTTTAAACGTGGTGTGGTGCAGAAAGACTGTTAAAAGAAGCATTAGCCTAAATACATATAAATAGCACCTGTCTGTTAAAATGAATATGCAACAACAATATCAAAGCCTAAGGAGGAGAAAACCCATAAATCAAAAGATAAACTGAGATTGAGATATCAGATTATTGCTTTTGCTTAGCTATAAATTTCATTTTATTTGGCATTCCAAATTCCAAAAGCATTCTTGACTACCAAACAAATTTCACCTACAACTGAATTACATTGGTAAAAGTTGCATATGATCCTCATATACTTATTCACATAATAAATATTTTGTTGGTTATTGAATATCTAGATCGAAAAAAAAAATCAAGTAACTCTTGTGTCCATTTCATTCATGCATTGTCACATGCAAAAAAGTAAAATGACTAAAAAAACTGTACTCTTTTAGTATTCCCAAAAATATAAATACTCAAATGGGTAGCAAGTGTTTTAAGAAAGCAACCTGTGATGCAGCCGGAAAATATAACTTATAACTTTCCGCCAAACAAATTTGGGCTTAATGAATAAGAAGAAATAAGTCTAGCTCTTGATGAATCAGAATGTCAGAATTGTTGAGGCATCCATTATTTTGAGTATTAAGTTTCAGTACCCAAAAATAAAAGAATTTGCATTGACTAAGTAATCAAAATCATCAACCTACAAAGAGACAGAATCATACCAAATTTACTCGCATGCATGTCGAAAATTCAGCAAAAAATATGCTCAAAATCAGGGTGGTAAGAGTTTCTAGCAAAAGGAAAAAAAAATGATAACCAAACTCAAATTTCAACCAAGAAAAGGAAAAATTAAGCTTAATAAGGAGTACCATAAAAATGAAAACCCAAAAAAGAAGAAATTGAGCAAGAAGAAGTACCTTAGAAAGATCTGAAGAGAGAGAGAGAAATCAGCTTCTGTGCAAATTAGCCGAAGTTCGTGAAGAGAGAGATTCAAGAGAGGGAGTTTGAGTTAGTGGTCTTTGAGCAGTAGGTAACTATTTAAAGGCAACACACGTGTTAGAAAAGGTTAGAAAACCAATCAGCAAAGGCCACCTTTAAGGTACAATTTAAATAACTCTTTGTACAACCTTTTTAGGCTGTGTTCGTACCTTTCTTGGTGGCTTATATATAATAGAAATATTGCGTAGTATTCACCTCATCTTATATATATATATATATTGCGTAGTATTCACCTGATGAGCTAAACTAACTCTTTTAGTTGAGTTAGGCCCGGTTGAAAAAATAACTGAATAAATTAAAGTATGCTCTCCGCAAAAGGTCCTGAGTTTAGGTTTCAAAACAACTATTATTAAAAAGAATTGATTATACATGCTACATGCTTAGTCGATAAAAAATCTGATCTGTACATGAGGAAGCATGTTAAAAAATTAATTACATAAATTAAGTTAGAGAATTTTACATAAATAGCCGCTTTAGACAAAATGCACTAATTATGCACATAATATACACATAGTATGCAACATTATGCATAAAATATGTATTAATTATGCAAAAAAATTGTTATATTTTATTAAATTGATCTAGCATTATTCATGCAGCTTAATTTTCCCATTAAGTTAATGCTCCGTAATAGTTTAAAATTTAACATAAAATGATCAAACCATTAACCGTTCCAAAGTTCAATTTCTTAACCAAGGATCACAAGTACAACACATGAGGTTCATGGAACGTATCATTTTCATTGGTGGAAGTATCCCCTCATAATTATTAAAAAAGCAACTCTAAGATTATATGAGCTAGTAGCCTACTGTTCATTTTGCTGCTCGATCTCAATGACTATAGATGTACTATTTGGTAACTGAGCTTGGCTTCATTTTGAAAGCTCAGTGTTAAATTGAAGGATAAGTACTGTTCCTCAATCTTGTGACAAGGCTAAACTGCAACCTCAACCATATAAACGTTTTAGTTGAAATTTCATTTAGATCCGTTTGCGTGGTCAAAATGTTGATTTTACTTTATTTTTAATATAAGTAGCTAGTACTCTTTTGCTGGCTTTGGACTTTGATTTTGCACCAATATTATAACGCTGATCACCTGTGACACAGTCCATATATAAGGGCCTATGGCAGGTCAATGAATGCGAAGTTTACGTTCCTCTTAGAGTTTCTACATCCTGCAGTCAAAAGGAGATAACATACCTACTGTATACTAAAGAAACTTTGAAGATTGTGTTTTCATATAGTCCACAAGAGAGAGGGATTGGGGGGGGGGGGGGGGGGGGAAGACGTGACACTCGCGAAGGACTTTGCTAAGAATTTCACACATATTCTAGATTAATATATTTTTATGTTTTCTATTATGTGCATAGTTAAGGTATGTATGGTACTGTCATCACTTTCTGTATGAAAATTAATAAATTCGGGACAAAGAATGAATGGAGTGGAAATTGCACTCCAATTTAGAGTCACTCCTTCTGTCCCAAATACTACTCCTATTTGATACTCACTTCAATTATTAATTTTTAAGATCTTTGTTTTTCGCATGGTGTATCTTGATAGTTTGTCTATTTTCTAAACATTCGGTATCAGGTATGCAATGCCTTGCTAGTTTAGAGAAGTGTTAAGTTTGATCATGAATTTGGACATAGATTGTTAACTTCGATCATGGATTTTAACATAGATTGTTCTAAATTTATATATTTAAAAACTATATAGAATGTACTATAGGTAATAATAATTTATAACTCAAAATATTTATAAAATATTTGAGAAAACATGATCAGAGAAGGGCTGGGTATGTTGGTGCTGGTGTTGTTATTTTTTTTAAGTAATTAGTAGAGTTGCTATATATATAAACCTATTTCTCCCTCATTGTAACCATCTGATTTTCAAACAAAGCAATGCACATTATCTCTCCTCTATTCATATTTTCTGCATATATTATAGTCTCGGCTGATAACTCGTGAGATTGGATCAATGTTTGTTCAGGGATCACGAATAAGTTTCTCTTATTTCATGTTGCTTGTTTTTTGTTTATTTTCATGATCATTTTTTAGAACTCTTCTTGACATAATTATATTGTATGTGATATTAACAAATAAATTCAACTGGTAAAACAAGTAATCTAATTTTCTGATTAAACACCAATTGTCATTTTGGTTGGATCAATCATATTAGTTTAACAAATGTCAACGTATCTGCATGGAATGGAAACACACTATTTCAAAAGTAGAGGGCATTTGTGTTATTGTACAAGATTGGACCCCCTGGTTGGGCATGGACGGCGGCCCGATATAGAACAAAAGTCCATCACATGTGCGCATACAGTCGCCGAACGGGGTCGGCGATTGGATGGTAGTTTACGTAATTACACTTTTTATAAAGGATAATCACGTAAAATCAAATGCAATACTCCTTCTTTTCATTCAGGTAAAACAAAATGGAACTTTTTGATACTATGGCCACAAAGTCTATTATGTGACTCCACTTTTTCTCCTTAATGGAGTAGGCAAGAAGCACATATTTATCACGGCTCATGCTATCCTTCATACTAGGAAAATCAACGCTTTAAGTTGGTAATTTTTTTTCTCTTTTTTACATTAAGGGCTAGCACTTTATGTACTGTTTTGGATACTGTCCGTACAATTTGATTGGACCATATATTTCTGACTATTTAATTATATAATGTTGCATATATCAATATAAAATTGGGAATCCTTCCCTGAAGATATTTGAAGAAGTCATTCCCTACATTTGAAAAGGGATGGTCCTTTTATTATTTGGAGAATTATAGACCGTTTATTCAGTCTGACGCTCTAACTAATACATCAGATACGATTTCTTAATACTTTCTCCCTCTTAATTTATATGACTATACTTTTTTTTTTGGTTCGTCTAAAAAAAGTGAATATTTTTTAAATTTAAAAATAATTTAATTTAAACGTCATATTTTATGTTGAGTGCAAAGTTTTTATAATCACACAACCACTATAACATATTTAACAAGTTAATATTATAGTTTGTTTAGAACTATATGTTTTAAAAGTTTTTTTTTTTAATCGAACTTAGTGCTAAATCAAACATGATCATATAATTAGAACAGAGAAAGTATATTTTATTTAATCTTTTTAGATATTGTTGTTTGATTCACACGGGGTAAATTATGTGCATTTTTATTTTCTACGACAAATCCAATTTGTCCAATTCAGGAATATTGAGAGAGCAGTAGTATTATTTTTGTTGTATGGATCATCAAAGTATGCTTTGAGATTGATGAAATCCATCACCATTAACGACATTTATTGTTCGAGTTTTGGAGATGAATTTTTTTTAATAGGAAGAGCTTACCCTTTTTAATGAAGAGCTTATCCTTACCACAAATCTAAATTAATAGGGCGGTGGTATACGGGGATGGTTACAATAACTTGCTTTTTGGAGTTTCGAATGTGGTGACCAGAGGAGGACCGCTGGTGGGTGAAAAATAGGAATAGTCTTTAAGAAAGTTGATGTGAAATTACTTGATATCGTCATTTATTTTACTACTACTACTACTACTACTTTGTACAATGTTAGCTTTCTGTATCATCTTTTTCGCAGTAGCTCTAACAGGACAATTTGAGCTAACAAAGCCATTAACTAAGTGAAGATAAGTCTTTAGTTCATGACAAGCTGCAATATTTATACCATTAAAGTGCGGTGAATCACTACTACTTAGTCGCAGTTCACACCCAACATCAGCATATACCCATTGAGTGTCTTCCACAAGCTTTTGGATCCAATCGCCACCTTTATCCACAAATAAGTTGTTGTTGTTGTTGTTATTGTCGTTGTTGATAACAAAGCCAGGGACTTTAGTTATAAGATCATCGGAGTTGACAATGCGCAATATTTTTGTACCTTGTTTGTCAAGATGGTGTCGGAAGCTTTGATTTCCAACCCTCGGACCACCAAAAGAAATGACGGTGACGAGGGGTGTGTTTTCGAAATTTTGTTTGATATCGTAGGCTGTCAGGGTGGCTAATGCCGCCCCGAGGGAATGGCCTGCGATGGTGAAGCTTAAAGTTTCACCAGGATAAGCTTTTATTATTCGGGCTATTTCTTCTCTTACCATGTCTTGTAGACTCTTACATGTGCCCATCTTGGATGTGTACAAACTTAGGAAACCACTTTCGACCATAGGGCCACAATTATTGGGATATATGCTGGAACAACATTTGTTATCCTTATTATCATGATCATCATCGTTATTATTATTATTGTTGTTGTTATTATTACTACTGGGAAGAGGAGCGAGCGTGGCTCTTAGATTCTCGAGCCACTCTAAGCAAGTTGCAGTGCCACGTAACGCAATGACAACGTCTCTTCTTCCCAGTCTTTCTATTTCTCTTTGATCATGGCACACTGCAACATATCCAATCCAACTCGATTGCTTTGCCATCCAATTAGGCCCTTTATCAACCCAATTTGGAAGTTGAATCCCACTAGTGGCCTTTAAGTACTTTGAAACACGATAACCAGTGCCTGGAAAACCAGAAAGTTGGAGCAACTTCTTTTTTGAGTATTTGCACATAGCGTATGAAGGAGAAGAAGGATCAAAATTACATGCTCTATAAGAAGCTTCAACAAAATGGCCATATCGAATTATTTCTCCACGTAAATTATTGTCTAGTGGATCAAGTAAACCTTCCCAGTTCTTGATTCCTTGATACTCCATCCAATTGTTGCCCAGTTTTTCTGTTACAGTGGGCACCGTCCAAGTTGTTAATGAAGTTGAAGCTAAATTTTGACTAGGATCAACAATATTATTCCAGCGAAGAAACAAGTTTTCGAGGTTCTTTGGGGATAATGTTTGCATGCTGAGGTTTAAATTTTTTGTAAACTTTTCTGGTTGAGTAATGGTTATGCACTGGAATGTAGGTTGTTGAGGGGTTGGTTTGAAGCTGGTGCATGGCTGTACTGGTTTAAAAGAAAGCTTCATGATTTTAATAAAAATGGCTTTCTAGTATATATGTTTCGTAATGCGAGAGTTTTCTAGTGATACAAGAGGGACTTAAAAAATATCTCTTGTACACTTAATAAAGGTTGCTTCAAACTGACCTATTTATAGTTGCATAAAGTGCAAATGTATGGAATATTGACTCTCTACACGATGATTGATTATATTCATACACAGCTGTGTGGATCATATATGTAAGAATTAATTAGCTACTAATACAGTATCTGCGTTTTACTTTTTCTTTTCGTGTGTGTACATTATAATGATGAGAAGGGGTGGGGTTCGGTATATGCAGTTGGTAATGACAAAAACCAATATAACAAGAAAAACTGCATCGCTGGGGTCCAATAGGTTAATGATACTCCCTTCCTCCATATTATTTGATATTTTAATTGTTTTCCTACATATTAAGAAATTAATTTTTTTAGTATTAATTATGAATGTCATTTACTATATTAACAATTATTTTATTCAAATTTAATCATAAAAATTTGTAAAGGCTTTTTAAAAATGTGTTTAGATTATTTATTAATAAGGGTAAATTTGAGAAGAACCATTTAATAGCTTCTTGATTTTTGAACAAATCAATTATTTAGAAAAAGAAAATAAAAAATCAAATAAAATGAATCAGAGGGAGTAAGTTTTTTTTGTTTAATCTAGTCCGCAAATTTACATAATGTATTGTAGGATCATTAAAACACAGAGAGTGATACTTATTCTGTTTAACAACGGTTCCGTTTAACTATGTAGTAGTTGAACTGTTGTTAAACTAAATTTTCGTTGTACACAGCTGACTGAAAATGTAAAAGCGCTCACTATTCGGAATATCTCCATTTTTAAGAATCGAATCCAAGATTTTTGATTAAGTAAAATAAGATACATTTTCTTTGTTTAACCATCTACCATTTGAGACACTAATCCAACTAAATCAGACACCACCACATAGAGCTCACTAAAGCAGAAACATCGACTACCCAAAATTAATTCTATATCTAAAAATCGATTCAAGACTTTTAACTAATTAAGGTGTGTATATCTTATGCACCGCACCATATTCTTAGTACATAACAAGGTATCATACATCATAGGGTGAAGAGGTGGTATGGCAGAAGTGGGGTCAATGAGAGAGGTGTCGTGGCACATCGAACGGTATAAAATAAATCTGATGGACGGAGAGATTTTGACCAAGGGCCGAATTTTGGTGAAAATGATGTGAATTGGTGACCATCTCTATCAAAAGTTTTCCAATGAGACCGAAAGCACTTGTGACTCATAAGACGGTGAGAACCTACAAGTAAATGAGTTAATCATGAATCACTCCTTTTGGTCATGGAGAATTTTCGTTAAAAAAGATGTAATTCCCAAAGTTTTGGACTGAATATTGCATGACCTTTGTTTCAACATAGATGAAGAATTTTATTCGGGGCTATTTGTGCATTTTTTAAAATAGAAGAGAAAATTTTCAAGATATCTTTCTAACCAAACGCCATTAGAGAGTTTTCCGTTTTGACAAAAATTTTAAAACTACTTGAAATTCGTTTTTTTTTTCTTTTTAGTTTTTGGGAAACTAAAGAACTTCTCTACTAGTGTTCTCAGATAAAATAATAAAGAATTTGAAAATAAAATTTATTTTAACACTTTTGAAGCAATTCCCTAATTTATTCATATATATTTCATATACACAGATTGCTAGGTGAAGCTCAAATACGATTTTGAGGACAAACATAGATTTAAGTCATAGGATTTAAAGATTTAGATAAACTGAGGTTGAAGTTCCAGGAGTAAAAGACTTCAAGTAGGATTCTAATTTGAAAAACCTCCCTTCACGTTTCGCTTCACATACTAACTTTTCTCGTGGTTTACAATATTACATGTATCTTTTTTATATTAATTTTTGTGTAACAATTCTTTTAACTTATTTCTTTTCAATATAAAAAATATTTTTTAAATCTTAAACTTAATTTTGTATAAATATAAAAAAATTCTTATTAACCCTAGTTCTTACAACAGTTGTTTAACATGATCGTTTAAACAATTTTAATCCCACATACATTAATATTAACATAAATGAGACATTCTATAACAAAAGCATATTTCTAATTATATTTGGGTGACCGAAGCTCAATATTGTCTCATACAAATCTATGTATTAATAAAGCTGTACAATCTTCAAAAAATAAAAAGCGCCTGCGCATATTCTCTTTAAGAATATCGAAATTCAGATAATAATGCAATAAAAAAGAATAGATGTATTCTCTCTTGTCCATCATATCAAATGTAAAGACTTACCCTCGATTACATCAAACAAATAATACATTAAATATATGTCTTTCATCCACATTGAGTAGTATGTATACTTTTCTATCTTAAATTGGGGTACTTGATTTGGTTTGAAAAATTAAGTGAGGGTAAGTATTCGCCGTATATTAACCTCTCTCTCGTCCGAACCCTCCCTGCTACGCAAATCTCGTCTCTGGCACCCGCAAAACTTACATCCAAATTAACCTCCATTAAACCTGTATACTATTTTGACTTTTTAGTCTTAAAAAGTACTGTATAAACTTCCTTCAAAAGGCTCAAGGTCTTTGTAAGTTCAATTCAACTTATTAGGTGATTGATTAATTAGTCGTCCGAAGATAGAGTTTCCAGCTAGCATTTGCAAGTGAGTATATAAACTAAATTAAAGATAGACAACCCTTTGTATAGGCCTTACCAAAGGGGCAATCGAAAACTCATTATTAATAAAATTTGTACACTTGCAAAGTGGAATCTTTTTCCTCTTATAGAATAAGAATATGTTAAAATTGAACCAATGAAACTAAAGGGGGTCTTGTTTTACATATAAAGGAAACGTTAAATGGTGGTTGTAGCCACGAGACTGGTTGGGACTAACATAGTACGAAAACATGCCTCTTTTACAACGTTTCATAACATTTGACTTAAACTAAGCAAAACCAAACGAGCTAAATGTTTCCTACGAGAGTCTTATAATTTCATATTCCACAAGCTTGTAATTGCATGTGCCCTTTTTTCTCCCACGTTTTAAGATGTATGAATTGTACTTTTTCAGTTTGATGTCCTACGAGAAATTCCTTGGTACTAAAATATAAAACATAGAGAAGTCTTTACTTTTGGCAAAAAAAGATCAAAGCAAATGACGACGAAATGCTAGCCTGTGCATGACCAAGCTGGTCATGTTTTGAGATGTACTTTCATGCTTAACATGTCCGATTTGCTTCAATTGTTTGGTTTGTAGGAAATTATTTAGATAAAGTGGGATTAGTTTACCTCCTAGTGTCTTCATGTTTGGCTTTAGATCTTAAATGTAGACTTGGGCCTAAAAACTGTTCAAACGTCTTGTAATAGATCACATTCTACCAACTTAAGAGCTTAAAAGAATATCGTAAATATGTGTGTGCTACTCATGCTTTTGGGTAAAAAGTTACTAGCTAGCTCCATGTGACAACATTATTATTTGAAGAATCAGAAGTTCTTCTTCGATAAACACTTTTCCTAAATCCTTTTAAAATATTTTAAACTATTAATTATATGTTTTCTAGTAGTTTTTGTACATATGTAGTTTCTAAATATTGAAAGTTTATTTCAAAAAAATTAAAAATCTATGTCTGAATTTATGGTCAAATTGCACGCGTACTTCGAGCCTTGCCACGTAACGTGGAACAGAGCGACTATTCTCAATATCCTTTAGGGGTTGTTTGGTACAAGTTTATGCATAAATTTAATAATATATAGATTATGATGCATGAATTGTAATCGAAAGATAAAATATGTGTTATGTTTTTTTAATTAAAAATTTTATTTAATACATGAAAGTTATTTTGGTCACTTTGGATATTTAATTCATTAATTACTAAACCCATACTTTTATATATTTGATCTCTATATCTCGCATAAAACAATAGTACTACTGGTATAAATTTTTTGCATAAATTATACAGTATTACTAGTGACAACCAAACAGAAATTTTGCTGATGATTGATTAATTAATGTAATGCAAGTGTCAAAATGCTAGATTTTATGCAGGTTTTATAATACTATGTACTTGCAACCAAACGAGCCTTAGTCTCTCTCTCTGGCCTTTTTCATTATTTTGTCTTCTGGTTTTGCACTTTTTCGTACTAAAATAAAATTACAAGTGACTTGATCTCTAAGACTAGATCTTCCGCCACTGCTTATAATCCATCTTATACAAACGAAGAAGTACAGAAAATCGGTACTGTATCCTCAATCAGTACAGCGTTCTCTTTGTCTGAATGAGCAATATCTGCTGTATCCAGATAAATATGGACCAATGATTAAATGCATATCTGTCGGGTTTTTTTCCCTCTCAAGCTCGACGAGTACTTACTGCAAGGGTGATAACTCACTAAAAAGTTTGAGCCACAAGATTGGTTGGTTGAAAAGAGATAGCAAAACGTGCTTTATTCAAGTAACAGAAGGAAATAGGAATTCTATCAGAGCAAAAATGAAACTATTGCACAAGAGTTTCATGTCAAAAATTGTGCATTTGCATGTGCATATTGTGGCTCACTATTCTCTGAGTAAAATGGTTTTCATGATAAATTTAAATGATACGGCCTTTCTTTTATGAAAGGTTTTTGAAAAATGCAAAAAGTTTTACAAATCCGGTAGATAAGCAGGGTGCTAGAGTTTGAATCCAGTAAATAGAGTTTGGACTGAAGTAAGTACTCATCAAGCTTAGGGCATATTATTTGAGAAGTACTTTTATCAATAGTTGAGTAGAAATTTGTGTTTGACCAAATTTTTCAAAAAAGTAATTTTGAGTGTTAGGGAGAAAAAGAATTTTATACCTTATAATCATTATTAGTTTAATAAATAAGACTGATTCAATAAATTAATATTTTTAGTAATTAAGGATATTTTGGTATTGAAATAAATCCTAAATAGCTTCTGTTTTTTTTTTTTTTTTGGAGAAACTACTTTTTTCAGCTTCTTCTCCACATCAGAAAAGCAGCTTCTCCTACCACTCAAAAGCACTCATTTTTCTCCTAGAAACTTGGCCAAACACCATAATTTTTTAAAATAAGTATTTTTTTAGAAAAATGAGAACTTTTGGCTCCCCAGAAGCTTGGCTAAGCGACACTTAGTTGTTTTTCAGAAACTTGACAAACACTAACAACATTTCTTTAGCGGCTATATTATTAGCTTTCTGTCAAAATTTTCCCACAATAAAGGGAAAATGGCCATATAATAATAATAATAATAATAATAATAATAATAATAATAATAATAATAATAATAATAATAATAAATAAATAAATAAATAAATTATGCTGAACCCACATTGTTTTCTTCTTCTTCTTTTTTTTTTTTGGGTTTAAATTCAACTAAATCCTTTGGAGCAATGCTATTAAATTTTTGTCACACTTTTGAAATTTGTGTACGGTCGGCTGTTTGTTCAATTTCTGACGAAGTTTTGATAGATCCATTAAACATTCAGTTGTTCATAATATACTGGTTTGCAATAATTGAAAAGAGCATAATTGTGACGAGATTGTTCACAATTTTTGTTGTGCCCGTCGAAACTTAGAAAATAAGACTATTTTTTCGGCGCAAGTTAAGTAACTTGCATCTTCCATGGGAAAGAGAGCTCGAACCCCTACCAAAAAAGCAATTCAAACTCAAGAGATGGCTACCAAAGCTTTGGTAGGACGAGGACGTAAGAATCAAAACACAAATTTGCCAGTAACTGAAGAACTCAGCTCATCTGCTAAGAAGAATAAAGAGAAAGGAAACGATATCCAAACCACGAGTTCAACAAAGGAGTGGGAAGAGATAACTCAAGCAACACTAAAAAAGAGTAGAAGGTCATGGGCAGATGAAGTCGAGCAGAGTGAGCAACATGAATTCAAATTTCAAACTCCTAGGAACTCTATCTTTGACAATTTCGATATCTCAAAAATCTCGAATGCAAGTTTCAAATTGGAGTATGTAGCTCCAGAAATGAAAGGTGAGCATTTTTGTGTTGAAATTGAGTTAGAGGACATTAGATCTGAACTTGAATACTGGAGAAATGCTATAGTTTGTTAGGTGTTGGTAGGGGTGAACATAGGGCGGGTTGGTTCGGTTTTTTCATTTATCAAACCAAACCAATAATTTCGGGTTTTTGAATCTTTAAACCAAACCAAACCAACCAAAGTCGGTTTTTTCAATATCGGTTTTATTCGGTTTATTCGGGTTAATCGGTTTATTCAGTTTTTATTTTGGTAACAACAATTACACGATGCATTCTAAAGTAAAAACAGGTTGATGTATTTTCTAGCTTAGAACGTTGTCACGTGATCTGGTGTCGTTGCACGTATTTAGCTGTGACAGAGTAGTTATGCTATGAAATTAAAATGGCAGTAATCTCCAAGTGCTTAGTGCTCTATTACTTTTATTCCTCTGTGAGATGAATGATGCTTTTGGTAATCTCATAACATTCCTTCTAACTTGTTCATATGTCAACCATAGTTCATTCACACTCTGTAACAATATAACCACTTTTACTGCGTTTGTAGAAAGTAGAAACCAGATACTCAGACTCTTTGGTAGAAAGATCAATTGTGGCTTCCAATGCTCCATTCCAATTGATAGCATTGCCAGAAAGAGTAAATAAATTATCTTATTAGATATCTTTCTTCCACACAATTAGAATTGTGATGAAAACACTCAATCCTGACTTTGTCAAGTGCCAGACCAACATCCAAGATATACCCTTCAAGTACCTCAAAATTCACTGTCTACTAATGCTCTTCCCTTGAAACATTCATAATATCTACTCGCTACATGAACATTTTGTATATATATTAGGACTGAGTGCTAACCATAACACATGATATTACCACTAAAATGGTAACATAAACTCAGTAGAGCAGGCACAATTTTGAAAAGAAAAAAGTACTTACCAATAAAAAAGACAATAATAAAAAAAAAACAAAATCCAATTGAAAGGCCAAAAATACTTAGCATTGTTTATATAAGTATTGCACCTATAATAAAATGGTCACATAAACATCTTTATGAACTCTGAACTAAACGCTTACCACTTTTAGATAAACTCAAATAGAGCAGCACTAAAAAGGTGATTATTAGTTAGTGGTTTACACAATTTAATGCAGCAGAAGTATAACTAGATAATTAAAAGTAGTAAGTCTTTGGTAAACATTGGTGTTACTTCAGGAAATTCATAGAGTGAAGCCCTAAAAATGATTAATTGCAGAGTGTTTTACATGATTTGCAGCAACAAAAGTAGAAAATAGTTTTCAATGAATAAATTTTATACATATAAAATTTAAAAATAACATATTTGTAATACGGTTCGGTTTGGTATCGGTTCGGTTTTTTTGGGGGTTATACCAAACCAAACCTAAAATGTCGGGTTTTTTTTTCGCCATCATCAAACCAAGTCAAACCAAACCACTAGTCGGGTTTTTTTTCGGTTCAGTTTGGTTTTTCGGTTTGGTTCGGTTTTTCGGTTTGGTTTGTACAGCCCTAGGTGTTGGGAGAACACCCATCTTCTCTGTGTTGAGTGGATACATCCAAAGGCTTTGTAATAAACTTGGAATCAATAAGATTGCGATGCTAAAAAATGGAATAGTACTAGTTCGTATTTAATCGAAAATATGAAAAACTGCATCAATACAAGGGGGTGTGTACCATTTTCACAACAAACACTTTATTGTGAAATCTTGGACACCATATATAGAGTTTATCAGAGAGGAGCTATACTCAGTTCCTATATGGACAAAGCTTCCACGGCTGGATTTCAAGTATTGGAGCGCTAAAGGCCTAAGAAAAATAGGCAGTTTAATAGGGAACCGATGATGGTGGATTAGAACACTAAGAGAAAGGTTGGGATTAACTTTTCCAGATTATTAGTTGAAGTGGAAATTGATTCGACCTTACCTAATGTAGTGGTATTTAGGAATGAAAATGGGCAATGATTGAGCAAAGACTGGAGTATGACTGGAAGCCCTGCTGAGAAGGAATGTGGGAAGAAGAAAAAACTAAAACTTGAACCAAATGTAAAGAAGACAACACAAAGAGAGGAAAAGGATGAGAAAGTGCAAGATCCAAGCCTAAACATTTAGGCTAGACAAGAAGGAAAGACTAAGGAGCACCAAAAAGCACCTGGCAAACCAAATGTGGACTGATAAACTCCAGTCAATCCCAGTAAACTAAGAACTACCAAGCAGTAAGAGGAGCAAACTCTCAACTCCTTTCTAGTATTGCAAAAGGAAAGAGTAGGAAATGAGTCACAAAATGGTGCAGTTGGGAATGGGGGAGGCAAGCAAATTCCTCCCTCTAAGACATGGTTAATTTGTTAAGTTGGAACACTAGGGGATTGAATGCCCCAAATAAGCAGAAGGAAATTTAACGCTTCTGCAATAATCAAAAAATAGAAATAGTTGGTTTGATGGAAACAAAAATAAAGAAGAGTAAAACAAATAAGATAGCTTATACAATATTTAATCGATGAGAATTATTTACTCACTTGAAGGAACACTATATCGGGAGGAGTTAGTTGACTTGGAAACCTAACCTCTACCAAATAGAACTAATTCTGAAATCTAGTCATGCACTCACTTGTAAAGTCAAGTAGCTTGATAAGCAAAGACATTTTTGCCTAACTGTATTGTATGCATTCAACACCAGGGATGAGAGAAGGAGCTTGTGGCAGGAGATAGTGGATTTGAGTAGAAGATGCCACCTACCATGGATTGTGATAGTTAACTCTATCCTTGACATGGATGATAGAATAGGGGGAATCCAATAGAACTAATAGGAAATATGGAATTTGTTGTGTGTAGAAGAGAGAGTTAACAAAACTTCCTCAGGAAGCTAAGAGATATACCTGGAATGATAAATAGAAAGGAAACCAAATTTATAAAAAGATTCAATAGGTGTTCATAAATGAGGAAGGGACTATCCAAATGCCTTCTAGCCAAGCACTAAATTTGCCAAAATGGGTGACTGACCACTACCCAATGATACGAGGCTAGATATTGCAATAATTTCTATACTTTCGCCTCGTGTTCATGCTTCGACTTGTGATATTTGTTGAGAGTTGGAATGGAATTGCACTTATTTGGTGTGTTTCACGTTGTGAGAATTATGTTGATGATATGAAGCGTTCGTGGAGCAAAGTTTATTGAAAACAAGGATTTTAAAGTCTGAGTAGAAATTCGAGGGTCGAGCGAACCAATGCATGGAGCAAAAACAAAGAAAAATTGAAGCCCCAGGAAAAGTGGCTTAGTGCAACGCACTGTGCAATGTACTATGCGCCACCGTAGGCCAATTTCTGAAAAAGTGAAAAAAAGGCACTCTTAGAAAATCGACCCTACGGCACCGCACTGTGCAATGCGTTGTGCGGCGCCGTAGGCTTAAAATCCTAACGTTTCAATTCCGATTTTATTTTGGATTCCCGACTTGTGTGGGTCTATGGGGACGGTATAAAAGCCCTAAGACACGTCCCAAAACAGAATTTTTGACTTGGGAAGGAGCAAAAGGAGGCTAGAGCTTTGGAGACTTCAAGAACAAAAGTTTTTTTTTTAAAGTCTTTCTTTCTTCTAGTAATTTATTTATTCATGAATTACTTTGACATGATTGTTATGAACATGAGTGGCTAAGTTACCCATTCTAGGGTTGATTGAACCACTCCAATACTTTTGTGTTATGAATTATTGCTTTAATGAATGAAACTTGTTAACCTTCCTATACCCCGATTGTGAACCATACTTGTAGTCCTACGTATCTTCATTAATTAATTGAGAAATTGGTTAGTGAAAGTTACAATTATTATACGGGAGTGAGTAGTTGTGAATTTGGAGCAAGTGTTCAATAGGAAGAAGCAAGTTGAATCCATTGATGGATTGTTCAAACATACGAGTAGGAGTTGGGTAGATCAATCCTAGGCTTCTAAATCCCTGAATTAATCTATTTCTTACTACTTTGCTAGTTGCTTTATTGTTAATTACTTGTCACATTTAAACCATCATAAAAATATAAACTTTCGAGGTTAATTGTTTAGATAAGTTATTTAGATTAGCAACTAGATTTCGAGTGTTCTCTGTGGGATTCGACCTCGGGACTTTAAGTACCGATCTATATTTGCTGCGACCGCTTAGTCCCTTTTATAGGGCGTAGTTGGGCGTGACCAAATTTTGGCGCCGTTGCCGGGGAACACGGTGTTATTTAATTGTTAAGATATCTATTTTATTTTTCTATTAATTCACTCTTGTCATCTTGATCTCGTTTCTTTGGTGTTCATAATTGAAAGTTCAGATCCCGAAGAATTCAAGATGGCTGAAGATTTGGCTCTTAGTGATTTCTCGCAACCTATGGCTGGGAATCTGGCGTCTGCTATTCTGCTCCCAACGTTCAAGGCAGAAAATTTTTACATCACCCAGACGATGGTGGCTTTGCTTGCTAATGTTGGTTTATTTTCAGGTAGAACTATTGATAATCCTCAAAAGCACTTGAAAAAGTTCATAAGAATTTGTGAAACTCAAAAACAGGCTCGAGTGCCAGCAAAGGTTGTGAAATTGATGTTGTTCCCGTTCTCGCTAACAGAAGATGCCAATAATTGGTTGGACTCGTTGGCAGTTAATTCTATTACATCATGGGATGACTTGGTGATAATGTTGATGAAAAAGTTCTTTCCACCCAATAAGAGTGCCAGGCTTGTTGATGAGATATTTATGTTTAGGCAGACCCCGCTAGAGACCTTGCCAGAACCTTGGAAGAGATTTAAAAGTTATTTGAGAAAGTGTCCTCATCATGGTATTCCTGACCAAATGCTGGGGCAAAGGATCTACATGGGCATGGGAGATCAAATTAAGGGCACTTTGGATGCAGCAGCTGGTGGAGCATTTGCTGAATCGAAGGCCTTGCTTGATGTGATGGCTCAAAACTCAGGCTGGATTAGAAGAGATGCATCTGCTAGCCTAGGTATGAGGCTTTAGCTATTGGTACTATTTCCGCAATGGAAGAACAGATGTCAAATTTGCAGACTACACTTGATGTTGTGTCAAAACAACTAAACGAGAAAATGCTGAAACCTGTTAACCAAGTGGACTCACGGGCTCAGACTCAAGTCCTCGATCCTGGTAGTTTGTTTGATGCTGATTTGCTTGCTGGTACTGAAGATGTGAACTTCGTGAATTATGGGCAGCGCCAGCAATACAATCAACAGGGTCAATTTAGGCCAGTGCAACAACAAGCAACTTTACCCCTACAGTAAGCGAATGATATAGCTGAGACTAAGACTATGGCGCAGGCTATGATTAGATTTAATAAGAATCTTCAAGACCAAGTTGGAGCACATGACACTGCTATAAAGGGTATAGAGACCAAGTTGGGACAATTGTCCTATGCTTTACATAATAGACCTCAAGGTTCTTTACCGGCGATACTCTGGTGAATCCTAAGGATCCAAATCTCTATCAATTGATGGCAGTCACTTTGAGGAATGACAAAGACTTGGACAAGGAGAAAGAATTAGCTAAAGGAGTACTAGACCTCAAGGTTCTTTACCGGCGACACTCTGGTGAATCCTAATGATCCAAATCTCTATCAATTGATGGTAGTCACTTTGAGGAATGACAAAGACTTGGACAAGGAGAAAGAATTAGCTAAAGGAGCACTACCTACCATGCCAAATATTGATCCTACTGATGACTCTGCCAAACTGGCTGGCAATGATCATGCTGAAAAAGACACCACTCCAAAACCTGTCCCTGGTACTAAGAAGGTGATTGTTAAAGAACCTAATATAGAAGCCGAGAGGGTGATTGAATAAGGTAAAGTGTCAAGGGAGAAGAACTCCATGGCAAAAACATCACCACCTCCTTTTCCTCAAAGATTAGCAAAGCAACAAAAAGGTTTGAAGTTTAATAAGCTTTTTGATTTGTTAAAACAATTGAAGCTTACTATGCCTTTCATGGAAGTTATGCGAGAAGTCCCTGGATATGGTAAATTGTTAAAAGACCTTCTGTCTGAAAAGGTTGAATTTAATGAGGTAGAGATGATCGAGTTGGATAAGGTGTGTAGCGTTGTCATCACAAAGCTTGTTGCTAAAAAGAAGCAAGATCCTGGTAGTTTTACAGTCCAGTGCTCGATTAGTGATCTCACAATTGGGAATGCCTTGTGTGATTCTGGTGCAAGCATTAATCTGATGCCGCTGGAAGTATACAATAAGTTGGGTTTGACTGGCATGAGAGAGACTTCAATGCGAATCCAGCTGGCAGATAGAAGACAAAAGCACCCCGTTGGAATAGTTGAGGATGTACTTGTGCATGTGGGTAGTTTCATGTTTCCAGTAGATTTTGTGGTTTTTGATTGCCCCGTTGATAAATATATTCTAATTATCTTAGGCCGTCCATTCTTGGCTACTGGTATAGCAGTAATTGATGTTGACAAGGGAAGATGACCTTGAAGCTGTATGATGAAGAAATAGCTGTTGACATTGGCAAAATGCTGAAGGGACATTGTAATGATGTGAATTGTTCGTGTGTGCATACATGCGGCCTGGATGAGCCATGGGCTAAGCTTGAACTCGTGCCACGACTATAACTAAGGTGCTTCTCGGGAGGCAACCCATAATTGTATACCAAAAAAAAAAACAAAAAAAAACAAAATTAAAAAAAAAAGGTATCTTTTGAAGGATATTACTTGGTGAGTTTCTTTATTTTGCAAGTTTTGACTGGTTTGAAGTCCTAGTGTGGGGTGCTTGCAACCTCGTATAATTGGTTGAGGATGTCCTGCTTGAGAGAAGTCTGAGTACCTCGTGCCCTAAGGAAGCTCATAATGATGTTCTTCGGGCTTAGAGCCCCAGGGAGTTTCTCTATCACCCTTAGTTTTATTTTCAATGCATTGAGGGAAATGCATGATTTTAAATTTGGGGTGGGAGTCTTCTTATTTGTATTAATAATCTCCTTTGGTTTTTCTTTGTGCATCGATTCTTTTCCAAAGGAAGTAGTTTGAACCGGGTATAGATAGACTTTTTTTTAGGAATAGAGTGTAGTAACTGGATGAGACAGCGTTGACTCCACTTTGACTAGTTTTATATAGATACTTAATTTGGGGTATGTGAACTTCATGCATATATTCTATCAAAATCCACTTACCTTGAGAAATATTGAGTGTATTATTTGAAGCCTATGATCATGATGTTGACTCTAGATTTGCTTGAGAGTTTGCTTGTGTTTGCTTTGTTTAAGAGCGCGAATTGAGTCGTTTTGAGTAAGTTATGTGCCATGTGTGAGTGAGGATTTTGTTTTCTCCATATTTAATACTTGACGTCTAGAACTTGCCCGCTGTATGTGAAAAGCGAAATGGGAAGTTTGCTCGGTTAGGAAGTGATATAGGCGTTCCTTTCATAGCTAATTTATTTGAAGCTTCAGAATTAGATGTTTACCAGTGAAAATTTGACCTTAACTAACCCTTTTGAGCCTGTAGCCTTTCTTTAATAGCCATTGGGATTTCTGTTTCTTGTGCTAAATACCTGTGAGTTGTACTTGTGGTGTCATTAGCCTAAAAGGCTAGTTAACGAAGTAGAAAATTGTGGTTGTCGGAGGAAGACAAAAGGTGCTTTCAGTGGAGGCTATGTGAAGGGATTTACGAAAAAAAATGAAAGTGAAAGTGAAAGCTTGAAATATTGTGCAATAGCTGAGATATGAAAAAAAAAATCATTGTTCGAAAGAAAGAAGGAAACAAAATTAGTAGTCCCTATCATTAGCTCATACTTTTGCTTAAAGAAAAAGGTTGGTGAAAGTTGACTCCGTGATGGTAAAAGAAAGATTGGTTGGGGGGAATAATATTTGGAATAATTGTGGTATATTAAATTGCTTGGGGTGGTTAGTCACTACTGCCTGAATATATCATACCCGTCCCATTGCCTACATTACAACCTAAAGAAGTCCTAGTTGATCTTAGCCGAGTAGATGGACATTAGTCGAGTCTTGCACTAAGAGCTAGCTTATGGTATATCTTCTGTTGCATGTGAGTTCTTTTCTGAGAGTGAGTACTTCATCTTTAGGTGAACTTTTGTTCATTATTCATTCTCATGTGTGAATTTCTTCATTAAACTTTATATTTATTGTGAGGGCACATGCTTTACAAGAAGCGAGCTCTTTTATTAGTCTCTTGAATAGAGTGAGTACTTGTATGACTTATTGGGTGAGTCTGGAGTTGATGTGGGATTGGGAGATTGATTTGATGCACTTGGTTGTTTTTAAATATTCTTGGCATGGATTTCGTGTGAATAAAGCATAATGATTGCATATGCAACTTGTTAAGTGCCTATATAAACCCAAGTCATTGTGTGAGTAGTTTTGATGTGTCTTGAGTTCAAGTTATAAGTTGCTCGAGGACGAGCAAAGATTTAAGTGTGGGGTGTTGATACGAGGCTAGATATGGCAATAATTTCTATACTTTCGCCTAGTGTTCATGCTTCGACTTGTGATATTTGTCGAGAGTTTGAATGGAATTGCTCTTATTTGGTATGTTTCACTTTGTAGGAATTAAGTTGATGATATGAAGTGTTCGTGGAGCAAAGTTTAGTGAAAACAAGGGTTTTGAAGTTTGAATAGAAGCCCGAGGGTTGAGCGAACCAAGGCGTGGAGGGAAAACAAAGAAAAATTGAAGTCCCAGGAAAAGTGGCTTACGGCAACGCATTGTGCAATGCACTATGCGCCGCCGTAGGCCAATTTCTGCAAAAGTAAAAAAAAGGCACTCTCAGTAAATAGACTTGCGCAGTGCGGCGCCATAGGCTTAAAATCCTGACGTTTCAATTCCGATTTTATTTTGGATTCCCAACTTGTGTGGGTCTATGGGATGGTATAAAAGCCCTAAATACGTCCCAAAACAGAACTTTTGACCTGGGAAGGAGCAAAAGGAGGCTAGAGCTTTGGAGACTTCAAGAACACAAGAGTTTTTTTTAAAATTCTTTCTTTCTTCTAGTAATTTATTCATTCATGAATTAATTTGACATGATTGTTATGAACATGAGTGGCTAAGTTACCCATTCTAGGGTTGACTGAACCACTCCAATACTTTTGTATTATGAATTATTGCTTTAATGAATGAAACTTGTTAACATTCCTACCTAAGTATTTATGATTTGTATGCTATTGATTGGTAGAGCTCCCAATTGATTGTGCCCTTTATTCTTGTGCATCTAGGATAGATTCATCAGTTATGGTTAAACACTTAGCAATATTTCAACCTAAAACTAAGGCATTACTTAGGTTGTCAAAAAGGTGATTTGTGACCACTGACCCCGATTGTGAACCATACTTGTAGTCATACGTATCTTTATTAATTAATTGAGAAATTGGTTAGTGAAAGTTACAATTATTACAAGGGAATAAGTAGCTGTGAATTTGGAGCAAGTGTTCAATAGGAAGAAGCAAGTTGAATCCATTAATGTGTTGTTCTAACACATGAGTAGGAGTTGGGTAGATCAATCCTAGGCTTCTAAACCCCTGAATTAATCTATTTCTTACTACTTTACTATTTACTTTATTGTTAATTAGTTGTCACATTTAAACCATCATAAAAATATAAACTTTCGAAGTTAATTGTTTAGATAAGTTAGTTAGATTAGCAACTAGATTTCGAGTGTTCTCTGTGGGATTTGACCTCGGGACTTTAAGTACCGAGCTAAATTTGCTGCGACCACTTAGTCCCTTTTATAGGGCGTAGTTGGGCGTGACCAAATTTTGGCGCCATTGCAGGGGAACACGGTGTTATTTAATTGTTAAGATATCTATTTTATTTTTCTATTAACTTCACTCTTGTCATCTTGATCTCGTTTTCTTGGTGTTTATAATTGAAAGTTCAGATCCCGAAGAATTCAGGATGGCTGAAGATTTGGCTCTTAATGATTTCACGCAACCTGTGGCTAAGAATCTGGCGTCTACTATTCTGCTCCCAACGTTCGAAGCAGAAAATTTTTACATCACCCAGACTATGGTGGCTTTGCTTGCTAATGCTGGTTTATTTGCAGGTAGAACTATTGATGATCCTCAAAAGCACTTGAAAAAGTTCATAAGAATTTGTGAAACTCAAAAACAGGCTCGAGTGCCAGCAAAGGTTGTGAAATTGATATTGTTCCCGTTCTTGCTAACAGAAGATACCAGTGATTGGTTGGACTCGTTGGTAGTTTATTCTATTACATCATGGGATGACTTAGTGATAATGTTCATGAAAAAGTTCTTTCCACCCAATAAGACTGCCAGGCTTGTTGATGAGATACTTATATTTAGGTAGACCCCGCTAGAGACCTTGCCAGAAGCTTGGGAGAGATTTAAAAGTTATTTGAGAAAGTGTCCTCATCATGGTATTCCTGACCAAATGCTGTGGCAAAGGATCTACATAGGTATGGGAGATCAAATTAAGGGCACTTTGGATGCAGCAGTTGGTGGAGCATTTTTGAGTAAAATATTTGCTGAAGCGAAGGCCTTGCTTGATGTGATGGCTCAAAACTCAGGCTTGCTTAGAAGAGATGCATCTGCTAGCCTAGGTACGGGACTTTAGTTATTGGTACTACTTTTGCAATGGAAGAACAGATGTCAAATCTGCAGACTACACTTGATGTTGTGTCAAAACAACTAAACGAGAAGATGCTGAAACCTGTTAACCAAGTGGACACACGGGCTCAGACTCATGTCCTCGATCCTGGTAGTTTTTCTGATTCTGATTTGCTTGATGGTACTGAGGATGTGAACTTCGTGAATTATGGGCAGCACCAGCAATACAATCAACAGGATCAATTTAGGCCAATGCAATAACAAGCAACTTTACCCCTACAACAGGCGAATGATATAGCTGAGATTAAGACTATGGTGCAGGCTATGATGGGATTTAATAAGAATATTCAAGACCAAGTTGCAGCACATGACACTGCTATAAAGGGTATAGTGACCAAGTTGGGACAATTGTCCCATGCTTTACATAATAGACCTCAAGGTGCTTTGACGGCGACACTCTGGTGAAACCCAAGGATCCAAATTCTTATCAATTGAAGGCAGCCACTTTGAGGAATGACAGAGACTTGGACAAGGAGAAAGAATTAGCTAAAGGAGCACTACCTACCATGCCAAACATTGAGCCTGCTGATGACTCTACGAAACTGGCTGGCAATGTTTATGTTGAGAAAGAGACCACTCCAAAACTTGTCCCTGGTACTGAGAAGGTAATTGCTAAAGAACCTAATATAGAAGCCGAGAGGGTGGTTGAATAAGGTAAAGTGTCCAGGGAGCAGAACTCCAAGGCAGAAACACCACCACTTCCTTTTCCTCAAAGATTAGCAAAGCAATAAAAAGGTTTGAAGTTTAATAAGCTTTCTGATTTGTTGAAACAATTGAAGCTTACTATGCCTTTCATGGAAGTTATGCGAGAAGTCCCTGGATATGGTAAATTATTAAAAGACCTTCTGTCTGAAAAGGTTGATTTTAATGAGGTAGAGATGGTCGAGTTGAATAAGGTGTGTAGTATTGTCATCACAAAGCCTGTTGCTAAAAAGAAGCAAGATCCTAAAAAGAATCAAGATCCTGGTAAATAAAGTTTTACAGTCCAGTGCTCGATTGGTGATCTCACAATTGGGAATGCATTGTGTGATTCTGGTGCAAGCATTAATCTGATGCCACTGGAAGTATACAATAAGGTGGGCTTGACAGGCATGAGAGAGACTTCAATGTGAATCCAGTTGGCAGATAGAATACAAAAGCACCCCATTGGAATAGTTGAGGATGTACTTGTGCATGTGGGTAGTTTCATGTTTCCAGTAGATTTTGTGGTTCTTGACTGCCCCGTTGATAAATATATTCCAATTATCTTAGGTCGTCCATTCTTGGCTACTGGTAGAGCATTAATTGATGTTGACAAGGGAAAGATGACCTTGAAGCTGTATGATGAAGAAATAGTTGTTGACATTGGCAAAATGCTGAAGGGACATTGTGATAATGTGAATTGTTCGTGTGTGCATACATGCGAGCCTGGATGAGCCATGGGCTGAGCTGATTGAAGTCGTGCCACGACTATAACTAAGGCGCTTCTCGAGAGGCAACCCGTAATTGTACACCAAAAAAAACAAAAACAAAATACAAAAAAAAAATGTTATCTTTTGAAGAATATTACTTTGTGAGTTTCTTTGTTTTGCAGGTTTTGACTGGTTTGAAGTCCTGATGTGGGGTCCTTGCAACCTCGTACAATTGGTTAAGGATGTTCTGCTTGAGGGAAGTCTGAGTACCTCGTACCCTAAGGAAGCTCACAATGATGTTCTTTGGGCATAGAACCTCATGGAGTTTCTCTATCACCCTTAGTTTTATTTTCAATGCATTGAGGGGAATGCATTATTTTAAGTGTAGGGTGGGAGTCTTCTTATTTGTATTAATAATCCCCTTTGGGTTTTCTTTGTGCATCGGTTCTTTTCCAAAGGAAGTAGTTTGAACAGAGTATTTTAGGATTAGAGTGTAGTAACTGGATGAGATAGTCTTGACTCCACTTTGACTAGTTTATTATAGATACTTAATTTGGGGTATGTGAACTTCATGTATATATTCTATCATAATCCACTTGCTTTGAGAAACATTGAGTGTATTATTTGAAGCCTATGATCATGATGTTGACTCTAAATTTGCTTGAGAGTTTGCGTGTGTTTGCTTCGTTTAAGAGCGCGAATCAAGTCGTTTTGAGTAAGTTATGTGCCATGTGTGAGTGAGGATTTTGTTTTATCCGTATTTAATACTTGACGTCTAGAACTTGCCCGCTATGTGTGCAAAGCGAAATGAGAAGTTTGCTCGGTTAGAAAGTGATATAGGCGTTCCTTTCATAGACAATTTATTTGACGCTTCAGAATTAGATATTTACCAGTGAAAATTTGACCTTAACTAAACTTTTGAGCCTGTAGCCTTTCTTTGATAGCTATTGGATTCCTGTTTCTTGTGCTAAATACCTGCGAGTTGTACTTGTAGTGTCATGAGCCTAATAGGCTAGTTGACGAAGTAGAAAATTGTGGTTATCGGAGGAAGACAAAAGGTGCTTTAAGTGGAGGCTATGTGAAGGGATTTACTAAAAAAAATGAAAGTGAAAGTGAAAGTTTGAAATATTGTGCAATAGCTGAGATATGAAAAAAATCATTGTTCGAAAGAAAGAAGGAAAAAAAATTAGTAGTCCCTATCATTAGCTCATACTTTTGCTTAAAGAAAAAAGGTTGGTGAAAGTTGACTCCGTGATGGTAAAAGAAAGATTGGTTGGGGGGAATAATATTTGGAATAATTGTGGTGTATTAAATTGCTTGGGGGTGGTTAGTCACTACTACCTAAATATATCATACCCGTCTCATTGCCTACATTACAAACTAAAGAAGTCCTAATTGATCTTAGCCGAGTAGATGGACATTAGTCGAGTCTTACACTAAGGGCAAGCTTATGGTATGTCTTGTGTTGCATGTGAGTTCTTTTCTTAGAGTGAGTGCTTCATCTTTATGTGAACTTTTGTTCATGATTCATTCTCTTGTGTGAATTTCTTCATTAAACTTTTGATTTATTGTGAAGGTATATGATTTACAAGAAGCGAGCTCTTTTATTAGTCTCTTGGATAGAGTGAGTACTTGTATGACTTATTAGGTGAGTCTGGTCCAGTATCTTGTTGGATTTTTGTAAGGAAATGCTAGGGCAAGAAGGGAAAGAAATAGAGCCTTTAGAATCTTAATGTAGAATGGACCAGTATTTCTAGTAGAGCTACAACTAAAACTACTCCAACTTAACACAAGAAAGGAAGTCAAACAAGTTTTGTTCAATACTGATATTAACTAAAGCCCAGGCCCAGATGGCTATGAAAGTTGTGTGGATAAAAATATGCCACCTACTATTACGGGGATACGAGTCTACCCTGAGAGACTAGGCTTATCTTACAATTCACCCGGCACAGAGGATACACGCCCGCTCCTTGGGCCAACGACCGTTCAGGCGGCACGACCATAAGACGCAGGGCATACATTCCACCGCCCTAGATTTACAGTCTCCTAGTTAGGGTTTCGTATATACCACCACCTTGAGTTATAAGCCCATAGCCTTATTAGTCTTTGTATTTTACCTTAATTAGGATTGGGTATCCACTGCAATAAATACCTCTCTTTACATTGTATTGTACAATCAAGCGATTCACCACAGAATTTTGCTATTCTTAAGGAATAATAATACTTTACTTTTCTTGCTTATTATTTCTCTATTTTACTTACTTACTTTTCCGTCGTACTTACTGTATTGCTTGTGACCTCATTCTAAATTAATTGTTTAACCTAGGCGACCGATTTAAGCATAAACAGTTTGGCGCCCACCGTGGGGACCATGCGATTGTAGGTATTCTACGAAGGAAAAGGCGCAATCATGTCTAAATATAGTAGCAACATTTTGAAGAACACTACAAATGTAGTAGATGAATCCGTGAAGGATCCCAGTAATCACAACGTGCAGCCTAAGGATCTCATTAAACAGCCGAAAGACCTTTTCCAGGAGCCAATCCATGTCGCCAGCAATGGGGAAGGTGACCAACCGCCAGAAGATAATCCTGAATTTAGAGATTTTCTTGTTAATCTCCTCAACACTATGTCTGAACAAGCAGAGCGGAACTTTCATAACATAGTCGAAGGGATATCTCAGAAGTTAGGAGCGATGTATGCTGAATCGTCTCAGAGGCTAGCATCCCTGCGAGGACAAGCGCCCACAAACCATACACCAGTATCTGTACCTAACCGCAGGCTAAACATGGATGCAGCCCCTGAAAGTTCATCAACAATAAAAAATCAAGACCTTAAGGGAGACCCTGTTATTCAAGACCTCATAAAGGAGATGAAGGCCATCCACGACCGGATCGGAAATGTACCGGGTGCTCAAGCCCAAGTTACCACAGTAGATGAGAAGAAATTTTACAAGAATGCTTACAAAGCAAGCGCTGCACCGGTCCGCATACCAAAGCACTTCCTTCTGCCGGATAACTTGAAGTATGACGGAACAACTGATCCGGATATTCTTGCGCATTACACGACTGTAAAGAGTAACGAGATCACCAAGGAAGAAATTCAGTCTGCTCTGGTGAAGAGGTTTGGCTCAACTTTGACCAAAGCCGCCCTTGCTTGGTATACCCAGCTGCCAATAGGCTCTATCGAATCATTCACTCAGATGCAGGACCTATTCAAGAAAGCGCATTCTAGTGTCCGCAAGCAGGAGAAGTACATGGAGGACATCTTCGCGATCCATCAGCGTGACGATGAATTGCTGAAAGACTACCTTGACAGGTTTCAATGGGAATACATCGAGCTTCCTCCAGTCCTCGATAATATTGTTGTGGTAGCCTTCGGCAAAAGTCTGAACTTGAAGGGGTCGTTAGCCACCAGGGAATTACAATGGAGTTTGACTCAATATCCTGTGACAACATGGAGCGCATTGCATCAGAGGTATACTGAAAAGCTTCGCTAGGAGCCAGACCATTCCCAGAACCCCAAAGCTGAGCAAAGGAAGAGAGCAGGGAGTCCCTCTCTAGAAAGTGAGGGGGACGGAAGAAGAACAAAAGCAAAAGTCCAGAACCAGGCAGGAATCGAAAAGCAGAGCAGTTCTAGGGGATCTGGATCCCAAGAAAAGCAGACAGAGTCCCGTAGCTTCAGAGATATTTGTTTGCAAGTCAACGTTGTGGATTTAGTTGTCAATCACTTTGGAAAATTAGGTCCAAGGGTCTGATGACCGCCTACCATAAAAGGAGCAAGGGGGAGAAACGAAATGCCCTACTGTGATTTTCACCGCAGCAGTGGCCATACGACGATCAATTACAAGGCCCTGATGATCAAAATCGAGCATCTATTGAAAGAATGACACCTCAAAGACTTGATTGAAGAAGGACCATGGCGTTTGAATATGCCAGATTCTAAAATTTTGAGGACCATCAACGCAATCTTCACGGATCGTGAACCAGCCACAACTTAGGGGACTATCGAATCAAGGGTAATGCTCAGTCTAATCCCTTTCAGCCGGGAGGAAGAAAGAGGGCACCAGAGCGACCTCGTCACTTCCGTAGAAGTTTCCGACCTTTGTATCTAGCGAGCTCTAATCGATCCTAGGAGTAGCGTGAATATTATTCGGATGGAGATGTTGCAGAGTACTGGCCAGCGCCATCAAGTCGCCTCAAGCCCTTGAAACATAGTCAGCTTCAACGGGCGATGAGAAAAACCTTTTGGAGAACTAGCTCTACCGATCCATATACCGGGCGTGACGAGCATCACTTCCTTCCAGGTGCTGAGTTGCAATCTGTCATACAACGTGATCTTGGGATGAGCGTTAAAGAAGTACTCTAAACACTCCATCAGGTCTTTAGATACTCGAGCTCACACGGGATTAATAGCTTACGGAGTGAGTGGTCTCCGCATGAAGAGCATTATCCTACTTATGATGGGGATATCGATGTTGGAATAGAAGCCAAAGTAATCATGATCAAAGAGGAGTCCACCGAGTTCGAGGCCATGGAACAAGATGTCAGAGAAGAGATCAGCGAAGAGATCAGCGAACTGTGGGATCGACTATCAATTATGGATCATCTAGTCCCTAAGGCAAAAAATTAGTATGTCAGCTCTCCGAGGTGATACAGAGGCAAGGAGGACCCTTGTGGCAGATACAGAGTTACCTAACAGTAGTGCAGACAAAGATATAGCTCCTACAGCTTCCAGTGATAACTGAGCCAGAGCCAGGTCAGCATCTGTTGCTGTATAGTTTGATCTCAGAGATAGCATGGGCCATGGAATACAGTCCTTGTACGAGAAGAGGATGGGAGGGAATTTCTCGTGAAGTACGCCAGCAAAAGACCTTCACGTCGAGACAGGTTTCTGCCTTTGATCTTTCAGTTTATTGCGGCCGTAATCATGGCAACCCAAGAGCTACACTCATGTTTTCTTGGCCATATGGTCAGCATGGTCTCCTCCACACCGGTACGGATTATATTGTCTAAGCTCGGACTCTCAAAGGAGATGGCAGAATGGGTTGAGATACAGGGAGAGTATGACATTATCTACCAACCCTGAACAGCTATTGAGTCATAGGAACTGAAAGGTTTTACCTCAGACTTCGTAAAGAAACTGGAGCCAAAGGCAGAGGAGTCAATCAAGAGCGAAGAAATGACCAAGCTCGGGCATTGGGAGATCAGCATTGATGTAGATCTCAAAATGGAAGAAGCCGACCTCGATCTGTGGGTCGAGACACCTACTGGGATGGTCTTCCGTAAGACCGCAAGAGCTCAGAGCGACGAAGCAGAGTATGAAGCCATAACTCAAGCTCTTGACTTAGCCAACATACTTGAGGCCAGGGAGGTCAGCCTCTTCAGCAGCTCCCAGCTGGTCGTCAATCGAGTAAAAAAGTTTTTACCGCTGAAGGCATCTGTACGTCAGATTGACAGGAGAGAATAAAAGCGCTCTTGAAAAATTTTCAGACATGGGAGCCTGTCCATCGGGAAGAAAACTCAAGCGATGGCGAAGCATCCGAGGATTCATGCGACCAGCAGATAGTGGTTGAGTTAACCCCCGTGGGCCTGTTGAACCTTGAAGTATCAGACACAAGATCCGTCACAGGGCAGCGTCATGCGCTAATCAACTAACTAAGAAAAGGAATCCTCCCCGAAGAAAAATCAGAAAGAAGACAGCTGCGAAAGCAAGCAGTTCATTATTATTTGATTGTTATAACATCGGGTCATTAGTAGTCAAGAGGTAACATCTCCAAGCTCAGCACCCTCGAGCAGAGAAGCCCAAGTACACGCCCCCCGAACCTTCTGAGGATCGAGCATGAAATGTCTTTCGCTTTTTAAAAGCATTTATTTTTATATTGAGTTCCTTTTAACTTTGATCGCAGTATTTTCACACTCATCAACCATGTTACGAATTTTCACCCACAATATCTCAGGCCTATTGCCCCATTATAAATAAAACTACTATTTTACTCAGTCAATTTTACTCATTTATTTAGATCCATCTATGATCCAATTATTCATAGCCCCCGCCAGACCTAAGTTGAAGTAATACACTCACTTTTTGCTACAAAAAGCAGGGTAAACTACTCGTTTAATGCTAGATCACGTCTAGCTCAGCCACCAGGCATTACCCGTACGTTGAACTCGTTAATTCAACAACTGCATCTACATGCTGACGGGGACGCCTGTTTGCATAATGCCAAAAAGTCTTAAATAATTGAGTAACTAAGCGGAGACGTTCGAAGTCGGACGCAAAAGTGCCCGTTACCACATGAGCTAAAGTCATCCCATTGTGGGCGCAACTTAAGTCGTCACCTATTGACATAAATGAAGCGCTTTTCAGTGCGCACAACCGTCTCTTGAAGACACTAGCCCAGAAAGGCACACAAAACATACTGCTTGACTACTCATTATGTCGTATGTAATTACACAAGTACATTTAAAATTATTGATGAACAACCGTTTCATTAATAACAAACAGCCCGTAGGCTCACAATATACAAGTAGTTCTTCCTGAATACAATATTTGTTCATAACAATTGTTAAAAAGAAAAGGAAAGGGAAGACTAAAAACAGAGAGCTCCACAGGATTAACATGCTGAAAACCCTTTATCTGGATTGTAGCTAAAAGTCATAAAATAGTCCAGAGTTCTTCTTTTCTTCTGGCAGCCCGAGATATGTCAGCCTGAGCATTTCCTTAAGGTATGCGATCGTTGGTACAGCCAAGGCCGTCTTCTTGATCAAAGCAAGGGACCTCAGAAGCATATGAATGCAGGCCTAACCTCCTCCATCTTGCATGCTGAACTCGAAGAGAAACTTGAAGACTTGCCGCAGAGCTTAAAAAGAAAACTTGACCATTCGAGTCAACCTCGACTGGTCAAACCAGAGTGTATAGCCCCGCAGATCTTCAAGTGCAATTAGGAGCTCACCAGGGACGAAGAGGCTTAAGCTGAGAACCTACCATAAGAGAGCCTCTTTCCTCGGGTATCCCACAACTAATGGCCGGTGAAGTGTTGCAATAGTGGTTCAACTGAAGCAGATAACCAAGGTGAAAGCCATGAACCACAACAGGATCCAAAGCTTGGTGACACTTTAGCCACCCGGTGGTGTGAAGTTTTATCCTCTTGCCTGCCATAAAACAGAGTCAGACAAGTAGGCTTCAACCCTACTCTGTCAAAGAGGCTACCTAAGCACCAGAAAAGTCTCGGTAGACGCATGACAGCTGAAAGGCCCAAGCGTCCTGACCCCGCATGACAAGAAGAATATCACAGCAACCGCCTTGTTAGAAGATGAGCGCACCGTAATAAGTGCACGTGACACAATGAAGACATCCTAAAGGACGTTATTAGAATCCCGATCAAAATTCATGACTTGGGGGACTTCATTCGTTCCTTCGCGAATGAAGGAACAACAGAAGGTAACTGCAGATAAATTTCCTCCTATAGTTCCTTCATGCATCATCCATTAAGAACAAAGAAGGTTTCTAGGAATACCAAACCAGGATCAAAGGCAAACATTTTTTAAGAAAGAAAAGTTTCTCACAATTATGAGAAATTGGTGAAGAAGTGAAGTATTTTCTGAAGAAGAGTTTGTGATTTCTTCACTATCTAAAAGTCCCTATTTATAGGTAGAAAAGAGATAAGGATGGAGCACGAAATGGTCATGCGTCATTATTACTGGAGATATGAAACAATTCAGAGCAGTTAATAGCATTTCTTGGAAAGGTGCATTAAATCGGTATCAACCAATCAGATGAAAGCACGCGGAGTTCTCGAAGAAATCAGCATCATTCTTGGTCATAGAGACTGCGAGTCTCAAGGAGTCAGTAAGATATCTTTTCACGTCCATCTCGTACGACGCTTTCACTTCCTGACAACTTGTGTCAGCACTCATCAAGTGGAGGGACTTACTATGCGGATAAATATACGCCACCTACTATTACGGGGATACGAGTCCAGCTGGCGAGACTGGGCTTATCTTACAAGTCACTAGGCACAAGGGATACACGCCCTCTCCTTGGACCAACGACCATTCAGGCGGCACGGCCATAAGATGCAGGGTATACATCCCACCACCCAAGGTTTACAGTCTCCTAGTTAGGGTTTAGTATATACCACCACCTTGAGTTATAGGCTCATAGACTTATTAGTCTTTGTATTTTACCTTAAATAGGACTGGGTATCCATTTCTAAAAATATCTCTCCTTACACTGTATTGTATAAAAGCGATTCATCACAAAATCCGGCTATTCTTAAGGAATAAGAATACTTTACTTTTCTTGCTTATTATTTCTCACTTTTACTTAATTACTTTTCCGTCGTATTTGTACTGTATTGCTTGTGACTTCATTCTAAATTAATTGTTTAACCTAGGAGACCGATTTTAGGCATAAACAGAAATGGCTTCATCAAAGAAACCTGAAAAATCATAGGCAATTATGTCACAATGCCACAATGATAGTAGTGATACCAAAAGTTCTAGTCCTAGAGAATGCAAGTTAATTTAGACCCATCTCATGTTGTAATATGCTTTACAAGAGTATATTCAAGGTGCTTTGTGAAAGGCTAAGAGAAGAAATATAGTATCTGGTCAAAGACGATCAATCCGCATTTGTATAAGGTAGATCACAAGTTCACAATGTGTTGATATATCGTGAATTGCTAAGGCATTATAACAGAACAACTACCCCCTATGTGTCTACTGAACATAGATTTTACTAATGCCTATGACATGTTGAGTTGGCATTTTGTGGAAAAGGCTCTAACAGAATTTGGGTTCCTATGTAAATTTGTCTAATTGATAATGGCATGTATTACCTCTACTAAGTTCATGGTTAAGGTAAGTGAAGAAGGACATAGATACTTTGAGGGGAAGAGAGGCCTCAGACAAGGTCATGCAATGTCTCATTTGTTATTTGTTATTCTGATGGAGTACTTGTCAAGGGTGCTAAAGAAGACAAGTGGCTGATTTCAAATTTCACCCAATGTGTAAGAAGCTGAAGCTGACTCACGTGAGATGATTTTCTGTAAGGGGGACTCAACTTTAGTAGCCAGAGTCATGAAAACCTTAGTTTACTTCATAGTTGTCACATGGCTTGTAGCTAATATCGACAAATCTAGCTTGTTTATTGGCAATTTGTAGCTCAAAAAGGTTTCTCTCTTGGTAAATTTCCTATTAGATACCTAGGATTGCCACTGTCATCTAAGAAATGGACTAAATTGAGTGTTATTAGCCTTGAAAAGATCACAAGAAGAATAAGAAGGGTGCATGCAAAATATCTTTCCTATGCAGGTAGACTCTCTTAGAAAAATAATTGGGGTAGGGAGGATGAGAACTTTCAAGACACTCAAAATCTCTTTAAGACAACTAGAGAAAGTAGTTCTTGTTAACTTCACTTTAATTGCTTACAATCTCTCTTTCTTGAAGACAAGTGAGAAAATAGTTTTTTCTTAATCTCACTCAATAAAAGTGTCTTGAGGATACAAGTGAGGGAATGATTCTTCTTTATTACACTTAAGTTTGTTTACACTCAAAGTCTCTTGAAGACACAAGTGAGGAAATGATTCTTCTTTATTCCACTTAACTTGGCTTACTCTCAAATGACTAGAACTACATGGCTATTTATAAGTAAATAGCACAATGTATCTATCTAGTGTGTGCATGTACCTTCTTAATTTTGTCCACACCTCTTTTCTTCCAAAATATATAAATATATGCATACTCTAATGCATGTATCTTCATAATGCATCTAATCTATTTGTTCATATTAGGAATAATTTAATAGGATAATATGAACAAGTTTAATATTTCAACACCTTCCCTTAAACTTGATTCACATTTTCTCAAATATGCTCATTAGCGAATCTAGATTTTACTAGCTCAACTTCTTGCCCTCCTAGGGAAACAATCTCCCTCCTATCCAGAGAAGGCACCTTTTCATGGATGGCCAATGCCATTGCCTTCTCTGGCTCAACCTCTATTTTCGTGCCGATGAAAATCACAGTACCTTGACCATCCACACCTCCGGTGGTAGTGGCTCGTCTGAAGGCACATCAACCAATCGAGTCTTGACACCGCTTCCTACTACCCCTGTTGACTTAGCCGGTCTCTTCTTTTTCTTTGATGGGGATATGACTAGGGCTGAACTTACGATGGCGGTGGGTGGAGAGTTTCCTTCATCCTCTAATTTTTTTGTCCTTTTTGCCTACTCCCGCTTTTGGCGTATGTCTTGGTAGAAATTGGACTGCAACTTCTTCTTAGGATGGCGAGCCTCTTAATCCCCGCTAAATTACCTTAGTGTCTAATTGGCTTGCACGGTCTTTGGCTTTCCAATTGTGGTAGAGAGAAATATACTTCCAAGTCCTTTTTGAATTATTAGATGCACCCAGTATTTGGCTCACCCACTCATTGATGTCAAAAACTAACTTAATATTCATACTTTTGGCTTCATCCGAAGTCACCATTCAACAAAGGGGATAATGAGAAGGCAAAGAAAAAAATGACCAAATCTAAGTGCACTTACGATTTGGGTTCCATTTTTTCAGAAGCAGTGAGGCTCTGAGAGATGTCAGCTGACGAGTGGGAATGTAAACAAACTTTGGTCCCAATTTTGAAGATCATTGTCATTCTTCGAAATCAGCCCTTTTTTCTCTCATTTGCTCAAAGTAAGTGTTCTCGCTTTGTAAACCTTGGGGGCGTAGAGGTGAAACATATAGCTGATGGTCATGTTTTGATTGGTCTCTCTTACCACATGCAGGAGCATCGCCATCATTCTCCAAATCAATGGAGAAATTTTTCCGATGCATACGCCATACAATTTACACATCGACTCAATTGCGGGGTCAATGAACAGCGAGAAACCAATCATTGGATAAGTTGGCACCACTGAGTAACCCTCTACATGGGTAGAAAGATTAGAGATAGCCCCCGGACACTTGACCTCAATTTCTTCTGCCCATCCACAATCCATCTGGAAATGGGGAATATCCTCTATTTTTACGGCACACAGCACCTCCATCACGGGCCCGTTCCTTTGCTCCTTTTTTTGTCCCTTCGACTGGACATTGATCTTGCAATCCTCTTTGGTGTTTAATTTCACGGGCACAATTTTGGAGAATAACTTCTCCGCCCTGAATCCCTTTGCCTTCTTTTTGGCCTTGGGTTCCGACGGCCTGCCACTTCAGTTATACCGCGCTCCGCCCTAGCCCCTGACAGCGCCACGATAGCAGTAAAGGCGGTTGCTCTTAAATCGATGATGTTGATTTCTGAATTTCTTGGTGTTCTTGAATTTTCAGATGCCATTGAAAAGAATGAAGTAATGGAAGTTTGAAAAAGTATTTTGACAAAAGTCTTGACGAAAAAACGGTATTGATAGATGAGATTTGCGCTAAAATTTTTGCTCTTAGAGACTTTTTGATGATCAAAACTTTTGAAATTATGAAATAGAAGCCAAACGACTCCTTCAATAGGCGTAGGAGTCTTTATTACCTTGGTAACTTACGAGATTCCCAACCGTTCGTATGCGTGCACATAGACAAGATGGAAAGTTACAGTGATAGACAGTTTTTTTAAATGTGTGGTAGAGACGCGGCCACGTCTCTTTCCCTCTTAAAAGTTTTCCACTCCCTGAGTTCTTCTTGAACTCACTCGAAAAGTGGCAGGACTATCTGTATTGGTGATAATTAGACCCAACATATCACTGCTAGGTGTCCGAATACGGGGCATGAGCATAGGAAAATACAGAGGCAACAAGCCTTCTGATGACATGCAAGTAGCCCAAATGGCCACCGAGAGAATCGACCCCTCGAGATAGGTAACAGATACTCAAGTCTTCGAACGAACACAAACATAGACTCGAGCAGATAATCAACACGCCTCAATTGATTCTGCAGATCTCGCGATCAACTTTATCACATCTCAATGGCATTATCCGACCGTTGAGAGACGTGAAGAGTGGCAAGGCGTGCTGAACAAGGGCTCTAGGCCTATATATACTCTTTCTCCCTTTCATTTGTACCACTTAGCTACTGTGTACTCAAAAACTACTATTATAATGCTTCTCTACATTACTTTGCTGCTACTGATTGACTAATCGCCTTTGAAGCCAATTACGGCCAACTCAATAAGATTATTCTTTTTTTTACTTTGATTGCATTTCTATCTAATTATCATTGTTATTCATTTGTTATTTACTATATCAAAAGAGTTGTTTGTGGCCTACAATTTATAAATTTAATAGTGTAACCTAAAAATCAAATTATGGCATACAATGTTGTGCACATATTCCTCCCATCTAGTGTGTGTGTATATGCACGCATATACACACTTATGGACACATTTTGGAGAAAATTTAAGTTATAAACTAGCAAACTTGATCTACCGAATCATAGTTTGACTAATATATGGTATGGGGTGCTTCCATGTGCATTGTATCCCTTCTCTGAAAAAAAAGATTTCAAATTAATCCAAAAGAACTTCACGGTGAATAGATTATAAAGAAATAGTTATTCTGTTCAATTTCTATGACGTACTTTATCTTTTTTCTAATCTGTAAAGAAAAGAATAACATATTTCTAAACTTGGAAACAATTAACTTTACAATTCCTTTTTTAACCTTGATAAAAAGTTTTTATAACCACATGAATATTATGACACGTTTTAAGCCACAAATTTCAAAAGTTTTAGTGCCACGACATATTCTGATGACAATTCGCATAAGCCTTCTTTTTCATAAATTTGGTTGAAGTCACCTAAATTGATTTGAAGTCAGTTTTGTATTATCACCCTTTTCATTAGTGAAGTATCAAAAAGAACAAAATTGTAGAGGCATATATGTGGTAGTATTGCCGTTTTCTAGTTGATTCTTCGCAAAGGTAGAGAGAGGCTATCACACTGCTCGAACAAGTCGTAGAACTAGTATTCTAAATGAATATTTATGTAATCTAATATGAGAAGTAGGGGTGTTCACCGGAAGTCGAATAACCGAATCAAATCGAAAATCGACTCAACTCGAAAAAAATCGATATTTTTTATGTTTGGTTTGATTTTGATTTTTAATTTCTAAAACTGATAGAATTTGGTTTTATTTTGCTTTTAAGCAAAAAATGACTGAAATAACTGAACCAAACCGATTAGATAAACGACTATTTAAAATTTTTCACACATATAATTATGTATATTTTTATATAATTTTTTATGAATTTACACCATATGTTAATTTTTGCACTATTGAATTCTAGTATAGTTCCTTACCTTTATAGTTTTTGCCTTTGAAATTTAGTTTGCATTCTACTCTTTATTTCTACTCTTTATTTTGATATGTCAAACAATCTATTGCATGTTAAAAATAACTTGTCTTGTAATCCTTCATTGTTGTTTAACTAAATATCATCAACATATCTTGACAAATGATAGCTCTTCAATTTTTCGAATACGAAAAAACCATTGTAAGAAGTTTATTATGTTAATTTGAAATGGTTAAATATTTCTATTATCATATGATTTTTGGAAGAAGCTACGTATGTTTGATTACATATATAGTTTATTCATTTCTAGAGAGTACTTGACTTGGGTGTGTCATGATGGAATATAGTCGCTAGAATATGTGTTTGGTGCTTGAAAGTGTATGTCACATATTCAGAGAGAGAAAAAAAAAACAGACAAGAAACCGAAATAACCGACAAAAATCGAAGAATTGAAAACTGACTTAATTAATTTGGTTGTGGTTCAAGTATTTAAAAAACTGAATAAATTAGTTTGATTTTCTTTTAGAGAAAACACGACTCGAACCGACCCATGAATACCCCTAGACTAAGAAGTATTCATATATTGAAGCTTGGTCGAGCTAGGCAAGATTATTTATAATTTTCTTTAGGTCTCTCGGAGCCTTCTATCTTTAGAATGGTTCGTCGGACCTCGTTAGTCCTAATAGATTCAGAGCTCGTTTGGTATAAAGTATTAGGCGAAATAGTCATGATATAAAATTTGGTATTGTTTTATCCATTGTTTGGTTGCATCTTTGAATCATGCATAGTTAATTCTTGTATAATTTAGTATACCAATTGGTATATTATTTAATACCACTAGTAACATGGAATAATTAATCCATTATTACTTATACATGGATTAAGCATGAAAAGACAAAACTATCCTTTTCCTTTTCTTATGAAAGTTAAAGATTCATGTGTATAAGGGTCAAGTCATTACTTTTTAGTTTAAAAATAAACACACATTTTGAATGATATTTTTATACCTAATATTTAGTACAATGCACCAAATACCTAATAAAGAATAATTCATGTATGTTATCCATGCATTACTAATTCCTTCATTACTAATTCACGTATAATTTGTATTCGTACCAAACGACCCCTCAATGGATAAATCAATAAATTGCACCATTTTTTTTTATCTCCAATTGTATTTGTTTTTCTTTTAAATATTAATATATATACCACTCAAATTGCAACTAATAATGCATGTCAACACACTATTCTCTCCACCGGTATCAAATTAAAAACAATGTAAGTTAGAAGTATTTAATTTAGTGTCTTAATTTCATTTTCAATTGATAGTGGAAGTGATTTATCAATTGAACTGGCCCAAGTAAGATTCAATTGAACTTTATAACAGTCAATCAATGTCATATCAGTCTGAAAAATATCTGATTTGCAATCTGACTGGAAAAGAGTGCAATAAACTATACTATAAACGAGCATTAGACAACATCCTCCCAACGCCTCACTCTCTCAGTTCCCATCATTTTTTAGAAAACAAAAGCATACAATCAAAAAATGTAGTAGTAGAAACAGTTTTCTTTTGTGTTATTCATTCTTATCCCTTTTTTTCTCAATAAGGCAATTATGTATTTCAATTTGGTCCCATAATTACATGCACCAATGGGCAATGACCCTCAACATGTGTAGTTATTAGAGTTTGTTGGTTTTCTTTGATTATAGGCCATATATTTAGGATATTTTTCTGTTTTTTCTTTCAAATCGACTTTAGGCCGCCCTCGAATATTGAAATTCACTAGTTTGACTAATTTGGGCTTGCTCGAGTATATTTACGAATGGAGATAAACTAATATTATTTCATCCATTTTATTTTATATGACATTATGTCCTTATGTTATTGAAGGGTACTTAAAGTCAAAACACGTCATTCTTTTTTTTTTGTTCTTGTTTAAAAAATACTATTTAACTTTACACTTTTGATTTTTCTTTACTATCATACTCCTATATTTATATTAATCTTATGACACATTAAAGATTTAATGTTTCGAAAGTTCTTTTTTCTTAAAATTTGTATTCAAATGTTGTGTCAAATAAATTAAAAACACACAAAGTATCACAAAAAGGTTCTTCATAGTCAAAGTTTGGATTCAAAATTTCTGATTAGGTGTGAAATTAATTATTATTGAGAGCTTTCGACGATAATCCTGCATCCTATTCCCTCTTTATCGTTTATTCATTCATCAACTCAATTTTTCAATCTTTTTCCGTGGATCCAATAGCCAATCATTGAGACAATAAGAAAACTAGTAATGGGCACTGCGAATTATTAAAGCTGAATTGACAGATAGTGATCCATCCAATGGTAAGGATACATTTACTTTCCTTTTAGCTTTAGATATAAAGTGTCTCTGTCCAAATATATTTTGATGATAGATATTGCCAAAAATGACTCTGATACGAAAGCAATTTTTCCCCCTTCAACGATTTTTCTTCCTTAAGTAGAATATGAGCATGTCTGGGTGGGCTTAAAAGCAGCTTATTTTAAGTGGCTTATAAGTTAAAAAGTGACTTTTTTTGAACTTAACTTTTCAAAAAGTGGCTTTTAAGCAACTTATGACTTATAAGTTCAAAAATTTTAAAGTTACCAAACATATATTAATAGGCTTATAAGCTTATAAGTCACTTTTAAGCTCACCCAAACGGACTCTATATACTTTAATATCTCTTTCCATATCAGGAGCTATCACTTCTACCTATGGGTGTCAAACGGGTATACGGGTCCGAGTTCGGGTTGTAAAATTCTAACCCCGCAGGTTTAAATTACGGGTTTTTAACGGGTCCGGGTTTCAGGTAGGAAAAAAAAACCCGTGCGGGTTCGGGTCTTAGCGGGTACGGGTACGGGTTCGGGTCTTAACAAATCGGGTTTGGGTCCGGATTTTAATTTTTTTTAATAATATTATTTTAAATACTTTAAAAAAAAAAAGATGAATGATAGAAAAAGCTGAAAGACTTGCTTTATTTAAGATACTTGAACTATTAAAGTCTTGAACATTAAACTTCTAAATTTGAAAAGTGCAACATCAAAACTAGATAATGAAAATTCAAATTACAAATTTAAATATACCTAATTCTTTGTGTAATTTCTTCCATGTCATTTCTCTCATGCTCCGGTGTAAGTGCCATTGATGGTGCTTGATCACTTAACATAATTTCTTCAAGGTTATCATCTTGTTCTAGTGAGTCTTCAATTCCTTAGTTTCTTCGCTCCGATCTAATCCAGTCTCGTAACAAATTAGAACATCCAAAGCATTATTACCCAAAGAGTGGCAGGTATCTCATATCATTTATCTTCCTTGGCTAAATGCACTTTCTGATACAACTGTTGAAACTGGTACAGCAAAAATATTTTATGTAGTGAATTAAGTAATTATATTTTCGAATAATATACGCCCAATAATTACTTTGCCTGACTCTAAGTAGCTTATTTTCTGAGTTGAAGTTCTATACCATATTTGAGTAATATATATATTCAAATTGTTGATTTGTTATGGAATATCAAGTTTCTTTTTTAGTTAAATAGCTAAATTTGTTTCTCTTGAACATATTTCAGTAGTAACAAATATGGACACAAAATGAATTAAACCATGAGTGGAAAACTTGTGTATACCTTTCTCTCCACATACAAGTTTTATTACTCAGTTTATTTTAACGGATACGGATACGGGTATATCCAGTAATACCCCATAATTTTGACGGGTCTTAACGGATACGGGTATTTGTTAAGAAAAAAAAACCCGCTCGGGTAGGGGTATTTTAGGGGGTTTACGGGTCCGGATCCGGATTTTTACGGGTCCGGATGGGATCGGATTTTAATGAGTCCGGGTCCGAGTTTTGACGGGTAGACCCCTACCCGTTTGACACCCATACTTCTACCCCCAAAAACATTAATCTCTTGACGTGGAAAAAATTAGAGAATTGAAGTGTCAAATGCTGAAATCTGCTGAGGCAGCACTGATCAGGATCTAGGCTGTCAGAAACTCATAATGCACCATCTTATTTTTCATCCCTTCTAAGTTGTGATAGTACTATTTTGTTATTTGTATTTTGTATATTTTAAAAATAATGATAGGTACATTTCTATATTTGAAAACAACTTAATTTAAACTTTTTAATTTACAGTCATGAAATATTTAAGATCGCAAGTTTTATTAATTTTTCATTTTTTTCTTAAATTTTATATCGAGACAAATTATTTCATTTCAATTGAAACGGATGGAATAACCCGGCCACCAACTCAGGCTAATTTTCTGGTCACGGGTACACAGTTTGACATACAGTAAAAAAATTCGTGTAAGCTACGATGCCGTCACGGCTTGATTACTAGGCATGTTGTAATTTGAAAAGGTTAGTGGCTATTGGTTTACCCTTATATCTGAGGGATTTTTACATGGGCTGCCCATAAAAGTAAAATAGTTACGTGTTTGTGCCCATTTAAAGTTGGTTTACACCAAATACTCATTCAACCTATTTAATTTACACCATATGCCCATCAGATCCATTTTATTTACACTACATACCGTCTGGCCCTTTTTATTTTACTTAAAACCCAATTCGTTCATCCATATCCTTGAGGTCACATAACTAGTGAAACTCCCTCACCGGAAAATCAACCACCACCACCGTTCTACCGTAGTCTGCCGCTACCGGAGGTCGAGACCATATATACCTCAACTCTCCTTGACCTCATCTCTTCACTTATGGGGTCAATTTCTTCAAATTCTCATTGATTTTGCATAGATCAGAGTTTTAAGAGACAGTCAAACCTAGCTCCGGCGATTACAACCTTTTACGGCAAATCTATATATTTACATGTGTTGAAAAAATGATGTTAAACCACAGGCAACAAACAAGCAGACGGAAACCAAACCAAAAGCGCTCAATCTTATCGTAGGTGGAGCAGTGGTGGTAGATGGCGGAGCATCTCGTAAATTACAATCTCAAATCAGAACAATATCTCAGCTAGTAGCGGGTGGAGTAGCGGGTGCCATGAGCAAGACATGCACTGCTCCGCTAGCACATTTTACTATTCTGTTTCAGTTACAAGGAATGCACACGGAGGATGCAACTACTTTAAGAAAAGCGAGTATATGGAAAGAGGCATCCTGTATTGTACGTGAAGAAGGTTACAGAGCATTTTGGAAGGGCAATTTAGTCACTAACGCTCATCGCCTTCCTTATTCCTCTATCAGCTTTTATTCTTTTGAATGCTACAAGAATGTGATGCACTTGATTTTGGGGATTGAAAGCCAAGGAGAGAACATAAGTACAGACCTTTGTGTACGACTTTTAATTAGTGACCTTGTGGCTGTGTGTAGGGGGTTGGGGGGATGTAAAGGGAATGGTTTGCTTGAAGATTAACTCATATTTTGGAATTAGATCAGGTGCTAGCTTCAGAAGGCTTTTCTTTCTAATTGTTCACTAGTAGTAAATGAGCTATACAGAATCTGACAAAAATGCTAAAAATGACTATTTTTTACATTGACATGGACACGTCTTTTAGTTTCTCTATACTTTAAATGATATCTTGTATTTGAATTCTTGAAACCATAAACTTTCAGCAACCACTGCTATTGTCCTAACTTTTGGTGAAGTCCAAATACTTTAATTATTGGAATTAGAAAACATTAATCTAGTATAGCCGTTTGATTCTGGAGACTGAAGCAAGATGTTATAGAGCACATAGATATTTTTATTTTTATTTTTTTTAATGACGTATATCTTTTTGATAAACCGTATACCATTTGGTGTACCCTTTTGTGTTTGGATCCAAGTGTACGATGCTACCGAGCGAACAAATATTTCAGTTTTTGTTGTTTTGAACAAAGTATACCCTTTTGATATACTGTATACTCTTGTAGTATACCCTTTAGTGTTTGGATCAAAATGTGTTATGCTATCGAGCGAATAAATATTTTAGTTTTTATAGTTTTGAACAAAGTATACCCTTTTGGTATACTATATACTATTCCGGTATACCTTTTTATGTTTGGATCAAAGTGTGCGATGCTACCGAGCGAATAAATATTTTAATTTTTGTTGTTATGAACAAAGTATACCCTTTTAGTATACTGTATACTCTCTTGGTATACCCTTTTGTGTTTGAACAAATAAATATTTCAGTTTTTATTGTTTTGAACAAAGTATACCCTTTTGGTATACTGTATACTCTTCTGGTATACCCTTTTGCATTTGGATCCAAGTGTGCGATGCTACCGAGCGAATAAATATTTCAGCTTTTGCTGTTTTGAATTTTGGTATACTTTATATTCTTCCGGTATACCCTTTTGTGTTTGGATCAAAGTGTGCGATGCTACCGAGCGAATAAATATTTCAATTTTTGTTGTTATGAATAAAGTATACCCTTTTGATATACTATATACTCTCTTAGTATACCCTTTTTTGTTTGAACAAATAAATATTTCAGTTTTTGTTATTTTTGATAAAGTATACCTTTTTGATATATTGTATACTCTTGTAGTATACCCTTTTGTGTTTGGATCAAAGCGAGCGATGCTATCGAGCAAATAAATATTTCAGTTTTTATTGTTTTGAACAAAGCATACCCTTTTGGTATACTATATACTCTTCCAGTATACCTTTTTGTATTTGGATCAAAGTGTGCGATGCTACCGAGCGAATAAATATTTTATTTTTGTTGTTTTGAACAAAGTATACCCTTTTGATATAGTGTATACTCTTCTGGTATACCCTTTTGTATTTGGATCCAAGTGTGCGATGCTATCGAGCGAATAAATATTTCAGTTTTTATTGTTTTGAACAAAGTATACCCTTTTGGTATACTGTACACTCTTCAGGTATACCCTTTTGTATTTGGATCAAAGCGTGTGATGCTACCGAGCGAACAAATATTTTAGTTTTTGTTGTTTTGAACAAAGTATACCTTTTTGGTATAGTGTATACTCTTCTGGTATACCTTTTTGTGTTTGGATCCAAGTGTGCGATGCTACCGAGCGAATAAATATTTCAGTTTTTGTTGTTTTGAATAAAGTATACCCTTTTGATATACTGTATACTCTTGTAGTATACCTTTTCGTGTTTGGATCCAAGTATGCGATGCTACCGAGCGAATAAATATTTCAGCTTTTTTTGTTTTGAATAAAGTATACCCTTTTGGTATACTCTATACTCTTTTGGTATACCCTTTTGTGTTCGAATCGAAGTGCAAAATGTTTCAGAAGATATATATATTTTTATTTTTATTATTTTTAAAGAAGTATACCTTTTTGGTAAATTGTATTCTCTTTTGGTATACTCTTTTGTGTTTTAATCAATGTGTGCGATGCTATCAAGCAAATGAGTATTTCAATTATTTTTATTTTGAACAAAATATACCTTTTTGGTATACTACTACTCTTTTGATATACCTTGTTATAGTCGGATCAAAGTGCGAGATGTTTCAGAGCATATAATTTTTTTAATTTTTATTATTTTTAAAGAAGTATACCTTTTTTGTATATCATATACTCTTTTAGTCTACCGTTTTATGTTTGGATAAAAGTGTGAGATACTATCGAGCAAATAAAATATTTCAATTTTAGTGTTTGTGAACAAAGTATGCTTTTTTGGAGAAAAAAAATCAGTATAATAAGATTACTGAGAAAATAAAAAAAATGGGGAGACATGAACAGTGGTAGAAACAGGAGAAAGTATAAAGAAAGAAAATAGAAAGAAAAAAGAATAAAAAATGAAAAAAAGAAAAAAACAAGAATAGTGAAAACGGAGAAGGAGAAAAGAAAAATAAAAGAATGACAAAAAAAAAAAGAAAAAAATAATAATATAAGATATGAGGAGAGAGAGGAACTTGAGTTCCTTGTTTTATACCTTAAAATAAGAAGGTAATTAGCAAATGGATATAGAGTGTAAATAAGTTATGGGTATAAATATAATGGGTAGAGCCATGTAAATAAAATAGGATGTATGTGTATTTTTGTAAATCCCCCCTTTATGTAAAGGGGTTGTCTTTAAGGTCCAAATCTCAGGCCTTTTCCTAGTAATTGGCGTAAAAAATTAGTCACGTAGCCTATTTTGACCGCATTAAATGAATACTAGCCAGCGATGCAAAATACTGGGGTTGTGAACAAAACTTGTTCAAAGCTCCAGCATTTTGTTATGGGACTGAAGCTTTATACCAAGTCCCATAACAAAATAATGGGATTTATTCCTTTGATGGGACCTTTGTTATGAGAATAAATCCCATTATTTTGTTATGGGATAAAGTCTCATAACAAAATAATGAGACCTTTGAACATGTTAGTTCAATGTCCCATTATTTTGTTATGAGATTATTTTGTTATGGGACTTCTTCAGTCCCATAACAAAATACTTGGGCTTTGAACAAGTTTCCAACGCTAATGGAGCTTAAGTGTGCGCGCGAATTTTTTGCTATTCTTCAATGAATTTTGAAACGGTGGATAGTCCCAATGAGCGCGTCCAAAAATAGCTACTGATCAAAATTACCCGTAATTGGCACTGGTACAGATCAATATCTTGGCGCTAACTTTTTTTAATTTAGACTATGTTTTGTTCCACGACTATCGAGTATTGACTATTGATGCAAGAACCCAAATTAAGTGACTTACTTTTCTTAAGTAGAGATTTGTCATATTTTTTTGGTTGTTTAGCATGATTAAAATGAAGGGAAGTTTTCAAAACTAGCCAGCTCAAACTAAAATATTACCCGACCATAATTCAAGTTTTTTTTAAATATCTGTAGCCACACAGCCACAATATTGAGGTATGTCATAGGGGTATTAAACTTGTATACTACTGGAGTATACCGTATACTAGAAAGGTATACAATAGAAGCATTATTATATTGTGACAAATCAAACTTGTATACTATTGGGGTATACCGTATACCATTGGGGTATACTGTGCCTATGGGATATACCAGCTTGAGGTATACTGCAGCTATAAATGAAATATTTTTAGCCAAAATGACCAACTATGGTAAATATTTTTAAATGTTGCTATTTTTAGTTCAAAATAAAAATCACTGAACATACAGCGTAAAAATCCCTTAAATGAACAACAAGAAATATCCTTTTTGTTTTTACCTTTATCCAATTTCACATTTAATGAAAAAGTTAATGGATCAATCTCTCCACTTTTATTTTATGACCAAATAAGGAAGACAACCTCTTTCATTTCATTAGTTTCTAGCTTCCTTCCATTCTTCCTCTTCTATTCTAACAAAACATAGCATGACTAAGTTTCTCGGTTTTGAAAAATTGTCTGTTGAATAAATTTGTTTATATTCAATATTTTATTGGCATTTGTAGAAGGGATAGTAACATAACCAGCCATTTGGCTGTTACTTTTGCATCTCAATGAGTTGATAACCATTTCATAGCTATTCTCTTCCATAAGCATTAAGGGTGTGTTTGGTATATATAAAAATAGTTTTAAAAAATAGTTTTTAATTTGTCCATATTTGGTTGGTTTAAAACTTTTAAAAAAAAAAATCCATAACAATATATTCAAAAATGGATAATTCACACTCATTATCTCCATACAACACCAAACTCCACCAACCCCACCTCCTACCAACAACCACACCCACTCCACCAGCCCCCCACCCACCACAACCCATCTCTTACCTCCACCCCATCCTAACTTCCTACCTTACAACTCCCACCCCAACAACCCATATATCCCCCACTCGAACTTCCTACCATACCCCGCCCCACCCCACCCTTCATTTTCCACCCCATCACCACCTTCTACCTCCACCCTACCTTACCACTTGCCCCACATCCCATCCCAACTCAACCCCAATCTCCCCACCCCCACCCATCGCACCCCACATTTATAAACCTGCCCGTACCCCTACCTTCCTACCGCACCTGCCCGCCCCACTCCCCTATTTTCCACCCCTAACCCCCTACCCTCACCCCTCACTATCCTACCACCCCACCCTTTTACCCCACCCCACTCCCACCTTGCACCTACCCCACCTCACCACCTTTATTTTTAAATTGAAACACCACTCACCCACCTCTTACAACCACTCCCACCCCATACCTACCACCTCTACCCCCACCCCGATCTCCTACCTCCACGGCACAGTAACCCCCCACCCACATTTTCAACTCAACCACCTACCCCCACCCTCATCTACCCTACCTCATAACCTTTTACCCACCACCCAAACTTCCCACTCCACCCTACCCCCCACACCTTCCCCACCTCGCCACCTTCATTTATAAATTGAAACACCATTGATCCCCCATCTCCCACCACACCCCACCTATCTATCCCATCCCTTACCTCCTACATCTACCCTACCTTAACCACCACCCCACAAGCACCCACCCCACATCCCCTCACCCAATTCACCCCTAGCCTCACCCCTCACCCCCACCCTACCCAACCTCCCACCTCCCGCGTACTTGCTCACCCCTACCCCCAACCCTCCCAGCCTCTACCCCACCTCTGCTTCACACCCACACCACCTTTATTTTTAGATCGTTATCACTGTATACTATGAGAATATTTTGTATACCTTGACGTATTCTTTATTTTTAAATTTTTATCATCATAAATCTTGACTTATTCTTTATTTTTGTACAGTTATCACTATATACTGAAGAGTATGTACTCCTGGCTTATTCTTTGTTTTTAGATTGTTATCATTGTATACCCTGACTTATTCATCATTTTCAGATTATTGTTATCACTGTATACTGTAAGAGTATACTATATACCTTGACTTATTCTTCATTTTTAGAATGTTATCATTTATACTATGACTTATTCATCACTTTATATTGTTATCACTGTATACTGTAAGAGTATACTATATACTTGACTTATTCTTCATTTTTAGAATGTTATCATTGTATACTATAATAGTATATTATGTGATCTTATAGTAAGCAGTGCTACTTTTTCTTTTGAGAAAGCCATGTTATGAAACAATATACTCCATTTTTTTCTGTTATTACCATATACCCTTGGAGTGTACTGTATACTCTTGGAGTATACTTTTCAAACATAGCATTTGTTAAGGTAAAAATAGCATCGTGTACTGTAAAAGTTTACGGTATACTCCAAGGGCGTACACTAATAATGAAAAATTGGAGTATACTATTTCAAAATATAGCATTCTTCAAAAGAAAAATACCATTGTATACTGTAAAAGTATACATTATACTCTAAAGGGGCATATCATTCTTCTAGGGTAAAAATAACATTTTATACTATAAAAATGTTCATTATACTCCTAAAGTATACAATATACTCCAAAGGTATATAGCATAATCCAAGGGTATGTAGTGATACAAATAATTGGAGTATACTATTTTAAAATATAGGATTCTTTAAAGAAAAATAATATTATATACTGTAAAAGTATACATTATACTCTAAAGGTATATAGTGATAATAAAAAAAATGGACTATACTGTTTTCAAAGCATAACATTCTTCAAAGGTAAAAATAGCATTGTATATACTATTAAACATAACATTCATCAAAGGAAAAATAACGTTGTATACTATAAAAACATACATTATACTCTAAATGAATATACCAAAAAAAATTAGTGTATATACTATTTCAAAGCATAACATTCTTCAAAGGTAAAAATAGCATTATATACTGTAAAAGGATACAATATACTCCAAGGGTATATAGTGATAACAAAAATTTTGAGTGTACTATTTCAAAGAATAGCATTCTTCATAGGAAAAATAAAAAAATATATACTGTAAAAGCACACATTATACTCTACAGGTATACAGTGAAAAAAAATTTGGAGTACACTATTTTCAAAGCAGAATATTTTATAAAGGTAAAAATAGCATTGTATACTCCAATAGTATACAATATACTCCAAGGGTAAACAGTGATAACAAAAAAAACTATAAACTATTAAACATAACATTCATCAAAGGAGAAATAATGTTGTAAACTATAAAAGCATACAATATACTTTAAAGGTATACAGTAATAACAAAAAGAAAAGAGTATATTGTATCAAAGCATAGAATTCTTCAGAGGGAAAATTAGAAGTGTAAACTATAAAGTATATGGTATAAACTTACCGTCAGTGATAATAATTTTAAAATGGAAAATAAGTCTGGCTATACACTGTTAACACTCTAAAGAATAAGCCAGGGTATACAATGATAATAATCTAAAAATAAAGAATAAGTCATGGTATACAATGATAACAATCTAATAATGAAGAATAATTCAGGGGTGAGGGTAGGAGTGGGTGGGTGTGAGGGATGTTGACACCCAATTTTGTCCCTCCTTTTTCTAAAATTGGGTATAATTTAACTTAAAGGTGCAATTTGGCTATTTGTGCAAAATGTGCATTAGAAGCATGCATTTACGTGTGTTATCCCCTACCTATATATTACATATTTAAATGTGACTATATTACGTAATTTTACATTATTTAGGCTATTTGTCAAAATGTGATTATTTGTGCAATTTTAGTACATTTATAGCGTTTGACAAATATTTGTGGCTATTTATACTTAAGTAGTTGAATTTGCATTCCAATTTGCTTTACGTGTGCATTTTACTACGTGTTTGTACCATTTTATACAATATGTATACATATATTCATATCTATATTTTTTAAAAGCACCTTTATGTAAAATATTAGCCAAACAAATAATCAATTCATCTCTACTCTTTGATTTTGTCATATTTGGGTTCCTTTGGAATTTAAATATGTTTAAATCTTCTTTTAAAGGACTCTTTCCACGAACCTAGACAAACTCTTGTCTAGGTACGTCCAGTCTATTAAGGGACTAGTTGGAATTTTCTTCCAAAACTTCAAACTCAAACGAGTTCACCCAGTCAAATCCGAAACCCGACTCGCCTCGAGTCAAGTCCAAAATTGGGTATGACAGAATGGCGACTCCGCTGGGGATGTCAAGGTTCAAACCATAACGGACTTTAAATTGAGATTCTTTATTTGCTTTATTTTCTTTTCATTTATTTCAATACTAACTTTTCTTCTTTTTCTTTTTGCATGAGTAAGGTTTATTTTTTAATTTTATGTGTTTTATTCCTTAATTGTTTGATTATATTTTCTTTATTATTGTTCATATCACTCACTCTTCCCCCACTCCTGAAAAACGACACTTTACACACACACGGCGATTACGTGGATCCCACAGTCGCTTCACTACAAAAAACCTTTTAGGAGGACATTTTGGAATATAATTGGTCCGTGGTACAACCAACTATTTCAAATGATCCCGCTCCTTGCATGTCCGCCTTGGGGAACCGTGTCTAGAATTACCCAGCTCTTAGTGGAGACTCTTTTCTAGGACCATGCATCATGTTATGATTAGGAAAATTTTGACTTCGGCCCATGTCTAAGTCTATTAGTTCACCATATCTGAACGAACCAAATGGATCTCCGACCTTAATGGACGTTTGAATATGTTATGTGTGCATTTATTTAAAGTTGAACGTGTTTAATGTAGACTATTTATTCACATAAAAGTGGGTTCTCATAACCAAATCAATTATTTATTCCTAAAATTGTTATTTCTACATTTATTCAAACAAACCCAATTATTTTACAAAATTATTTTTGGGTTATGAACGAAATTAATTTTTTTACTTTTATGAAAAACAAAATCATAGATTTTAAATTAATTTCTTCTACTCTTTATGTAGCAAGATCAATTATTATTTCTATTTACCTAAAGCAAAAATGTTATTTCTACGTTTGTACAGTAAAATTAATTATTTTATAAAAATATTTTCCGTTAGTTTTGGGTTATGAGAACAATTGGGATGATACAAAACACACGTTCAATTTTAAATACCATAACCAAATTAGGAAGGCTTAACATCCTTGGCATGTTAAGGCCGATTAACCAACCTTGTCCAAAAGCGTCATCATATGACGCCTAGCATGCATATTATGTGTATTGATCTGCTTTGTATTATTATCCGACTAGTTTTTTTATGTGTTAGTTCTACTCCCACTCCCGAGGTTGACTTGTGCGTTTTTTTTCAAAACTTGTGCATTTTGAACTTGTGCATATCATGCATACCTTTCGCCACTCCTGGCGACTTTCTAAATCGTGTGTTGAAAATACGGTGGTTACAATCACCTCTTCCCTCACATAAAAACTCCTTTAGGGGGCACGACTTGGAATCTATTTGATCCGAAACGTTCCCGCTCCAGAGTCGTCCGCTTGGGAGGATAATAAAACCCCGTCCAGCCAACTCCATTCCTTAGTAGCGACGTTAGGAATCATGCATCATGACTAGTCGACTTGTTCTCAAGTCCGATGGACCAACTTGTTCAAACAATCCGAACGGTTTTTTAACCCCTAAAGAGCGTTGAACATGATTTATTTTGGTCGAACGTGCAAAATGTGGACCGTTTATTAACTTTGTTCAGCATTCAATGCTATTCAAAGGCACAAAGGTTACCTAAGAGGCTTTAAAAGCCCAAAGTGAATCAGAAATGATTGTTTATTCCTACACGATCGGAATTGCTCTGTATTCAATGCCATTCAAAGGCATGAAGGTAACCTAAGAGGCGTCAAAAGCCCGAATTGAATCAGAAATGATTGCTTAAAGAATCAGAGGTACTCTGTATTCAATGCCATTCAAGGGCACAAAGGTTACCCAAGAGGCGTCAAAAGCCCGAATTGAATCAGAAATGATTGCTTAAACAATCAAAGTTATTCTGTATTCAATGCCATTCAAAGGCACGAAGGTAACCGATGAGGCGTCAAAAGCCCAAATTGAATCAGAAACGACCGTTTATTTCTTAAACAATTAAAATCATTCTGTATTCAGTGCTATTCAAAGGCATTAAAAGGTAAGGTAACCAAAGAAGCATTAAAAGACCCAATTTGAAGCAGAAATAAGCACTTGATAGACGGGATGACGCATAACGCACACTTATCCTTTAAGCATTATATAAAGACTTGACATTCTTGGCATGTCACAAGTCCATTAGCAATTTCCTCCTAAAGTGTCTAAAGAGTTCTCAACTCATAATGACACATCTCTTCATATTCTCTGTCACATTGTTTCAAAAGCTTGTGCCACACGTTGATCGTTTTGCTCGCAATAAAGCGAATCTTAGGCATTTTTCTTCTCCCTTTTTCTATCGTCCTTCACCTTTTCCAAAAGATCACGGCCAATAAAACATTGGACATGTTTGCTGAAATCCCTCAGTTAGAATCTTCTAGGGATGGATCAACATGAAAGATGTTCGTCTGGCTATGATCTAATTTCCTAACAGTATTTAGTCTTTTCCTTCTCTTACACTGTTTCAATATGAGCCAATGCAATAAAGTCCAAATAAATACATTCTCCTTTAGGCTCCGTATTTTGTTAGCAGACGAAATGATGCATGTGGCACAAAGCGATTTCTCAAATTTATCGTGCGTAAAGTGGTCCTTTACATTATAGGATGCATTTTCTTATTTGATGTGTGTGCGCATTGCATGAACTTATGTGTTGCTCTAGATCTCTAAAGGAATCTCTTCCCAAATCCTATCTTCTCCTTGGGCAGGCATCTCATCTCCCTACTCTACACCCAAATTCTGATATCTAAAATCTTTCACATGTCCAAACTATCTCTAACTCACTACCGAACTCAAAACATATTATCCAAAGGTTGGGCTAAGTCGAATACCAAGGAAAAAGATATTTTCTGTCGCACAACACAGTCGATTCCTTACACAACATTTTTACCACTTTGCGTTGACACCAACTCCTCATCTCCTGTTTAAACAAGCATAGGTCATTTGATAAAAAATTCTTGACTTGACTGCTACATAAAGCACTCAGACAATCTCTTGTGATACCTGTGCATTCTATCATAACCTCCAAATTCAAGCGCTAAGCCATCATCCACGGCCTAGGCAGTCTCTTAAGCTTACGTGTCATTTTTGCTTCAAGTGTTTGCTAATGTGCCCACACAGTTTTGTGCATTTCACCACTCTGTTACGGTTGCGTTGTACTTGAACACCGAAGTTGGTCAAGAATTCGCATATAGAAAGCCAAAATGGCAAGCCAAGCTGAAAACACCTTTTTCTGCAACAAAGTCTTTTGGACCACCAGCATATGACAGCAAAGGCATTCAGACAATCCCAATACCGTATGACCTGCATTATACTCACACAAAGAGTCACGACAAAGAAATCCAGTCACTATACAATAAAGCCGGCAAATTCACAACCTCACACTGCACCCAATTCACATAATAAGCAACCCTCCCCCCTCAAGACTTGCAACAACAATCTTATCAAGCTCGACACAATCAAAGAAAAAAACAAAACCTCACGTCTTTACTCATTTGGCTCAACAAAAACATATCGCACCTAACAAACAAACTACTCCCTGGATACCCATTCCTAAATTCGATCCAACAAGATCTACACTTATCACTTACATAATTAATACCATGACACCACAAGACATTCGACACTGAAACACAAAGCTCAGAATCCGATTGACCAAAGCAAGACAATGGTACAATAAAAACCAACAAAGAGAAATTGCAACTCCCAAACCATAGAAACACCTTTGCACAAACTGATCCATCAAAATTGGCTCCATGACTTTCGAAAGAACAAAACATTAAGACACCCCATCATAACCTAAGACAAATACAATTTTAGACAATCTCCAAATCCGGCAAAATCCAAACATCAAACCTTAGTCTGAGTATGCAAATATCCACATACTCATAATCGTCGATATACCCAATCGTCACACCAAAGGACGAATGCAAATTTTAGACAATACATTGGTGTTCATTGCAATGCAACCACTCTCTCTTGTGTGATCTGGCATAGGCAATAAACTGGGGCAGAATTTTTTAGGTTCCCCTCAAAAATTCCAAAAAGACGCAAACTTGACACTGGGGCAGAAATTTTTGAGGTCCCCTTAAAAATTTCAAGAAAAGTCCTCACAATAGCAACACGATAGCCTCCTTAGCACATTGCATGACACAACAATAGCACTCTATTTGTCGCACTTTAATTTACTTTTGCTTGCAGGGTATACAGCCCGAAGGGTAGACAACCTTATGAAGAAATATCATGACAAGGGAAAAAATATAGCAGCAGAGCGCAACACAACAAATATGCAAGTCGACCTCCCCTACAAAACTCACAAACTTCCTTTGATTGCAGATTTACACAGGTACTAAGTATACCTAACAACTCTTGCAAAGCAAAATTTATCAGATTATCAGAGCATAGAATTTGCGTCGGCGGATATATAGGGTCCGCATCTGTGGACACGACATCAATTTAAAGAGCATAGAATCCAGGTCGGTGGATATATAGGGTCCGCGTTTGTGGACACAATATCATTTTGACAAGCATAGATCAATGTCGGTGGATATATAGGGTCCGTGTTTGTGGACGCGACATAAATTTTAGAAGTATAGAATCCATGTCAGTGGATATATAGGGTCCGGGTCTGTGGACATAACATCATTTGACAGAAGTATAGAATCCATGACGGTGGATATATAGGGTCCGCGTCTGTGGACATGACATCATTTGACAGAAGTATAGAATCCATGTCGGTGGATATATAGGGTCCCCATCTGTGGACATGACATCAATTTCAGAAGCATAGAATCCATATCGGTAGATATATAGGGTCTGCGTTTGTGGACATGACATCATTTGACAAGAATAGAATCCATGTCGGTGGATATATAGGGTCCGTGTCGGTGGGCATCACATGCATAGAATCCATGTCGGTGGATATATAGGGTCCGTATCGGTGGGCATCACATGCATAGAATCCATGTTGGTGGATATATAGGATTCGCATCGGTAGACATCACATGCATAGAATCCATATCGGTGGATATATAGGGTCCGCATCGGTGGGCATCATATTCATAGAATTCATATCGGTGGATATATAGGGTCCGCGTCGGGGGGCATCACATGCATAGAATCTATGTCGGTGGATATATAGGGTCCGCATCGGTGGGCATCACATGTATAGAATCCATGTCGGTGGGTTTAGGGTCCGCATCGGCGGGCATCACATGCATAGAATCCATGTCTATGGATATGTAGGGTCCGCCTTGGTGGGCCTCACATGTATAGAATCCATGTCGGTGGATATATAGGGCCAGCGTCGGTGGGCATGACAAGCATAAAATCCATGTTGGTGGATATATAGGGTCCGCAGCGGTGGACACGGTATCAATTTGAGAGGTATAGAATCCATGTCAGTTGATATATAGGGACCCGCGTCGGTGGGCATGACAAGCATAGAATCCATGTCGGTGGATATATAGGGTCCGCAGCGGTGGATACAGCATCAATTGGAGAGGCATAGAATCCATGTCGGTGGATATATAGGGTCTGCGTCGGTGGGCATGACATCATTTGAAAGAGCATAGAATCTGCGTCGGCAGATACATAGGGTTCGCAGCGGTGAACATGACAACAATTTGCAGCAGAATAAGGTCCGCATTGGTGGACATATCATTGGAAAATACTTGGATGAGACATCAATCAAGCAGGCATAAGACAAAACAACCACTCGGCTCAACAGGGAAGTTCACTTTATCTTTACCTTTATATCTATTGCATTTATCATGTTTTGCTGCAGGGTACTCCCCGATCTCCCGACAAACCCCTGTGCCATACTCTCAAACCTGCTCCCAAAATCACTACCAATATTGTAACCACAAAGCCTCAAATATACCCCAGGCATCATCCCAAGATACAATTCTAAGAAGTTTAACCCGACAGACAATGCCTTTTGCTACACCCGCAAGCTACCTATTTGGTCGAATTCCAAGCTACAATTCCATACTCGCACTAGTGGTCTACCTAATCCTTCCTTGTTGATTGGGTACCAGTCCCGTATTCCTTCCTATTCATGCCTGCCTATTTTAATCGTGCGCATTTACGAAACTCGTTCCTTAAATGTGTCCCGGCTCAGTCAAGGCAATATCGAAGGCGAGATTACTCATTTTTCGAGATGAAGTAGAAATTATGTACATATAAACTCCTCTTTATGGGTGTGTAGCGCACCACATTTTCATAACTAGGGTGATTATAAGCCTTTTTTCCCACACTCGATCTACTGATGTTAACTCATCTTCGATAGTACCTTTGCCTCATTCTTCATTTATCTCGCCTAAAGGCAAAACATACACGAATCTAAACTTCACATACTTGGATAGGTTTAGTCTTTACATCCAAATTCGTGCGTCATAAGCATCCCATATAGGCAACATGCCATTCTAGAACTACACACGGCCTGATTCTCGTGAAACCCGAGATATGTAGGCAACTCAGAGATCGGGGTTCGGCCAAAAACACCCCAAAACTCCCATTTCCCCTTCAATCGTTTTACCCTCCAGTCGTGACAAAATTGGCTGCTCCGTCAACTATCTTTGCCCCAAGACTCTTTCATCATCCCCGGGCAAAGAGGGGCAGCTGTTGACACCCAATTTTGTCCCTTCTTTTTCTAAAATTGGCTATAATTTAACTTAAAGGTGCAATTTAGCTATTTAAATATGGCTATATTACGTAATTTTACATTATTTAGGCTATTTGTCAAAATATGATTATTTGTGCAATTTTACTACATTTATAGCGTTTAGCAAATATTTGTGGCTATTTATACTTAAGTAGTTGAATTTGCATTCCAATTTGCTTTACGTGTGCATTTTACTACGTGTTTGTACCATTTTATACAATATGTATACATATATTTATATCTATATTTTTTTAAAGCACCTTTAAGTAAAATATTAGCCAAACAAATAATCAATTCATCTCTACTCTTTGATTTTGTCATATTTGGGTTCCTTTGGAATTTAAATATGTTTAAATCTTCTTTTAAAGGACTCTTTCCCACGAACCTAGACAAACTCTTGTCTAGGTACGTCCAGTCTATTAAGGGACTAGTTGGAATTTTCTTCCAAAACTTCAAACTCAAACGAGTTCACCCAGTCAAATTCGAAACTCGACTCGCCTCGAGTCGAGTCCAAAATCGGGTATGACAAGGAAAAGATGTAACGTGGTGTAGAGGTAGGAGGTGGGGTGAGGGTGGATAGTTAGGAATGTGGGACGGGGCAGGGAAGAGATAGGAAGATAGGGTAGGGGTAGGGGGGTGGTGATGGGTGGTGTTTTCGTTCTAAAACTAAAGATGGGGAGGGCGTGAAGTGCGAGTAAATGAGCAGTAGAAGGTGGAAGGTGGGGATGAGAGGAGTAGGGGGTAAGGGTCGAAATAGAGAGGGGTGAGAGTTGGGGGTAGGAAGGTGGAGGTTGGGAGGGGGTGGTGGCTGGGTGAGTCAGCTTTGTTGAGCAGGGGAGGGCGGAGGGGGTTGGGTAAGGGTGGAGGTAGGAGGTGGTTTTGGGTGGTTAGGTTGATAGGGGTTATGGTAGGAGGTGGGGATGTATGGTGTTTCGATTCAAATATGAAGGTGGGGAGGTGGAGTAGGTGTGGGGCGGGGTAGAAGGTAGGTAGGTAGGGTTGGAATGGGGTGGGTTAGAAGGTGAGGGATATGGGGGAGGAGGGTGTGTGATGGTGTAAGGGGTTTTGGTGAAAATGGTAGTAGGGGTAGTGAAGGGTAGTGTGGGTAAAAGGTGGGGATTAGTGTTGACACCTAATTTTGTCCCTCCTTTTTCTATAGTTGGCTTTATTTAACTTAAATGTGTAATATTGACTGTTAGGGCAAATTTGCACTAGAAGACATGCATTTACTTATGTTATATCCTACCTATATATACATACGTAATTGCATCATTTAGGCTATATGATAAATGCATGTTGAAACTGTGGTTATTTGTGCAATCTTTTGCATAAATAACATTTAGTAATTATGTGCGGCTATTAATATTTAATTAACTTAATTTGACCCCAATTGTTCTTATATGTGTATTTTTTTTCTTTTATATACAATATATATATATATATATATTATCTTTTATTTATTAGTCTAATTAAAATATCCGGTCCAAATTCTATTCATATTCTTTCAAAATTTGAATTCTCCACACTTTCTAAGCAAACTCCTTTTCTTTTTAATTTTTTCCTTTTTTTTGTTTCACCCCATATTCAAACTCCCATCATACAATCACCTACTTTTCAAGTATTTCATTTTCTTTTTCTTCTTTTTTATTAATTTATTCCTCATACTAAAACTGGACGAGTATCCTAATCATATACATTTTTTTAAAATTAATTACACCATATATTTTTTCTTTTTCCCTTTTCCTTCCATATGTTTTAAGTTATTTTGTATTAAGCTTAATTTTTTCAAAAAAAAAGGAAAATCCTAGTACAGACACTCCCCAACGTTAGTTTTTGGCTCCCCATATCTCTATTCTTCCCCAATGTTCCCAAGGCAAGAGCCCCAAATCACTCCCTTAATCTCTTAAATCTCTCCCGTAATCTTCCCTCTCCCCAAAATCTCTCTTGGACGGTTGAGTGGATCCCTTTCTTTGTCCCAATTCACTTATTTAAATTGAGAACACTAGCAGTACATGACCACCTGTGAAAAATGGGAATGTAGTACAATTTACATATACCCAGGAAATACAGTGAGAATGGGCGATGCAACAAGGGAGGAGGGGGTTTAAAGGTGAAAACCACCAGTAGCGGTGGAGAGAAATGGGACAAATACAGATCAAAAGGGGTGGGGAGATGCGAGACCAGTAGCAGTGGTGTACTCGGGAACTCCCATCGCTGGTCATTGTTTCTATCTTCAGTCCATCACTCATGATTGAAAGGAAAGGGAGGAGTCGCAGCGACACCGCTGTCTCTCACCGGAAAGCCATGGCCGGTGGTCGCCCCTCCTTTTTACAATTTATTGTTGTCCCGTCGTGGCTTTGTTTCGCCGTAATCTGGTTGCTAGCGTCCTTACAATTGATAATGATTCTAGGTTTATTCTGACTAGCTTAACATTGTTCCGTTGGTGTTTTGGATCCTCATTGTTTCATTGTGTTTTTTTCGATTCAGTACTGAGAATTGTTGGCCTTAATTGTACATTTGGGGCATGATAATTACATTGGTTCTGTTTCAGTTTTCTATCATGTGACTGCTGCTGTAATCTTGTTATCGGGACAATGCCTGAGAATTTGATTATGTTTTGCCCTTATCCCGTCACTTACCCTCGAAAAAACTTTGTTCACTTTTTTGGATTGTTGTGACCGATGTTTTAAATTAAGTATATGCTGATGTGAAAAGTCACAATCTTTGGAGTAATTCTTGCTGATTGCCTACTGAATAGAACATTACTATGTTAATGTCGCTATGCCTATGAAAAATTATAAATTTTGAGGCATATAGACTGATTACGAATGGATACTAAATCATTAGTTAGGCCAATGACACTTTGGAGGCCAATACAGTCTTGTCCCGTATATATTCACTGTCCCTTACATGTCCCGTAAAACAAAAAGGCAATGACGATGCGTATCACTTTACGAAATAAGCAGTAATGGAACAGTGGGATCGGTAGTTATTCGCATGGCAACGGGCAAACCACCGTGTTTGCAGCCGTACTTACATCTCTAGCCTCTACCTGATGCACCACCAATATGAGCTTAAACCTTTACAAATTTATTTTTCCCCTTTATTTTCTTTTATTATTATGATTATTATTATCATCATTATTATCATTATTACTATTATTACAGTTACTATCATTATTATTATTATATGTATTACTTATTATTATTTTTTACTTTATTGCTAATCGTACTAATTTATTTTCATATTGTTTATGAGGTACTTCCTGACAGAATTCGTTAAAGACGATGTTACTGGAGAAGACAGATGTTTCAAAATATTTACTATTGTATTTCTTCTATTTTTGGCTTATCGCCTAATTTTTATTGTTTTCGATGCGCTAACTTACTTGTTCTATTTTGCGAGGTCTATTCGGATGACGTTGGCTAAGAAAGAAAGCAATTAGAGAAGTCGAACCTTTTATTTAATTTTGAATGCGATTATGTGTATCTAACTTGTATATTATAATGTAAATTGTTCTGTTTGATTTAAATTAATTTATATTTGAATCACAATTATATAGTCTGGACGAAAACTACATTTGGTGGAACCTAAAAGGTGCCTAACACCTTCCTCTTGGGTTATTTTGAACCCTTACCAAGATTTTTTGGTTTGCAGATTAAGTTTTCAGAGTCGACATTAAAATTGGCTAGAAACAAAGCAGGTGTCCTAATATGCCTAGTTAAATAATTTATTAGGTGGCGACTCCAAGTTTTCCCGTGAGTCCACAAGTCGTGTCATGTTTTGAACTTAACGGTTCGAAAAAGGGGTGTCGACCATAAGGTGGGCGAGTGTTGGGGCAGTGTGGTGAGCGTAGCAGATAGGAGGTGGGGGTAGGGTGGGGTTGGGGTAGAAATAGGGGGTAAGGGGGACTGTGGTAAGTAGAAATATGAGGGGGGTAGGGGTGGGGTGAAAGGTAGGGGTAAGCTGGGGGCGAGGTGGGGGCTAGTTGAAGGGGTGAGAGAGGGGATAGGTAGGTGTGAAGTACAAGGACGAGGAGGGTTAGGGTGGGTGGACTGAGGGGTAGAGGTTGGATGGCGGGGTGGGTGGGGATTTTGGGTGCCATATGGTAGTGGCAGGCTGAGGTGCTACGGGGTGGGGGAGGGTGTGGATGTGAGAAGGAGGTAGGAGGTGAGGGGTTGGGTTAAGGTAGGAAGTGGGGGTGGGTGGTGTTTCGATCTAAAATAAAAGTACGGAGGTTGGGTGGGTATGGGGTGGGGTTGGGTAAAAGGTGGGGAGGTAGGAACAGGTAGAAGGTGGGAGAGGTTTGGGGTGGGGGTGGGGGTGGGGGTGGGGGAGGGATGGGGGATAGAGGGTGGAAATAGGGGTGGAGGTTGGGGGATAGGAGGAGTGGAGTTTGGGGCAGAAGGTAGGAGGTAGGCTGGGGCGGGTTGGAATAGAGGTGGGTTGGGGTAGGGGTAGGGGTAGGAAGGAGGGGTGGGATGAAGGTATAAGGTGGGGGTGGGCGTGGGGCGCTGGCAGTGTGGTAGGATGTTGTTGGGTGGGTTGTGTTATTGTGTTGGAAGGAGATAATGAGAGTGAATTTTCAATTTTAGAAGATGGCATGGAAATTGTATTTCAAAAATTTTAATTCAACCATATATGAAAAATTTGTGAAATATTTTTTCGAAAAATATTTTCTTTTATATCATACATACTTTTTAATTCTCGAGGAAGAAAAATGACTTGAAATATTGAAAGGATTCTCCCCTGGCAAAGGAAGGTAATTTACACAAAATAGGGCTATTTTTTTTATTCAAATGTGATATCAGCGTACACAAGGAAATGATCCCTTTGTAGAATTGACACTATATCAAAAGCTGTCCCAAAATAGGATAATCGAGGAACAAATATGTAACTTAGCTATTGTTATTCTTCCTACTACAAACAAAGGAAAAAATAAAGAGATTTTTACACTAGGAGACAAGCAACACACAAAAATTATCGAAAATTGCCAATTTGCGATTCTTAATTGAGATGGAAGCAATTAAACAAAATAGTAGTCCGCCGCTAGTTTATACAAGTTTATACATGTTTTATACAAGTTTATACAAGTTTATAGTTGTTTTATACAAGTTTATACAATTATGTAAATGTGTATAAATTTTCATAAGTCTATATAAGTGTGTATGTACAGTGAATAAAGTTTGTATAAATTTTTCAGATTTCTGCATTATTATGGATGTTTATATAAAGTTTCAGATTTTTTATTGTATATTTTTGTAATCTTTACTTGCATACGCATTTATCTATGTATATTCATGCATAATTTATTTTTTTGGGGTAGATTTGCGTGTATAAACTAGTCAGTGATGATATAGACAATATCAATAAAAATAACTTTACTGAAAAAAAAAAGTAACAATGTCGCTGGGGGAGGGCGTCTGTCGGTGGGTCAGTGGTAAGGAAGGAGGAAAATGGCCGCTAGGAGTTCTATTTTGAAGGAGTGCCTAAATTTGAAGTATAGGGGCAATAATACGCATGTAAGAATAAATTATTGTCCCTCATTTGTAATTTTTTTTGTTGAAGTACTATTTTTGAAAAGTTCCCAAAAATAAAAGTATAAACTAGAACACCTCAAATTAAAGAGGGGGTGCATGTAGAGGTTAAGCGGGTAAAAGATGAATTTAAAAAGTTTTGACAAGACACAGTAATTTGATAGGTTATTTTGACCAATGTTTGCGTCTTATGTTGGGCTTTGGATGCACATGTCATAAATTTGGAACCATGATAGTTGAAACTGTTAAAAAGACCGACGTAGACCTAATTAAAATGAGTGATTTACATAACTATACAAGGTACCATTTTTGTTTACATAAACATGTCAATATTATCCTATTTTCAAGACATAGCAATACTTTTTTTTAAACATAGAAAAATACATATAAAAGGGTGATAAATCTCTAGATCCACCTCCTACCACCCCCAGTCGTCATCTCCATGACTGCCACCGCCTCCGATCGCCGAAAAGTCTGTTTAATGTAAGTTTTTGTGTATTTTTGTTGTATGTGTTGTGTATTTTTATTATATGCATATGTATATTCTTTATATGCATCGTGCAAATACAGTAGGCATACAATGAAAGTACAATAAACATATATGAATACCATTGTTGTATGTCATGTGTATATATTTGTATGTTTATTGTATGTATTCAAATATAACTCGTGCATACAATATTCATGCACTGGATAAACAAACACATGCACTGGATAAACAAACACATGCACAAACACATACACTTGTGAGTATTGTATTTCAAGTGTATACGCTTCGTATGCCTGTTGTATGTCCCTTGTATATACAAAAATATAGGATATACACCAGTTATACAAAGATAATACACATGGCATACACTATGAATACAAGTCATATACACAGTGGGAAGTCATCTCTGGAAAAATCAGATCTGCCACCGGAGGAGTCGCCAGAGAAAAAGAAAAAATAGACGATGCACCGGCGAAACGAGCAGCACCAGCGACAGGGAGAGGTAAACACCATCGCCGACGAACAGATCTGGGCATAAATATTAAAGGCCGATAATGGAGCCGCCGAAGCTCTGTCGTCAGCTAACAATAAACACCAGAACAGACATAAAAGGCAGCAGCAATAGGAACACAGTAACAGCCAGTGACATCGCCGGCGACGACGGAACATAGGGGAGGGGACGCCGGCGGTGACGGGGGGAGGAGTAGGGGACGCCGGTGACGGGGAAGGGAGTGGGAGCAGCGGTAAAAACAGTGAGGGTGGGGTGTGGGTAGAGAAGAGGGAGGAAAGTTAGGGTTTTTTAATAAATGCTATGTGTGGTGGAATTTCAAAAGATATTGTTACGTTTGATAAAGGTGTAAAATATTATTATGTTTTTAAAAGAATTCCCTGCATTAACGCTGGACGTAATTTATCCAATTACATTTACCTAAAAACAATTTATCAAAACAGTACAATCTCTCCTCAAATTTGAGTATAACCAAATAGAATAAAGCACAATAAAAGAAATTGGTAAAAGTGCTAACAACTACTAGTTGATATTATTAAAGTATCTTAAATGATTGCAAGTTAATGAAAATGCAGTTGGGAATGGTCCATCTTAAGCATTGCTTGCGTGGGAAAAAATACGCTACCTATAATTACGGGGTACAAGTCCAGCTGACAAGACTAGACTTAGCTTATAAGTCACCGCGTAGAGGATACACACCTGCTCCTCAAGCCACGGCCGCTCAGCCGGCGCATGCATAGGACGCTAGGTATACATCCCGCTGCTTAAGGTTTACAGTCTCCTAATTACGGTTTCGTATATACCACCGCCTTGAGTTTACAGGCCCATGGCCTTATTAGTCTTTGTATTTTGCCATAATTAGGACTGGGTAAATCTCTACTATAAATACCACTCCTTACATTGTATTTTACATCAAGCGATTCATACAGAATCCAGCTATTCTCAAGGACAAAAACTCTTCACTTTCTTGTCTATTACTTTTCTCTCAATTTTACTTACTTTTCCTGCGCGTTTACTGTATTGCTTGTGACCCTTTAACAAATTTAATTATTTTAGCTAAACGATCAAATTTAGGCCTAAATTGTTTGGCGCCCACCGTGGGGCCCAGAAAATTGTAGATTTCTACAAAGAAAAAGGCGCAGCTATGTTAGACGACAACGAAAACGTTACCAAGAACACTGTCGATGCAGTATACGATTGATTCCGTAAAAGACCCCAGCGATCTTAGCGTGCAGACGAAGGGGTCCAGCCAAGGATCCAATCCCTATAGCCAGTGATGGGAAAGGCGACCTGCCACACAAAAATAACTCTGGGCTTAAGAAATTCCTTATTGGTCTCTTCAAAAACCAAGAAGAACGGGTAAAGTAAAACTCGGCTAACATGGCCGAAGGCATGGCCTAAAAGATGGGAGCAATATTTATTGGATCGTCTCAGAGGCCGACGTCCTCACGTGGACTAGCGCCCCCAAACGAGTCACCTATCGTCCTTGCCCAATCGAAGACTCAACATGGACGCCGCCCCGGCAGTTTCACAGTAGTCAACAATCAAGATCTCAAAGGAACACATGTCATTCAGGATACCTGAAAGAAATGAAGGCCATCCACGATCGGATCGGTATCGTGCTTGGTGCTCCACCTTAATTTACCACCGTAGATGAGCAGAAGTTCTATAAGCATGCAGATAAATCAAGTGTTGCGCCGGTCTATGTAACGAAGTACTTCTGCCTGCCGGATAACCTTAAGTACGACAGAACCACTGATCCGGACGAGCATATTGCAGCTTATTATACAGCCGTCAAAAGCAATGAGATTAGCGAAGAAGAAATTCAGTCCGCTCTGGTGAAGAGATTAGGCTCGACCTTAACTAAAAGTGCCCTTGCTTGGTACAGTCAACTATCAATGGGTTCAATTGAGTCATTCACCCAGATGCAGCATCTATTAAAGAAGGCACACTCTGGAGCCCGTAAGCGGGAGAAACGCATGGATGACATATTTGAGATCCGTCAGCACGACGATGAGCTATTGAAAGATGACCTGGAGCGATTCCAGAGGGAATGCATGGAGCTCCCTCCAGTTCCTAATAACATCATTGTTGTAGCCCTTGCAAAAGTCTTAACTCTAGGGGTTCATTGGCCACTCAGGATTATAGTGGAGTCTTACTCAACACCCGGTGACCCCATGGAGTGCCCTACATTTGAGGTACACTGAAAAATTCCGCCTTGAGCCTGAGCAGTCTAAAGACCTCAGTGAAGGCGCACGGAGCAAGTGGGCAGGAAATCCACTTCTAGAAAGGGAAGGTGATGGAAGGAGAACAAAAGGAAGGATTCAAAGTTATGCAGGGACCGGAAAGCAAAGTAGTTCTAAAGGCAGCAGACCTCACGAGAAAAAAGCAGAATCTCACAGCTTCAAAGACTTCGGACTGAGGGTGAATGTTGTAGAGCTAGTTGCCCAGCACTCAGAAAACTAGGCTGTAAGGTACGCTAGCCACCTACTATCAAGGGCGCATCTAGAAGGATCTCAATACCTTATTGCAATTTTTATCGGAGCAACGACCATGCCACAATCGACTGTAAGGCCCTATTGCTGGAAATTGAGCATCTGTTAAGGGAAGGAAATCTCAAGGATTTGATGGAAGAAGGAGCAAGACGATCAAGAGCGCCCGACCCCAAGGATAAGCGAAGTATCAACGCGATCTTCGTGACATCCGGACCGATCGAAACTTAGGGAACTGAAACACCGCAGCTACCTATTAGTCCGATTGTGTTCGGCCTATTAGCAGAGGAAGGGGAACACCAAGAAGCTCTCATAATCTCGATCAAGGTGCTCGATTTTTAGATTGAGCGAGCTTTGATCGACCTAGGGAGTGATATCAACATCATTCGATGGGAAATTTTGAAGAGGTTAGCAGAATGGGTCGAGGAGTTGGAAGAGTACGATATCATTTATCGATCACAAGCAACAATCAGATCACAAACCCTAGAAGGCTTTACTGCATAGTTTATTGAAGAATTAGCATCAGGGGCAGAAGAGTTAATAAAGAACACAGAGACGATAGAGCCCGGACTCTGGGTAGTCCATACAGGCGTGGATCTCGAAGTAGAAGAGGCCGAACTTGATTTGTGGATCAAAATACCCACCAGGAAGATCTTTCGAATGATGTAAAATGCTCAAGCGTCGAAGTAGAATTTGAAGCCATAATCCAAGCTCTTGAATTAGCCTACATATTGGGGGCCAGGGAGATCAGTCTCTATAGTGGCTCTCGATTGGTGATCAATCGAGCGAATAAAAACTTTATCGCAGAAGACGGCTGCACACCAGACTGGCAAGCATAGATAAGGGCAAACCCGAAAATTTTCAAAAATGGGAGTTTGTTTATCGGGAGGAAGTCCTAGAAGACGATGAAGCAGCTGAAGATACATATACTAGCTCAGGTGGTCAACCGACAGAGATCGAGTTAACCTCCGCGGACCTGATGAACATCCAAGTTCCAAACACAGATTCCGTTTCTGTTGGCGTGCTGTACTGCTGGAGTACTTGGACAAGGGAATACTCCCTAAAGACAAGGCAGTAGATAGACAACTACGAAGACAGGCATTTCACTTCTTCTTAATTAATGTAGAGCTATATCACCGAGTGGTTATCGGCCCATAAGTTACACGCCGAGATCCTGCACCAGGTGGTGAGGGAACCACAGAATACACTTCGGGCCTTCAGAAGACTAACTCTCCATCAAGCATGGAGAACCCCTCGGTCTTTTGTTAAGTTCTTATTTTGCTCTGCACCTCCTTTATCAATAAACTGCTATTCTATTTAGTTAGTTTTTACAATCAGATCCATCTACGATCTAAATATTCATAGCCCCGGCACATCTTAAGTTGAAGTAATACATCACTTTTCATGACAAAAAGTAGGGTAAACTACTCGGTTAAAGCTAGATCACTTCTAGTTCAGCCACCAGACATTATTCGTAAGTTGAAGTCGTCAATTCAACAAATTGCACCTACATGTCAGTGGGGACGCCCGCTCGCATAATGCCAAGTCCTAAAATACTCGAGTAAACAAGCATAGACGTTCTAACTTGAACGCAGATTTTCCCCGTTACATACAACAGGCTAAAGACGTCCTACTGTAGGCACAATCTAAAGCCGTTATTTCTGACGCAAATGAAGCACCCAACAGTGCGCACAACTGTCTTTAAAAGACACTAGCCTGGAAAGGCACCCAAAAACATGCTGCTTGACTACACTACAAGTAATTACGCAAGTATGTATAAAAATATTGATGAACAACTGTTTCATTAATATCAACAGCCCGTAGGCTCACAATATACAATTGAATTCTTTTGAATTCAACACTATTCACTACAGGCATTCTTAAGAAAACAAAAAGACTTCAAAAGGCTAAAACTGAGAGTTCCTCTAAGTTAGATACATCCAAGATCCTTTATCTGGATCGTAGCTACTAGTCAGCAAGCAACCCGAAGTTTTTCTTGGTATCAGGTTATATGTCAGCCCGAGCAATCCTTGGTGCACACTCATTGATATAACCAAGGCCCGAGCATTCCGACCACAGTGAAGGATATCTAAAGCGTCTGAGTACAGGTGAAACCTTCTCCCGCCACGACGAGTGCACTCGAGGATTAGCTTCAACCTATACAAGTAAAATGGGAGTGAACTGACCCACAGATCTTCATGCACAATTGGGAGCTTATCGAAGATGAGAGGGCTTGAGGTGGGAACCTACCAGAAGGGTGACTCTTCCCTCGGGTATCCCACAGCCAGCAGCCGAAAAGGCGTTGCAATAGCATTTCAGTCGGACCAGCCGAACCAAGAGACAACTTTGGACCGCGAGCAGAGTTAGAGCTTGATGACTCGCTAACCTGCTGATGGTACAAGGTTGTATCCTCTTGTCTGCCATGAGACAGAGCAAGGCATTGGGGCATCAACCGACACCATCGAACGAGCTACCAGAACGCCGATGACATCCTAGAAGTGAAGCCTCACGACAGCTATAAGGGCTGAGCGTCCTAACCCTGCATGACAAGATTAATATCACAACAACTGTTGTGTTGGAAGATGAGCACACCTTATTCAGTACACCTGCTACATCAAAGACATTGCAAAGAACTTCATTAAAATCCCGATCAAACCTTATGACTGGGGGGACTCAGTTCATCCAATCATGGATGGGGAAACAAAGAAAGAAAAATGCGGAGGATATTTTGTCTACAGTTTTCTCATACTCCAACCTTTCTAAATGAAGGAGTATTATGGGAATATCAAACCAGGATCAAAGGCGAACATTTTTTAAGAAGAAAGGCTATTATTTCATAAGTAAACTTTGGAAGAAGTAGTGTGTTTTACTGAAGAAAGGTTTATGAATTTCGTACATCGCGAAGCCCCTATTAATAGGCGGAATGAGATAAGGATGAAGCGTGAAACAGTCAATGTAATATCAATTCGGCGCAGTAAAAAGAGTTTATATCGACATTAGCCAATAAGATGAAGACACATAGGTTTCTAGAAGAAATCAATCGTCGGTTTCGGTCAAGGAGACTGCGAGTTTCAAGGAGTCAATGAGATATCTTTTAACATCCTTTTTGTATACCTCTTTCACTTCCTGACTGTTTATGACAACACATAGCAAGTGGGGGGACTGACTATGTGGGCAAAAATACGCCACCTATGATTACGAGGATAGAAGTCCAGCTGGAGAGACTAGACTTAGCTTACAAGTCACCGAGCGTAGAGGATACTCATCTGCTCCTCAAGCCACGGCCGCTCAGCCGGTGCAGGCATAGGACGCTAGGTATACATCCCACCGCCTTAGGGTTTATAGTCCCCTAGTTAGGATTTCGTATATACCACCGCCTTGAGTTTATAGGCCCATGGCCTTATTAGCCTTTGTATTTTACCATAATTAGGATTGGGTAAATCTCTACTATAAATACCCCTCCTTACATTGTATTATACATCAAGCAATTCACACAGAATTCAGCTACTCTCAAGGAAAAAACTCTTTACTTGTCTATTACTTTTCTCTCGATTTTACTTTTCCTGCATATTTACTGTATTGCTTGTGACCCTCTAACAAATTTAATTATTTTACCTAAACTGCCAAATTTAGGCCTAAACAATTGTCGTGAACCAAATGCAGTAGCAAATGGTCCTGCAAAGGAGGGACTTAAGGTGTGTGGAAGAAAGAAAATTTTTGTAATGGCAAGACTGCCGGAAGTCGTAATAGCTAATTTTTTGGATGATCTTTCTAGTATTCCTGCTATTAGGACAATGTATCTTTCATTATGTTGTAAAAGTGCCAAGTACGCCAACTTCATAGGTTAAGAGAGCTCCCTACTATGTCTAAACAATTTCTATTTCTAATATAAATATAGTCCCTTCTTGAATCAAAAAAATAATATATATTATTAAAGTTTAAAATTGGCAGTACTTTCGCATTGGTCCAATTTCTCTTAGGAGTCTTCTTTCAATATAAAGAGGAGAACGAATACTAAAGATTTATATCCCCACATAATTACACTGGGTTTGGGGTTGTTGTAAATAATACTATTTGTAATGCTTCGTCTCTTCCTATATTCTTATTATGACTTTTCTCCTCCTTATTCTTCTTCTTCTATTAGGAGATAATTATCTTATATCTTCTTTTGGTTGGCGTGATAAATATGAATGTCTCTGAGTTTTCCTCTATGGTTAAAGAGAATCAAATAGGCTTCGGTCTATGGTCGTGCATCCGATGAACAATATTAGTGAGAGTTTCTTCTGTCATGTTCTTTTATTCCTATTGTGAAAGTCAAGAAAATTTTTCCATGTGAGCACGTACTTTGGTCATGCAATACATGTTTAGTTAATAATAAATAATTAACATGACTAATTATTTCAATTGTCTGGCTTTAGGTGGTTAGTGAAGTACGACTAATCTTCCACTAACTATAAAACTATTCAAAAATTAACTGTTCATCTACGAATCGGACCAATCGTGAAAAGCTTCGACTCTTAAACTATTAAATATTTAAGAGAAAATAACATATCTAGCCAAAATCAAGCTAGGCCCTACATTCAAATAAACACAAGGACTCTTGAATAAAGGCTAGCTAAAATTACCCTATATTAATATTAATATGTTTACAACGATTTTTTCCCTAAAATAGTGGAAGTACAAGTAACAAGTTTACATAATTTTTCTAAGCACGTTTTGTGCCTATTTTTTGGGATATCAATCATCAACTACATTCTCTTTCTCTATCAACTATTAACACATAATTATTATCACCTAAAAATTGCAAAATATGTATCTTTTGAATATATTCTAGGTATATATTTTGCATACATTTTTCGTATACATTCTATGCATATATTTGTTATTCATTCCGTGTATATTTGTGTTATACATTTCACATATTATTTTGGTATTCATTCTCCATTTATTTTTTATATTCATTATGCACACACTTTGGGTATACTATTTGCATATTTTAGGGTGTATATTCTGCATAACTATGCATATACTTTTTGCATATTTTTGGATATATATTTTTTCTACATAACTATTGGCATACTTGCTGCAATTTTTTTTTTTTTAAAAAAAAAATTGAAGCCGCTACATTCTAATGAAAATGGCAGCAACAATATCTATTATTAGATATATTTCCTAATAGAATGTAGAAGAAACATTGAAGTTTACCGGAGAATGAAGGATTGGTTTGGGGGGGGGGGGGGGTAGGTAAGGTTTAGTTTCCTGTGAGATGTGGCGTTCCAGAACTCCTCAAATCTTTTTTGGCAGAAAAGGGCCTCGCCTTTTCTTTTCCATTTTCTTTTTTTTTTGTCTAAAGCTAATTAAGACTAATCAAGGACCGAATTAAATTTTTTAAAACTTGAGGGTTTTTCTTAAAACATACGTATTAATCATTTCAAACATTGGGAACAACATAACCTCCCCCCCTCCCGCGTGGCTTCTTCATCTTCCTTCACTTCATCTCCTCTTGCATGCCAAATCTCAACCAAATACTCTCAACTTCTCTGTGGTTTTTCAAGGAATTCGACCAACAATACAACAAAGTATTAAATATAAAAGGTAAACAATGTCATGATCATTTAAACTGTGGTGTAAATCTTGAACCTAGGTTTTTTTTTTTTTTTTAATTTTTCGTTGACAGTGATTAACGATGCTTTGGGTGTTTGTTTTTGTACAAAAGGTGTAATATTGTGTTGAAATTGAATAGCATTATGTGTTTTAATAGGTAAAGTAGTTCCGAACTACAAAGGGAATTTTCAATGTTCAACTGAAATTTTTAGGCTTTTTACATTTTTGGTTAAATTGTGACGATTTGTGGGTGTTTTGTGAACCAACGCTGCTTTATTTAGTTGCAAATTGAAGTTATTGCTGTTATGTGTCTTGATGTTCCGAACACCATAGTAGCTTCACAACAGTTCATATGAGGTTCTAAACATCTCATTGGATGTTCGTGATTTTCTGTAACTAAATTTTGTATCCCCCCTGTTTTGCTTTGCAGAAAAATGGTACATTTAAGACCGAGAAATTTAACATTGAAAGATGAAGATGAGCAGAAGAAGAAGCCTATAAAGACTCACAAGAAGGGAATTTCTAAAAGAAAGGGCCCTTCGCCGAAAAAGAAACCTGAGAAGCCTACTACTTCAGATTCGGAACGTACTCTTACAGATTTAGAACCTACTCCTAAACGCCCAAGAACAACTAGAACAACTAAAAGAAAATTAGTTGTGGAGAGTGACGATAGCCAAGGAGAAGTAGTAGGTCCACAAAACAAAGGTGATAAACAAGAGGAAAGCCAAAGTCCAACACGAAGTTACGATTTAAGTAAAGGTGTGGAGGATTTGGAGAGGGCTGCAGATGAGGGTGAAAGAAGGGTGAATTTAGATGACGCCGGTATTGATGAACTGTTAAAAAGTGATTTTTTGAGGACTGGAGAGGAAGACGGTGATCGTGAAAAGGAAGAGGAAGATGGTGGTAAAAAAATAAAGAAGCTGATGATTTAAGTAGAGAAAAAGGAGAAGAAGTAGAGGGGGAAGCAGATAAGACAGGGGAGAGTCCAAGAAGCAGTAAAAGAAGTAGAAGAGAGGCGGAGGATGTAATTTTAAAAAGCAACTTTTTGAAAGATCATGTAAAAAGAGTTAAAATAGATGGGAAAGCTGTAAATAATGCAGGTTGAAATGTTGAAGAGGAAGCATGTGAAGAGAAGGAAACTGAAGGAACATCTGGATTGAAACTGGAGGAAGACCAGGTGATAGTTGAATTGAAACTCGTGATTGTGCGGAACAACTATGTTGTTCCACACGACATGTTTATGTTCCCAACATCAGCATTAAGGCTGGTAGCTGTCGTTCTGAACACATTACGTGATGTTCCAAATGATTGTTATTGTCGTTCAGAACCTCATCATAAACATGTTCCGAACATTTATGTTTTTCCTTTAATGTGATTTACTATCATTATGATTCATTTTATTAATTTTATGCTAAAATTATGTGCAGTATGAAGACGTTGGTCATGCTATTTTTAAGAGTAACGTTGAGGGTCTCTTCAAGACATTCCTGACCAACAAGGAACCTTTTAATGGGAAGATTACTGTTCGATCTTTGTTGGCTAGGGGTATGATATAGTTCAAGGAGGTTTTGAAAAAATTTCAGGTGAGAAAAGGCTTTGCCCATAGTTGTTTCGGTCCTTTCTTGCAATTACCGGAATATCCACTGTTTGGCACCAAGTTGGTGCATAACCTCCTCATGAGAAGGATTCTTTGCACAAAGCAGAGAGAGGTTTGGATATCCTTCAATGGATTGCCAGCATGTTTTGGCCTATCCAAGTTTGCACTAATGACAGGGCTAAACTGTGGTGCCTATACACAGTACATGGAAGAAATGAATAAAAAGGGGAAGGAATTGTGGAAGTTTGTTGTTGATTATTTCAAGGAGAAAAAGAGGAAGCAGAAGGAGAAAGATAAAAAGGAAAAGAAGGAGAAGGAGAAGAAGGAAAATGAGGAGAAGGAAAAGGAGAAGGGGAGGGGGAAGCAGAAGCGGAAGGGTAAGGGGGGAAGAAGAAGGTGGAGGATTCACCCGCAACCTCACCCTCACACTCACCCTCACCTTCACCCTCCAAGAGGAAGTTCAACAAGCCCAAAAAAAAAAAAAAAACAGCCGAAGAAAAAGCAAGCAATGAAGTCTGGTGACTTGCTTGACTTGGTATGTTCTGGAACCTGTCCCAAGAAGTGGTATTTAAATCTGTGCATGGCTTGGTTTGTTCATACTATTCTTTGTGCGAGAGATTCTAAATATGGAATAGAGGAATGGGTGGTGTGCTTGGCCGCCGATCTTGAGGCATTCCAGCGTTATCCTTGGGGTAGGATGAGTTTTGAATTAACAATGGAATATCTGATGAAGCCAATGGAACTTCGTGCAGAAGGAGGCCAGACTTACAATCTTTATGGCTTTCCATGGGCATTCATGGCCTGGGCTCATGAAGCTATACCTGCCTTGAGGCCAAAGGATTTGCCAAAAGAAAAAACAATCCCAGGGATCATAAACAGGCTTACTGAAATTTGTGAAAGAGATACAGACAGTTTGTTTGAGAAACATGATGTTCCTGTAAGTATTCCATTTTCCAAATATGTTATGTAATGTTTGGAACAGCTTCGTGTTTGCTGAGACACTTCTAATTGATGTTCGGAATATCTACATGAAGCACCATCAACTGCTTTACTCTACGATGTTCGGAACATCATGGCTTGATGTTTTCGAACAACTCAACTTTGTTTCGAACAACTTGAAAAGCTTTTTAAAATTTAGTTGATATTTATTTAATATTGTGGGGTATATTAACAGGTTCTTCATCCTTTCCTCATTCCTACTGATGATGAGCTGGAAATGGATTTCTTTCTAGACCTTGTGCCATTTGAAGACTCTAAGGACGACACTATGGATCCTTTTTGTAAAGTGTTTGCGCTGCTTCCAGCATTGGTCTTATTGGTGGCACTACAATTTGTATCTTCAAGAACAATCCTGCAGCCCCTCCAAGACAAGTGATAGAAATTAAAGCTAAGGAAGGAGTAGAAGCGATGATGTTTGGAAGTGATGGTGAATATAATGAAGAGATAATTGATGGCCTGCAAGATGTAAATATTGACATTGGAAACAACGCTGATGGTGAAGTTGCTGGTGAGTTTGAAGTTGTTGGTATCACTGAAGTTGGTACAGTGAAGAGGAGCTCCAATTGCAGAGGCTGCAAATGTGATGAATGCAGCGTATGGAGGGATGCAATAGAGCAAAAGATTTTGGCTCATGAGCAAAAGATCGTGGCTTATGAGACAAATATTGTGGCTTCTGAGCAAAGCAAAGGTGATTCTTTTGGTGGAGATGGATTCGACATCTCCAAATGTAGCAGTTGCAATTGCAAAGATTGCAACGATTGGCGTAAAGGCCTGGAGATGGAGATGGCGGCTATGCAGGAGACGATTGGGCAGTTGAAGAGCAAAACAATTATAAAACCTGCAAAGAATATGAAATCATCACAAACAGAAGAGAAGAAGAAACAGGAAGAAGTTGCTCCGAGGTTTCAATTAGATATTTACAAGCCACTAAAGCGGAAAAAAGTGGAGGCTATGAACGCATTTATCAGAAAGAGGAAGCAACAAAAAGATCTTTTTCTTGGATTGCCAATGAATTTCAAAGATTTCAAAGCGCTGATGGACAAGACTCAGTGGCTTGATGTTTGGAACAGCTTCGTGTTTGCTGAGATACTTCTAATTGATGTTCGGAATATCTACATGAAGCACCATCAACTGCTTTACTCTACGATGTTCGGAACATCATGGCTTGATGTTTTCGAACAACTCAACTTTGTTTCGAACAACTTGAAAAGCTTTTTAAAATTTAGTTGATATTTATTTAATGTTGTGGGGTATATTAACAGGTTCTTCATCCTTTCGTCATTCCTACTGATGATGAGCTGGAAATGGATTTCTTTCTAGACCTTGTGCCATTTGAAGACTCTAAGGACGACACTATGGATCCTTTTTGTAAAGTGTTTGCGGTGCTTCCAGCATTGGTTTTATTGGTGGCACTACAATTTGTATCTTCAAGAACAATCCTGCAATCTCTCCAAGACAAGTGATAGAAATTAAAGCTAGGGAAGGAGTAGAAGCGATGATGTTTGGAAGTGATGGTGAATATAATGAAGAGAGAATTGATGGCCTGCAAGATGTAAATATTGACATTGGAAACAAAGCTGATGGTGAAGTTGCTGGTGAGTTTGAAGTTGCTGGTATCACTAAAGTTGGTACAGTGAAGAGGAGCTCCAATTGCAGAGGCTGCAAATGTGATGAATGCAGCGGATGGAGGGAAGCAATGGAGCAAAAGATTTTGGCTTATGAGCAAAAGATCGTGGCTTATGAGACAAATATTGTGGCTTCTGAGCAAAGCAAAGGTGATTCTTCTGGTGGAGATGGATTCGACATCTCCAAATGTAGCAGTTGCAATTACAAAGATTGCAACGATTGGCGTAAAGGCATGGAGATGGAGATGGCGGCCATGCAGGAGACGATTGGGCAGTTGAAGAGTAAAACAATTATAAAACCTGCAAAGAATGTGAAATCATCACAAACAGAAGAGAAGAAGAAGCAGGAAGAAGTTGCTCCGAGGTTTCAAGTAGATATTTACAAGCCACTGAAGAGGAAAAAAATGGAGGCTATGAACGCATTTATCAGAAAGAGGAAGCAACAAAAAGATCTTTTTCTTGGATTGCCGATGAATTTCAAAGATTTCAAAATGCTGATGGACAAGACTCAGTGGCTGTGGGACATTGTAAGTTTATTTTTGAATGATTCTCTGAACTTCACATAGTTGTACGGAATATACTAACTGAGTTCGGAACATCGTTCTTATGCTTGGAACAACTCACGCATTTTTAGGTTCTTATAGATTTCCAGAACATCGCATAGTCGTTCCGAACATGGAGAGATGTTCGAAAAGACAGATCTTTCCTTCACTCACTTATACCCCAATTTATTTTTGTCTCTTATATGTTCTGTAATATGTTGAAGCTGTGATGACAATGATGCGGGAGAGGTATTTGAATTACCCGTATCATTACGATCAAAGTGACCTCATTTTGGATATGGCATTCTTGACAAATAGGAAAAAACGCTACTATCAACTGGAAGTAGATGCGCAAGATAATAAGATACCGCTTGATGTGGCGTTGAAGACGTATGAGTTTGATGATGATTTTCTAAAGTATGCAGATGGAAGGCTACCCTACCTAGAGGGTAGGTGTTGGGCTGGTGTTAAGAGGATCTTCACCGTCTTCAACATCAACGACAATCACTACGTGACGGTGGTCTTTGACATGGTTGAAGCGAAGGTTTGGGTGTATGATTGCCATCATGGTGTTAATAATGATGAACACTTCTTTCCAATAACTATCCCCATTCTCTACATGTTCCCAATCTTTGTCAGAATTTCTAAGCTATTCAAAGACTTGGATCCGAAGTGTAAGGAAGGAGACATGTGGTCATTTGAGAGAGTGCCAAGATCGCTTTGTCCACAAAATCTAACAGCGAAATCATGTGGAGTGTTCGCGTTGATGTACATTGAGCATCTTATTACAAACACCCCCATGGAAAAAAATTTGTCACAATGTGGCTGATCAGTGGAGGCGACGCTTAGCCGTTTGTATTTTTGACGGCAAAATAAAACCTTGATTTGGGTATATGTAATATTCGGATAATCTTTTAACTTTTATTTTGGTTATGTAGTTAGGTATGGATGACATTTATTTTCTTAGCCAAGTAATAGCTTTTGATGTGCTTAAAAGGATAGCTTAATTAGTCGCAATTAAAACAAACATTCAAATATATTAGTCAGTTGTTCAGCATTCAACAGAAAATGACATAGTAAAATTTACATGATTATTACTTATGCACCAGAACGACATATTATTGTTCCTGAAAAATAATGGGATGTTCCAAACATCTGCAATATTTATTTAAATTTACCCTGGAACAATATTATGTCGTTCTGGAACGATAAGTCGTTCCTTAATATAACCACTGATATTATCAACGTCATTCAACTCCTCTACTTATGTTCTTTAGAAAATGCAAAATACATATTATATCGAGACATAAACGGCACAATATAACATAATAAACATATAAAACAATGATTAAAATAAACATAAGCAATCGAACTTAGGGTGCATGTTGTGGAGCTTGTGGTGGTGCTTCAGGTGGTGTGGAGTATGGGACATAATCAATTCCCTTTTCAGCACGCAGCCCTTTAAGCATTCTCTTCATCCTTCTTATGTCCCTTCTGTAATCATGGAAGAATTCTTCGAATTTGAATTTTCATTCCCACACTTCATACCTTAGTTGGTCCAAGCCATCGTTAGAATTTTCAGAATCTAAATGTGAACTCGAGGAAGGAACTCTAGGCCATTTCTACTCATAATGATAATCATTTCTCACTCTAACAAGTATAATTAGTCATTTCTAGTGATAATCATCATCATTTGTCACTCTAACAAGTATTGTGGGTCATTTCTAGTGACAATGATCATCACTTGCCACTCTTACAAGTGTAATTGGCCATTTCTAGTGACAATGATCATCAATTTCTCAGTCTAACTACTCTAACTGGTCTTTTGTGATGAAAGTTGATGAATTTATCACTCTTACAAGTATAATTGGTCACTTATAGTGATATAATCATCATAATTTGTCATTCTAACTACTCTAATTGTGAAAAAATATGATGAAGATAGAAACAATTGAATACCGCGTTTGGAACGACACATAAAATGTGACAACAAGACTATATGTATGGATCATCATTTCTCACGATAACAAGTATAATTGGTCATTTGTAGTGATAATGATCATCATTTGTCACTCTTACAAGTATAGTGGGTCATTTTTACTCATAATGATCATCATTTGTCACTCTAACAAGTATAATGGTTAATTTCTAGTGATAATGATCATCATTTGTCAGTCTAACTACCATAATTGGACATTTCTAGTGATAATGATCATCATTTGTCACTCTTACAAGTATAGTGGGTCATTTTTATTCATAATGATCATCATTGGTCACTCTAACAACTCTAATTGGCCATTTCTACTCATAATGATCATCATTCGTCACTATAACAAGTGTAATTGGCCATTTCTACTCATAATGATCATCATTTCTCACTCTAACAAGTATCATTTGTCACTCTAACAAGTATAGTGGGTCATTTCTAGTTATAATGATCATCATTTGTCACTCTAACTACCATAATTGGTTATTTCTAGTGATAATGATCATCATTTGTCACTCTTACAAGTATAGTGGGTCATTTCTACTCATAATGATCATCATTTGTCACTCTAACAACTCTAATTGGCCATTTCTACTCATAATGATCATCATTTGTAACTATAACAAGTGTAATTGGCCATTTCTACTCATAATGATCATCATTTCTCACTTTAACAAGTATAATTGGTCATTTCTAGTGATAATCGTCATCATTTGTCACTCTAACATGTATACTGGGTCATTTCTAGTGACAATGATCATCAGTTGTCATTCTTACAAGTGTAATTGGCCATTTCTAGTGACAATAATCATCAATTCTCAGTCTAACTACTCTAAGTGGTCTTTTGTGATGAAAGTTGATGCATTTATCACTCTTATAAGTATAATTGGTCACTTATAGTGATATAATCATCATAATTTATCACTCTAACTACTCTAATTGTGAAAAAATATGATGAAGATAGAAACAATTGAATACCGCGCTCGGAACGACACATAAAATGTGACAAACATCAATTTGATGTTCAAAACAAGACTATATGTATGGATCATCATTTCTCACTATAACAAGTATAATTGGTCATTTGTCGTGATAATGATCATCATTTGTCGTGATAATGATCATCATTTGTCACTCTTACAAGTATAGTGGGTCATTTTTACTCATAATGATCATCATTTGTCACTCTAACAAGCATAGTGGGTCATTTCTAGTGATAATGATCATCATTTGTCAGTCTAACTACCATATTTGGTCATTGCTAGTGATAATGATCATCATTTGTCACTCTTACAAGTACAGTGGGTCATTTCTACTCATAATGATCATCATTTGTCAATCTAACAACTCTAATTGGCCATTTCTACTCATAATGATCATCATTTGTAACTATATCAAGTGTAATTGGCTATTTCTACTCATAATGATCATCATTTCTCACTCTAACAAGTATAATTGGTCATTTATAGTGATAATCGTCATCATTTGTCACTCTAACAAGTCTAGTGGGTCATTTCTAGTGACAATGATCATCACTTGTCACTCTTACAAGTGTAATTGGCCATTTCTAGTGACAATGACCATCAATTCTCAGTCTAACTACTCTAAGTGGTCTTTTGTGATGAAAGTTGCTGAATTTATCACTCTTACAAGTATAATTGGTCATTTATAGTGATATAATCATCATAATTTGTCACTCTAACTACTCTAATTGTGAAAAAATATGATGAAGATAGAAACAATTGAATACCGCGCTCGAAACGACACATAAAATGTGACAAACATCAATTTGATGTTCGAAACAAGACCATATGTATGGATCATCATTTCTCACTATAACAAGTATAATTGGTCATTTGTCGTGATAATGATCATCATTTGTCACTCTTACAAGTATAGTGGGTCATTTTTACTCATAATGATCATCATTTGTCACTCTAACAAGTATAGTGGGTCATTTCTAGTGATAATGATCATCATTTGTCAGTCTAACTACCATAATTGGTCATTGCTACTGATAATGATCATTATTTATCACTCTTACAAGTATAGTGGGTCATTTCTACTCATGATGATCATCATTTGTCAATCTAACAACTCTAATTGGCCATTTCTACTCATAATGATCATCATTTGTAACTATAACAAGTGTAATTGGCCATTTCTACTCATAATGATCATCATTTCTCACTCTAACAAGTATAATTGGTCATTTATAGTGATAATCGTCATCATTTGTCACTCTAACAAGTCTAGTGGGTCATTTCTAGTGACAATGATCATCACTTGTCACTCTTACAAGTGTAATTGGCCATTTCTAATGACAATGACCATCAATTCTCAGTCTAACTACTCTAAGTGGTCTTTTGTTATCAAAGTTGCTGAATTTATCACTCTTACAAGTATAATTGGTCATTTATAGTGATATAATCATCATAATTTGTCACTCTAACTACTCTAATTGTGAAAAAATATGATGAAGATAGAAACAATTGAATACCGCGCTCGAAACGACACATAAAATGTGACAAACATCAATTTGATGTTCGAAACAAGACCATATGTATGGATCATCATTTCTCACTATAACAAATATAATTGGTCATTTATAGTGATAATGATCATCATTTGTCAGTTTTACAAGTATAGTGGGTCATTTCTAGTCATAATGATCGTCATTTCTCACTATAACTAGTGTAATTGGCCATTTCTACTCATAATGATCATTATTTCTTGCTATAACAAGTATAGTGGGTCATTTCTAGTCATAATGATCGTCATTTGTCACTCTAACAACTCTAATTGGAAAACAATACGATGAAGATAGCAATAGTAAAATTGTGCGATCCGAACGACAGTATAATGCGACGAACATCAACAGGTTGCTTGAAACAACCCTATGATAGATGATCATCACGTGTCACTCTTACAAGTATAATTGGTCATTACTATTAATAATTGTCATCATTTCTCACTTTAACAACTATAATTGGTCTTTTTAAGCGAAATGAGCATCATTTGTCACTTTTACAATTGTAGTGGGTCATTTCTAGTGATAATCATCATCATCATTTGTCACTCTAACAAGTATAATTGGCCCTTTCTAGTTAAAATAAACATCATTTATCATTCTAATTGAAAAATTTGGTCATGTAGAGTGATAATGATCATCATTTATCCCTGGAACATACCAGTGCCGTTCCAAACATACAGTTTAGTGTTGGAACACATTGTTTATGTTCCGAACTAACTGTATGAATTTATTAACTTTTCCAGAAATGGAGGATTAGAACAACTTGTCATTTGGAACATCGTATTGTAATATCCTAAACGACAGTTGATGTGTTGCGAACTATAAGCAAATATGATGGTTTGGAGATAATTTAACAGTACTAATTAAAGACCTTCATAATAATATTAATTGAACATAGATAACAAAAGCATCTTCATAAATAGTACAACTACTTAAACAATTAATATATAATAGCATCTTCATTATTATTTTGGCCTCCACCGAAGTGATTTTGCAAAAGCCTCTCAATCCGATCTAACTACAATTGCATCTGTTCAAGTTTTGTCTCAAGTGTTTGAATGGACCTCTCACAATTATCTGCAACCTCCTTAATGTCAACGACTTCAAAGTGCACGTCTAGCAATCTTGCAGGAAGCGACTTGTTTGGAGGGTCTCGAACTCGGTGGTACTTATTCCATGGATCGTTCAATGCATCATTGGCCATGTGCATGAAAATTTGTTTAAAATGTAAAACGAATCAAAGTGGATTTATATTTAAGGAAATATAAACATATTAGATTTTAAAATTTTTTTAGGAAAAACTTTATATATGGAAACCACAAAACATACTTAGAAAATATGGAAAAATTGAGTAGCTCAACTTGTTCTTCCTTGATGTAGAAAATGAAGGTAATACTTGGTAAATGCGAAGACTATGAATTGTGAATTTAGTTCATCAAGGGGGGTATTTATAGATGGTTTGTAGTGGCTTTTCATTTGTAGTGCACGCCTTTTCAGTAGCCGAAGCAAATGAAGGGACGCATATTTACAACTGTGCATGTGTTTTGACGTGACTGTTGCACCAACTTGTATTTTAGCCGTTTGGTGTATTGGTATTTGGGCAACTGTTCATTGTAGCTGTTTGTGTCTTTCAAATTTTGAATGGCTTGTTCGGAACGTCACGTATACAAGTATAATATAATATCCTTGACCAGATGTTCCGAATATCTTCTCGAAGGTAGTACTTGGTAAATGCTACGACTATGAATTGTGAACGAAGGACCTCACAAGCTTTCACATGCCTTGACATCGTTTGGAACATCAATTTGTAATATCCTAAACAACACAAGATGTGTTGCGAACAATAAGCAAATATGTGCACAACATAATTGCAAAAAATGCAGTAAAGCAAATATGTGCACAACATAAATTAAGACTGTAGTAAAGAAAATATGTACACAATATAAATTATACAAGTAGGACGAAAAGTCCATTATACAATTCAAATAGAAATCCAAATAAACAAAATTGTTCAAACATTATAACGAGGACGATGCTTCGTCCAATTCACAAACTCAATTTTCAGGCTGACTTGTAGCTTCAGTTCCACTACGAACAACGGGGCATGTAGCTTTTTTGAGACCATATCTCTTGCAGTTGCCACATTTATTTTTCCTCTTTGAAAGATGTTCCCCAATGGATCGAATCTGGTTAACCATTCTCCTTCCACGGTTGTTCGGCTTTGGGGACGGAGGTAGTGGATAAAGTATCTCTTCAGCAGGGACGACCCATGATTCTTCAGGAGGTACTGCATTGACAGGCTCTGCATAGGCAAGGATGTATGCTTATGTTGTATAATATCCAGAAGTGTATTCATACACTCTACTTCCATATTAATCGCCATGCAATCCCCTAATTGCTTCCATAACATGTACACAAGGTAACTGATCAAGATCAAACTCCCTACATGTACATGTCCTCTTATATAGATCAACTTCTGCCTCAAACCCAGGACTAATGATTTCGAAACCATAAGTTCCCTTCCTGTTGACAACTAGCTTGTCTCTGACACGACCCGGATTTCGGCTAGGCCGTGCGGGCACCCGACATCCTCCACTAGACCCGTCGGGCGAACCCTTACCAATTAAATTAGAAAAATAAATATAACAATTCATAGATAAGGACAAGACTTAAAAAATAAACATAGACATACTGATATCTCTAAGCTATACAAAAGAAATTACAGCTGACTACCTATCATACTAGGTTTAGGGCTATCCAGACTAGACATCTAAGAGTACAAAAGAAGACAGATACCTCCTGAAAGGAGCAAAATGCAACTGAAATGATAACCAATAAACTGGTGGCCATCCGAAACAAAAGCTGGCTCACCTTGACAGCTGAAGTCGTCTTCGCTCCTTCACAACGGGGCCAACTCAATCCTGGAGCGAACCTGCTGAAACGAAATAGATAGACAAGAAACAAACAACAAACAAGGGTGAGTCAAAAGGACTGAATAAGTGGGGCAGACTAGCCGCCTCAAAGAATAGGATAGCTAGCCAGGGAGAAAAGAAACAGATAAACCAAATTTCTCTTATTTAAATTATGAAAAGGCAGAGCCAGATAATAACTAGAAACACGTATGGAATCACAAACTATTCAACAACTAGGAACGGAAGATAGCCAGAACATATAGGTATCCCGAACACATCAACAATCAGAAATACATCCTGTTGCGCGTGCAACCCGATCCATATATTCATACTGCTGCGACATGCAACCCGATCCATATTTTTATACCGTTGCGGCGAGCAACCCAATCCCCGCAACCCAGAATACGAGCCAGAAATATATAGACAAATAAACAATGCACGTATAAGCAGAACAGTAGTTATGTACCACAAGTCTACACAATGGTATGAAATAAAATGAAATGAAATGAAATGAAATGAGATGAAATGAAATGATGCAAAGGGTCGCATGTGCCAAATGAATGGAGCGGAATCCTCCTACTCCGAGGGTGGAATTCTCCTACCCTCAATATGATGTGATGGAGCGGAATCCTCCGGCTCCGAGGGCAGAATCCTCCTACCCTCAATATGATGCAATAGAGCGGAATCCTCCTGCTCCGAGGGCAGAATCCTCCTACCCTCAATATGATGCAATGGAGCGGAATCCTCCTACTCCGAGGGCGGAATCCTCCTACCCTTAATATGATGCAATGGAGCGGAATCCTCCTGCTCCGAGGGCGGAATCCTTCTACCCTCAATATGATGCAATGGAGCGGAATCCTCCTGCTCTGAGGGCGGAATCCTCCTACCCTCAATATGATGTAATGGAGCGGAATCCTCCTGCTCCGAGGGCGGAATCCTCCTACCCTCAATATGATGCAATGATAACCCTTCACCGGCGCAGGACTCTCATCGACTGCCGGGAAGTATATGTCAACTCACAGCCCGAGTACAATGCTCAGATCCTCAATGCAATACCAACAACAAGACATAACATATAATATACAATGTAAATCCAAAGCTAAGGGGTAATGAGTAAGCCTATCGGCAGCTACACACGTAAGGAACACGTGGTAGAAAATCCATGAGGTCAGGTGCCTCCAAAGAAATGGATATAAACACTTAACTCTTCTAAAAGTTAGTACGGCTAATCAACAACCGCTTTATCCTTAGGTTTCCTTGCCAAACGATCCCACTCTATTCAATAAGCAGAAAAATATATCAATTTAGGCTAAAGGCTTCATTCCTCACATCTTAAGGCAATCCGGTTAGGAACCTGATACCCTATTCGCATACGCAATACGCAGGCCAGGCCTATGTACAGGGTTTAAGGTCACATAACCAAACCCTAAATAAATTACATTTATAAGTTGTCCATAACTCACTGAGTACGAATATATAATCAATCCCATTATCGGGGTCTATTTGACCCTTTAAACTATTAATTGAACTTATTAAAACGATGTCTAATATCCCAATTTTTACCGTAAAAATATATTCAAACATACGTAATAAACTCAAATAACATATTAGGATCATTACCTGAATATTTCGGGATAAAATGACTATTTTTCTCCGGCTCTTTTCTCATTTTCTGACATTTCTTTTCCACTGCATCATTTCATTTTCTCTGTTTCTCGTTCAAGTTCATTCTCTGTTTTCTGTTCTCGAATGTGATAAGTGGGGATTTATATCCCCACCGCCTAACTTTTGTCTTTTCTTTCTTTCTTTTCATTTACTTTTTCTTTTATTTCTTTTACTTTTCTTTTCGCGACAAAAATTAAAATAGTACCCTACGATATTCGAAATAATTCCAACTTTTGTATACAAGTTATACAAAATATATGTAACATACTCGCGAAGGCGGATCTCAAATCGGGTTCCCGAAACTCAAGAAGCGAATTTAAATGGGAAAAGGTCAAATTATTTAACTTTCAGCATTTTAGCGGAAACTAGCCGAACAGCATCAAAATCTACTTTTGAAAGTTCACAAAAGTCACAAATAATCATACGAACCAAATGACACTTTTGGATTTTGAATCGGAGCTCATTCGCCAAAATCGAGCTCAAAAATCTCTTTTTAATATTTATCGACAATAAAAACTGAAACCTTCTTCCGATGCCTACCAAACGAGGTCTGATTTAGCTCAAATTTTACAGATAAGTCTCAATGGACCTTACGAATATTTTAAAATTATCGACACATCAATCGGAGTCCTAACTTCCGAAACGACTAACCGAGGTCGTTTCAGTCTCCTACTTCTTTATTCTTCCTTGTTTTTATTTCAACGTCTGGGATGCATACATTTGGGTGGTTGATTAACTTCATAGCGCTAGTGTGGAATTTTTCTGTAAAGTTCCTACCTATATCCTTCAAGAGGGCAGCAATGGGGTATTCTCTTTGCTCCTTCAGCATGGAATTAATGGACTTAGCTATGTTCGATGTCATAACTTGAAACCTATTAAAAAGAATAAATAGTATAATAATCCAAAGATGTTCCTAACATAAAGCACAAGTGCAGATATAGGAATAACAAGTGTGGAACATTCATGATGTTCCTAACATGAAGCACAAGTTCAGACCGATAATAAGAAGTTCAGAACATCGTTGGAAAATAAATTTTCCTAATAATGTTCTGCACATCAATGATATGTTTAGAACGCCTCGTGAGACGTTTGGAACGGATTGAAAGCATGACAGTAATATCTTTACCTGTTTCCTGGGAAATATAATCTGCTCCATCTATGATAGCCAACAACATTTTCAAGATAATCCGCTACCCTCCAATCAATAGTCCTGATCTCATTCATAGCATCAGTGAACTCTTCTACCCTGTATGCCTTTGCAACAGTGCAGTATTTATGAAGACTGATTCCAAACTGAAACTTTGTTCGGATGCTTTCATCAAGGTGCCACATGCAAACTCCATAGTGTGCAGAAGGAAACACTTGGGCGACCATCTTCGAGATGCTTGGATGTCTATCCGAAAAAATGCACAACTCTTCACTATCTGAAACTATGCTGCGTAACTATTCGAAAAAGTACTTATATGAGGCATCACACTTTGTCTACAGCACAAAAAGCAACAGGGAATACGTGACTCATTGCATCCTGAGCAACAACAGACAACAACACCCCTCCATACTCGCCAGACAAATTTGTACCATCAATGACTAGGACTTTTCTCACGTAAGTTAATCCCCTGATCCACGCTCCATAAGAGAAAAAAATATAAGAACCTTCCTGTGCTAGAAAGCCTCAAATCTGTCTTGGTTCCTGGATTCTTACTCCTAACCATATAAGCATAAGCATCAAGAATTTCAATACCTTTCTCATGTGTTCTCCGTATCATAGCTTTTGCAAATTGACAGCCCCTAAGACACTTCCAGTAGCTAACCTTACAATCAAAATCGTTGTTAAGGGACTCCATGACAGCATTTGTGGTTGGACCTTTTCCCATTAAATATTTACCTTTCATGAACTCACCAATTATCTGGGCAGAGACGTGTGAATTATGACTGGAATGATGTTGGACACCGCATGTGTGCAAGTTATTGTAAACACTAATGTAGAACCTATCATTACTTTTATACCTCATTGCCCTTAACCACCATTTGTATTTCACATCTAAACATCTACTTTTTCTTCTTTTTCTTCATCTACATCTACGCTTCCTCTGTCTTCTTCTACTTCTTCATGTAAGTCATCCAATCGCTGACTAAAATCATGCCCTCCACTATTTGGCATTTCTTGGTCGTTAGAACCAACAAATTCCTCCGTCATAGAAACCACAATTACCCTTAGAGTGGGTCTAGAACCATTACGATCAACATCAGCCATATAAAGGCGTACATCATCATTATTTCTTATTGTAATGGGAGGAGTCTTTTGATTTGCGGCAACACTCAGCATGTAAGTTATGCAAATGTCCCTCGGATTGTCTCTTATTCCCCAACTTCCGATGATTTTTTGAGTACAACATCATACGTAACATCTCTAGGCACAAGAATAAGTCTTCACTCTTTAACCTTCGGAACCCAAGCATAACATTTAGAACGCTCCACCCATTTACCTTGATAATTAACTCCTAATATAACCTCACCCATCGATGGTCACCTGCAATACGTAACATCTCTAGGCACAAGAATGGGTCTTGACTCTTTAACCTTCGGAACCCAAGCATAACATTTAGAACGCTCCACCCATATACCTTGATAATTAACTCCTAATATAACCTCACCCATCGATGGTCACCTGCAATAAATTGGAATGACCAACTATTAGTATTACTATCAAATTGATAATATTTATACAGTATGTTCCAAACCTCAATGTTGCTCGTTTGGAACATCGTATACTGACGTTCTAAACATCATGTTACAGTTTTTCATTGCTTAATGCAATATGTTCCGAACCTCAATGTTGCTCGTTTGGAACATCGTATTCTGACGTTCTGAACATCAGCTTACAGTTTTTCATCGCTTAATGCGAGATGTTCCAAACTGCTAACAGAACGCTCAAACATCCTAGCAGGATGTTCCGAACATTATCTGTGAAAATTCCAATAAATACATACGCCGTGTAAAATGCTAGCGATATGTTTGGAATTACAGTTACGACCATAGGAACGTCAAACTGATGTTTGGAATTTCAGGCAGATTGTTCGGAGGAACTGAATCCGTAACAAACTCGAATCAACAAAAACAGCTAAAAACATGTTCTAAAGTTAGTACACTTAATGGAGATGACTGGATTGATACGATTAAAATTAAAGGAACAAGATTTCCCCTTTAATAGATAAGAAACGACCAGATTTAACGAAATGCCGTATAACCCAAATATGGGTGGTCTCAGTTTGTATTGCCCAAAACTGGAAAGGATGTTCAGTAAATAAGCTCAACGGCTACGGTGGAATTTTGATTATTTCGATTTAGGAAAAGAAGCTCAGCAGCTATGGTGGAATTTTGAGCGGGAATGGAATGGGGGAAAAATGAAGGAAAAACGGGGGAGATGAGAGAGGGAAGCAGCGGGTTGATCTAGGTATAATGGCCAAATTTGGCAAAAAACTAGCTTTTATACATGGACTATTATGTAACATACAAAACTTTGGGGTGAGAATGTTAGATAGTTAATGCTATTAATTAAATGAGGACCCTATATTTCATGTTTAAAAAATAACTTGACAAGTCCTGCCATGCCACTCTCCCTAGTTTCCTAAAAACTTGCTGGGATGTGATAGAGAGAAGAGGGGCCAATGAGCTTTTAATTTCTTTTACTTTTACTGTGCATCAAAAAAGTTGAGTGCTAAAATCATGGAGATAATTAAGGATAAATAGGCACATAATGTGATAAGTGTTTCATTAAATAAATGGTTATTAAAAGTGGAATACTAAGGATAAATGTCTAGAAATCATAATAAAATATTTAATAAAATGAATGGCTATTAAAAGTAGAATACTAAGGATAAATATCTAGAAATCATAATAAAAAAAGAATTAGTTTAATTTGTGTTTAGGACTCTTATAAATATTTATGTCATGTAGGTTTCTCTTTACTGAGATTGCGGAAAGTGTGAAGACTTGTTATACTGTTAAATAACAGGTAATTTGTCTGATATTTTAGGTTACTGATTTTACTTTTTACAATGTAACATGCAGATTTAACTTAAATGATACGATAATGTAAACATATTTTAATACTGTGAATATATATAATATTAAACGCATTTTGAATGCTTATGTTCGATGGTCCTAGCTAATAGGCATCTTATATCGGTATAAACAACAGTATTTTGGAACAAAGAACTCTTAAATTGGAACTAATATTTTTGTTTGTTATAGGAGTACTAATTAAGTTACCCAAAAAAAAAAACAAAGACTGTGTTGGCCTAAATCTGATTAGAACAACAAATCGAATTTATTTTGGGTTAACTAACAATTATTTGTATCAAAGCCATAAAAAGATAAGAAATTTGATAAAGAATGTAGATAAAAGATTGAAGACAAAAAGACAAGTATATTTGATATATTTGTGAATGCCTTTACATAATCTTTTCATGACTATTTATAGTCTACAAGAGTGAGAATAGCAATTACCTCGTTTAATGGCCATTACTTCACATTCAGTAGTGGTCTGACCATGATCTCCATATTTAATACGTGGGCAACGGTCGATGGTTACAAAGGTGAGAGCTCGTTCATTGAAGAGCGAAGCTCCACCGAGGGGTGGGTTACACGCCTCGTGATAGTTTGTCTTCCAATCGCCTCGAGGGATAGCTTGTCTTCCAATCGCCTCGTGGGATAGCTTGTGTCCACAATTCATTTCGTGTCCGAGGCAACTAGCCTCGGGAATTAATTGCGCGACTTTGAGAGACCATTTCTAAAAGATTCAATCAAACCATGCATCGAGCCCTGTCGTCAAGACCTCGGTAAATTTTCACCCAATACAGACTTCGAAATTTTTTTACCCAATACAGACCTCGATAAATTTTCACCCAATACAGATAGTCCTCCCACCCCTCGGATAATAGTCAGGATTGTCCGAGGGGTAGAATAAATTTGGCGGGAGATCGACGTGGCAAATCCTCCGCCAAGGAATTTGAAAAGTTATTCATCTCTTCAACGTCTCATCCACTGCACGCGGTGCTTTCTGAACGGTTGTAACCTTTCGTTTTACCTTTCCAATGTAAAAGTAATGATGACGACTTTTCGGAGCACTTGAGTGTTAATTTTCTTATAAATTCACCAACTTACTCACCATTTGCACTGTTTCTCAAATCCTTGATCAACAGCAACAAATTTTTCTGCAACTCTTCCTTCTACCAAAATCTTGCTATCATGTCTTCTTCCAAAAACTCTTCAGGATCACCAAAAGTAAGAACAATGGATGATAACACCACTGTAATAAGTGGTGATTTGGCTGATGTACCAGTGCCATTAAGGTTAATTCACCGGAGGAAGGTGACAAAAAAACCTCATTCGACCATCGTGACTCCACTAACAACGAAGAAGTATCAGTTGGTGACGATGGAGCTGTGGCTGATGAAACCACCAATGTTAGTAATAATGAAGCTGAAGCCGCTGAAGCTTCACAACCCGTAAATAAAACTTTCACCGGAGAGCTTAAACCCTCGAAGTTTGACCACAGTAAAGACTTCAAAATGCAAAAACAAATGGCTTTCGACCTTGAGAAAAATAGGAAAACGCCCGTTCAACAATCGCCAAGCGTGATTACAGAAGCTCAAATAGATCAAGTTCGAAAGGATTGTAGTTGGGGCCTCGAGGTTCAGATCGTGGTCCCTGCCCCAGAGCATCGCACCTGTGATAGAGTCCCCGGGCTCTCATTCGTTTACACATAGGTTTTTCGTTCCCCGTTCATCACATAGCCGGCACTTTCTGCCGAACATACAACATATGCTTGGCTCAGCTCAGTCCAGGCGTTTGGAGGGTCACTCAGTGCCTCGACTTTCTGAGCCAACGAGCCAAAGTCCCATTTACTTTTGACCATTTCATTTCCCTTTTTTTCCCCACCATGCCTAAAGACGGGTTGTCCAGTTGAGCAAATGGGGCATGTTTTCCATAATCACAAAGGGTGACGATACCGAGGATCGTGGGTGGTGCGATCGGTTCGTTCTTATTCCCACCACTCTTCTTTCTTCCGAGGCTGGGTTCCCCGAAGTATGGAACAAAATTCGTAAATCGCCAAACCTTTACTTCTTCTCTATCTGCTTAACTTCTCAAGCTTTAACTAACTTCTTTTATTTTTTAGTGGAGAAGCTTCCAATCAATCCGCTGGAGGGTTTAACAGCCTGGGTTCAAGCTCTCATTTACGCCAAGCCAAGGCCTGAAAGATCGTGGATGGTCTTGGCAGTGTTGAAATAGAACCAGTGGTCGTGCAAACGACACGGTAAGTATGAATTACGCCTTCTTCTTAGTTCAAAGACTTGTCCTCATTCTCACTTCCTTTTTTGCAGGTTTCCCCAATAGAGCGGCTACCGAGCCGAAAGAGGAAGAGAATAAAGAGAAGGAAGAAAAGAAAAATGAGAAGAAGAAGAAAAAAAAAGAAAGAAGCTGAAGTCCCCGAGGCTGGGGAGAGTTGGAAGGATTTGGAGGACTCGGTAGGGTTCCTCAAAGCCAAAGCCTCGAAGAAGTCGTCCAGCTGCAAGAGTTCAAAAGGTTTGAGTCCTCGGCTTAACTGATTTCCTCATTTCTTTTCTCACTTTCTCTTACTGATCCTTTCATCTGTTTAGATTCAAGGAAAAGAAAGGGCGCAGCAGTTAACCCCTCACTCCCGAAGCTAAACGCCCTTGGGCTGAATCATTTGAAGTTCGCCATCGTGACCAGGTTGACGAGCCTGCTGATGGCGAGGCCCATAACGAAGAGGTGGTTAACTCTGAAGAAGACCGAGCCACGGAGAAAGCTAAGGGCAAGGCCATTGTAGCTAAAAGTCTTCGTACCGAAGAAAGGGCAATTGATGACCCTGCTCGTGACGAAGAGAGGGCAGATGCCGACTTTGCTCAGGCTGACCACCTCTCGGCTTCTGACGTGAGCGCTGGGGTGATAAGCATCCCTCCTGATCTGTGTATGCTGGATGACACAGTGGTTGTTCCCATCAGTCTCAAGGATTTGCTCGGCCCAGCAGAGCGTGAGTGCATCGAGGGTTTAGCAATTGACGACTTGATGGCTTATGTATCTCAGCAAGCAATTCACGTAAATTCCTTCTTTTTCTTCAAATTCTTTCATTTTTAGTTTCATTTCTATTTCCATAATCTATTCTTTCTACAGAGTTTCATTTATACTATGAAGACGGCCGAAATGGAGGCTAACCGAGCGGCTGAACTTAGAAGGATTAGGGATCGCTGGGATCGAATAAAGGCTAAACTTCAATCCAAGGTTGCTGATCTTGAGAAGGACTTGCTTAACTCTGAGGTTGACTTGGACCGAGCTCGCAAAGCAGCCGAGGAGTCCAACCTCGAGCTGGATAAAGCCCGACAGACTATTGCCAAGCTTGAAGCTGAAAAGAAGGCTCAAGAGGAAATTTTCTAGGCTGAAATTGAAGCGACAAATGCAACGATCGATAATTTGACTGAGCAGCTTCAAAGCCAATGGAAGGAGCTCTTATCAAAAGTGAATGAGCTTGAAACCCAATCCCAGACTCTTGAGGCCCAGGTTGAGACCCTTCAAAATGAGGGATCCATGTTCTCATCCAAGCTCAATTCTAAGATTGAGGCTAAGCTGAAGTTGCGTGATACTAGAGCCCGAGTTGACAGGAATTGGGCTATTACCCAGACCAAGCTTAAGACCCTCGAGCAGTGCAAAGCTGGAGCAGACTTGGATGAAGAAATAGCTAAGCCAAAAGAGGATGTCGCCAAGGCCCAGCTGTTGATGAGCAATCTTCCTTCGAGCAGTGAAGGCTCGAGTGATGGAGAAAACAAGAGTTCAAAAACCTCATCTGCTGACGAGTGAACTTCGCCTACGCTCCCTCTTTTTTTTTTTTTTTTTTTGTTTGGTCTTCGAGCCTTAAGCTTTCGGGCCAATGCTTTATAAATGTTCCTATTTTGGCCTCCGAGACATTAATGAATTTTAGATGCTTCAAAATATCACATCTTTTATTTCGTATTGAAAATATCTGTTTCACACCACTTGAGTTTTTTTCTTGCAAGACTTAGATAGTATATAATAAAGCTAGCTTAGAACGATGTCTCATTCACGAGCCGAGGCATAAAGGTAGAAACTGGCTGTAGACATCGAATAAGAAAGACACTGAATTAAGTTTTATTGATGAAACTCAGGCCGATTTACTTAAGCTTTAGTCGTAACAAGACTTAGGCAAAACTTAGGCAAATTCTTATTACAACAGTCACCTCGGACGATCACATTGAACAACAAGACTAACTCCCAAGGGAATAGTCCCCAGTGTACGGATTGACAGTCTTCGAGTTTTTTCGAAGTCCCCAATTGTTCGTAGTGTGAGCCGAAAGCTGACTGAATCCACTCTACTTGCATCCCCCAGTGTTCGGGTGTGAAGAATGCAGACTCGAGCACTGTTTGCTGCTCCCTTCGCTTCCTGGAAAGGACAAGCAAAGAAAAACAAGGGGTAAGCATCATTCGGCCCAAAAGTTGGGGCATTGACAGCTTGATACTGTAAGCAGAAGATAGTATTTGACGAGGGGTAACGTACCTCAATGTCAGAAATCATGGGCCCCTTATTTCCCCTTTGAGAGCCTTTTTCAAGAATCGAGCTCTCATCCTCGTTGGGCCTTGGGCTGATTAATTGCTATTTAGATGGCTTGGTCGAAGGTACTCCACTCTTCATCGCAATCGAGTAACATTCACGAGCTATTCGTTGCTCTCCTCAGATAGCACAAATTCCCCATGGTGCCGGGAACTTAATTACCTGGTGCAGGGTAGATGGAACAGCTTCCATCTCATGGATTCAAGGCCTCCCGAGGATAATATTATAAGCCATATCCTCTGCCATTACTTGGAAAACAATCTTCTTATCTACTCCTTCGGTAGTTGTAGTAAGAGTAATTTCTCCAAGTGTTTTTTCAGTTGAATTGTTGAACCCTGTCAATATGGTTGCTTTTGGGACGACGAGGTCCTTCAACCACATTTTCTTAACTGCTCCATATTTGATGATGCTCACCGAGTTGCCAGGATCAACCAAACTCGTTTGACGTCACAGTCATTGATTCTTAGCATAATCACTAAAGCATCATGATGGGGAAACATCAACCCATCACAGTCTTCTTTATCAAAAACTATCTCATTTTTTGACCCACCAACTCGGGTCTTTTTCTCTACCGTGATTGAAATCTTTGCGAATTTCTTCGCAGCGGCAAAGTTGACGCCATTCACTTCCGATCCTCCAGTTATAACGTTCACTATTCTTTTAGGAGACGGCGCCCCTGTTGTCGCACCTGTGCGATGAGTATTATCTATCATCGGATGAAAAAATTGATGAAGATTATACGTGAGACAAGAGCGCAACTTTGGAACAAATTTTATTGCTAATTCCCCACAACGGCATCAATTTGTGTTGGTCTAAATCTGATTAGAACAACAAATCAAATTTATTTTGGGTTAACTAGTAATTATTTGTATCAAAGCCGTAAAAAGGCAAGAAATTTGATAAAGAATGCAGACAAAAGATTGAAGATAAAAAGATAAGTGTATTTGATATATTTGTGGATGCCTTTACATAATCTTTTCATGACTATTTATAGTCTACAAGAGTGAGGATAGCAATTATTGCGTTTAATGGTCATTACTTCACATTCAGTCGTGGTCTAACCATGATCTCCATATTTAATACGTTGGCAACGGTCGACGGTTACAAAGGTGAGAGCTCATTCATTGAAGAGCGAATCTCCAATCGCCTCGTATGATAGCTTGTCTTCCAATCGCCTCGTGTGATAGCTTGTCTTCCAATCGCCTCGTGGGATAGCTTGTGGCCACAATTCATTTCGTGTCCGAGGCAACTAGCCTCGGGAATTAATTGCACGACTTTGAGAGGCCGTTTCTAAAAAATTCAGTCAAACTATGCATCGAGCCCTGTCGCCAAGACCTCGGTAAATTTTCACCCAATACATAAATAAAGATAATTGTGAACTTTCATATGATCCCCTTTAAAGGTATTCTCTGATATGCTCCATAGTTACTTGTTGGGTACAAAGACTCCTCTTAGAAGTGAATTCGTTAAGATGTATCCATCCAACTAACAAGTCTGGTGTGGATTCTTCTAGAACCTAATTTAAATAAAAATTATCATCATACAGCGAGCAAGTAGCTGTAAACAATATATTATACACATTTTATAGATCATTTTCTCTTAAATATTTGATAAAGTGAGCAAATGGTGACGTATTTGACTTAGGAAATCAATTTTCCATCGTGCTTGGTACGCTTTGATTCTTATTAGGCCATTCAAAAGTTGTCTCAAATAGAAATAAATGAAATGTAATTAATCATAGAGACAGTTCGAATTTCAATATTTATATTTCTTCTAATTTCTTTTCATTCATGCCAATTGCCAACCAGGCTAAATGCAAGAAGCATAAGTCATTATGGTCAATGCTTTTCGTTTTAAGCCTTCCAGAAAATGAGTTAGTTATAAAATGAAAATTTAATGATGTTAAATTTATATTCATGTGTAGGTTGTGAATCAATAAAATACATTGGCGTTGAAGAAAAGTGAACCCTTCAACTAATTATTGTTGGGCATTAAATATTTTAAATTCCTTAGAAAAGTTCCACCGAGTTGGTAGTCCAAATCACGGTTTATGATTCAAACAATCGTAACTAAGATGTTACTGGATCAGTTGGTGAAAAACTGAAAATGTCCAGTCACATGCACCCTAATTTATGTTACTTACTCCCCCTAGACCCTATCTTCTTATATGGGGGCTATTCACGGGATAAAATTATCTAATACAAAACCTTATTACAAGTAAAGAGAACAATATTGTTACCTTGCTTGAAATTAATTTATTATACGTGAATTATCATTTAAACTCAACGAATATTTTATTACTTTATGATTGCAAAATGTAAACAAACGAATGCCTTTTCCTTGACAAAGATCTAAAATTTTGTCAGCTTATATCAAACGAGTCATTTCGTAACGATAAAGCCATGCTGAAAAGCTTTAATTAGTGCCAAGACAAAGTTGAATAAAATTGGATAAAAGTACTCCATATGAACCATATTCAAGTGATTAGAAAAGTACATACATATAAAATGCATTTATTGATTCGATATAAATACTCAATGTGAATAGTTTGGCCATGTGGGGGAGAGGGGCCACTGACACAAGTCAAGAGATATTGGGCGAGGACTCGAGAAAATGTCCTGATGCATTAGGTAGACATGGGAAAATAGCAGCACCAAACTCCCCAATTATAATATATATTACATTGACAAACTTCAAACTAACTACTAGTATTATTTTTCCTAGTAAGTAACTCCTTACTTTTTGAACTGAATGATGTGCATTCCTCTATATAAGTTGGCCTAACATCATTTCATAAAACTTGTGTGTTTCTGTCTTATCTTTCCAGTCTCAAGTACAGTTAGAAACAAACAACATTAACAGGCAATTTTAAGCCTTAATTAGAAGAAATCTACTAAATGGCTGCAGCAGGTTTCCTATGTGTTCTCCTTATTGCTTCTCCATTAATAGCTTTTGCCAAGGATCACACTGTTGGAGGCAGCGATGGCTGGAGTCAATCTGGGGATTACTCCTCTTGGGCAGCTGGTGAAACATTCAACGTTGGCGACAACCTTGGTGAGTTTGTAATCTTTTAATTTTGACTTCCTTATTGCGAGGAATTGCATGTATATACTTCTTTCAAGTTTTCTTTGTGGGAACTTGGAAATATCTACAAACTTTCTTCATTTTAAAGGTGCTTTAACCTTTAAAGGGAGGTATTTGGAAAGTGGAGATTGTACTTTAGAATGTGGTGGAAGGAAAAGGTTTTTGCGGGTACGGTAGAGAACTCGTTAAAAAAAAAAAAAAAGAAAGTTAGATATATACTAACTATCAAAAATATTTTAATTGCCAAGAAAGTATTGCAAAAAAGATTTCATAAATTATATATGCTCACAATGTAAAGATTTTTAACATATGACTATATGTCAGTTGCCGTTTTTATTAAATTGTCAATTAGTGTTGATTATCAAGAGTTTACATATAATTGTCTTATGAGCAGGGTGCATCATCTTTAGAAAATGCGGTTCACGTGAATCCATGATTTTCCCGCGAAACTGAGTATATTATGTACAAATTTTTCAAAATATGTTTAATATTATGTTCGGGAACCCATGCTTTAAAAGTTAAAATGGTTCACTTGGTCAAGCAGTGGTTCACTTACACTTAGAAGTAGGGATCGATCACTATATAAATGTCTCTTAATATTTTTTTTCCTTATTATATCACATAAAATAATATTTGACATATATATACAAAAAAAATTTGACGAAAGTTGTTCGTCGACCACTTTTGGAATGTGATATAATTCTGCCCCTAATAGTGCTGAACTCAGGGGCGGCCCGATGAATCTTGTGGCCTAAAGCCAAACTTTAATGAGGGGCCTTCACAAAAAGAAAAAGAAAAATTTGCATATATATATATATGTGTGTGTGTGTGTGTGTGTGTGTGTTATCATATACTTTACATTCTCTATAGTAACTCTACATGTATCTTTTTTTTTTCTTGGCAATACTGTGAATTCATCTTCATTTGCTAGTGTGTTGTCTGATGAAACGACAGAAATAATACAATATATCTAAACATTAAACTCAAGAAAATAATCTATCTAAACATTAAACTCAAGAAAACAATACAATACAATACGATACGATACGATATATAACAACCATCCAAACAAGTTGTACGTGAAAGTTGTACTTATTAATGTATTCGAAAAAGAAAATATTCCGACGTAATTATTAATTTTCGAAGATATTTTCTTTAAATAAAAGTCTTTTCTTATTCAGACTTTTATATGACTCTTTCCACTTCCAAAATACGATTAAATAGTTAAATAGTATTCCTCTTTTTATGCTGAAGATTCTCATGTAATATTTTCAGAAACGGTGCACAAATCATCAATCACATATTGTACTTAATTTTTTTAACTTCAATTTTTTTTAACTTATACTACAATATTAGGTGTTGCAAAAAATTGAAAAATGTGGGGCCTAAAGCAGTTGTCTTAATACTTTAGGTAAGGGCTGGCCCATCCTTTTGAAATCCTAGATCCGCCCCTACTTATGAGTGACATAATTGTATAAGTATTTTTTAACACTTTCAGCCTATAGAACTTATTAAACTTTGCAAAAGATCTAGATGTCATATTGTTTAGTATCCCTTTGACCTACTATGCAAGGTAGTTAAAAGGTTAATGTCCAAAGCTATTAGGAATAATTAAATAATTAGATTCCTGGTTGATTTCTCAATCAATTCTCCAAATCAGGCGACTCTGTATCATGGCTGACGTACTGAAGGATGCTTTCTTGAAAATATTATTGATAGTTGTTTGAGTTTTACATCACGAACGACTTTATCCAATCACTTCTTACTCAAGGTTCACAGAAAAATGCTTGTACTGTGAGCAAAATGTACGTTTTCATAATGTCTCTGTTTTAACTAATTTTATTTTTGTTAGAGATACAGATAGTATTACTACTTGAGAAGATGTCGAACACGTTTTTTTCCTTTAACCAAAATTTAATGGTGATTAATTTGCAGTCGCATATAAAACCACACTAATAGTGTAAATAACTGTACACTTGTTCGTGCACATAACTTATTCTCCTCTTGTTTAACTAATTTTCAGTTGGCTTCGACTAATAACAAAGTTTGCATATATTTACATCATGAACAGTGTTCAACTATATGAGTAACCATGGCGTGGACATAGTAAGTAAAGCTGACTATGAAAGCTGCAACACTGGAAATGCCCTCCAAACTTTTACTGGTGGACAAACTACCATCCCACTTTCAAGTTCTGGTGACATGTATTTCATTTGTTCTACACCTGGTCACTGTGACACTGGCATGAAATTGGCTATTAAAGTCCAAGGAAGTTCCTCAGGAACAACACCGGCAACTCCCTCCGGCTCCGGCGCGACACCGGCAAAGTCCAATCACCCTAATGCTGCCTCCGGAGCTTTTGGAAGCATGAGTAAATTGGTTGTTGGATTTTCAGTTGTGTTTGGTTCCTTGTTTGTCTTCATGGGCTAGGGGAGAGGCAGTGCTATATAATAACTTGTTACTTATTTCCTTTCCCTGATTACCTACTTCTTTTGGGTGTAATTAAGTGTCGGTTTATTTAAATTCTTGTTATGTTGAAGAGGGGTATTTTGTGTTCATATTATTGTATGGAATAAGTGGTTACATTTTCTTGTAATTACCTATAGTTAAGTTCGATCCATTGTATTCTACTTACTTTAGTTAATGGAGAATGAATTTTCCGGTCTGCTTTAAAAATGTTATTTTCCATTTTTGGACTTTTATCCTATTCACGAAAATCAACCATATGCTGTGGAGTGACAGGTTAAAGATTTACAGTAAAATGATCAAGATGATTTACCTATATTTAGAACTAAACCAAAGAAAGGTTGCTTCATTATCAAATAGTATCGCTAGTTGGATATGGATTTAACTGTTAGCATTTTATAGCTAATGTAGTTCCTTTTATTTTTTTATTTTGATAATCTCATGGAAAAATCAAGTGTAAAGGAGGAAGTACTCCTAATATGTACTTCGATTCTAATTTAAGTTTGTTCAGTCAACAAATATAGAACATATTGCAAAAAAGATTTAAGAATGGGAAGAAAGATCACATAACCAATTAAGTTAACCAATTTGGTGAAAAGGAAAGAAAAAAAAGGTACAGAGAAAGAAGGGATGATAACTTAGAAGGCCACATAAATATTGTCTTCCTAAATTCATCAGTTATTCTCATGTTAAATAAGTGTATTGGGTGAAATGTAGCTTGCGTGCGTGGCATTTCGAGCGCATAGCTCGAAACATGTTTCGTGGAGATTCGTAAGTTGATCACGGGGCAGAGAGCATGATCCTCGAGGCGAATTCCTGAGGTTAGGGTCCAATGCAGGCCATGAGGAAGAATTGCCTCGGCGAACGGAAAATTAATCTCACTCCCCCGAGGCAAGCGATCCAAGCCTCGGGGAGGCAGTTTCGTTCCAGCAGAAGAATCGCCCTACGATCTCCGTCCATTAATTCAACATTTAATGGGTAGGATCGTGGGCGAGCCACGATCAGGACGTGTGGAAGTGGTTATTTAATGCCTTAATTGCCTTAGGATTCATGGTCTACAAATAGCATTTTACTCATCTTATAAAGGCATTCAGAAATTCAAAGGCAAAGTTCTGTCAAATTGTAATCACAAAGAAGTTGTTATTGAAATTATTTACTCGTGTTCTTATTGTTCACTTGTTCTTGTTAACTTCATAACCTTTTACCAACTTTGATACAACATATTGCTTGTAAACCCCATTACAAATTTGATTGTAGACCTAATCTGATTTAGGCTAATACAATTTGGCGCTGTCTGTGGAGATCAGGTAATTATGCATTGTTCCAAAGTTGCGCAGCACGTTTGTTTGTTTTATTCTTTTTGATTTTATGCAATGGCTGACAACAATGATAGCGCTAATAGGAATCATTCACGCCCCAAAGGACAGACTAATGCTGTCGACAGAGGGTTTGTACCTCCACCTCCTCCTACTGACGGAGGGTTCGTACCTCCTCCACCTCCACCTCAGGCTGACCCTTCTTCGCCAGGGTCAAATGATTCTTGGAATGCATATTTTATGAACTTTATGCAACAAGTTCTGGGGCAACTTGCTGAACAGGCAGTTATTAACGTGTGTAGTTCGCTACAAACCATCTCAGGTAACATGAGGACTAATACCAGTCCTACCAACACTCCACCCATGGCTCCTACTGGAGGCATCCCGAACTTTGTTCCTACGGGCACAGCAACAGGGGGACTTCTAAATGGTGCTACGTCTGGGGGCTCGATGACTGCTCCACTTGGCATTCCGCCTTTTGGAATGGCTTCTATGGTGGCGGAAACATGCGTCTTGGTGGACTTCAAGAAGTGGAAAAGAGATTCGAGGCCCAATTCAAAAAGTGGCTCGAAAACATCCCTGGGGTGAGGATGACTTAAAGAGTCTCGGATATCGATAGATGTAGGCAGCAAGTTTACAAGCCTGAGGCCACTCTAGCTCCAATCCCGAAGCATTTCAAGCTGCAGATCATGAAAAAATATGACGGTACGACTGACCCTGCTGATCACGTGGCTGAGTACATGGACATGGTAAAAAGCAATGATTTGAGCCCGGTGGAGAAGGAGTCCTTATTCTTAAAGAAATTTAGAGATACCTTAAAAAAAGGAGCACTACGCTAGTATATGCACCTACCCTCCGAGTCCATCTCGAATTTTAATGAACTGGCAGACTTGTTCATTAAAGCTCATACTGAAGCGCAAAAGATTCTCAAGTGGAAGAAGGATATTTTTGAATTTAAGCAATGATATCAGAAGCCTATTAAGGACTTTCTCGAGCGCTTCCAAGCGGAGAGAATGGAGTTGCCAACAATGGATGAGAATTTGGCAATCAAGCATTCATAAGAAATATCAATGTCAGTAACTCCAAGGCTGCTACCGAACTAAAAAGAGATCTCCAGCAGTAGGAAGTACGAACCTGGGATGAGTTGCACGATAGAGCCACCGCTAAATTTAGGCTTGAGGAAGCAGAGTGAAGGGCAGCTGGTCAAAGCTCTCGTTATAGAATTCGGCCCGAGTCTTCTCGACGTGCCGATGCGCCACGAGGGAAATTGAAGGGTCGATATGATCCATATAACTCTCAAAAAGCAACATGTGAGTCCAAGGCTCGGAGGACAGCATGTGAGCCAAAGGCTCGGAGGAAAAGTAAGCACGTATGCTAACCAGAAGAATGTCATGGGCCATCCTTAGTGTTTAAAGAGAAGGATTTGCCTTGTATCTCTGAATACAAATTTAATGTGTCGAACGCGGAGGTCGTGAACACGTTAAAAAGAATGATTGATCAGGGGGTGAAACTCCCGAAGGATATGAGAACGACCCTTAGGAAGAGGGACCACAACCTCTACTGTGATTTTCATGCTGACTATGGGCACCTCACTGAGGACTGTAAGGCGTTGCGCCTCAAGATGGCCCATTTGTTGAAAAATGGCATGTTGAAGGAGTATTTGACCGATAAGGGAACATAGAAGTTTCCAAAGAATAGAGGATATGGACAATAACCGAGGGCCCCATCCTCCAAAAGGGTTGTTAATGTGATAACAGGGGATCAGAAGTAAACGACGTGAACTTTGCTGGCGCGAAGAAGTTTGCAAAGCTCTTCATTACGATGGAGAAAAGAACTCGAACTAGCGGTTTGGGTAAAGAAATTGTTTTTGATGATTACAATTGTGATGGGATAATGTTTCCCATCACGATGCTTTAGTTATTATGCTGAGAATCAATGACTCAGACATCAAATGAGTCTTAATTATCCTCGGGAGCTCAATAAATATCATCAGCTATGGGGCAGTAAAAAAGATGTGGTTAAAGGACCTTATCGTCCGGAAGGCAACCATATTGACAGGATTCAACAACTCAACAGAGAAAATATTGTGCGAGATTACTCTCACTACGTACGCCGAGGAGTTGTTAAGAAAACCATGTTTCAAGTAATGCCCGAGGATATAGCTTACAATGTCATCCCCGGGAGGCCTTGGATACATGTGATGGAAGTTGTGTCATTCACTCTTCACCAAGTCATTAAGTTCACTACTCCTTAGGGAATTCGTTTGATTCAGGATGAGCAACGAACAGTTAAGGAGTGCTATTCGGTTGCCATAAAGAGTTGAGTCGTCCCGAGTGGACCTTCTAAATAGCAATCAATTCACCCGGGGTCTAATGAAGGAGGGGATTCAGCTCTTGAAATGGATACCCAAAAGAGCCCGGTGGAAAAGATTCCAGTGTGTATTCAAGAGCCTCGAAAACAGAAAGCCGAGGACTCAAATATTGAGGAGTTGCAATCCTTTGCGCTGTCGAAGAGTTTCAAGATAGAAAGGTGTTCATCAGCTAGGAGTTAGACCTAGAGTCAAAAAAGGCTGTTGTCGAATTACTTAGGTCACACGATGATTTCTTTGGTTGGTCCCACGCTGATATGGTTGGGATCGACCCGGAGATTACGACTCAGAAACTTAACGTGGATCTTCACCACACTTCGGTGAAGCAAAAGAAAAGGCCACATGTTGGTGTTTGAAAGAAAGTAATTGAGGAAGAGACAAAGAAGTTGCAAGACAATGGCTACGTGAGAGAGGTGAAATACCCTGATTGGCTTGCCAACGTTGTGGTCGTGCTAAAAAAGAATAGAAAATGGAGGATGTGCATTGATTACACGGATTTGAATAAAGCTTGCCCTAAAGATTAATTTCCGTTACCACAAATTGATACGTTGATAGACTCCACGGATGGACAAAATTATTGACTTTCTTGGATGCATACTCGGGGTATAGTTAGATCCTAATGACCCGAAGGATGAATAGAAGACTTCTTTCATCACTAACCAAGGCACATATTGTTATAAAGTGATGCTTTTCGGCCTTTAAAATGTCGGGGCAACATATCAAAGGTTAGTGTGTTTAAGGATTACATCGGGAAGTCAATAAAGGTGTATATAGATGACATGCTAATGAAGTCAGTTCGAATAGAGGATCATCTGAACCACTTGAGGGAAGCTTTTGCCATCCTAAGGCAGCACAATATGAAATTGAACCCTGAGAAGTGTTCCTTTGGAGTTGGTTTGGGAAAATTCTTGGGATTCATCATCTCCGAGCGAGGTATCGAAGCGAACCCAAACAAAATTAGGGCTATTGAGGAGATCCCCGAGGTCCTCTCGGGGACTAAAGAGGTTCAATGCTTAGCTGGCCGTATCACCGCCTTGAGTAGATTCATCTCGAGGTCCTCTGAGTGATGTCACAAATTCTTCTCAGTTTTGAAGAAGAACACTGCCTTCGAATAGACACCGGAGTGTAGGGAAGCGTTGAAAGAATGAAAACATTATTTGGCTAACGCACCATTGCTTGCCAAGCCAATAGATGGAGAAACATTGTTGGTCTACTTGGCTGTATCGGAGGTTCCCGTGAGCACAATCCTGGTTCGTAAGGAGGATGGAGAACAACAACCCATATACTATGTGAGTAAAACACTCCTCGAAGCTGAGACCAGGTACCCCCATCTAGAAAAATTGGCACTTGCCTTAGTTGTTACCACTCGTAAACTTCGGCCCTACTTTCAATATCATCCCATAGATGTAGTTTACTACCTTTATTTTAAGAAATATATTGCATAAGCCTGAGTTATCGAGAAGGTTATCTAAATGGGCAGTCGAGTTGAGCGAACATGACATCGTTTATCAGCCTCAACAGCCATAAAGTCCCAAGTGTTGGCAGACTTTGTGGTTGATTTCAGTGCCAAGATACTCCCCAAGACAGAGAGGGAAAGTTTGATGTCGAAGGGGCCAACCTCTGGGGTTTGGATACTTTATTCTGATGGGGCTACTATTTCAAAAGGCTCGAGGCTCGGTATAGTCTTGGTAGCTCCTACAGGGAAAAAAATGAGACACTCTGTTTGATTTAAAAAAGTGACCAACAATGAGGCAAAATACGAAGCCTCCATAGCAGGGTTAGATTTGACCAAGGAAATGGGATCAGAAAGAGTAGAATTAAGAATTGATTCGTAGCTGGTAGTTAATCAAGTACTTCGTGATTACTCGGCTTGAGAGCCCAGGATGCAAAAAATTTTAGCTCGGGCTCAACAAATCCTAGCTAAATTCCAAGAGTGGAAAATTAAACAGGTTCCCCGAGAGGAAAATACCGAGATCGACGCCTTAGCCAATTTAGGCTTTGTCGGCGAAGAAGAAAACTTGGGGACCGGTTCAATTGTTCAGCTCCTCACATCTGCTGTAGAAAAGATCAAGTTAGAAGTAAACTCAGTAAATAATACTTGGGATTGGCGTACCAAGTTTATTTCATACCTAGACTCGGGCTCTACCGGTTGATGAGAAGGAAGCCAAAAAGCTCAGAATACAAGTGGTCCCCTATTCAATGATTCGAGGGCAGTTGTACAAGAAGCTATGATAAGCGCCAGCGACACGCACGAATGATTCAGCAACAAGCTAAACCTCTGCATTTGGTTGTGTCATCGTGGCCGTTTATGAAATGGAGGAAGGATATTTTTGGTCCACTCCCCAAAGCCAAAGGCGGTGTTTGGTTTATCCTCATGCTTACTGATTACTTCACCAAATAGGTAGAAGTGGGATCTTTTGCTAAAGCAAGGCAGAGGGAGGTCATCAGCTTCATTTGGAAAAACATCATCTACATCTTCGGAGTCCCAAGAGAAATATCATGTGATAATGACCCACAATTCATGGGTTCGGACGTCACTACTTTTCATGAGAAATGGGGGATAAAAAAAGTGGTCTCTGTTGACACCCAATTTTGTCCCTCCTTTTTTCCATAATTGACTGTATTTAACTTAAAGATTCTATATTGATTGTTTGAGCAAATATTCATTAGAAGACATACATTTACGTGTGATTATCCGCTATTATACATTATATATTTAATTACAATTATACTATGCAATTTGGCATCATCCAAGCTATATGTGAAGTACATGTCAAAACTGTAGCTGTGTGTGCAATTAACTGTATTTACAATATTTAAATATTTACTTGTAACTATTTATACTTATTTGATTTAATTTGACCTTGATTACCTTTTATGTGTGCTTGTTTATATAATATCCATATTTTCATTCATTCTGCATCTTTAATTAAATATAGGTCCAATAAAAATACTCGTTCTATTTTATTTTGATTTATCATTTCCCACATTCTTTTGAATTTAAATTAATTTGAATTCAAATCCTTCCAAATCTTTCATAAATCTCACAATATTTTCAATATCCATCTTTTATATTTTTAGCTCCTCGCTTTGAACCTAGACAAAATATGGTCTAGATACATTCTTGAATCTTCCATATTAATTCACCCACAATTATCTCCCAAATCATCCTACTCCTACCTTGAACCTAGCCAAAAGGTAGTCTAGATATATTTTCTCAATCTCTCTCCCATCTCCCCTAATCTCTCCAATCCCAAAATCTCTCCAACGTCTCTCTCTTTCCTCTCCCATTTCTTGACTACATACATCCACACCATTAAAGGAGAAATCCTTAAAATATCTTCTCCTAATCTCTTTAATTACTATCCTAATTCACTCTCAATCTCTCTTCATTCCAAAAATCAATCTCCTAATCTTCCCTTCAACTAACTAAATCCATTCCTAATATTTTTCCCGATCTTTGTGATCCCTCAAATCTCTCAAGAAATTTTTCCTTCCACACGTTCCTCTCTCTTCTTTCCAATGATAATAAATCCCTTCATAAATGGAACAAATCAAGAGAAATATTGGCTTTTTGGGCTTTTCAAATTCAAATTTTCATCTATTTAAACCCATAAAATCAAGCAAGACAACACACACAGATTGGGGAGCAAAAACCCTTCATCTTCCTCATACAGACCCTCTCCTCCTTCCCTTTCAAATCCACCATCAACACCCTACACCCTTTTGTCTTCTTCCTCAATCTCCGACAGACACCACCAAAATAGAGTAGCAAGCTTTGGTGTTCTATCCATATACTGCGAAGCTTTTGGACCAAAGCAGTACCACTGAGTTCTACAAAGGCCGGTGCATGTCGTTTGTATTTTTTTTTACCAAGTCATATATATTGTGTGTTCATTTATATCTCATTTGCATAAGTTTTTCTCTGTCTTAAGTTGTGTTTGATTCATTTTTCATCTATAAGTATTGCACTTTCTCACCTGCTTGCTCATTTTCAACAGATCACATGTCTTAATTGATATGTTAAGTATCTGTCTTGGTAATTGTTTCTTTCAGTAGGTTCCACTCGAAAACTTTGGCTTGGCACCTAGTTAATAGATAAGATTAGTTATTTGATCACATGGCATCCTTAATAATTTGATCTTTATGTGAATACTTCATTTTGCATATAGGTTAATGAATTAAGTTCTTTACATTATATGCTACCTTATTAATTTCCTTTAGATTACTACTGCAAGTTTCTAATAGCCTACATAATTCTAGATAAATATCATGCTTTAGGATTATCTCATTTGATGGTTAGGCTTCAGGACCTATTCCATTCATATTTACGTCAATTTGGAATATTTAGGCCTCTATTTCTAGTAAATAAATTGCACAATATAGACTAACGTCTTAGAAATCATTGGCTATTTTGGACTAATTAATCACTAAGAATAGACATACTCTCATCTTTTATGAATCTTTCTTGCATGTACACTGAGTTCGAGTAATCACTTCAAGTTCAACTACGACATACAACAGAATCAACGTGGGAAGTTAGTTTCAAGCGGAATCCTCACCCTAAGCGGGCTCATGTACGTCTTTGGGATATGATGACAAATGGCAGGCTAGTCGACTTCTCGAATGAAGAAAACATATATAGCTTTATAAAATTAAAGCGACTCGTTATTCCCTCATTTTGATTTGATATGTCACTCTCTTAAGAGTTTAAAAGATTCGTTGCTTTTACTATTTTTTAAGAAAAACTTTAGTTTTGGTTTTAAATATTTGGCATGTTTCCTAAATAAAATACTAAACTATTTTTTTAAGCTTTACATTGTTTTCATATGGCAATGCTTCTAAGACAGAAAATGGCTTGTACTCATACTATTGACGCTAAATCATTTTGAGTTGAACACTATTTTCAAAAATAAATATTTTAACACTTCTTTTATCTTTTCTAAAAATGTTTAAGATTGTTGATCATACAAAGCCAGATAGACGGAAGTAATATCGGATTTTGGCCCTTCTCCCTCCTCGGCTATACCTGATCCCGCATTCTTCTAAATTTTTACTTTAGTTCATTTATTGGTTACGTTGTTCAATTATTTCCTCTGATTAAATTCGTCACCAAGAATAAGGTGGCACATGTCTCTACTAATACTTTTTTCTTTGTGAAGTATTACATTCGCTAAAAGATGCTCTATGGAGGATTCAAAAGATCTCGTTCTATTTATCTGACTTCATACATAAAATATGCAGTATCATAAAATATTTATTTTGGAAAGTTGGAGTGGTGTTGATTATTGCTAGATTTTGACCCACAAAGACAATTAATTCAATACCTGCTTTGTAAAAATATCATTTGAATATTCAGACTTTCATGCACAATTGTTAGTTTAATTGCTTGATTTTTTGTTTAAAATTTTAATTATTTAGTTCGGTCGGGAACCACATTTGGTAGAACCTGAGCGGTGCCTAACACCTTCCTTTTGGGTTAACTAGAAATAGAAGTAGGTGCCCTAATACGCCTAGTTGAAAAATATGTTAGGTGGCGACTCCAAGTCTTACCCGTGAGTTCCAATAAGTCGAATCATGTTTCGAACTCTAACCGGTTCAGAGAAAAATGGGTGACGACAGAATGACGACTCTACTGGGGTACATCAAGGTTCTAACCATAACGGACTTTATATTGGGATTTTCTCTCTTATTTATTTTATTGACATTTTTTAGACTAACTTTTTTCTTTTCCTTTTTTGCAGGAATGGAACTTAGTTTTCTTGGCACTTCTTTTATTATTTTAATTTTTTTGGGTTTTTTTTGTACTTCCTCCACTCCTGGAATGTTTAGACTTGCACACATCATGAACGATTATATGGATCTCACGGTCGTTCCACTCTCAAATCACCCTTTAGGGAGAACGATTTAGAATCTAGTTGGTCCGTGGTACAACCAATAATTCTAAACGTTTTCACCCCTTGGTTGTCCGCCTGAGGGAACCATGAATTGTCTAGAAACCCACTCTTAGAAGTTTCTTTTAGGAGAAGACATCACATTCCATGCTTCAATAGTTTTCAAATCCTCCACAAGTTTGCTAAATCTTTTTTTTTTAAAACGATTTCACTTCATGATTATCTTTGCATTTTTAATATTTTCTTATTCCTATTATCCTATTTTTCAAAACAAACTTGTTTGTTTTGTTTTTCTTTTTACTCCTCTTTTAAAAAAAAACTTATTTTGTGAATTACTTCAACATGTGCATCATTTTTCAAATCTTACACATTTTTGGAAAACATGTGCAGTTTCTGTCAAAACTGGTATATTTTTAAACGTGTGCATGCCGCTCATACTTCCCGCCACTCCTGGCAGTTTCAAATCGTACATTAAAAAACATGGTGGTTACGACCGTCTCTTTCCTCACGAAATGCCCTTTGGGGGGAACAACTTGGAATCTAGTTTGTCCGAGACGTTCCCGCTTCGAGTCGTCCGCTTGGGAGGATAATAAAACTTGGTCTAAGTCAACCCAACTCCTAGTGGTAACTCTAGGATCATGCATCATGATATATCATTAGTTGACTTGTTCTAAAGTTCAATAGGCCAAGTTGTTCAAACAATCCGAACGAGTTTTTAACCCCAAAGAGCATTGGACATGATTTATTTGCATTTACTTAACGGATTGAACGTGCAAATGTGGACCGTTTGTTCGATTTATTCTGTATTCAATATCATTCAAAGGCACAAAAGGTAACCAAAGAGGCATCAAAGCTCAAATTGAAGCAGAAATGATCGTTTATTTCCAAACACTCAGAATTATTCTGTATTCAATGCCATTCAAAGGCACAAAAGGATAGAAGAAAAGGCATCAAAAGCCTAAATTGAATAAAAAATGATTGTTTAATCCTAAACGTTTGGAATCATTCTGTATTCAGTGCTATTTAAAGGCACAAATGGTAACCGAAGAGGCATTAAATGCCCAATTTTAAGCAGACACAACCGCTTGATAGACGGGGCGACACATAACGCACATTTATCCTTTAGGCATTATATAAAGATTTCGCATCCCTGATATGTCAAAAGTCCATGAGCAACTTGATGCAGGGTAAAATGCGGAAGCAATAAAGTAAAGATAAAAGCAAGACGAAGCTTGAACGATTACCTAAGTAGCACCGAGGAACTAAGTCTCGATACACCTTGGGTGAATGCCAAGGGTCACGTATACTAAGCAAATATCCTTGAGAGACATTCGACTCTCGCAAACATAATGATCAAGAAAGGATGGAAGTTCAACTTGGATTCTACCAAGTGAAATCAAGCCCTCACAAGGGGTTTCTTCATTGAGATTCTCTCAAATATTCATCATTCAATATTCAAAGTCTAGGTTAGGTAAATGAAATAAATGACTAAGGGAGGCTTTTATAGTTTCCCTTTACGTGTTTGTGATAGGTCTAAAAGCCCACAAGAGGGGTAAAAACAATAAGGCCACGTATGGCTAAAATAGAAATTACACGAAAAGTCTAACAAAATCCCGTAGTGCTGTAAATAGGAGTAGGCGGTCCGCCCACTCTACTAGGCGGTCCGCCCCTTTTTTGAAGTCCTGAGGGTGCTGAGAAAAGTAGGCGGTCCGCCCATTTACAGAGGCAGTCGGCCCGTTGGAGATCCTGAGAGTGTGTAATTCTACACTTAGCTAAATTCGGAGAGACTAAGGAAGTAGGTGGTCCGCCCAATGTTGTAGGCGGTTTGCCCACTACTTTGTTATCCCATGCGCTACATTGAAAGCTCTTCAAGTCATCCTCGAAGCCTCCATCTTCAAAGCTCTTCCAAACCAAGTGTGGGTGAGCATTTTGGATCTCTTTAGATTGTCTCCGAGCAAATGATCTTGAGGCAACTTGGATTGCATGTTCTTCCCCTCCTCCTAAGCTCTTGAAGCTCTTGATCTCGCATCCCATGTGTCCTTCAAGCTTGGATCTTGATGGTTGGTGCTTAGGCTCAATTTATGCTGCATCATCCTCCCCTTCTTAAAAGGATTTCGTCCTCGAAATCAAACCATCAAGATCTACCATCAAAACGTGTGGAAAACACACTCTTATGGTATAACCAAGTATCAATAGCAATGAAAAAGTTCATGTCTCCAAAGGAAACAACAAGTACTTGGCTTACTAAAGAAGTGCATCCAACACAAGAACTAACAAAGAAGTCATTAGGACATGGAACATGTAAGATCAAATAGTCAAAGATCCTACTACCTCTAAGTTCATGATTATCATACCCAACCTTTAATGCAATGTTTTTACAATGTGGCACATTGGTTTTGGTATGCTCAACTCTCAAAGTGTGATCAACATCTGGAGTGGAGTAAGCAAAATAACTCAACCTACAACTAGTATCAATTACTCCACTCCCCTTCTTAAAAGCACTCATACTCACACCAAGAGGTACCTCTGCACCTTCATTTTCATCCCTAAAACAACCTTTCTCACAAGGTAAACTCTCAAGGAAGGCATTAATAATGGCTTCTTCATCATCATAACCCAAACAAACAAGAGTAGGGTCACTAGAAGAATCATCTACCTCACCCGAAACTTCAAACAAAGAGTTGTCTATGGAGTCAAATCCCATACATCATGGAGGTTCCAATTAATTCTTAACTCTAGTTCGATAAAAATCACCACCACAAATAAAGATGCCCTCAAACAAAGGATTAGTAAAAGTAGACATCTCGACTTCATTTTTAAGCAAAGGTGAAGTATCAAAACTTGGTTCCTCACTCACACTTGAGGAGTCATCATATATAACCCTATCAATCTCATGTAATAGAGACTCCTCAAGGTCACTACCTTCCTCACTACAACATATAGGTCCACCAAAGGCAATTATATCAACAAGGGCATGATCAAACGACTTATCTTCTATTTTATCAAAAATTGGTGGTGTGTCATAACAAGGTTCACAAGCAAGGTCAACTACCACTTCTTCACTAAAGAAAGGTTCATTGAATATCGGGCTCACATCATGATGTGGCTTATCAATCCTCTCAACTAGTGGTTCATATGCACACAAAGTTGACCATTAGACTCTTCACTAGTTGCAAGTTCAATAGATTCATTACAAGCACCAACTAGCATTGAGTCCTCACAAGACAAGGAACTAACATTTTAATGGAACAGTGAAGAAACACGTACACTTGAGTTTCTTCCTTGAGCACTCATAGCACTGGAAGTATCATGTTCAACTTCCTATTCATGAAGCTCACAATGAGGATCTTCATTACCTTACCTTCCTTCCAAAGCACATAGTTGAGGCTCCATTAGCTTGCCTCCAAGAGTACCTACAAAAAAGCTAAAAGAAGAAGAAGAAGAAGAAGAAGAAGAAAAAGCATGGTTAGAGCAAAATGGTGTCCTCACTCTCAATTTGTCTCTCCTCTCCTCTCCTTTCTCTCACTTTTCTCTCTAGGCTAAGTGTAGATTTGGGTGACAATCCACTCGCATCACTCCACACATCTTCTCTTTTTTTCACTCTAGGATTGTCACCGGTCACTCCCTTACTCTTCTCTATCTTTTGTCTCTCATTTTCAAGAGCATTGGGATGAGGCCCAAGAATGCATTCACCCAGAGTAGGTGGACTCTTTACTTCAACCTGCAAGGGCATAACAACAAGGTTTACGGCTTCGGGCTCAATCTTCATGGGAGACTTAGCTTTAGCCGCCTCTTTAAGCTCTCTCATGCGCCTATAATCTTCACTCACTTGCTTGGGTGACAAAGGATTAAGTATGAAACTCTTGCCCTCATGCTTGGCCATGTAAGTATTGGCTCAGCCATTATGACCCACATGTCAATCATATTTCCAAGGCCTACCTAATAAGATATGGCATGCTTGCATAGGCACAACGTCAAACACAAGCTCATCTTGATAAGTCCCAATCTTGAACTTAATCAAAGCTTGCTTAGCTACCCTAAACTCCCCACATTCATTAAAACATTGTAATCGATACGGTTGTGGATGTTCAAGAGTAGGCGACTTCGATTGTGACACCAATGTTTGGCTCACCACATTAGTGCAACTTCCGGAATCAACAACCAAATAACACGCTTGTCCCTCCATTCTACACCTAGCGTGGAACAAGTTCTCCCTTTGCACATTCTCCTCCTCCTCAAGACTCATGGCACTCAAACTCCTACGTACCACAAGTGTCTTGTTAAGCTCATCATTCTTCGCCACTTCCTCTTCAACCCCAACTCGCTCACCTCCTCCGACTCCCTCATTTTTGGGCTCACTTCCTTGCTCACACACCCTACTATTTTCCCTGACAATCATTGTCCTACTGGTGGGACAATCTTTATCTAATAGCCCTTACATTTGTAATATTGAAAAGAAGAAGCACTAGGAGTGTTAAAATGAGTTTTAGAGTTACCTCCCGACTCCTTAGTGTTACGTTCTCAAGGGGCTTCTTCACATCGCGTTCTCTACTAGAACCAACGGTACTCGGGCTCTTCCAATCATTAGTTCGGCTCATGGGAGTAGATGAAGTATTACCTCTAACGAGTAGCTATATCGCCTTGGGGAATGCCCAAGTTGTGGGGAATGCCCACTTGTTGGGAAATGCCCAATGCCCTATCATTACCGGCTACACCTTGGGGAATGCCCAAGTTGTGGGGAATGCCCACTTATTTGGGAATGCCCAATGCCCTATCGTTACGGACTTCCCTTTTTCCGGCTTCTTTTGGGACACTCGGGGTCCCTTCTCTTTCAGGGCTCTCAAGCCTCAAACTTATGGACTTCACCTCGGCCAAGAGGTAGGCAAAAGTAGACTCCGGTTCCTCAGCGGTCTCGTCAACATCTCCGACCATGTACCTACAAAAACCAAAGGCTAAAGAAAGAGGTTAGTGTAAAAAGTCCTCACACACTCCCTCACCTTTAAATGTCACTTGGGTACACTCAATTTAGTGGGTAGGATAACTCAACCTTAATTCCAAAGGCTTCTCGTAGTTGAACAACTTCCTCAATAACCAATCAAGTCTACAAGACCCAAATACTCTTCGGAAGAGTTGAGTTGATGCGACTCTATGGACGAACGGCTATATGAGTGAGCACTTCAAGAAAAATGCTACGAGTCTTATTTGAATTCTATTCACCACTACGCACAAATTTCGTATAAGCTCAATGAACTAGTACTAATCAAGTAGGAGAATTACTCTAAAAGTACTAGCCGGAAGTAGTACAAGCAAAGAAGTAACAAAAACCTAGGAATTAAACTACCCGGACAATCTTTCCGGAATGGGCGCCCCGCCTCTGTAAAGTAGGCGGTCAGCCTACTAAAAGTCCAGAGAGGGCATTTCAGAGTAGGCAGTCCCGCCTGGTACTGGATCCTGCAGCTTTGCAAAACCTATATTTGGCTCGATTTCACCCAAATTTTCAATGTTTTCAACTTGTTTGTCCAATTCAAAGGTACCCAAAGATGTATATGATGATTCTAAACAATCCCCAATAGTTTTTAAACCCAAACAAACAACAACAAGTTGGATTTTTTATTTTGAAGCAAATTTCTAGGGTTTTCAAAAAATTGGGATTTTGAATTTTCAAATTTGATCCACAACACCAAATCATGATTTTGTGGTACCAAAAGAACGGAAATATGGCATTGAACAATCCCCAATAATTTTCAATGAACGGAGAATCAAATCCAACAAGTTCTATGAATTTTTTTTGTAGTTTACAAGTTTTTCAATTTTTTTCTTCTTTTTCTTTTCTTCAAGAACAACAAGAACACAATAAACTAAGATTAAATGGAACGATGAACTGGACGAGGGTTTGTAGAAACTAAACCTAGCCGTGCTCTGATACCAACTGATGCAGGGTAAAATGCGGAAGCAATAAAGTAAAGATAAAACAAGACGAAGCTTGAATGATTACCTAAGTAGCACCGAGGAACTAAGTCTCGATACACCTCAGGTGAATGCCAAGGGTCACCTATACTAAGTAAATATCCTCGAGAGACACTCGGCTCTCGAAAACTGAATGATCAAGAAAGGATTGAGGTTAAACTTGGATTCTACCAAGTGAAATCAAGCCCACAAAAGGGGTTTCTTCATTGAGATTCTCTCAAATGTTCATCATTAAATATTCAAAGTCTAGGTTAGGTAAAAGAAATAAATGACTAAGGGAGGCTTTTATAGTCTCCCTTTACATGTTTGTGTAAGGCCTAAAATCCCACAAGAGAGGTAAAAACAATAAAGACTACGTAGGGCTAAAATAGAAATTACACGCAAAGTCTAGTAAAATCCCGTAATGCTGTCAACAGGAGTAGGCGGTCTTCCCATTCTACTAGGTGGTCCGCCCCTTTTTTGAAGTCCTGAGGATGCTGAGAAAAGTAGGCGGTCCGCCCGTTGGAGATCCTGAGAGTGTGTATTTATACACTTAGCAAAATTCGGAGGGACTAAGGAAGTAGGCGGTCCGCCCAATGCTGTAGGCGGTCCGCCCATTACTGTGTCATCCCATGCGCTCAATTAAAAGCTTTTCAAGTCATCCCTGAAGCCTCCATCTTCAAAGCTCTTCCAAACCAAGTGTGGGTGAGCATTTTGGATCTCTTTAGCTTGACTCCGAGCAAGTGATCTTGAGGCAACTTGGATTGCAGCTTTTTCCCCTCCTCCTAAGCTCTTGATCTCGCATTTCATGTGTCTTTCAAGCTTGGCTCTTGATGGTTGGTGCTTAGGCTCAATTTGGGCATTATCACAACTTTCGTATAAGGTGTCCAAAAGGTTCTCAACCTGAAACGATACACTCTTTATATTCTAGGCTGCATTATTTTTCTCAAAATGCTTGTGCCACAAGTTGATCGTTTGCTCATAGTAAAACAAATTTAGGCATTTTCTTCTCCCTTTACATATTATTCTTCACCTTTTCCAAAAGATCATGGCCATTAGAACATTCGATATGATTGCTGAAATCCCTCAGTTGCTTAGAGATTGGTGGGGAAACCTAAGCATATATCAACAAAATCAAGTCCAAATTGTGTTGGGGAATCTGATTTCACTAATAGAGCACACTGTAGTGAAATGGATAGTAGAAGCAGCGGTACACTATTAGGATGTAGACTGAGCGGTTTTTATTTTGGAAGCGTAGAGTTGACACCATTAGGCGGATTGACTTAACTTCCATTTGAAAGTAATGAGATATTGATGTCTAAGAACATTACACCAGAAGAATTATTCAAAATGGTAGAATTCAGGCCTAAATTGTGCACAGATAGCATAAGACAGTCAGGAATTTCTTTAACTTCCCTCTATGTTAAGTTCGGATAGGAAGAAGCTTTCCAAGAATTTCAAGATAATTTCAGCATTAACAAGGAAAATTGGCAAGGGCGGACGATACTCGCTTTTGTCACCAGATTTTTAGGGACTATCGTATTTCCAGAACACAAAGGACGGGTTAATGTTTGCGTAATATTGATCACCGATGCCTTACTCAAGGAATTTGACATGAAATACACTTTGATACCTATGCTTTTTTGTAAAAATGTACCAAGCTTTAGGAAAATGCAAGAACGGCGCTGGATTTTTCGAAGGATGCAATTTGCTTTTACAAATTTGGCTGGTGGAGCATTTGCAAAGGATGAATAGCACAGAGCAAGCTTTCCATTCCATACTAAGAGAAAACTACTTCTTGACTCATCACTACAATATTCTACATCTATAGCTATGAAATACATCGTAGCTAAATATGCGAATTTTCGTGGCTAAACCCTTTAGCCACAAGATTTTTCTCCCGTAGCATTCGTAGCTAAAGGTGGGGTGGCTAAAAGTTAGCTACGGACTTTACATGCCCCGTGGCTAAGAACTAATACTTTTTGCTACAAAAAAATTGTACTGTAGCTATAACGGTAAGAATATTTTGCCACGAAAAATAACTTCGTAGCAGATAATTTCATTCTTTTGCCACGAAAAATCAGTCTATGACAATCTTAATATTGTAGCCACAAGTTGATATAGCGTTGCAAAAGATTTAATTTATTAGCCATAAAATTTAAATTTGTAGCTATATTGTCACATACTAGCTGGTGTTTAGCTACAGACTAAAATTTCATAGGTACAAATTTTTCAAAATTTTTTAAAAAATTATTATATTTTATTTTTTTTTTTTGGCGAAAAACCTAAATTATTAAATAAATGCAACAAAATTTTTAATTTCACCATTGATATATTTTACACATATTTAAATATTTTTCAGATTTTTCATAGCCATGCATAAAGATAAATAATTCAGAACTAACAAAATCGTAAGCTTTAAATATAATTTTAATCATACAAAATGATATTGAATATTTTTCAAAAGTAAATCCAAAAATACATGATCATAAGTCATTGCTTCATTATATAACTTTTGTGTACAATGGAAATATTAAAGTATGAAAAATAAAAACTAGTTAATGTAATTCTTGTTGTTGCCAATAGATAATATTCTTGAATCAAATGATGAAGTAGACTCACTATGAAACCTGTAAATTCAAAAGAAACAATCATTATGACCACGAAAGAAATAAGTAAATCCAAGACAAAATTTGTTAGATTGATACAAGTATGAATTCATGGGAATAAAAATATTAACCACATTTTAAGGCAAGAAGATTAATCCCATAATATAGAGATAAATCATAAAAGTAAAATAAGAATTTGACAACTAGCAAACGGGAACATAAAAGCAAGATATGAAGTAAATGAATAGTAGAGAGCAAACTTGTAGATCTTTGTCAAAGGCTTCTTCAAATATCTTTTTTCCTAATATATAACGGGATTTACGGTCAAACTATGGCTCCTTAACAAAAAAAACTTACAAGTTTCATATTCCTACGCAGTGTCTAACAAAACAGAAAGAAAAGAAAACGACAAAATATATATTAAATTACGGAGTAATTCAAAAATTGAACCATACACTAAACTCAAGAAGGCGTGAGGGGATTAAAAAATCCTATGTTATAAAGATATAAATATATCTAAAAATAAACTGAAATAACAATAATGAAAGAGAATTAATTTTCATGAATGAAAAGGCATTGAAATTTCATAAATATTTGAGTGGAAAGAGAGGGATTGATCATTACTTGTGGTGGAAGAAGAATTGGTAAAGGGGAGGCACGCGTATAGAGGAGATGGAGTGTGTGAAGTTTAGGTTTTGGGGTGTATTAATTGGCCCATAATCTTTGATAATTTTTCTTTCTTAATTTCATAAACCTGCAAAAATAGCATTACATCATAGATAAATATTTCATCTAAGTACAATAAAAAAACAAATCATTCTTTTAAATACAATTGCACAAAATATAGATAATATAAAAGATACTTTCTTAATTTTCTTTTGTTCATCTTACCTAAGCGAAAGATAAAAATTGTAAAATTTGTAACATAATTTCCTTTAAATTTAGAGATAAAAATTAAAATTATATTGTTTTGCTTCTTCTTTCTTTATAAAAAATAGAAACTAACAGATAACAATCATAAAAATTAAATTTGACTTAAGAAGAAAAATATGTGTAAGATGTAATTTAAAAAAATTGGGATGACTACAATTACTTATAAATTCTTATTAGTATGAAACTCACAAGTAATGCTCTTATATTAGGTTATCGTATTCCTAGTTTTGTTATTTGTCCTCCAAATTTTCAAAAATAGTTGATTTAAAATTTTATGGATCAAAAAGAGAATTTATTATATTAAACTCTTGTAGAAATGATTCCTACTAGCTTGATATTAAAGCGCAGTAGTATTTGTTCTTGTACTGGTTAATTAGATGTATGATATTTAAAACAGTAATAGTCCTGACATCAATTAAAACAGTAATAGTCCTAACATCAATAATATATGTGAATATTTAAATTGAGTATAATTAGTGATTTATGTAAATGGATATAAGTATATACTTTTTTTTCCTTTATATAATTAGTTAGATATTCAATTTCAATTATATATAACTAGATATTTGTCAAAGTAATATTTTGAACTTGCATTATTGATTATTTTAATATGAATTGTGATATAATATTTAGTTTTATTGTATACTCTCATATCCACCATATTAAATTTTTAATTTTTTTTAACAAATATTGGAAACACTCTAGTGTTCCATATTTTACAAAATTATTTGTGACAAGTCTATCAGAAATAGCTTTTTTATTTCAACAGGCGTATGAGTAAGATCTGCATACATATCACGCTCTTCAAACTCCACTCGTAATGTTATATTGGGTATGTTGTTGTTATTGTTTTTGTTCTTGCTGCTATTATTGTTGTTGTTGTTGTGTACACAAGTGTTCCATATAACAATTAGTAGTAATAATAAAAGTTCAAAAAAATGACTATACAAACTGAATTAGCTATCCATTTAATGCATAAATATATGTTTGATAAACAAATAATTGCGTGAATAACTAATTATAGATATCAAAGAATTATTAGCGTGCATACAGTTAGACTATATAACTAATTACATCTTCATAATTGTTAATAAATTTAAAGTTTACCTCCAAAATTGTATAGTCAATATTATAAATAAAATTTGATAAACAAATATGAATTTAATAAGTGCAAGAAATTAGGCCATAAGGTTACAAGTATACATATGATCCATTAAAGATTGTTTTTGTTTGAATTTTAATAACTTCGATTTGAAATATAACATTAATTTATTATACGGATACTAAAAATCTAAATCTTTAAACTCGTATTTTCATAAATTTTTCTAATCTTTATAGACTATCATTTTCATGATTTTTTGAAATATTCATCTGTCTTTTAAGATATCTTGTTACCAACTAATTAATTGTGGTTAAAATGCACGATAAAAAAATATAATTTTTAATAGAAACTTATTTTCACTTTGAATTCGTAATTGCAGTCATGACAAATTCTAGTTATTAAGCAAAATTAAAAATATTATAGTTATAACATTTTGTTGCAAATAATTTAGAATTATTGTATTATGACTGCAACACATGGCATATGATTATGTTTAGATACTAAATTTTTGTGTAACAACAAATAACCTTATGTAGCATTAGCTATGAAGAAAAGAATCTTAGATATAATATTTTGTTTCAATCAATTTGTTCTAGCTAAAATACCTCTACAGCTACCACAACTTCAAGCACGTGACAAAATCTTATGAATAGCTACGAAATTATATCGAACTCTAGCAAAAACTTATTATTAGCTATGATTTTTTTTTGTTGCAATAATTTTATAACTATTTAGTTACTTATAGCTACGACAGTTAGTAAGTGTAGCAAAAGTGAGAAATTAGCTTTGCCAATTTAAATTTTGTAGCTAAGAATTTAACGAAATTATAAATAGCCACAAATTTTAGTTCTTGTAGCTATTATTTGGTGATATTGCTACGGTAACTATAAACACGTAGCAAAAACTTAATATTAGCTACGAATGGTTTTGTACCAAAAATTTTGTAGCTATTTAGGTACTTATTGCTATGAAACTTTGTAAGTCTAGCAAAAGTGATAAATTAGCTTCGCTCATTTCAATTTTGTGGCTAAGGAAGCCACTGAATTTTTATTTTTGTAGGTATTGTTAGGTATTAGCCACAAAATTTATTTTCATAACTTAGAATTTGTAGCTATAGATGCAGAATGTTGTAGTGCATACCGCTCACATGGACAACACTCTTGAAAAGTGGGACCGGCCAACAACTGCCAAAGGCTGGCACCACAGGCTTTCTCAGTTGACATTCGAAAATATACAATGGATGTTTGACAAATTTCCCAGTACCACAGTAAACGCACGATCCGAAGGAGCTTTTTTTTCTTAGTTGGGTTTAGAGGAGTTTACCCATACACTTCTTTAAGGATACTTAGACAAGCAGGGAGAAAGCAGATTGTACCCCAAATGGCAGACATCGGAAGTTTCAAAGCTGATATTTTCGGAGGAATGATATCATTCAAAGACAAGATATTAGAACTTTAGAAAGCAAGGCACCGGACGCAGGCTACGATGAGGATTACCTATACTGGCTCAGGAAAGACATAGCAAGGGCAGTTCAACCAAGGGCAACAACAAAAAGGAAAAGAAACGTTGATGAGTTAGAAATCGAGTACAAGAGGCTACGCAAACAACTGGCAAGGGCACAAGAGAAAATAGCAAAAAAACAAAGTTTGGTCGAAGCAAAGGACAAAGAAACGGACAATTGGCGCAATAAGGAAAAACTCCTGACAGAACGCATAGAGTTTATCGGTATATGGGCTAGCGAAGAAATGGACTCTGTGGCCAACAAAGAAATAGAGGAGAAAGGAAGGAAGGATCGGGAAATGTTGAAGAATTTCACGTTTGACATATCCCGGCTCTTAACCGATGCAGACAATGTCATCTTTCAAGGAGACTCATCAGAGGCAAGCTTATCGAGGGAGACTCGTCTGAAGAAGATGAGGGTTCTTCTAAGGATGGATCAGTATGAAAGAGGTTCACGTGGCCATGATCTAATCTCCTAGCAATGTTTAGTCTTTTCCTTCTCTTACACTATTTAAATAACGGTCATTGTCATAAAGACCAATGTTCGATAAATGCAATATTCTCCTTTACACTCTGCATTTTATAGCAAACGAAATGATACATGTGGCACAAAGTGCTTTTCAAATTGTCGTGCATAAAGCAGTCCTTCGCATCAGAGGATGCATTTCTTATTTGATATGTGTGCATTGCATGAGTTTGTTTACTACTCAGGTCTCTTTTTACCTAAGTAAATCCCTTCCCAAATCCAATCATCCTACCAAAGCACCTCATCTCCCTATTCTATGCCCAAATCCTAATATTTGAAATCTTTCGTATATCCTGATAATTCCCTATCCCTTACCAACTCAAAACCTATTATCCAAAAGGTTGGTTAAGTTGAATACTAAAGCAGAAGATATAGTTAAACAAAGTGCATTTGTCGTTGATTTGTCAAAATAAAAAGAGTTTGCTACAACACACACTATGCACATGGAGAGGAAAATTGACAAGACGGGAGATATATTGGTCAAACTCAAAGACACACCTGATTTACCACAAGACCTTTTGACACTAATGTCCAAGGATCATTTCGTTGCTCTAGCCTACACAGTCACAACACCTGCAATACATGACTATGATCCAAAGAATTTTCTAAACTTGCATTTATCATGATCAAAATAAAAATTGAAGGGTCAATGAAAGACAATAAGGAATTGGAAAGAAAGAAATGTAGCAAAGACTTGTGCACAACAACCAAAAACTAGCAAGCCGAAGGAAAAGAACACAACGATGAAGCTCCCATCATATGACATACCTGGAAACTCCCTAAGCATTTGGAAGCATATCTCTACCCACTAGCAAGCATAAAGAAAGACGATGGACGAAATTATCAGTTAAGATACTAATTTGGTACATAAGAGCAAAACATGAACAACTAGACTTCTTGGTCAAAGATTTTCTCAAGCAATTTGGGATCTCATGACGACAACCATATATATAGTAATCTGTTGAAAATGAAAGATACAATATGACAAACCCCTAAAATGATCTTGATTGGAGCATCATATACATGATACATAAGCAACCTACATCGGATTTGGTCTCTCTGCAGTAAAATATTATCCAACAAGAAAATTGGTGCAAAGATTGAGTTGCAGCAGTTGGTTGGAAAGTATTATAGACATTGAGTATCTCTTTCAAATATACACAGGCATCAAGACACACAGATTTGCAAAGAAAGATGGCAAATGCACTCAAAGTCTTGGTATTCGATAAAAGCCGACCTCCCTTTCTGTCGCACAGCACAACCTATTCCTTACACAACACCTTTATCATTTTCATTGATATTCAATTTCTCATCTCCTGCTTTAACAAGCATCAATCATTTAATAAAAATCCTTATGTCTTGACTGCTACATAAAGAACTCAAGCAATATTTCTGAATCTCTATACAATTTGTCATGATCTCCAAATCCAAGTGCTAATATATCATCCGCGGTCTAGTCATTCTCTTAAGTTTTATGTGTTATTTTTGCTTCAAATCTTTACTGATGTGCTAACACACTTCTGTGCATTTTTCCACTTTATTATGGTTGTTTTTCATTTGAACACAAAAATTGGTCGAGAATCTGCATTCAGAAAAGCCGATATGGCAAGCCGAGCCGAAAACATTTACCTCGGGATAAAGTCTTTTGAACCACCAGCATATGACACCGAGAGCATTCAGACAATCCAGATTCCACTGTCGTACAACTTGTGATGTGGACAACCAAAATCAGCCAGCATTTTACCCACACATGAGTCGCAAGAAAGAAATTCAGTCACTATACAACCGAAACTGACAAAACTCACAATCTCACATCGCCCTGACTTACACAATAAAAAACTTCCCCTCTGTCAAGACTTTCACCAACAACCTTATCACGCTCAACACAATCAAGGACAGACAAAACCTCAAACCTTAATTCCTTTAGCTCAGTCAAAAGATATTGCAACAAACAAACAAGTTACTCCCTAGATACCCATTCCCGATTTTGATCCAACAAGATTTACACCCATCACCCAATCATTCAATACCATGACATCATAAAATACCCAGCACTGAAATACAAAATTCATAGTCTGATTGATCAAGGCAAAACAATAATACAACAATGACCAACAAATGAAAACCGCAACTCCTAAACCACAAATACATTTTCCATACACACCAATTCATCAAAGTTAGCTCCATGACTTTTTGAAAAGAAAAGCACAAAATATGAAGACACCCCAGCACAACCCAAGACAAATACAATTTTGGACGGCCTCCAAATCAGGCAAAACCCAAGCACCAAACCTTAGGCTGAGAATGTAAATATCCACATAATCAGAATCCCCGAGATAATTATTTGTCACACTAAAAGGCCAAAAGCAGATTCAAGCCAATGCATTGGTGTTTAATGCAATGCATCCACTTTGTTTCGACTAATGAATCTTTCTTTGAGAGCAGATCTTTCAACACAAATACAAGTTTCACAGACACTACCATAATAGGCAATAAACTGGGGCAGAATTTTTGAGGACCCCCTCAAAATTTCCAGAAAACGCAAGCCGACACTGGGGCAGAATTTTGAGGTTGACCAAAGGCCCAAAGACGCAATAAAAATGACAATCAGCGTGACAGTGCTCCGGGCAATCCTATACGCATGTTAACATCATTCTATAATTTTAGCATTTCACTTTACTTTTTGTATTACAGCCCAATGCGACAGGCAAACATCTCTCGATGAGAGGCAGTAGCAGTAGGTTCTCTTTACGAGGAGGCAGTAGCAGTGCTGACGAGCATATAGGTTCTCATTACGAAGAGGCAGTAGTAGGAGGTTCTCTTTACGAGGAGGCAGTAGCAGTGCTGACGAGCACATATGTTCTCATTATGAGGAGGCAGTAGCAGTAGGTTCTCTTTATGAGGAGGCAGTAGCAGTAGGTTCTCTTTACGAGGAGGCAGTAGCAGTGCTGAAGAGCACATAAGTTCTCACTACGAGGAGGCAGTAGTAGTAGGTTCTCTTTACGAGGAGGCAGTAGCAGTGCTGACGAGCATATAGGTTCTCATTATGAGGAGGCAGTAGCAATAGGTTCTCTTTATGAGGAGACGGTAGTAGTGCTGACGAGCACATAGGTTCTCATTACGAGGAGGCAGTAACAGTGCTGACGAGCACATAGGTCTCTTTACGAGAGGCACTGGCAAAAAAATCCAACGACAGGGTGTACAGCTCAGCGCGACAAGCAATTATCTCCTGACTAGAGGCACTTAGCATCTCCAGACGAGCAAATAAATATCCCCAGCGGAGAGGCACATATTCCCTAGCACTGAAAGCACCTGAAAACAGACTAGACAACTACATGACAAACAACTACTCAGCTCAACAAGGAAGTTTACTTTATCTTTATCTCTATATTTATTTGTATTTATCTTGATTTTGCTGCAGGGCACTCCCAGATCTCTCGACAAACCTTGCGTTATTTCCCATACCCTCACACTTGCTCCCTAATAATCACTACTGCACGCGAAGTTGCGCAACCACAAAACCTCAAATACATACAAAGCATCATCCCAAAATCTAATTCAAGAAGCCTAACCCTATCGACAATGCCTTTGCTACACCCGCAAACTATCTATTTTGTCAAGTTCCAAAGCGCTCAAATTTACATTTCCATATTCGCACAAGTGATCTTCCTAATCTTTCGTTGTTGATTGGATGTCAATTTTATATTCCTTCCTACTCAGGCCTATATGTGTCCATCGTGCATATTCTCGTGCTTAATCGTGCCCATCTGTTTAAATCGTGCGCATTTATCGTGATTTACTTCTCAATATTCCCCAGCTCATTCAAGACAATATTGAAGGCATGATGACTCATTTATCGAGTTGTAGTTGAAACTATGTCCATGTAAACTCTTTTTTATGGGTGTGTCGTGCACCACATCTTCATAACTAGGATGATTACAAGCCTTTTTTTCCACGCTCGATCTATCGATGTTACCTTGTCTTCGAAAATGCCTCTGTTATATCCAGCTATCATACATCTAAGCAAATCTCAAAGTACATTCAAATGTAAACTTTGCATACTCTGATAAGTTTACTCCTGATATCTAAAATCGTGCGTCATAAACATCTCACACAGGCAACATGCCATTCTAGAACTACACATGGCCTAATTCTTATGAAACCCAAGATATGTAGGCAACTCAGAGACCGGAGTTCGGCCAAAATACCTCCAAAACTCTCATTTTCCTTCCCAACATTCTACCCGCTATCGTCCCTGGGCAAAGAGGGGCAGTTGTTGACACCCAATTTGTCCCTCCTTTTTTTCATAATTGGTTGTATTTAACTTAAAGATGCAATAGTGATTGTTTGAGTAAATTTATATTAGAAGGCATACATTTATGTGTGTTTATCCCCTATTTATATATTATATATTTAATTGCGATTATACTACGAAGTACGTGTCAAAACTGTAGCTATGTGTGCAATTAACTGTATTTACAATATTTAAATATTTACTTGTAACTATTTATACTTCGTTGATTTAATTTGACCTTGATTATCTTTTATGTGTGCATCTTTATATAATATCCATATTTTCATTCATTCTGCACCTTTAGTTAAATATAGGTCCAATAAAAATACTCATTCTATTTCATTTTGATTTATCATTTGCCACATTCTTTTGAATTTAAATTAATTTGAATTCAAATCCTTCCAAATCTTTCATAAATCCCACGATTTTTTCAATATCAATCTTTTATATTTTTAGCCCCTCGCTTTGAACCAAGACAAAATATGGTCTAGATACATTCTCAATCTCTTTCCCATTTCCCTTAATCTCTCCTACTCCTTCCTTGAACCTAGCCAAATAGTAGTCTAGATACATTTTCTCAATCTCTCTCCCATTTCTCCTAATTTTTCCAATCCCACAAATCTCTCAAACGTCTCTCTTTCCTCTCCCATTTCTTGACTACATACATCCACACCATTTAAGGAGAAATCCTTAAAATATCTTCTCCTAATCTCTTTAATTACTTCCCTAATTTGCCCTTAATCTCTCTTCATTCCCAAAATCAATCTCCCAATCTTCCCTTCAACTAACTAAATCCCTTCCTAGTATTTTTCGTGATCCTTGTAATACCTCAAATCTCACAAGAAACTTTTCCTTCCACATGATCCTCTCTCTTCTTTCTAATAATAACAAATCCCTTCATCAATGGAACAAATCAAGAGAAATCTTGGCTTTTTGGGCTTTTCAAATTCAAATTTTCATCTATTTAAGCCCACAAAATCAAGCAAGACAACAGACACATATTGGCGAGCAAAAGCCCCCTCATCTTCTTCATATAGACCCCCCTCCTCCTTCCCTTTCAAATCTACCATCAACACCTTACACTCTTTCGTCTTCTTCCTCAATCTCCGATAGACACACCACACCACCACCAAAATAGAGTAGCAAGCTTTGGTATTCTATCCATATAGTTCGAAGCTTTTAGACCAAAGTAGTACCACTGAGTTCGACAAAGGCCGGTGCATGTCGTTTGTATTTTTTTTACCAAGTCATATATATTGTGTGTTGATTTATATCTCATTTGCATAAGTTTTCCTATGTCTTAAGTTGTGTTTGATTTATTTTTCATCTATAAGTATTGCACTTTCTTACCTGCTTGCTCATTTTCAACAGATCACATGTCGTATTTGATATCTTAAGTATCTGCCTAGCTAATTGTTTCTTTCAGTAGGTTCCACTCGAAAACTTAGGCTTGGCACCTAGTTAATAGATAAGATTAGTTATTTGATCACATGGCATCCTTAATAATTTGACCTTTATGTGAACACTTCATTTTGCATATAGGTTAATGAATTCAGGTCTTTACATCATATGCTACCTTATTAATTTCCTTTAGATTACTACTGCAAGTTTCTAATAGCCTACATAATTCTAGATAAATATCATGCTTTAGGATTATCTCATTTGATGGTTAGGCTTCAGGACCTATTCCATTCATATTTACGTCAATTTGGAATATTTAGGCCTCTATTTCTAGTAAATAAATTGCAAAATATAGACTAACGTCTTAGAAATCATTGGTTATTTTGGACTAATTAAACACTAAGAATAGACATACTCTCATCTTTTCTGAATCTTTCTTGCATGTACACTGAGTTCGAGTGATCACTTCAAATTCAACTACGACATACAACAGAATCAACGTGGGAAATTAGTTTCAAGCGGAATCCTCACCCTAAGCGGGCTCAGGTACGTCTTTGGGATATGATGACAAATGGCAGGCTAGTCGACTTCTCGAATGAAAAAAACATATATAGCTTTATAAAATTAAAGCGACTCGTTATTCCCTCATTTTGATTTGATATGTCACTCTCTTAAGAATTTAAAAGATTCGTTACTTTTACTATTTTTTTAGAAAACTTTAGTTTTGGTTTTAAATATTTGGCATGTGTCCTAATTAAAATACTAAACTATTTTTTTTAGCTTTACATTGTTTTCAAATAGCAATGCTTCTAAGACAGAAAATGGCTTGTGCTCATACTATTGACGCTAAATCATTTTGAGTTGAACACTATTTTCAAAAATAAATATTTTAACACTTCTTTTGTTTTGTCTAAAAATATTTAAGATTGTTGATCATACAAAGCCAGATAGACGGAAGTAATATCGGATTTGGGCCCTTCTCCGGCCTCGCCTATACCTGATCCCGCATTATTCTAAATTTTTACTTTAGTTCATTTATTGGTTAAGTTGTTTAATTATTTCCTCATATTAAATTCGTTACCAAGAATAAGGTGGCACATGTCTCTACTAATACTTTTTTCTTTGTGAAGTATTACATTCGTTAAAAGATGCTCTATGAATGTTTCAAAAGATCTCGTTCTATTTATCTGACTTCATACATAAAATATACAGTATTATAAAATATTTATTTTGAAAAGTTGGGGTGGTGTTGATTATTACTAGATTTTGACCCATAATGACAATTAATTCAATACCTGCTTGGTGAAAATATCATTTGAATTTCAAGACTTTCATGCGCAATTGTTAGTTTAATTGCTTGACTTTTTGTTTAAAATTCCAATTATCTAGTTCGGTCGGGAACCACATTTGGTGGAACCTGAGAGGTACCTAACACCTTCCTTTCGAGTTAACTTGAACCCTTACCTAGAATTTTTAGTTCGCAAAACCATATTTCGGAGTTAATTTGTAAAAATTGGCTAGAAACAGAAGTAGGTGCCCTAATACGCCTAGTTAATAAATATGTTAGGTGGAGACTCCAAGTCTTACCCGTGAGTTCCAATAAGTTGAATCCTGTTTCGAACCCTAATCGGTTGGGAGAAAAATGGGTGACGAACGCCTCGACTCCTTATCATCCGAGCGCCAATGGGCAGGCTGAGTCCTCTAACATGATAATCATCTAAAAAATCATGAAAAGGCTTGATGAAACAAAAGGCCCGCAGCCTGATGAGGTTCCTGGGGTGTTAAGAGAAATGTGCATACTGAAAATAGTAGCATGGATGAAACCCCATTTTCTCTTGCCTATGGGATTGACTCTTTGATTCCTATAGAGGTCGGTGAACCCAGTCTTCGATATGCCCATGGAACCAAAGAATTAAATCAACAAGTGATGCACGTGGAATTAGATTTTCTTGAAGGCCGATGAGAGATGGCTTTGGTTCGATTGACAGATCAAAAGAGGCAAATCGACACTTACTTTAATAGGAAGGCTAAACTCAGACCTTCAATGTGGGAGATAATGTATTAAAAGCCTCGAACCAAACCACTAAAGAGAAGAATGTTGGTAAACTTGCAGAAAATTAGGAAGGACCCTATCAGATAAAGGCAATCATTGGCAAGTGATCCTACCAGTTGGAAGACATGAAAGGCAAGATAGAACTCTCAAATTGGAATAATGTCTCCATTTTGAAGCGGTATTATTTCTAACATCGAGGTACGTTACCCTATGTCTTTGAATTTTCACCTACGGCCCTGAGACGCAATTGCTCTAACGCTTAGGTCGAATAACTCAACTAACCCCCCATTTTCAGGAAGTAAAGGGAACAAAGTACAGTGCTCGGGTCCTCAATATTCACAACCGAACACTGGGGGGATGGAAGGGATGGTATGCAGTCAAGATCGACTCGAAGACTCTCACACCGGGGACTGCAAGCGGACGTGAAGACTAACAATCTTACATCGGGGTTTGTCTCACGAAGATTAGCTTTAGTTTTATTGTGTTTATCGCTTGATAGTGGCTATTTCAAAAATTTTGCCTAATTCTGGCCACGATTAGGTTTTATGTAAATGCCAGTTACGTCTCACCAATGAAATGAACATTGGTTCAACATCTCTTTGTTTCAATATCTAACTGTTGAAGTTGTATTATTCAATTGAGATTATTTCTTTATGCCTCGGCACGGGAAAGAGACGTCATTCTAATCTAGCATCGGTTTGTTATAAAAGTCTTGCAAGCAAAATATATTCTAAGTGTGCGGTTACGACAAAATAAAGGCCAACAGTTTAAAGAAAAAACATAAACTTCATTAAACAAGGTCCGTAGGCTCCAAAAGTTATTTACATATTAGGCTCGGAAGCCACCACAAAAGCTATAGGAAGAAAGGACACTATCAAGCATCAGGGTCATCTTCTCGAAAGGATCTTCGTCCTCGGAAGTCCCATCTTCATTGTCCTCTTTCTCTTCATTGTCCTCGACATCATCCTCGCCTGAACCTTCACTTGAAGGAAGTTAATCTATGATAGCATGGGCTTAAGCGGCGTCATTCTGGGCCTTGGCAATCTCCTTGTCCAAATTGATCTCTTCAGCTTTACATTGCTCGAGAGCTTTCAGCCGTGTTTTGATGATGGCCCAATTCTTGTCCAGCTCAGCCCTCATGGCATTGACTTTAGCCCTCTCATCCGAAGCGAAAATCTCGCCCCGTAGGCTCCCAACCTCAGCCTCGAGCGCCGCCGTGAAACCTTCTAGCCCATTCATTTGGAGCATATGTCTAGCCAGTTTGTTGTGATACTCTTCAGTAACTTCCACAAACTTTGCATTGGCTCGTTCTAGCTCGCCACGGAGCTCTCGGGCCTCTTGAGTTAGCTTTAGGATTTCAGCTCAGTAGCCATCTTTTAACACTTGAACTTGGGCCTTGGAGGTTGCAGCAGCCTCGCATGCCTGGCTCAACTCGGTGTTGGACTTAGCCAATTGAGCTTGCAGTTTAGTAATTTGAGCCTTGTACCCCACTTTTTGGCGGTCCCAAGCATCTCCTATATGTTGAAGATTGGCAGCTTGATTGCGCTCAATCTACATCATCTTGAGCAAAAACAGAAGGCCAGAATAAGAATGTTAAACGAGGGGGAAAGTTGCAGGTATCGAAATTTACCCGAACCGCGCTAGCGGCAGAGCGAGCATTATTGCCGACAGGTAAATGTTCTTGGTGAGGTCTTCTTCTTTCGAACCGAGCAATTGAGTACGATTCAGAGCAACATCAATTGAGCCGTCGAAGAGACATAAGTCAGTAGGGACTTCAATCCTCCTTATAATTTTTTCAGAAGCCGAAGTGCTTGGAGGCTCAGAGTTGGCCTGTGGGGCACTTGCAGTCATTTTTCTTTCAGACGAGGGAAGAGCAGGCTCGGCCTCAACAACTTTGGCTTTTCCTTTAGCCTTGTCAGTTGTATGGCCGGATCCCTTGCGGTCCACCATTTCTATATTCTTAGTTACCTCGGATTCCTCACCATCTGTTTCTTCCCGAAGCTTGAATCGGGACGCAGCAAAAGGCTTATCAGATTTTTACTTGGTGCGAGGGCGTACCTCTCGAGTCGGCTTCTCTGAGGCCTCTCTTTTCCTCTTTGAATCTGCAAGGGGATAAGTTAGAGGCTTAGAAGTGGAAGAGAGAGATGTTGTAATAGAAGTGAAACAACCAACGAAGATGTCGTCATCACCTTTAGAAGAGGTCCCTTGACCAGGGGAGCCCTTTGAAGCTTTGGAAGTCTTAGATTTGAAAGTGCTGGCCAGGCTCGCTATCGCAGCAAAGTTGGCATCGGAATCGAGGGCTTCCTTCTCCTTTTTCTTGCCCTTTTCTTTCTAGCTTTTTCTCTTTTTGGGCTTGGTGCTTGCCATCTTGTTAGGAAACCTACAATAAAGAGGGTAAAATCAGTAGAAAGGAAACCTCGGGCGATACACAACGGGATTGAATTGTAACGATCAACTCATCATGCCTCTTGCACACCCAATTGTTCTCTGCCTTGGCGGCTATGCTCATCCAAGTCTGCTCGGGCCAAGCTCGAGCCTTGATGATCGCTCGAACCCAATCAACTAGATCGGTTTGGGGTTCGACTGGAACCTTGTTTGCTGAAAAAGTCAGGGCATAAAATGGGAAATGAGCTCGAGGTTAAAGTTAAAGGATAGATGAACTATAAAGGAGATCACTTATGCTTGCTGTTCCACACCTCGGGGAACCCAAGCTCAATAGACAGTTGGCTCGTCGAAAAAAGATTGTAGGGGTAGCACCAGCCTCGGTCTCTCGTATCTTCCCTTTTTGTAATCAGGGAATACTTGCCCCGATTGTTCAAGACCACAACTCCACTTTTGTGGAAGGTGGGATAAAAGAGAAAGATCAGGTGTTGAAAAGTGAAAGGCACTCCAGCCTTTTGACATAAAAAGTCCAATCACTCAACGACCCTCCAGAGTCTGGGGCCGAATTGAGTTAAACAAAGATTGTACGTTCGGCAGAACATGTCGATTACCCCATGCACAGAGAGAAAAAACTCTATAGTGAATAGATAGGTGTAACCGAAGGAAATTCCCTTTATGTGGTCGGAGTTGCTAATAATCGGGTTAGGAACATGGATTTAGACCTCGACGCCATAGTTGCAATCCTCCCGAACCAAAGCCATGGGGGCTTGGGTAATTAGGGTTGGTGTAGTTTACACCGGTATGTTTCTGTTTTTCTCTTGCTGAGCAGCCGACTAATCTTGCAACCTGAAGTCTTTTTCTATATCGAAGCTCGAGGGGATAATTTGGTAAAGCTTGAGCTCCTTTTCAACAGAGATTTTCTTTGGTTTTGAGGACTCTGCCTTGTTTATGCCTAATGTTGTACGTCTAGGTTAAACACTTAAATTTATGAAGGGGTTACAAGTAATACAGTAAAATAGTAAAGAGTTTTATTCCTTGAGAATAGTCAGATTCAATGGTGAATCACTTGATGTACAATACAATGTAAGGAGGAGTATTTATAGCAGTGGATACCCAGTCCTATTTATGGTAAAATACAACGACTAATGAGGATTATGGGCCTATAAACTCAAGACGGTGGTATATATGAAACCTTAACTAGGAGACTGTAACCCTAAGGCGGAAGGATGTATGCCTGCGTCCTATGCCCGTACCGCCTGAACGGTCGTAACTCGTAGAACATGCGTGTATCCTTTGCGCCCGGTGACTTATAGGATAAGTCTAGTTTCGCAAGTTAGACTTGTATCCCCGTAGTAATAGGTGGCATATTTTTGCAGTCCCCCCCATTTGCTGAGTGCTGACGCAAGCAGTTAGGAACTGAAAGTGGTGTGAAAGATATCTCACTGACTCCTTGAAACTCGCAGTCTCTTTGATCAAGATTGATGCTGATTTACTCGAGAACTCCACGCATCTTCATCTGATTGGTTTATGTCGATTCCATGCATCTTTCGAAGAATGCTTTTTACTGCGCCGAATTATTACATATCTCAAGCCATAATTATTTTTGACCATTTCGTGACCCGTTCTTATCTCTTTCAGCCTATAAATGAGGGATTCGTGATAGTGGTAAAATCAAAAATCTACTTCAGAAAAATACTTCATCTTCTTCAAAATTCCCTATAAAAGCATGGCCCTTCAATCTTCAAAAATATTTGCCTTCGATCCTGGTTATATATTCGCAAAGATACTCCTTCATTCTGAATGGATGGCTTATGAGAAAATTGTATGGAGTAGACCATCTACAGTCTTCTTCTTCTTCTTTTCCTTCATCTGTGATTGGATGAATGGAGTCCCCCGAGTCATGAAGTTTAATCGGGATTCAAATGACGTTCTTCAAAATGTCTTCATCGTGGCATGTGCACTGATTATGGTGTGCTCTTCTTATATTCCTCTTCTCATGTGAGGTCAGGACGCTTGGCCCTTTCAGCTGTCAAGAGGCTTCTCCGCCAAGATTTTTATGTTGCTTAGATATCATCTTTGACGGAGTAGGGTTGAAGCTTACTTGTCTGACTACATTCCATGGCAGGCAAGAGTATTCAGCTCCGAGCCATGGGTGGATCAATAAGTCACCAAGCTCTAACTCTGCTCATGGTTCAGGGCTGTCTCTTGGCTCGGTTGGTTCGGCCGTATTGCTGTTGCACCGCCTCATTGGCCGCTGGCGGTAGGATACCCAAGGGAAGAGGCTCCCTTGTGGTAGGTTTCCAGTTCAAGCCTTTCCTTCCTTGGTGAGCTTCTGATTATGCTTAAAGATCTGCAGAGCAGTGCACTCCCATTTGACCAATTGAGGTTGAAGCTCAAGTTTCTCTTCAAGTTTGATTGACGAGACGGGGGAAGAATATGTCTGCGCGCAGACGCTTCCGAGGACCCTTGCTTTGATCAAGTGTGCGGGCTTTGGTTGTATTAATGGCCGCGCACCTCGAAGAAATGCTTGGGCGGACATATCTCCGGCCACCATGGGAAGCTCTAGACTGCTTTACACTTGTAGCTACAATCCAGATAAAGTATCTTCAGCCGTGCATATCCTGAGGAGCTTATAGTTTTTAGCCTTTCCTTTCCATTTTTTTACAATTATTATGAACAATATTGTATTCAGGAAGAACTAATTGTATATTATGAGCCTATCGACTGTTTGTTATAAATAAAACGAATGTCTATCAATGTGTTTATGAATATTTGTATAGTTTAAGAAGCATGTTTTGTGTGACTTTCTGGGCTAGTGTTTGTAAAAAATGGGTGTGCACACTGAAGGGAGCTTCATTTGTATCAGTAGTTGACAACTTATATTGCGCCTGTGATAGATTGCAATGGGACGACTTTAGCCAGTGTGGAAATAGGGCATTTTTGTGTTCTGATTCAGAACGTCGTTGCTTGTTTACTCGATTATTTTAAGACTTTTTGGCACTATGCGGGCGGGCATCTCTACCGGCATATAGGTGCAAATTTTGTTGAATTCACGAGTTCAACTTAAGAATAATGCCTGGTGACTCAGCTAGACATGATCTAGCTCTAAGCGAGTAGTTTACCCTATTTTTGTAGCGAAAAGTGGGTGTATTACTTCAACTTAGGTTTGGTCGGGGCTATGAATAGTTGGACCGTAGATGGGTGTGAATTCTAATCGTAAAAATGACTAAGTAAAATAGTAGTTTTATTGATAAGTAGGGGCATAGGGACTGAATTGTTGTGGGTGAAAACCCGTAACATAACTGAAAAGTATGTGAATACTGTGATAAAAAGAAACTAAAGACTTAATTTAAAGTAAATACTGAGAAGGATTATAGTTCCGTCGTTGAACGGGGGGACCTGCCAAGGTTCCCTCGTCGGAGGGTGCTGAGCCTTGAGATGTAACTTGTGGACCGCTGACAATCCGATGGTATAAATCTCCATTGATCAAACAGTAGTGAATTTCCTGCCTCTGCAGCTGTCTGCTTTCTAACTTGCCTTCGGGGAGTATTCCCTTGTCCAAGTAGCTAATCAATATGTGACGTCGTTATAGGCGGAACCTATGTTTGGAACTTCAAGGTTCATCAGATTCGCGAGGGTCAGTTCGACTACCACCTGCTGGCCGTCTTGATCACTGTGTGAATCCTCGGGGACTTCGCCCTCATTTGAACTTTCCTCCTTATAAACAAACTCCCACTTGTGGAAATTTTTCAAAAATGCTTTAATTTTCTCTTTCCGATCCGGAGCGCAGATGCTCTCTATGGCGAAAACCTCATTCGCTCGACTGACCACCAACTAGGAACTACTGAAGAGGGTGACCTTCCTGGCCCCCAATATGTAGGCTACGTCAAGAGCTTGAATTAGAGCCTCATATTCTGCTTCAATGCGCGGAAATTTTGTGGCCTTACAGAAGACCTTCCTGATGGGTGTCTTGATCCCTAAATAAAGGGTGGCCTCCCTTCTTTCAAGATCCACGTCTGTATAGACTCCCCAGTGCCAAGGCTCGATTGTCCCTGCATGTTAGATTGATTCCTCCACCTTTGCTGCTAATTCTTCCATAAAATCTGAGGTGAAGCCTTCCGAAGCCCGCAACTGGATGGCCGTTCATGGTTGATAAATGATATCGTACTTTCCCAGCTCTTCGGACCATTCTACCAACCCTTTTGAAAGCCTAGGTCTGGACAAAATATCCCGTAGTGGTACTAAAGAAACCACATTGACCATTTGGCTGAGAAAATATGAGTGCAACTCCTAGGTTGCCATGACCACGGCCGCAATGAATTGTACAGGTAGAGGCAAAAGTTATTCTGGGTACAAAAGCCCCTTGCTAGCATATTTTATGGGAAGCTGTCTTCCATCTTCTTCTCGTGCGAGCACTGCATTCCATGCTACTTTTGAAATCAAAACATACAGAAGCAGGTGTTCTCCCTAGACCGGCTCGGTGATTGTTGGAATCTTTAAAAGTTGCACCTTGACCCGAGCCAATACCAAGTAGTTGTGTATCACCCAAAATGACTCATCGTGCTTTACCAATACCTCGGTTAACTGGTACCATAGTTCTGCTGCCTTGAGGATTAATTGGCTCATCCCTGATAACCGCTACCTCAGCACTCCGATCTTTACCCTAGCCTTTCACTCCATCATTTTGTACCAAGTTGAATCTTCATCGATCATGTTTACCTTGGCTATTGGCTCTTTGGCCAGTCCTCTCCTGGATATTGAACAGTCTTCAGTGGAAGGCCGCTCACTCTGCAAGTCGTTAATCCCGTATGAGGTAGGGTATCTAAAAACTTGGTGGAGCATCGAGGGCACTCCCTTTACACTATGTATCCAAGGTCGTCCAAGGATGATATCATATGATAAATCATAAGTGAGTACATGGAATGGGGTTATACTCTTCTTGCCCGGAATATGAACCGGTAGAGCTAGTTCTCTAATAGATTCTTCTCGGAGGCCGTTGAAGCCAATTATCCTGCATTGGCTTGGTGCCATCTGATGGTCTTGACCTAACTTATGTAGTACCTTTCTCCGAATAATATTCACATTACTCCCTGGGTCCACCAAAGCTTGCTTGATCTAAAGACTCGAACCCTTATGGGGATCGTGAGAGTATCTTGATGTTCCACTTCATCTTTTAGATTGATGGTAATAGCACAAATAATCTGCCCTATCATCTCAGTCCACCAGGCTGTAATTGGTCCCGGAGTTGAAAAGATTGTGCTGATGTGTCGCTTGCCTCCAGAGTTCGGCGCCCTCGACCGCCTTGGTCCTTCTTCAATTAAATCCTTGAGGTGTCCCTCCTTTAGTAGATGCTCGTTTTCCAGCATCAGGGCCTTGCAATCGACTGTAGCATAGCCATTGCTACGATGGAAGTCACAATAGGCAGTTGTATTCCTCCCGATTGCTCCTTTTACAGTGGGCGGCCACTATACTTTTGGTCCTAGTTTGCTGAAGTGATTGGCAACCAGTTCTATGGCGTTGACTCGCAAACAAAAATATCGAAAGCCGCGGGGCTCGGTTCGTTTCTCTTGGGATCTGGGCCCCTGGGTGTTCCATTGCTTTGCCGCTCCTGTTTGGCTCTGCGTCTTTTCTTTTACTCTTCTTCCATCCCTTTCTCCCTCTAGGTGGACTTCTTGCTCGTTTCCTTCGATCAACTTTAGGGTTCTGAGAGTGCTCTGTTTATAGGTGGAGTTTTTCGGTGTACCTTTTATTTAAGGCACTCCACGTTGACATAGGGTGTTGGGTAAGACTCCGATGCAATTCCCTGGTAGCCAACGACCCTTTGGAATTCAGGCTCTTGCCGAAAGCTACCACAGCAATGTTTTCTTGGACTGCGGGAAGCTCCATGCATTCCCTCTGAAACATTTCAAGATAATATTTTAATAGCTCGTCTTCGCGCTACCGAATCTCAAAGATGTCCTCCATGTGCTTCTCCCATTTATGCGTGCTAGAGTGCACTTTCTTGAACAATTCTTCCATCTGGGTGAATGACTCGATCGAGCCCATCGGTAGCTGAATGTAAGAAGCAAAGGCACCCTAAATCAAGATCGAGCCAAACCTCTTCACCAGAGCAGACTGAATTTCTTCCTCTGAGATTTCATTGCTCTTGACGGCTGTGTAATATGCAGAAATATGCTCATCCTAATCCGTTGTTCCATCATACTTTGAGTTATCCGACAGGTGGAAGTGCTTTGGCACGTGGATCAGTGCAGCGCTTGCTTTGTGTGCATGCTTATAAAACTTTTGCTCATCTATGGTGGTAACCTGGGGTGGATCACCCGGTACGTTGCCAATCCGATCGTGGATGGTCTTCATCTCCATTAGGATGTCCTGAATAATATGTGTTCCTTTGAGATCTTGATTGTTGATTGTCGTTGAACCTCCAGAAGCGGCATCCTGGTCGAGTCTGCGATTAGGAACGGATGCTGGAGTATCATTCATAGGTACTAGTTCTCGCGGGGATGCTGGCCTCTGAGACGATCCAACTAACATTATTCCTAACTTTTGAGATATACCCTCGACCATGTAGACCGAGTTCTGCTCGGCCCGAGCTGACAGGGTTGTGAGGAGATTAGCAAGGAAATCTCTGAGATCAGAATCACCTTCACGTGATTGATCGCCTTCACCATCACTGGGCACATGGACTGGCTCCTTGGCAGGATCTTTTGGCTGCATGCTGGGATCGCCGGGTTCCTGAACAAACTTGTCTACTGCATCGGTAGTGTTCTTTAGGGTGTTATCATTGTTGTTTGTCATGACTTCTCCTTTTGCTCATAGAATACCTACAATTTCCTATGCCCCACGGCGTCATACTGTTTATGCCTAAATTTATATGTCTAGGTTAAACACTTAAATTTATGAAGGAGTCACAAGCAATACAGTAAAATACGACGGAAAAGTAAGTAAATAGAGAGGAAACTAATAGACAAGAAAGTAAAGAGTTTTTATTCCTTGAGAATAGCCGGATTCAGTGGTGAATTGCTAGATGTACAATACAATATAAGGAGGGGTATTTATAGCAGTGGATACCCAGTCCTAATTATGGTGAAATACAAAGACTAATGAGGCTTATGGGCCTATAAACTCAAGGCGGTGGTATATACAAAACCCTAACTAGGAGACTGTAATCCTAAAGCGGCAGGATGTATGCCTTGCGTTCTATGCCTGTACCGACTGAACAGTTGTAATATCCATTGTGCTCGATAATTTGTAGGATAAGTCTAGTCTCGCCAGCTGGACTCGTATCCCCATAATAATAGGTGGCGTATTTTTATCCACACATGCCTCGACTTTACCAGCTATACCAACATCATCTCCTCCGCCACTCACCTCATCAACATCATCGGTATCGCCTCCTCCATCGTCCACTTCATCAGATTCATTACGACCAGCAGTGGTTTTGCGTCGCCATGTGTCCAAGCCACCCGCTTAAGATGTCGCTTCATTGTCGTCGTCTGGCGGAGTAACGATGTCATTGGCTCAACAACGTTGACTACTTCGCCGCTAATAATCACAATAGCGGCGTCATGAATTCTTTCTTCAGAAGGACCTGGAGAATTTTGTATTGAATTTGTTGTAGACATTTTCTGTTAAGAATGGGTACTGATTTTCTGACTCTTATCGGAGATTTGAAGAACAAGAGAAAGGTTTTCCGCTTTGAAAATGGCCACAGTGAAATCAAATTTTCATTGTGTTTCCTTGGAAGGGAAAATGAAACGGGGTAACCTTTCAACGGTCACCACATGTAACGGGCAAGAAGTTGAAGTGATGGCCGCCTTTTTGAATTGCTAGGCGCCCTTGCCGCCACATCACTCTCCCGCCTAATCTCATTCCACTCCTCAAAAACCCTGTCAACTATGTGAGGAGTGGGGGGACTATCTGTATTGGGTGAAATGTAGCCTGCGTACGTGGCACCTCGAGTGCATGGCTCGGGGCATATTTCGTGGAGATTCATAAGTTGATCACGAGGCAGAGAGCATGACCCTCGAGGCGAATCCCTGAGGCAAGGGTCTGATGCAGGCCGGAAGGATTGCCTTGGCGAACGGAAAGCTCACTCCCCGAGGCAAGCGATACACGCCTCGGGGAGGAAGTTTCAATTTAGCAGAAGAATCAACCCACGATCCCTGCCCATTAATTCAACATTTAATGGGCGTCACGGTCATGTCGTGGGGAAGTGGTTATTTAATGCCTTAATTGCCTTAGAATTCATGGTCTATAAATAGCATTTTACTCATCTTGTAAAGACATTCATAAATTCATAGGCAAAGTTCTGCCCAATTGTAATCACAAAGCAGTTGTTATTGAAATTATTTACTCGTTTTCTTACTGTTCAGATGTTCTTGGTAATTTCATAACCTTTTACCAACTTTGATATAATATAGTGCTTGTAAACCCCATTATAAATTCGACTGTAGACCTAATCTGATTTAGGCCAATACAATAAGTATGTCTATTAGTTTAAAATTGAAAGGTATTTTTAACATAAAATTGGAGGGAGAAATTATTTTTGCTTAATATAAATATAAAGAGGAAAAAATCAAATATGTACGTGCATGCCAGTCGCATCCCACTATTATAAGGTCATTCTCAATTCCAGACCACCCCTTTGCACTTAAGAGTTCGTTAAGCTGAACTAGTTCAATCCTTGTTACCTATAAGATTTATGTTAAGACAAATCAAAAGATCAAGATCACTAATTATATCATTCTTGCAAGTCACCAGAATTCTAGCTCTAACGTTAACGATGTGGGTAAAACATATAAGCTTGGAGATTTGTTCAGATTTATGGAACTAACGACGTGAGGCCAACTCATAAGCTTGAAGATTTGACCAGATTTTGTTTCTTCACTAAAATTTCGAGAGGATGGGTTCATTACTGTCACGGGCGGAGTTACAATGTCAATAAACAACCTTTGTTCGAAAATTATGGAGCAAGTTGCTTCATTTTTCAAGTGAAAATCAAACAAGTTGGACCAATCTTAGTAATAGAAGGGGAAAAAACAACTTTAAAGGATCCTAAGTGGGAGTCGATTTATGCTTCTAAAAATAAGTGAACCATCGTCTGACCACATGAACCATTTAATCTTTGAGAGCATGGGTTCCCAAACATCATATTAGACAAATTTTGAGAAATATATACATAATATATCTAGTTTTTTGGATGGAGTATGGGTTCACGTGAACCAAATTTTAGTAAGCACATCTGCCTCTGGGGCCAGCCCAGTTCGCCTAACTTCAAAATACACGCAAAGCTCGTATGAGTCTTACTAACTGCTTCTTGATTGGTGGTCACAAAAAAAAATGGTCGCGAGCAATGTTTTTAGGTTAAATTACATAACTATGCAGAGTTAGAATTCGCTTTACAAAAAATAGCAATATTTTACTATTTACAAATATAGCAATATTTTTCACCTTTTTTTTATACAAATCATATAATAAGAAGATATACAATACATTGAAAGAATATGCATTACCTATTTTTTAGGAATTCAGTTACATCTCATAAATATTTGCTAGCATTACAAAAATTTCTACTTTCTCTCTCTCTCTTGATAAATAAGTTTGTTATATATTGCTTCCGCATTACATAAAAAAATGAAGAATAATCGATTGGATATTCTACAAACACAAAAATTGAATTAAATCAAAGCAATAATCATGATTGGAAGTTGTATATTGTAGGTAGGATTTGATGAGATCCGGTAGCAGTCATTGTGTCCTCCTCCGATGAGGCAATCACTTCCTATTTCTTCTCTGACAGTAGCTGCTTTGTCCTCCTCGTTGTTCATGGATGTAGAAGTCGCTAATGGAACTCCCATATCAAATTAAAATTAGTCGTTGTTAGGGATAATTTTTTTTTGATGCTTCTGCGATTTTTTTACTAGTATGCTAGTTGTATGGCAGCTGTATGTGACTTGTATGGAAGATGTATGACACCTGTATGAGACCTGTTTGGAAGATGTATGTGACTTGTTTATGATTTGTATGCTATATTTATCAATTGTATTGCGTTTGTATCTCTTGTGTTTTGCTTGTGTATATGTATGTATAATTCTTCTTCTTATTCTCTTTTTCTTTTTCCCATTTTTATGGTAATTATAATAGTATTATGGTGCCTTTGATATATGTATAATAGTTGTATGGCTTTTGTATAGCAATGGTATGGCTTTTGTATAGCAATTGTATGACTGTTATTTTACTGTGTACCTTTATTGTATTTTAGTTATATTTCTACTGTATATCATTACCTATGAGTTTTATATGTGATGTGATTTATGAATCGATGTGTGTAGGTTTCTAGTATGCAACTATTAACTTAAGCACGTTGTATCTATGTTTGGAAGGAAGAGAGAAAGTGTTTAGATGAATAATGGGAAAAAGATTCTGAACCTAAAAAGCCTAAGATATAGGAGTTATATTCTTCTATTTTACACCACAATCAGAGGTAAAGATATGGCAAAATCTGCTATTTTACTGCAAATGAGGGTTTTGAGGGAGAGAGAAACATGAGATTAGTTAAACCCTTAGGGGTCGTTTGGTAGAAAAGTAAGTTATTCTGGGATTAACAATCCCGGGATTTCCACCTTTTATGTGGGATTACTAATACCACAATTTAGGCATAAAATTTGTCCTAGTATTAGCTAATACCTAATTCCAAATATTGGATAAATATAATCCCGAATTCTATCCCGGGATTATAATGCCAATCCCTCATACCAAACATCCCCTTAAAAGATAAAAAAGGATTAAAAAGATCTGAAGCATAATTTTTGGCCTACAAAATAGGAAGGTTTTTACCACTCTTTTATTAACTTTTGCTATATACTTTTTTACATTGTGCTATATTTTGTGGCATGTACTAGGAATGTAGCTATTTTTTGTAAGTAATTAAAATATCTATATATCTTGTAAAAACTTCATAAAGTTATATTGTGTGTAATTTTTCTTAGGGTCCTTTGGTTGGAAGTAATTTATATAGAGATTAATAATGTAGGTATTGAGTTAGATTAAGATTAGTATCAGTCATAAAATTACTCCCTTCATTTGATATTGTAAGACATAGTTTTTTGACTTGGATCGTAGTTTAAGAAAGAATTGAAGACTTTTGGTTTAAAGTAAGCCACAAAAGATTTTGTGCCTGTAAGTCATCTTATTAAGGGTAAAACAGAAAGTTTGAAGTGAAATTATTTTCAATTTTGATATTGTGTCAATCTTTTTAGAGCGGACTAATACGAAAATTGTGACATCCTTTTTAAAATGAAATGACTATTACTTATGAGAATTAATAATAGATCGGAGAACTTAAAAAAAGAATCGTGGGTCGACATAGCAGAAGAGAGCTAGCAGGGTCCCCAAAGCCTGGTTAGTCACAAACCCTAGAACCAATTTCAAATAACTCATGGAGTAAAGTAGTTGGAAAGGTTCCATTAGAGGAGAGTTTTGACTTAACTGGTAATGAGAAGAGATATGAAATTATTAAAATTACCCTAGAAGATATAAAACAAGAAGTAGAGTATTGGAACACAGTTGTGATATGCTATGTGCTTGGATCGAACCCACCCTAAACTGTTATGGAAGGTTACTCTCAAAGAATATGAAGGGGATGGGAATCGACAAAATAGCAATGGTAAGCAGGGGTGTGTTTCTAGTGAGGTTCCATAGTGTAAAGAACAGGGGAGATAGCAGTGGTGAAGCCATGGAAACCTGAGATAGAGATCACAAAGGAGACAGTGGCAAATGTGCCAATCTAAATTAGATTACCAGGACTAGATATTAAGTACTGGGGTAAAGCTGCACTGACTAAAATTGCTAGCTTAGTGGGGACCCCATTGAATGCTGATAAGGCCACTACATAGAAATAGACTCATTTGGGGGAAATGCCTTTAAACAAAGCATGTTTGAAAATTAGTATGGGAGGATAGTAAAGAAAGTTGTGGAATATGAGCGGAAGCCTGTAATGCGTACTAGTTGTAAAATCTTTGGACATGAAGTTACAGAATGTAGAAGACGAAAGAAGGGTGAGGTATTGGCTGATTGAAGGAAGATGGGTCAGAACCAGGCACCTCAAAACACTAAAATGCAGAAGGAATTGGTTGAAGTCAAGACCTCAACAGCAGGTAGGCAAACAGAGAACAATCAGATAACAAATGGATCTCCAATAAGACAGAGCAGATACGACTTTAAACAGCAAGCAATGAAAACTAGAAACTCATTTAAGGCACTAACTGTAGAGGAAGAAAAGATCATCAGCAAGAACATAGAGGCAGTACAAGCAACTCCAGTCTGGGAAACAAAATAACCAATATGGACAGTAACAGCAGTCCACAAAATGCAAACAAAGTAAGTAGAGGTGAAGCAGTAGGAGGTGGTCCTGAAAATGGGGAAAAGCGAGGGCCCCCCATTCTCCATGGATAAAATAGGGTTTTGGAGTACCAGAGACCTAAATAGAACTCCTAAGAAAATGGAGATGCATATGTTTATGAACAACTCCAAGGTGTCTCTATTTGGGCTACTGGAAACATAGATTAAGAAAGTAAAAGCTCAACATGCTTTTCTTAATCTTTGTAATTGGTGGCGGTTTACTACTAACCTCTCAGCACACCCTCGGGGGAGAATCTGGGTTGTATGGAAATCAATAATTTTTTATATGGATATTGAGCTGGTTACAGCACAACTCATTCATTGTGGAGTGCACCATAGAGGGACAAACAATACATTTAATGTTATTATAGTATATGGATATAATAACAGTGTAATGAGAAGGAATTTGTGGAATGAAATCAGAGAGTTGAGTGGAAAAATTCATGGGCCCACTACAAAAAGTGGGTTATTTGCGGAGGTTACAAATGCAATTTACGGAGGTTAAAAACCTCTGCTATCTGCTGTCACAATGGTTGAGTAAACCCCTGCAATTACCAGTGCCGCAAAACGATTGCGGTAGATAAATGTGGGGGTTTCCTAAAGCGATGCTATAGAAACCTCCACAAATTACACTTTTAAGCTCCACATATTATATTCTGGAATACAAATTTTTTTCGAAGTTTTGTTTTTGGAAGGGTTATAAACCCCTGCTATTTCTTATCTGAACACTGCTGGAATTTATTCTTATTTCATTTAGAGAGGGTTTTGACTCCAACTACTTTTAAATATAAACTGAGCCATGCTTTCATTCTAATATAAATAAATCTTGCTATATTTAACACTACACCAGATAATCAAAATCAAGAAATGTCAACATTCCATTAAACTTTTCAAAATACTAAGAGTATCATCATATGTCAACAAACTAAATAAAAAAAAAGTCATTTACTTTCACATCCATTAATATGTGCAAAATACTAAGAAATACTTTTGTTTTAACTTGTACATCCACTTCAATTAAAAGAATTCTCCAAGACATTGTCACTGGAATTACTAGCACTAACAGATCTTCTAGCATTCATGGGTGAAACAGGTCTGCTAGCTGCATCACCTGGCTGCAAAAGGAGAGAAAAAAAACAATTGTGACAAACCTACTAATATAAACAGTAATATTATTCAAACAAATACAAATGTGCTAACTAGATTAAGAATCAATCTGAATGTTTTCATTAAAGAATATAATTTTTGCAGAGTATCACTAAGTTAAGAGAACGCAAAATTCTGATAATGCAGAAAATTAAGAAGAGCATGATCCTGTTATAGTAACATAACATTCAATTGAGATAATGCACCTTGTTCTATTTGATGAGTTAAGGGCGGCTCCAAATTTTGATTATTACACCCGTTTGAAGAATTCATTAGTTTTTAATTCTCAAAGAACAATAAATGCAAGATAAGAAGCCTAAAAATGCACAATCTCTATGCAATAAAATGACAACTCATGGAGTACTCTTTAGGATGCATTGACATGATTGGGAAGTGAACTGCCTATTTGATTTATCGACCAAACTCCAGAAAGTAATAATTCATATGCAAGATAAAGATAAACTGTTCTAGCGAGAAAAGAAAAAGTGCAGTTTACATTGAAAGAATGCTATGGCGGACAAATCGGGAGAAATAAATAAAATAAGGATCCAGAAATGTCGACCAGTAGCCTTCAACGTCAAGTGATATGTAATGATTAACTATTCATGATTTAAATAAGAACATTTCATATTAATGAGCAGCGACACAAGCTGGACAACAAAGAATTAACCATTCACATAAATTTGAATGAGAACATTTTACTAATAGAATGTCACCAAGAATTCCTAACTCCATCACATGAAAACTAGTGGCTTAATATCTCCAAACAGACCCCATAGATTATGCAATTTGTATAAGGCACAAGTCAAGAACAAATAATCAGGTGAAAGCCATAGACAAAGCAAATAAAGATCATTAAGGAAAAGAATTTAGCGTTTACCATTGTAGGAGTACTATCAAAAATCCCAGCAAACTATTCTTGTATTGACCCTTCCTTCATTATCATATATGCTTTAAGAGTATTCAATAATTGGTTGTACTTTACTTGACATCCAAAAGAAGAACAACTAGCATCATTACTTGGAAATCTCATGCCGCTGGCACATCGATTTGTCTGTCTAAAAGCAATTTTTGGAGTAGCTCCTAATCCCAAACATCTTACTCTTCAAGAATGCTCTTTTCCTAGCACCTTACCAACATTATTATTTGGAGAAGCTTCAGATTCATCCATGGTATTTTGACTCAATGCTAGCTCAAGTTTTTCCTAAATATAATGCCATAGTCAAGAAAATCTGAGTCAACATAAGAATGTACATGACTTCATTACTCTATTGAATTTAAACTATACATCTTAATTATGTAAAAGGAGTTAAATCATGCAGCTAACTATAACATACTCAACAAACAAAAGTAAATCAAACTTACACAAATTTCTTTTGCTCCCTCACTCACATATGATCCATCTTCTTTCTTTTGTGTAATAAGATACATTTCTGCTCATCCAGACCTTCTCCCTATTCCTCAATCTTTGTATGAAAAAATTAAGCAAGAATAACTTAACCAAAGTAGAAAGAATATTTTGTTGATTAAGTCCAAAGTAGAAGGAATATATACATAATAAGACTAAGTAGTAAAGTAAGAAAAATAATGTGACATCTCTTACTATTTCACCCCTTTTTCTAGCATTGAATTTGGAGCCACCACCATGCAGATTTATTAGCTTCTTTCGATTTTCAGCTTATATTTTGCTCATTCTCTAACAACAAGATAGCTTATGTCAATTAGATAATAGAATAATCATAGAGTAATGCATCAATGTCAATGACTATAAAAATACCACAGTTTTATCTTTGAAACGGTAGTTCTAAAAGAAGTCCACTGATCTCGAGCAATGCCAGCTGGAACATTAGCCATATATTGTTCTTTGGTCTTAAGTAGGTGATAAAACTCGTGCCATAACTTTCTGCCTACTTGCACCCCACTTCTTTACGATAGAGCGATACACATATCTTCGTGCTCATTCATCAGATGTCATGAAACAGAAAAGAGGCTTCAAAAGTTATCTAGTTTTCTTCATCTTTTGGGATTATCAGCAGAATCTAGTTGATCAATATAGCAAAACTAAATGATAAGGTTGTACTATAAGTTTTTCTTTGGAGTCATGCAGTTTCTCTCATCAACAGTCAATTAAGTGAACTACAAAGAGATAATTAAAAAACATAGCAGAATATAAAGCTTCATCTGGATACATTGTACATTTATGATGTTATCAAAGCAGTCTTCGAAGTATGAATCAGGCATATCCTGCCACTTTTCAAAGCTAATTAGAATATTGGACAGTTGTTGACACCCAATTTTGTTCCGGAATACTTAACCAATGTCTAATAATTTTAAAACAATGTCAATTTTTGAAAATTAAAAGTAAATTGTTAATTTCTAAGGGGAAAGGCTAAATTTTGCAAAACATAGCTTGAGTTTCAGCCTACCTGTGCAACACTTCTTTTATAATTAATCTTAGAAAAAGGCTAAAATTGTTCATAGCCTTCAAACCAGCTTACCCATGCAAACATATCCTTTTAACCCCCAAAATCAGAACCCAGTTCATGAACCCCAACCCGTTTAGAAAACCCGCGGATCCTCCCAAAAAATTTGAACGTTAATTCCTTTCCCCCCAAAATCCCTCGACCGCACATCCCAATCCAGCTATGAATTCGTACAAACTTTATCAGTTAGAGCCCATTGGAGGTCATTTTGGGTATTTTTGTAGCCCTCAAGAACCCTAAATTGGTTCATATAAAATCCTTTTAATTCAGTTCATTTGAGGGGGGAAGTTTTTTAGGGAGGCAGTAGCATAGAGAATATGAGATGAAAAAATGGCAGCATAGGCATATATAAATTTGGCTCAGTTTTAAGTTTAAAAAAATATATGTAGTACTACTGTTTTTCTGGTTTGATCTTGGCTTCGGATTCGTTTATTGCTTTTGTGCTCGAGTCGTCGACCTCGCTCGAGTCGCTTTGTGTTGAGCCACATTCTTCGGATCCTCGCTCCTCGTTCGCTGCGCTGCAAAAGGTAAATTCATACCTTTTCACTCTTAGCATTCTTTTATCCGCAAATGTGTGTTCATATTCCTATTCTACTCATATTTTACTACTCTAGATTTATCCTTAAATGTCTTTTTTCTAGTGTAAGAAATTGTTATTGATCTGTAGTAACATTGCAGTGATATTTTGCTATGCTAAGTAAGCTTAAATTCTATAATCATTTCAAAGACCTGTTGTTATCGAGATGTTATAGCCTTCAAGCTTTATAGTTTGGAAGGCTAATGCAAAGATTGAATCTTTCGCGATCCTAATGTATAAAGTTGAGAAGCTAATCAGTTTGTAAGAGTTAAAATGAAGGCTTTATGTTAAAGTGTGAAATCAGTCACTTCTTTAGCTCTATCCAGTTTGTGTTCCTGAGTTAAAAGCAAATAGTAACCCCTCTGGTTTAGTTTTTCTAAGATTCTTTCTGCTTGCATTGGTCCTTGTCTGATTCTCTTGTTTGAGAAATGTTTAGGGGTGTTTGGAGGCTTGTTGTAGCAGGAGTTCAGGGTGGAGTAGTTTGGTCTGTTCCTGGATATTTCAGGGAGTATGCAGGCATGTTGCAGGCAGTTGGTTTGGTTCAGGTGGTTTGAAGGAGCTAGTAGGAGTTGTTTTCCTGTGTGCAGGTGTTTAGTATAGTTTGCAGGTGTTGTTTTAGGTGCAACAGGTTAGTAGTAGCAGTTCTGCTGCATATAGTTGTTTGTAGGTAGTGTGAGGTGGTCCTTTGCCTCTGTCTGGATCTCTGCTCTGTGAGTTTCAAGAGAGAGTGAGGCTGTTTCTGATTTCCTCTCTGTCAAGTGGGAATAAGGTGAAATCTTAGTTCTGCCTAGGTTGAATTCAAGAGAAAAATCTGAGGGCAGGCAGGTCTGTGAGTGTGTGAAGGAGTGTAGAAGGGCTTAGGTTCTGGAAAGTGTGAAGGTGTAGCAGGAGGTCTGTAGGCTAGTGTATGAGGGTATGGTGTTGTTTTTGGTTGTCTTGGTCGTTTAGGTTGGTCTGTTAATTGTTTGCAGGTGTGGAAGATGGTATGTGAGTTTGTTGTAAGTGATAGTTGGTAAGGTTGTATTCAGCAGATTTGTCAAAGCGTAGTGGGGAGTTATCTCTGGTTTGCAGCAGGTTAGTAGCAGTAGTTCTGCTATCTCTTGTGCTGCAGGTGATGAGGCATGTGTGTGTATGTCCAGGATTGCCCTTGTTGATAGAAGCTTCCAAATAGATGATGTGTCTATATTCAGTTTCCAAAAGGTTCCTAACTTCCTATTGCTTATTTAAATTCTGAGTTTGTTTTGTCTGCATGTAAGAGTAGCTAGATGCTTGTAGAACTTTTCAAATCTTTTCCTTTTAGTTCCTCGTGTTTGAGCCTATTTCTGGTTCTTGTAATTTAGGTAAAGTTTCCTTTAGCAGCAGGCTTGGCTTGTTCTTTTAAAATCTGGATTTTAAGAAGTGGTCCTGCCTGATAATTCTGGTTGCTAGTAAGGTTTCTTGTTTCCAGTTTGGTCTTAAACTTCCTTGATTCATTCCTGTTTCCCCTGCTTCTTCTTGCTCTAGCCTGACTCACTACCTGAGAGTCTTAACTTCTGTGGTACTAATGTCCAGCTTTCCTTTCCTATTACTTCCATGTCTATCTTCTCAATTAAGGTTTGATAAGTTCCATTCCTAGTTCTGTTAAGCTGAGTTATTTCCTTCATCCTTCTGTCATTCTTCTTCAAATTCTAAATGATTTTAGTGTCCTGTGGTTTGCTAGTCTCTTTTTTTCTTAATAGCATGTGCGATGTTTTTGATCTCTGTCTAACTTTTCTTAACTAGTCATTAGTAGCCTGCATCCTAGCCCTAAAAGTAATGTATGTGCTGTGTTTCTCATTTCATTTCAGTCTTCAAGTTGATTCTGCTATTATATTACACATAAAGATTCAGTCTTGGCATGAATATATGAACTGGTTGTTCCGTGAAAGTTATGTTTATCTAGTTCCATTTTGGTAAAAGGCTAAGAGTTAAAAGTAACATTTGATGTGCAGCTTGCTGGACTCTTTAATAATATGCGTCTTTCTAAAGTTGTTGCTGGAAGATCTTGAAGTTGTGCATTGATTAACTAGTGAAGTTTAGTCTTGATGCGTTAGACGATTTCATGGATGTGATAAAGCTGAATTCTTCAGCAAATAATTCCCTTTCTTGAAAGTTGGTGAAGTTTGGAAAATATTTTTTTTGGTCTGCTATAACTCCACAAGTGCTAATCTTTATTTCTCATTTTCTTTTGCATAAACACTCTTTGGGAACGAGTTGGCCTAACTCACAAATGCAATGGTTCATTGGCTTGGAGTCATTTGGGATCGAGTTCGGGCTCAAGCATTCAAGAAATGAGACCATTTATAAATTTTAGAAATTCAAGGCTCCCGCGAGTTTTTTTCAATTTCCCGGATTCTATCTTTAACTTTGTCTTCCTTTTCTCTGGGATATTTATGTAAATAAATTTGTAAAATATTTCATTTATTAATAATATTTGGTTGCTTGTATATTGCTTTACTTTTATGTTCATTATCCTTTATTTTGGAGTTGTTATTTATTTATTGCAAATTGGGGCCATTTAGCAAACTGCGTGCAGATTAAATATTTTTTCACAAATAAGATGTATTTTAATTAATTTTTTTTAGATAATTTTTTTTTTCCAGAAAAATGCAGTTGTAAATTAATTGGAAACCTGTCGGATTAACCGTAATTTATGGAGTTTTGAAAGTGCCTTAAAAACCTTCTTTTTAAACTAATAAAACCTCTTACTTTAGAATCTTTGAAAGGCCGCCTTTTTCCAAGCGGAGTGTTGCACGCATTTGCTTATTTGGTTCCCAATTTTTCCTTAAATTGGGTGGCGAATCCAAAAACTCCTAAAAAGTTAGTCCATTCAGTTGATATTCCTAAATTTAGTCTTTCGAGGGTATTTTTTGGGGTTCAACAACAATCAGTTGCTAAAATACCATAAAAAACTTCAAGAAGGCCTGCTGCTTCCCTAATCGGATCTTGCAAATCAAACTGCACCACAAAATGTACTCCTTGAGGTAAACTTACCGCTTCACTGGTCTTCAATTTGAGCCTTTTGGCATTTCCTTGTGAATCTTAAAGAGAAAAAAGAAAAAAAAATAAATTTTAGAAGAAAAGATATGCCGTGATATTAACAAGTCATGACTCGTGGTATGAAATCTTATAACCCAGACACATCTCTTTTTCACACCACCAGACTAAGTTATATGCTATAAATCGGTAGAATCCAGGCAATAGACCTGAATCTAAGAGAGGTGATCGTATTGACCATGAAGCTGATGTGATGCCTTGTTAAAAGGTGTTCCAGTGGCGACCTCAAACAGCTCATGACAGTTATTGCTAGAAAGATGTTCTTGTTCAGCAGGGCCAACAAATTCGGTGGTGTGATCTGTTACAACCCTTGGAGTCTTCATCAGGTTAACCCCCGTAGCAATAGGGATCACAACCTCCCGGGCTCCACTCACAAGTTCATGCACAGCATCTACGACCACTTCTTTGCCAGGTCGGCTTCGAAAGCTATTAGGGGTTTCAGGGGCAGGAGTTGTCGCAGTGGGTTCTGAGTGCAAGTAGGAGATATCAATTTCTGAGAGCGCACAAGGAAAGCATATCATGTCCATAAAAGGCGAAGGTCTAACCTGGCAAACGGGGCTCGAAAGAAACGGCTAGAAGCTCCACGTCATCCTCCACACTAGCTTCTTCCCTCAGCTATGGGGGTCTTTTCAATCAAACGCCTACGCTTTCGCGTGGATGGACTAGATTCAGCAGCAGCAATTGGGGTTGTCTCAACGGCCGACGGACTTTACCCTCGCCATCAGAAATTATCAAGGTCTCACTGGTAGTTACCACACTAGTAGATCTAGAAGATCTTCTCCTCTTTGAGGAACGAGAACTGCTCGCCCTCTCAAGTATTCTCCCACCAGAAGCCTGCACATCAGGAAACAGAGCGATATACGGGGCAACTTGATCTCCCTCAATGGGGGCATTTCATGACGAGAAAATCCTGAGGCAGCAGCAAGTTAAGTGCAGAAATCAAGGGTTGGGCAAAGTATGAGGTATGACAGTAATGACTAACCATGATCTTTCGTCCGCCAGCCGTTCGCATTAGCCAGGGCTGTGAATGTCAATAAATCAGGAGGGTTTCTCATAAAAATGGCGGTGATCCATATCATCAACTCATTATGACTCAAGGAGATGTCAGACACAGTGTTCAGTAAAGAGAAAAGGAAAGAAGAAGATCAGTTTGAAGCAACTGGGGGCGAAGTATAAAGACAAGTTTGTGAAGGTTTACACTTTCTGTTGAAGTCCTCTGAAAAGGGAAGAGAGGACACTATGTCGGCCGTCCGCACAGCGACGTACCTGTACATCCAGCTATGATCTCTTAAATCCTTACTATTGGGGACTATACCTTTTTTTCCCGCTTTGTAAACATCAGCATGCCCGCTTTATGTAAACAATGAGAATAAAAAGCCAGAAGATGATCAAAGGCGAAGGCAACTTGGGCATAGTTGGCCAAGTGATCTAGTACGACCACTAAATGCCAGACGGAGGGCTGATCTGGCCCATGCTGATATTGTAGCGGCGGCATATGTCCTCAATGACCAAGTGGACACGCTTATTAAGGTGAAGCGTGAAAGTGTATGTATGAACCATCGAGTAACCAGCCCGATGAGAAGAAATTCTTTCCTCAGCATCAGGGGTGATGATGTTAACAAACTCAGGCCATAGACATTCATGCCTGATACGCATCAGGTCATCCCTCGTAACAGCGGAAGGGTAAAACTCTATGGAAAGATTATTGTTTTCACCCTCTTGTTTAAGGGTCCGGCCCAGTATACAGCCATCGCTCTCAAAATTAAAGGAAGCGGTAAGATGATCTTGCGCTCTAAAGTTTGCTGGAAGGAAACTTGGTCCTTGAGCCATGGCAAAAATGTTGTTAAGTATGGGAAAATATTATCTTTGGAGAGGTTCTTGGAATTCTTTGGAGGATTGTGAATGAACTTTCGTACTTACAACGTATATAAACACGTCTATGCAGATAACTTGAAGGGGAAGTTGAATGATCTCAATCACGTGGGATTGTAATTATGATTACTACAGTTCAAGTGATATGCATCCCCATAATTATGGGATAAGAACAGAGCATGTAGCAGCATTGGGAAGATATGCGGAAAACCCCTCCAATCGTAAGGGGACACGTTACTGTACGAGGGAATATTCATCTAATGCGACGCACGCGAAAAGGAATGGAGGCAAGCCTCAGTACCGTCGCACCTTTACGTCTGCTATCACACTTCTTTCACTTCCTGACTGCTTGCATCAGCACTCAGCAAGTGGGGGGACTGACTGTGTTGGCAAAAATACGCCACTTACTATTATAGGGATACGAGACTAGACTTATCTTACCAGTCACCGAGCGCAGAAGATACATGCCCGCTCTTGGAGCCAACGACCGTTTAGGCGGCACGGCCACAGGACGCAGGGTATACATCCTGCCGCCTAGGATTTACAGTCTCCTAGTTAATGTTAAGTATATGCCTCCGCCTTGAGTTATAGGCCCATAGCCTTATTAGGCTTTGTATTTTACCTTATTTAGGACTGGGTATCACTACTATAAATACCCCTCCTTACATTGTATTGTACATCATGTGATTCACCATGGAATTCAGCTATTCTCAAGGAATAAGAATTACTCTGCCTTTCTATTAATTATTTCGTCTTGTTTATTCATTACTGCTTTCACTATATTTACATACTTTTCCATTGTGATTACTGTATTGCTTGTGACCCCAACTATAATTAATTATTTAACCTAGATGTACAATTTCAGGCATAAACATTTACATACCCAAAACCACTGTAAACAACATCATATCCCATCGAGGCTGCCCCAATATGGCCATCGAAATCAGCTTCTATGAAAAGCTTCTTGTTATGAGGGATACCCCGAACTACCTCGTCTAAATCCTCTCAAAAGTGCTTCTTGACCTCCCCGTCCAATTCTACCCGAGGAGCTAGCATGAGCACTAATGATTTTAGAAATAGTCCTACCAACAAATTGCTTAATAACCATCATCCTATCATTCACCCTCTTAACCTCCACCACATGCTCATGAAGATCCTCATCAACTAAAATGCCTACCTCATTCCTACTCCTCGAGACTCCTGAGTACCACAACTTATACCCGTCAACCTCCTGAGCCTTGGTACCCACCCATTTGGTTTCCTGGACATAAGCTATACTAATTTTCCTCTTCTTGAGGATCTTCACTAAACCTATAGACTTCCTCGTCAATGACCCTAAGCTCCAAGACTCAATTCGTAACTTAGGCACACCCTTGGCACACTTGCTCCTCGTCCCTAACCCTAACCAAGGACACATTATTAGTCGACCAGTATATGTCAAAGCCACCACTAAGATAAATCGATGCTTCATTTAATTTGGGGATTACCCTCTCACCATTGTAAACCAAACGTGACATTTAAGTTGAAATATTTGAAACTCGTTTAGGGTTGGAGATAAATCAGATGACTCTTAAAATACCTAGCTTGAGATTAAAATTTCATAGGGCAAGGTCTTGATAGGCGAAATAACTATTCAGCTCTTTTTTAAAAGGCGGAACTGGGACTCACCTGAGGCTCCCCCAAGGCAGGACACTCGTGAAACGCCCTTAGGCTTACATGGGAGGCTCTTGTCTCGTGAGGCGTACACCTCAAGCACCTAGGCTTATGCCTAAGACGCACCAAATGCCTAACGCACGGGGCTCGCCCTGTAGTTCTCCATCAAAATCACCTCCTATGAAAAGCTTCTCGGTGTGAGGGATACCCCGAACTACCTCATCTAAATCCTCCCAAAAGTGCTTCTTGACCTTCTCGTCCAATCCTGGCTGAGGAGCTAGCGTAAGTACTAATGATGTTAGAAGTAATCCTACTAACAAATAGCTTAATAATAATTATCCCGTCATTCACCCTCTTAACCTCCACCACATACTCATAAAGATCCTCATCAACAAAAATTCCTACCTCATTCCTACTCCTCGAGACTCCTGAGTACTAGAACTTATACCCATCAACCTTCTGGGCCTTGGTACCCACCATTTTAGTTTCCCAGACATAAGCTATACTAATGTTCCTCTTTTTGAGGATCTTCACTAAATTTATATACTTCCCCATTAATGACCCCAAGTTCCAGGACTCAATTCTTAACTTAGGCACATCTTTGGAACCCTTGCTCCCCGCCCCCAACGCCAACCAAGGACACAACTTTAGTCGACCACTAGGATAAACCAATGTTTTATTTGATGTGGGATTACCCTTTTCCCATTGCTAACCAAACACGACATTAAAGTTGAAACATTTGAAACTCATTAAGGGTTGGAGATAAATCAAACGACTTTAAACTACCTAGCTTGAGATTAAAATTTCATAGGCCAAGGTCTTGATAGGCAAAATAACTATTCAGCTTTGTTTTAAAAGGCAAAATTAGAAGCCCCGGGCGGGGCACTCGTAAAACGCCCTTGGGCTTACATAGGGGGCTCTTGCATCGTGAGGCATATGCTTCAAGCACCTGGACTTATGCCCCAGACACACCGAACGCCTAATGTATGGGGCTCGCCCTATAGTTCTCCATGCAATTATGTCTAATTAGCCTTGTAAACCCCCCAAACTCGTGTTATTAACCATTGTCTCTTCACAAGTATTCTTCATTAATCACATATTAAAAGTTGAGAATATTGAAACTCATAATTATAGTTTCTATTATAATTGCACATTACAACTTAGAATGAAATGATATTGGATTATGATAGGAATCTTTTATCTAAAAACTATTCATGTAGTAGCTATTTCTAGGTCTTCATTATTTAATCATCCACTAGGCATCATTTAATAGCTATATTGCTTCTATTTTTAATCTCAATTTTCTTACTCCTTCTTCTTCCTTGTGTTTATGAGGTATAAAACTTATCAGTTTAATTGTTAAATGATAGTGAGTAACTATCTATATACAACTATATTTATATATTACTATTCTTGTTATGGATTATACATTATGTTGAGTTATTTATCAAATTTTCAATTTGTTAAAAACAAACGATGATGTTAGAGTTTCATCATGAGACTGTGAGTGATTCCCATAAATTAAATAATTATTTATATATTTATCTAAAATTTTGTTTTTTTTTTTTTGTAACTAACAACTTTTATTAATCACCAAATGTTAATTACAAATAAAGCTGCTAGACTCTAGCTGCTTACACTTATATATTCAGCTCTTAAACTAAATCAAACAGCTTAGCTAAGTTTAATCAAATGTTGTTGACACTCTATTGGTGCTCGAACACACCACTTGTTTAGCTAGTTTGATCTAATCCTTTTCCAGCTTCTCAAATACTCTGGTATTTATTTCTATCCAAATAGCTTAGATATACTTTGTATACACTATCCTGAGAAGTTTAGCTGGGCCTACTCTCCCGTTTGATGTTGTCACAATCCAGTTCTGAAAGTTTTGCGTATTCAGCTGCATAGGTGCCTTTCTATGTAACCAATTCATAAGCTTGTGCACACTCGTGCATAGGTACATTCTTGAAACATGTGATCTCTTATTTCCCTAGCATTCCCAGACATTATACATAGATCATCTAGATATATCCCCCAAGCTAGCAATTTTTCCATGGTCATCAATTTGTTTTGTTGTTGCATCCACATAGTAAAAAGGGCCTTTGGACTTGTTTTACTCTGAAACATAAGAGTTTTCCATGGAACTCTTGTTTGGTCCCCGATCATTTGTAAGTAGCAGTGTCTGATTTAAACTACCTGATGTAGCTTTATAGTTCTGACTATAATGCAGATAATCCCTAGCTGCCATAATTTTCCTCACTGTTATTTTTCCAAGAGTCACCACTAAAGGACCAGTTCCTTCTGTGTGTTCCTTTACTTGTAAATTACGGAATTAAGTTAAACTTAAGTAACAGGACACTGATTTTAGCGTGAAAAAACTCCTTGAACTTGTGATCAAAAAACCACGACCTACTTTCTCAAGTAGAGTTTCAACTTCACTATTTGAAAGATTCACTTGGTTATAAGACTGTTCTCTTACTAACCTAGGACTAACTCTAATCCTATAGTGACCCCTTTCACAATCAGTAAAGCTACTCCAAGTAACAAGACTTGAATGACCAGTACTATTACAGAACTTCTTATGAAAGCAAATAGTACAACTTGATATATCCTACTACAGATGAACTAAGACAGAGCTTTGACAAGACTCAATCTAAGGAACAGGTTCTTCACTTAGTTCCCTGTAGCTTAATGACTGCTCAAATACAAACTCGACTCAACAATGCTAAAGCTCCCTTTCTCTCTATATTTGTGCATGCTTTAACAACTAAAGAACTCCTTGATTTATAGCCTCGAAATCTGAAGAGTCTTGAATGATTAGAACTCCAAAGCTTCCATGAATTTGAGTCCTAATAGAACTCCTTGCTTATCTCTAAGTCTTATCCTAGACCTATGCAATCTTTTCTTATCACGTACGAATCTGCATGAATACCAAGATAAACATTAGATAATAGGATAATAATTAATTCCCTACTTAATTGATTTTGCAATATTATTTATTCTGCTGCCGTAGTAAAAAGGAACAAGTCCTTTGATCTGTTCCTTCGTCATCAGTCAAAACATCAAGCGTATTCAAGCTACATTTTCCCCCTTTTTGATGATGACAAACACATACCCTTTGTTGTATGTCCTTAATGCCCTGATTCACACTTTTCAACTTAACAGCCCAATAGGTAGAAATTAATTTTTATCATTAAGGAGCAGGTTAAAAAATGTCACAAGTAAAATCATCCTTATACTTCCCCCTTTTGGCATCATTGAAAAGGTTGCATAAGTTAGAATAATATAAAGCAAAGGAATCAACATGACACGACCCGGAATCCAGTTAGGCCGTGCGGGCACCCGACATCCTCCCCTAGACCCGTCGAGCGAACCCTTACAAATTAAATTAGGAAAATAAATATAATTCAATTTATAAATAATAACCAAGACTTAGAAGAAGTACAAACATAATGATACCTCTAAGCTGTAAAAAAAATGAAATTACAGCTGACTACCCACATACTAGGTTTAGGGCTATCCAGACTAGACATCTAAGAGTATAAAAGAAGACAGATACCTCCTGAAGGGAGAAAAATGCAACTGAAATAACAATCAATAAACTGGTGGCCATCCGGAATAAAAGCTGGCTCACATTGACAGCTGAAGTCGTCTTCGCTCCTTCACAACGTGGTGAACTCAATCCTGGAGCGAACCTGCCGAAACGAAATAGATAGACAAGAAATAAACAACAAACAAGGGTGAGTCAAAAGGACTCAATAAGTGGGGCAGACTAGCCATCTCAAAGAATAGGATAGCTAGCCAGGGAAAAGAAACAGATAAATCAAATTCCTCTTATTTAAATTATAAAAAAGGCAGAGCCATGTAATAACTGGAAACACGTATGAAACAATAAACTAAACCGGGAATACGAGCCAGAAGTATATCAACAAATAAGCAATGCACGTATAAGCAGAACAGTAGTTATGTACCACAAGTCTACACAATAGTATAAAATGAAATGAAATGAAATGAGATGAAATGAAATGAAGTGAAATGTGATGCAAAGGGTCACATTTGCCCGCCATCCCATCTCAAAGCGGAATACTCCTGCATTCGATGGGAATCCAATCTGATAATCAACTGGAGCGGAATACTCCTGCTCCTGGGGCGGAATACTCCTGCACCCGATATAGTATAAACCAGAGGCGGAATACTCCTGCACTCTCCTAGGGCGGAATACTCCTGCACCCGATATAATGTAAAGCTGAGGCGAATTACTCATGCACTCAATATCTGACATAAGAGCGGAATACTCCTGCTCCTGGGGCGGAATCCTCCTACCCTCAATATGATACAATGGAGCGGAATCCTACTGCTCCTGAGGCGGAATACTCCTGCACCCAATATGATATGCAATGTAATGCATATGAATGACATATAATGCACATGAATGCAATGTGATGCAATAATAATCCTTCACCGGTACGGGGACTCTCATCAACAACCGGGAAGTAGATGTCAACTCACAGCCAGAGTACAATACTAAAATCCTCAATGCAATACCAGCAACAGGACGTAACATATAATATATAATGTAAATCCAAAGCTAAGGTGTAATAGTACGCCTATCGGCAGCTACACACATATAATATATAATGTAAATCCTAGACCGACGCACGATCAGAAATGAAGATAGTGAAACTTCCTAAATGCCATCATAGCCCCTCGTAGATAAGTACGGACGTCTACGTACCCATCAGCGAGACTCTACTAGACGCTGTCTTAGTCTGGATAGACTCTAAACCAGGCTCTGATACCAACTGACACGACCCGGAATCTAGTTAGGCCGTGCGCGCACCCGACATCCTCCCCTAGACCAGTCGGGCGAACCCTTACAAATTAAATTAGGAAAATAAATATAATTCAATTTATAAATAATAACAAGACTTCGAAGAAGTACAAACATAATGATACCTCTAAGCTGTAGAAAAAAAAAGAAATTACAGCTGACTACCCACATACTAGGTTTAGGGCTATCCAGACTAGACATCTAAGAGTACAAAAGAAGACAGATACCTCCTGAAGGGAGCAAAATGCAACTGAAATAACAATCAATAAACTGGTGGCCATCCGGAATAAAAGCTGGCTCACCTTGACAGCTGAAGTAGTCTTCGCTCCTTCACAACGTGGTGAACTCAATTCTGGAGCGAACCTGCCGAAACGAAATAGATAGACAAGAAATAAACAACAAATAAGGGTGAGTCAAAAGGACTCAGTAAGTGGGGCAGACTAGCCATCTCAAAGAATAGGATAGCTAGTCAGGGAGAAGAAACAGATAAACCAAATTCCTCTTATTTAAATTATAAAAAAGGCAGAGCCATGTAATAACCGGAAACATGTATGAAACAATAAACTCAACCGGGAATACGAGCCAGAAGCATATCAACAAATAAGCAATGCACGTATAAGCAGAACAGTAGTTATGTACCACAAGTCTACACAATAGTATAAAATGAAATGAAATGAAATGAGATGAAATGTGATGCAAAGGGTCACATGTGCCCGCCATCCCATCTCGAAACGAAATACTCCTGCATTCGAGGGGAATCCAATCTGATAATCAACTGGAGCGGAATACTCCTGCTCCTGGGGCGGAATACTCCTGCACCCGATATAGTATAAACCAGAGGCGGAATACTCCTGCACTCTCCTGGGGCGGAATACTCCTGCACCAGATATAATGTAAAGCTGAGGCGGAATACTCCTGCACTCAATATCTGACATAAGAGCAGAATACTCCTGCTCCTGGGGCGGAATCCTCCTGCCCTCAATATGATACAATGGAGCGGAATCCTCCTGCTCCTGGGGCGGAATACTCCTGCACCCAATATGATATGCAATGTAATGCATATGAATGACATATAATGCACATGAATGCAATGTGATGCAATAATAACCCTTCACCGGCGCGGGACTCTCATCGACAGCCGGGAAGTAGATGTCAACTCACAGCCAGAATATAATAGTCAAATCCTCAATGCAATACCAGCAACAGGACGTAACATATAATATATAATGTAAATCCAAAGTTAAGGCGTAATGAGTATGCCTATCGGCAGCTACACACGTAAGAAACACGTGGTAGAAAATCCACGAGGCCAGGTGCCTCCAAAGAAATGGATATAAACACTTACCTCGTTCCAAAGTTAACACTGCTACCCAACAACCGCTTTATCCTTTGGATGCATTGCCAAACGATCCCTTTCTATTCAATAAGTAGAAAAATATATCAAATTAGGCTAAAGGCTTCATTCCTCACGACTTAGGGTAATCCGGTTAGGAACCTGATACCCTATTCGCATACGCAATACGCAGGCCAGGCGTATGTACAGGGTTTAAGGTCACATAACCAAACCCTAAATAAATTATATTTATATGTTGCCCATAACTTACTGAGTACAAATATATAATCAATTCCATTATCGTGGTCCATTTGACCCTTTAAACTATTAATTGAACTTATTAAAACGATGTATAATATTCCAAGTTTTACCGTTAAAACATATTCAAACACACGTAATAAACTCAAATAATGCATAAAGATCATTACCTGAATGTTTCAGGGTGAAAATTCTACTTTTCTCCGGCCCCTTTTCTCATTTTCTGGCATTTTCCTCACTGTGTTCGTCTCTGTTTCTCGTGTTTCTTAGTTTCTGTTCATTTTTTTGAATGCTACTAAGACCTTTGGCTAAGGGATATTAATCCCTAAGCCCACCGCCTAACTCTTTTGCTTTTCTTTCCTTATTTTTTCTTTTTCTCTTCTTTTTCATTTTTTTATTTTATTTTCTTTTCTTTTCGCGATAAAAATTAAAATGGTACCCTACGATATTCGAAATAATTCCAACTTTTGCATACATGTTATATAAAATATATATAGCATACTCGCTAAGGCGGATTTCAAATCGGACTCCCGAAACTCAATATGCAAATTAAGTAAAAAATGTCAAATTATTTAATTTTCGGCATTTTAGCGGAAACTAGCCGAACAATATCGAAATTCACTTTCTAAAATTCATAAAAGTCACAAATAATCATACGAACCTAACGGCGCTTTCGGATTTCGAATCGGAGCTCATTCGCCAAAACCAAGCTCGAAAGTCTCTTTTTAATATTTATCGACAATAAAAACTGAAACCTTCTTCCGATGCTTACCAAACGAGGTCTGATTTAGCTCAAATTTTACAGATAAGTCTCAGTGGTCCTCACGAATATTTTAAAATTATCGACACGCCAATCGGAGTCCTAACTTCCGAAACGACTGACCGAGGTCGTTTCATTCTCCTCCACTTATACTCTCGTTCGTTCTCGAACGAGCCTAAGTCTAAAGCAAGATTCACGCAGATAACAAGAGAACTTGCACGACCTTCATGAACTACTCCACGGGCATTATTTCCTGATTACAGGATCAAAATTATAACACGCATATCGAACTCTTGGATAAAAACATAGCTGGATAATATCATAACGCCATTGCCCAGCTTATTCTGACTACACTGATCCTTCCTCGATCACGAGAGGAGAGTTTTACTTTTTCAAAGCAAAGATACACGGAACTTTGAATGGGTTAACATGATTTAGCCGATAATCACCTCTTCGATATACCTTTCGATATAGAACAGGTCGATGGAACTAAGAATTAGCTCACGCTTGATGCAATTGGGAGCTTTTAAAGTACCTTGTCATTACACACTATAGAAGATTTGATGTAAGCTATATTATTTTTACGAACGCACTATGCAACATCTCAGTTGATGTTAGTGTTGTTCCGCAAGCTCCTTGTGGGAATGTAGTTACTCATATCCTAATGTATATCATAGGTTCATCTGAACAGGGTCTATCATATAAGGATAAGGATCATGCAAATACTACTGGATAGTATGATGCAGACCAAGAATGATCTTCAGACTGAAAATCTACTTCATGGTATTGTCTTTGAATTGGAAATATTATGACTTGAAAAAGTGAAAATAGAAGAGACATGTAGTTGGACCATGAGCTGAGGCAGAATACCAACAACAAAGTTGATTACATGTTCACTTATAACGCTAAAGTAGCTTCTCAAGGAGTCGAGGTGTGAAGGAGATATGCCAATGATGGATAGATGACAAGCTGCACTAGACCTTTAACTCTAAATTTTTATGAAGTAAAACAACGTCAGTATGAGGATCCAGTTCTAGTTGAATACAGACAGATAGCCAGAAGAAAACCGGAGTCACCATATAGGGTTACTACTGACGGTGTTCTCATGTATAAAGATAGACTTTATGTTCCTGATGTTGCAGATTTATGTGGACAGATTATGATAGAGGCACATTATTCCAAGTACATTGTTCATCTAGGTTTGACTAAGATGTGCCCTGATCTTAAGCAAATTTACTGGTGGGACGGAATGAAGTATGACATAGCTGAATTTGTGGCTCAGTGCTCTAATTTCCAGCAAGTTAAAGTCGTGTCATCTTTCCAGACTTTATGCTTTCAGCAGATAGGTACGTATATATGATCAGGTTGCAGCTTATCTCTAGCATTAATAGATTATTAGTGGGTTTAGCAATGATCGACACTCATTGTAGGTTTCTGTCGTGGCCCTAGGTTGGGTCGTGACAAAAGTGGTATCAACGCCTTAAAGATTTAGTATTACCATTCAATATTTGGAGGAAGACTTCTCCACTTAAAGCACAAACTCAGGAAGCTTTTTGAATAGGAATACCCATCCCTGCACAGTCTGCTGGACTAAAGAAGATTTAGCTAAAAGCTGAACGTAGGCAGACCTAAGCTACCAACTACCCTTTCGAGTTGCCAAACAGCTGCAACTCTCGAGTTCACAACTCCATACCTTTGCCGTAAACACCACCGCCTGATGGATGGTACTTCTATTACCCTTAGAAGCCTTGAAAAACAATAATATGCTTACCCGGCTACAATAACACATACTCTGGCTCAACACAGGGAACATCACAAGCGGTTACCAACCGCCAAAGCTCACTAGTGCCGGACGAAGAAGAGATGGAAACAGACTGAGGATAGAAATAATTAGAGTTTTAGGAAGCTCATCTTCTTATTTGCTTAGCTACCAGAGCTAGACTACCTCCGAGTTAGGCTAACCAAAGAATCGAAATTGAAGAAATAGGTATGGAACAACGTCTATGTCAAATATAACCTTCCTATAAGAAGGAAACTCTAACAATTTACCAGAAACCCTTTTATAATCGAGACAAGCTCATAGAATAACATGACTCTACTAGCGCCTCGAACCAAGAGGAGACACATAGATCGAGTATTACTTACTAACCACTTTACACCGGAAGAAATAATGACACTTTCCGATGGTGACGAATAAGAATTCCTATCATCCTACCAACACGGAATTCCGAGAAGAGAGGTATACTAATTTGACTTAATAATAAAAGCTGGCACGACAAGATGCCAAGCAGACAATACCGACACTCACTATAAAATCTCTCATATTTGGACCAGATAAAATAGTAGGGTCGCACAAATGCCCTGAATAAATCATACTAGATGCTCACCCCTCTATCTCAATCGATCCTTAATAGAAACAATATCCAAGGAAACCATAGAAACATGATATGACAAACCATTTCCAAATCGATCGAAACAATCAAATCTTACTCACATTTAAGAGAGCTAAGAAATCTCAGGGTCTACTATATCGGATACCTCAGCATCCCATCAGACAAGCAGTTCATAGAACTGCTTCTGCATCTGAGCTGAGCCACTACCCTGATAATCACCTTCTGAAGAACCACTACCACCACGCTCTCGACCTTTACTGGATGGTGGCATTTCTCTAGCCGATTAAGATCTAAATAAAATCCCCTACCACTGTGCAGGTGCCCAATGACGAGAGAAAAGACGACTGCCTACTTGTCGGAGTAAGGGAAAACTCTCCCAAAAGATAATCAAGCTCACGATAATGATAACATCTTTTCGCTGAAAATGGAAGCTGGAAAGATTGTTGATAGCTGTAAAGAAAAGACTGAATCTGATCTTGACGAGCTACTGGCGCACTCTAAGAATCACGTGGCACAAGCTGAGATAACCTGGAAGGTGACCTCCCAAAATAATCAGAACTCTTACCTCCAAATGAGGTACCATAGTTGCCCACCAGGGACACGAGATCTCTTGCTCCCCCACTCTAACTTATGGTATGCCTCATACCTCTGAACAATATCAACAACAACATTAATTGAAATCTCGTCCTTAATTTCTCGAGCCATCTGGGATCTTAAGGAGGGAGAAAGGTCATCAATAAATCCTTGAATTTCTCGAAAGGCTCATGGACTAGTTCAAATGCATATTCAGCCATTTTATAGAATTCAATCTCATATTCTGAAATACCAACAGGCTATCCGACAAGCTACCCTGTCCAATCCACTCAAACCGGCAACACTTTTCATCTCGCTCGCTACTCGAAAGGAACTTTTCCACGAATCTAGAAGAAAAATCGAACCAAGTTAGCTAATAAGAGAGCGGCCCACCAATTCAAGGCTAGACCCTGAAACTGGAAAGAAGAATAATCAATACCATACCGCTCCATATAATCAAGACCCTGAAGGATATGCGGACATCATTTTATTTTTTTTTAAAAAAATCACAAGGTTTATCTGATGCATTGCTTAAGAATATCGGAAGGTTCAACCCGCGTAAAATAATGGAACCTCTTTGAGCACTCGGACCCAATAATTACCTCAGTTACCTAACCAGCCAGAACAACTGGAGGCACAACACATGCTGCCTCCAGAACATACTTTACTGCGGCAATATTAAGAACTGGAATAGGAGCTCCCTGAGACCGAACATCTGCATCTGCGGCAACCTGATAAGCTACCTAGCAAATAAAGGTTCTTGCGGTATCTGCGTCGCCAAGATTCTTGTAAAAGCATCGTAGAGAGCCAAGGGAACCACAAGGCCCTGCTCCCTTGCCCATCGCGAGCTCGTACAGCTGGGACCTCCGTAGCTAGATCGTTAGCACGATCAAAACACTCGGGGCTTCGTCAGTGCTAACCCCAGGCCAGACTGCTTCGTCTTGAACTCATACCGTTTGCTGATTTGTCGCACGAGGGTTCACAATTACCACGAAGGAATTAAGGAAAATACTTTTGAATCCTAGACCGATGCACGATCAGAAATGAAGATAGTGAAACTTCCTAAATGCCATCATAGCCCCTCGTAGATAAGTACGGGCATCTACGTACCCATCAGCGAGACTCAACTAGACACTGTCTTAGTCTGGATAGACTCTAAACCATGCTCTGATACCAACTGACACGACCTGGAATCTAGTTAGGCCGTGCGCGCACCCGACATCCTCCCCTAGACCCGTCGGGCGAACCCTTACAAATTAAATTAGGAAAATAAATATAATTCAATTTATAAATAATAACAAGACTTAGAAGAAGTACAAAACTAATGATACCTCTAAGCTGTAAAAAAAAAGAAATTACAGCTGACTACCCACATACTAGGTTTAGGGCTATCCAGACTAGACATCTAAGAGAACAAAAGAAGACAGATACCTCCTGAAGGGAGAAAAATGCAACTGAAATAACAACCAATAAACTGGTGGCCATCTGGAATAAAAGCTGGTTCACCCTGACAGCTGAAGTCGTCTTCGCTCCTTCACAACGTGGTGAACTCAATCCTGGAGCGAACCTGCCGAAATGAAATAGATAGACAAGAAACAAACAACAAACAAGGGTGAGTCAAAAGGAATCAATAAGTGGGACAGACTAGCCATCTCAAAGAATAGGATAACTAGTCAGGGAGAAGAAACAGATAAATCAAATTTCTCTTATTTAAATTATAAAAAAGGCAGAGCCATGTAATAACCGGAAACACGTATGAAACAATAAACTCAACCGGGAATACGAGCCAGAAGCATATCAACAAATAAGCAATGCACGTATAAGCAGAACAGTAGTTATGCACCACAAGTCTACACAATAGTATAAAATGAAATGAAATGAAATGAGATGAAATTTGATGCAAAGGGTCACATGTGCCCGTCATCCCATCTCAAAGCGAAATGCTCCTGCATTCGAGGGGAATCCAATATGATAATCAACTGGAGCGGAATACTCCTGCTCCTGGGGCGGAATACTCCTGCACCCGATATAGTATAAACCAGAGGCGGAATACTCCTGCACTCTGCTGGGGCGGAATACTCCTGCACCAGATATAATGTAAAGCTGAGGCGGAATATTCCTGCACTCAATATCTGACATAAGAGCAGAATACTCCTGCTCCTGGGGCGGAATCCTCCTACCCTCAATATGATACAATGGAGCGGAATCCTCCTGCTCCTGGGGCGGAATACTCCTGCACCCAATATGATATGCAATGTAATGCATATGAATGACATATAATGCACATGAATGCAATGTGATGCAATAATAACCCTTCACCGGCCCGGGACTCTCATCGACAGCCGGGAAGTAGATGTCAACTCACAGCCAGAATACAATAATCAAATCCTCAATGCAATACCATCAACAGGACGTAACATATAATATATAATGTAAATCCAAAGTTAAGGCGTAATGAGTACGCCTATCGGCAGCTACACACGTAAGGAACACGTGGTAGAAAATCCACGAGGCCAGGTGCCTCCAAAGAAATGGATATAAACACTTACCTCGTTCCAAAGTTAACACTGCTACCCAACAACCGCTTTATCCTTTGGATTCATTGCCAAACGATCCCACTCTATTCAATAAGCAGAAAAATATATCAAATTAGGCTAAAGGCTTCATTCCTCACGTCTTAGGGCAATCCGGTTAGGAACCTGATACCCTATTCGCATACGCAATACGCAGGCCAGACCTATTTACAGGGTTTAAGGTCACATAACCAAACCCTAAATAAATTACATTTATATGTTGCCCATAACTTACTGAGTACGAATATATAATCAATTCCATTATCGGGGTCCATTTGACCCTTTAAACTATTAATTGAACTTATTAAAACGATGTATAATATTCCAAGTTTTACCGTAAAAACATATTCAAACACACGTAATAAACTTAAATAATGCATTAAGATCATTACCTGAATGTTTCAGGGTGAAAATTCTACTTTTCTCCGGCTCCTTTTCTCATTTTCTGGCATTTTCCTCGCTGTGTCGTCTCTGTTTCTCGTGTTTCTTAGTTTCTGTTCATTTTTGTGAATGCTACTAAGACCTTTTGCTAAGGGATATTAATCCCTAAGCCCACCGCCTAACTCTTTTGCTTTTCTTTCCTTATTTTGTCTTTTTCTCTTCTTTTTCAGTTTTTTATTTTATTTTCTTTTCTTTTCGCGATAAAAATTAAAATAGTACCCTACGATATTCGAAATAATTCCAACTTTTGCATACATGTTATATAAAATATATATAGAATACTCGCTAAGGCGGATTTCAAATCGGACTCCCGAAACTCAATATGCAAATTAAATAAAAAATATCAAATTATTTAACTTTCGGCATTTTAGCGGAAACTAGCCGAACAACATCGAAATTCACTTTTGAAAGTTCATAAAAGTCATAAATAATCATACGAACCTAACGGCGCTTTCGGATTTCGAATCGGAGCTCATTCGCCAAAACCAAGCTCGAAAATCTCTTTTTAATATTTATCGACAATAAAAACTGAAACCTTCTTCCGATGCCTACCAAACGAGGTCTGATTTAGCTCAAATTTTACAGATAAGTCTCAGTGGTCCTTACGAATATTTTGAAATTATCGACACGTCAATCGGAGTCCTAACTTCCGAAACGACTGACCGAGGTCGTTTCACAACAACTCATAGCCAATGTAGGCAACTCAAAATGCAAACATAATGTAACTGGAAGTACTGTATAAAGATGATATTAGCCATCCAAGGTAATTCATTATCAGCAAAAATAATTAACACCAGGGGTACATGCAAATACGACTAAATTAACCAAAAATAAAAGAGTGCAAAGAGTAGCAGCTAAGACTAAGCTAAGTCCCACTGGTGAAATGGATGGCTAATGGTCTTTTAGGAGGTCAGGTGTTAGAAGGACCAGTTCCTGGAGGAGCACCCTTTATCATTTCAAACATCTGCTTAAGCATCCCCTCATTCATCTCCTTTGCCTTAGCAGCTTCAGCCCTCCAGAAATCCCTTTCAGTTTCCAAACGAGCAATTTCAGCAGCTTGCAAATTCACTTGTTGCCTTAAAGCCCTCACTTTACTATACAGAGGCTGCTTACTTCCACCAGCTGTGGGAAGCTCAGCCTGAACAGGCATATCACAACTAAGCAAAGTGGCTACTCCCAGTCTTTCCTTTTTAGTAGCCAATTTCACATCAACCAAGGGAATTCCAAGCTTAGCAAACAGTTCTGTGAGAAGAAAGCCAAAAAGTAGAGAATGCTTTTTCTTTCCAGTAACCACTCTTGTTATCAGATGAATTATGAACCTGGCCAGTTAATCAATTTTTCTATGTCCAACAGCTCCATAAGGACCAGGTCCATGAAGCTAGCAATGCCTCTCTTTTCCTGTCTAGGAAACAGGATTTTGTTCACAAATTCAAACAAGAGTTGGTGTTGTGGGTGTATCGCACTTTTCTGCACAGGCCTAGACTTTCCTTCATTAGGATTTTCTGAAAACTTTCTTGTTATTTCTAAATCAGTAGGGAGACCAGTTAGATCAGGCCAAACTAGCTTGATGTAATCACAATAGCCCTGTGAAGGGATACCAAGCAGTTCACCCAGTTCTTTGGTGTCAAAACTGATGTCCTTGCCATTCACAGAAGTAGTAACCCTGTCCTCACTGATAGAACAGTTAAAGAAGAATTCTCTAACCATGATCTTTGAACACCTACCTATGATTTGAAGGACCATGTCCTTCCACCCCTGGGCTTCCAGTTTCTGGACAAGCCAAATCATTCCTTCTTCTTCTAAATCAGACATCACTCTTCCCTTAACCACATTCCTGGTCATAAAGTCAACATGGACAACAGGTTGATCACCTGTTTTTACAACTCCTGCATAGTCACTCTCACTATCCTCCCCAGCAGATTTTTCAGAGTCAGATTCTGAGCTTTCATCAATCAAAGCTCTCCTGGAGGACCTGGTCCTTTTAGCAGACTGACCAGTCCTGGAAGCAACCACAGCTCTTTTGGGAGTTCTTCTCTAACTAGTTTTTCTTTTCTTAGATAGAGGAGCACTAGGTTCCTCTTCAACAGGAGAGTCACTCTCCATAATCACAGTTTCCTTTTCCACAGTCACAGGTTCCACTATGTCATCAGAATCAACTACTTGTTTCCCTTTTCTCTTCCTACTTCTCTCTATTGCAACATGCAATCTCTCATCAGCCATCCTAACACTTGCTCTAGTGGCTCTGGTAGAAGGAACTGGTTCCTTCTTTTTACCTGAAGTTTCACCCTGAGTTTTCTTAAGTGTAGGTTTATAACTTTCACTTATTTTCTTCAATTTTGCATTGATATCAGCAACCACATTAGGATCACTCAACCCTTTCTTCTTCAACTTCCTTTTCACCCTTTTCAAATTTAGTAAATTAATTATAGGAGTCTCATCCTCACTGTCACTTCCAAATACATCCAGCATGTCATCATCAGCCATGGGGGCTCTAGGAGCAGCCATGGGTGAACCAGCCTCTCCCATACTTACATCTTCCCCTTGTTTTTCAGACACCTTAACTATTTCTAAGTTTGACTCAGTATCATCCGGATCAACAACATCAATAGGTTCAACATAATTTACCTTGAACTCATACGGAATCATTGCCCTGGATAAATCCTCATTTGTTCCAGTATGGATTCAGCTGTAGGAACGGATCCTTCCCCCTGAGTTTGAGACTCAGATTCTGTTTCAGTAACAGGAACTGATCCTTCCCCCTGAATTTGTAGTTCAGGCTCTGAATTCTTGGGATTTTCAGGGTTAACTGTGGTTTGCATGGGTGAAGATGAGATGTTATGAGTTTCAGAACTTTGGGAATTTTGAGTTTGCATAGGTGAAGAGGGTTGATCAGTAGTGGTGTTTGAATCAGTGTTGAGAGACATGGCTAAAATCTGCTTAAGGAGAAAATTCACAATTCTTTTTGAAAATTTTTAAAACTGAATGGGAAAATATGAATAGGGTTATGGGTATATATAAGAAAAGAATTTGTGGTGGAGAAGGATTCTTGTGATCAGAAGGAAGTGTAGTTGTTCTAGGTATCTCGATCATTTCAAATAATTTAGCCGTTATAATGATGAGTCCTAGTGGGAGTCTAATCGTGGGACGGTTTCTTTATGGAATTGGTTTGCAGAAAATAGAGGTTGAGTGGGATTTAACCTTATCTAGATACATACACTGCACAAACTCTACAATTTTTGGAATAATAAAGGAGTACATACCTGTGGCAATGGAACCGTTACTTACACCCCAATGTATAATCAATTTTCATGATCTGAAATTCTAGGAACATAAGGGTAACATCATTTAGATTTAGCACATTCAAGAATTAATCATGGCATGGAGTATACAATTAAGTATAGTACTGAGTTGAAAATTCAATTTGATTTTCATAAAATTCAATTTAAGCCCATTTTTCTTAGCCACATTTTTTAAGAAGAGTAAGGTAGACTTTAGGTGAATTTAATCATCCCTAATTCTAACCTGTTCCTTTCAAAATGATCTCTTCCTAAGGCCTTTGTGAAGATGTCAGCAATTTATTTTTCAGTAGGACAAAAGGCTATTGTAATCAACCCCTTCTCATAATTGTCCCTCAATAAATGATGTCTAATGTCAATATGCTTAGTCCTTTTGTGATGTACTAGATTTTTCGTCATGTTTATAGCACTAGTATTATCACAATAGATAGGAACAGTTCCTACATCCACACCAAAATCTTGTAATTGCTGTTTTATCCATAATAGTTGTGAACAACATGAAGCAGCTGCCACATATTCAGCCTCAGCAGTGCAAAGAGCCATTGAGTTTTGTTTCTTGGTTCCCCATGAAACCAAGCACCCACCAAGGAAGTGTGCCATACCTGAGGTACTCTTTCTATCAACCAGGAAACCTGCATAGTCAGCATCAGTATATCCAACAAGGTTAAAATTACCACCTTTTGGATACCAAAGTCCCAAGGAACCTGTTCCTTTCAAGTATCTCAAGATTCTTTTAACAGCTTTCAAATGGGATTCTTTAGGATCTGACTAGAATCTAGCACATAAAAACAACACTGAACACAATGTCAGGCCTACTAGCATTTAAGTAAAGTAAAGAACCAATCATACCTCTATACATTTTTTGATCAACTGAATTACCATGTTCATCAAGATCTAATTTAGTAGCAGTGGCAATTGGTGTATCAATCTCTTTAGCTTTATCCATGTCAAACCTTTTGAGTAGTTCCTTAACATATTTCTGTTGATGGATCATAGTTCCATTTGAGGTTTGCTTAATTTATAAAACAAAAAAACAAAAAAATTGAGTTCACCCACCATGCTCATCCAAACTCACTCCCCATCAAATTTGCAAATTCCTTACTCAGATTTTCACAAGTGGCACCAAAAATTATATCATCTACATAAATTTGAACAATTAAGAGATGTTTACCTTTTTCTTTCAGAAACAGTGTGCTATCAATCTTACCTCTTTTATAACCATGCTGAAGTAGGAATTTTGATAGACGTTCATACTAAGCTCTTGGTGCCTGCTTGAGTCCATATAAGGCTTTATCCAACTTGTACACATGTTCAGGGAACTGTTCATTCTCAAAACCCGGTGGTTGTTTGACATATACTTCCTCCTTTAAATAGCAATTCAGAAATGCACTCTTAACATCCATCTGATGTAGAGTGAAATCCATGAAAGTAGCAAAGGCTATAAGAAGTCTTATTGCTTCCAATCTTGCAACTGGAGCAAAAGTCTCATCATAGTCAATGCCCTCTTCTTGACTATAACCTTGAACAACCAATCTGGCTTTATTTCTAGTTACCATACCATCCTCATCAAGTTTGTTTCTAAAAACCCATTTGGTTCCTATGATGGACCTGTTCCTTGGATTGGGTTCCAGGTGCCAAACTTGACTTCTTTGAAATTGATTCAACTCTTCTTGCATAGCATTTATCCAATCTGCATCCTTCAGTGCCTCTTTTACATTTTTGGGTTCAACAAGAGATAAAAAAGTACTGAATGCACACAGATTATGATTCTTGACAGTTGATCTAGTTTGAATTCCAGCAGTCTTGTCTGAGATTATCTGATCCACAGGATGTGAACCTTGATACTTGTAAGGTTTGAGAATTAACCCATCTTCAAAGATTCTTTGCTGAGGAACAGTTTCTGATGTAGTAGCAGAACAAGTTTGAGAAGTGGATCCAACATTTGTTCCCCCTGTTTCTGTGCTGCTTTTTTCAGTATTGTATGAAGGAACAGTTCCTTGCAATTCACTTCCCACATTGCACCCATCTAAGGCTTGAATTTGCTGAGGACTAGGTTCACTATGCCTTAGCATTCCAATTTCTTCATCTTCCTGTACCTGTTCTTGAGACAAGTTGTTAGATTCATCAAATTTGACATGTATGCTTTCTCCAATTTTTGATGTTTTCTTGTTAAAGACTCTATAAGATTTACTGTTTGAAGAATAACCAACAAAAATTCCTTCATCACTTCTAGGATCAAATTTTCCTAGGGCATCTTTTCCACTGTTGTGTATGAAGCATTTACAACCAAAGGTCCTGAGATGTGAAATACTTGATTTTCTTCCTTTAAGTAATTCATAGGGTGTCATTTCTATTAGTGGCCTAGTCATACACCTATTAATTGTATAACATGTAGTATTAATGGCTTCAGCCCAAAAACTTTGAGGGAGGTTTCCAGATAGTAACATGGTCCTAGCCATCTCTTCTAAGGTTCTATTTTTCCTTTCCACTACTCCATTTTGCTGTGGAGTTCTAGGAGAGGAGAAATTATGATCAATACTATTTTCATTGCAAAAATTAAAGAACATTTGATTCTCAAACTCAGTACCATGATCTGACCTTATAGCAATAACATGACTATTTAGTGTTCTTTGAATTTTCTTGGCAAATATTGAAAATGCATTAAATGCTTCTTCCTTAGATGCAAGAAATAAGGTCCATGTAAATCTAGAATAGTCATCTACTAGTACCATAACATACTTCTTACCTCTTCTGCTCATTGTTCTCATTAGTCCAAAAAGATCCAGATGGACCAGTTCCAAGTGTTTGGTAGTACTTACCTGCTTCTTAGGTTTGAAAGAAGATTTTACCTGCTTCCCCCTAGCACAAGCCTCACAAACCTTTTCATCCTTAAACTTGATGTTAGAAAGTCCTATTACAAAGTCTTTGGAAATCAGTTTATTCAACTGTGAGAGACTTGCATGACCAACTCTTTTGTGCCACAGGAGGGGATCATTTTGCATGACACTTAGGCAACTCAAGCTGCCATCAGATAGTGTGAGTAAATCCACTTTATAGATATTTCCATGTCTGCTTCCCTGCAAAATAATCTCTCCAGAGGTTTGATTAGTAACAGTGCATCCGGTAGATGAGAAATTAATATTATTACCTTTATCACACAATTGAGATATACTCAATAAACAATGCTTCAGTCCATCTACTAAAAACACATTATCTATGCTATGTGAATCAGATCTTCCTACCTTTCCAATGCCAATTATTTCCCCTTTCTTACCATTACCGAAGGAAACACTTCCTCCTTGGAAGGCTGAGAGTGAAAGGAACAGTTCCTTGTATCCAGTCATGTGCCTTGAGCAACCACTATCCATGTACCATTTGTGGTTCCTCACCTTCACTCTAGCCTGCAAAAGAAAACTGAGGGTTAATTTTAAGAACCCAAATTAGTTTGGGTTCCTTTTCTTGAGAAAAAGGATGAATCAGATTTTTCTTAGCCCAAAGTGGTAATGCTTTCTTTGTGAGAACAATTTTCTTTGCCACAGAGTTATGAACAGGTTTAAAGGATCTGTTCCTTTATACAGCTCTTTCAAGAGATTGACAATTTTCCTTTAAGTGACCAGTGTTTCCGCAGTGTGTGCATAACCAATTTTCAGAAAGAGTCAGATACTTACTTTTAGGATCCCATTGAGTTGAAGATTGAGATTTCTCAAACCCAATACCTTTTCTATTATTACTCTGATTTTCTTGTAACCATTCTAATGCCTTAGAGGACTTATTCCACTTGACAGTTTTATTCAGTTCTTCCTTTGTTCTGATCAATTCCTCTTCTAAGGATTTTATATTTTCATCCTTTTCAAGCATTTCATTGACTGCAATTGTCAAATTTTCTTCAGCAATGAGCTGATGAGAATTAGCAATGCTTTTACCTTTTCCATCTGTCCTAACTTCTAAAGGTTCATATTGAAATTCCTGAACAGTTGATTCAAGACTAAGGACCTGTTCCTTTAGCATGCTATTTTCTCTTTTCAAAGTATCATTTTTTATAACCACCTTTTTGTATTCAGTTTCTATATTCTCAATTTCCTCATGCAATTGATCTTTACTATCCCTCAGAGATTTTAGCTCATTTAGCACAGTGTGAAATACTTTGACTAATTTTTCCCTAGGCATGTTTTTCACATCCTTTTTGAGTTTAGAAACAAATACCTTAGCATCTTCTTCATTTTTTGAATCTTCAAGAGCCATTAGAGCGAGCTCATCATCCAGATCATCATCAGATTGCTCATCTTCACTGTCTTGCAAGCCAACAACCATTGCTTTGGTTGTCCCACTTTTCCGACGGACCTGTTCCCTAGCCTTCTTTCTTTGGTCAACATATCTCTTCCTCCATTCTTCCTCCATAACTGGATATTTGCTGATGTAATGTTCCATGCTTCCACATTTGAAGCATTCTCCAGCCTGTTTCAAGTCAGAAGACCTACCCTGTCCACTAGCCCCCTTTTTCTTATTCAAATATCTTTGAACACTTTTAGCTATAAGGACCAGTTCTTTGTCATCAACAGGCTTATTTGCAGCAGTTAAGGCTAAGTTAGATTCAGTTTTCACTGGTTCTCCTAAGTTTTTAACCTTCCTTCTTAGTTCATAGGTTTTTAGATTACCTATTAACTCATCTAATGATAGTGTGGTAAGATCCTTACTTTCTATTATAGCACATGCTTTAATCTCCCATGAGTCTGGGAGAACTCTTGTTAGAATCTTCTCAACTCTATCCTCAACAGTTAAGACCCTTCCTAGTGAGATAAGTTCAGATGCAATCATATTAAATCTAGTGTACATCTCAGAGATAGACTCATTTTCTTTCATTTTAAAACTTTCATACTCAGCAAAAAGAAGTGTACCTCTAGATCTTTTCACCTGACTTGTTCCTTCATGAGCAACCTGCAAAGCATCCCAAATTTATTTGGCAGTAATGCATCCTCTAATTCTAGTGCACTCATCAGGACTTAGTCCACACACAAGCCACTTTCTGACTTTAGAATTTTTTTCCCATTGTCTCAAATCCTCACCAGTGCATTCCCTTCTTGTTTTGGGAACTTCATTGCCTTCAGCATCCTTTTTCATGGGGATCATAGGACCCTCAGTAACTATGTCCCATAACTCATAATCCTCAGCTTGAAGATGATCTCTCATCCTTTCTTTCCACCATGAGTAATACTTCCCATTGAACAAAGGTGCCCTCACAGTAGACTGTCCCTCACTATTTCCGTGTGATGTACTCATTATAATCCTAGGTGTTAGCCTTTTCAAGGATAACCTGCTCTGATACCAATTGTTATTTTTTCAAGAGTCACCACTGAAGGACCAGTTCCTTTTGTGTGTTCCTTTACTTGTAAATTGTGGAATTAAGTTAAACTTAAGTAAAAGGACACTGATTTTAGCATGGAAAAACTCCTTGAACTTGGGATTAAAAAACCACGACCTACTTTCTCAAGTAGGATTTCAACTTCACTATTTGAAAGATTCACTTGGTTACAAGACTGCTCTCTTACTAACCTAGGACTAACTCTAATCCTATAATGACCCCTTTCACAATCAGTGAAGTTACTCCAAGTAACAAGACTTGAATGACCAGTACTATTACAGAACTTCTTATGAAAGCAAATAGTACAACTTGATATATCCTACTACAGATGAACTAAGACAGAGCTTTGACAAGACTCAATCTAAGGAACAGGTTTTTCACTTAGTTCCCTGTAGCTTAATGACTGCTCAAATACAAACTCGACTCAACAATGCTAAAGCTCCCTTTCTCTCTATATTTGTGCGTGCTTTAACAACTGAAGAACTCCTTGATTTATAGCCTCAAAATCTGAAGAGTCTTGAATGATTAGAACTCCAAAGCTTCCATGAAATTGAGTCCTAATAGAACTCCTTGCTTATCTCCATGTCTTATCCTAGGCTTATGCAATCTTTTCTTATCACGTACGAATCTGCATGAATACCAAGATAAACATTAGATAATAGGATACTAATTAATTCCCTGCTTAATTAATTTTGTAATATTATTTATTCTGCTGTCGTAGTACACGGGAACAAGTCCTTCGATCTGTTCCTTCGTCATCAGTCAAAACTTCAAGCGTATTCAAGCTAACACTCACCATCTGCCTGAGTTAGTATCTTGACACCTGCTATTACTGTTGTTGTTTGATGTAGTATATATGGATCCACCTTATCCACATCTTGTCTTCCTTACTTGCAAGATTCCAGCAAACTTTAGTAATTTATTCCAAATCTTCAAATTGATCAAACCTATACCCCAGCAAACTTAGGTACGCATATTTTGTCTCAAGCTACCAAACTTCTTTTTTAGATAGATCAAGTTCCTGACTAGATGTAGCTTCTACAGTGACTATTTATCAATTTCATGATTTGTAGGTAGGACAAAAGGCTGAGCCCAGTATGCCTGAACCTCAAATAATACTGATTTAACTAGTTGAACTCTCCCCGCAAAAGACAATTTTTTTTGCAGTCCAAGAGGTGATATTTGCTATGATCTTCTCAATCGGCGGATACTGTTGTGCAGACTTTAGCTTCTTTGTATCTAGGGGCACTCTTAAATGCTTAAAGCGTAGATCACCTTGTATGTATCCTATCTGAGTTAAGACAATCTGTAGCACTTCCTGTGATACTCTACCAAAATAGATTTGAGTTTTTCCCAGCAGTGGCTTGTAATCCTGAAGCTTTTGTGAAAGTAGTGAAAAACTTATGCAAGGCCGGAGTATATTTTACATCACCCTTAGCAAATAGAAGTAAATCATCACCAAAGCTAATGTGTGTTAGCTTCAGTTTGGAACATTTAGGATGAAATTTGTGCTTATTATCTTCTACCAATTCATTTAGAGATCTGCTTAAGTATTTCGTAGCTATAGCAGACAGATAAGGGGAGATTACATCTCCTTGTCTGCTAAGCTAATTCAAAAGGCTCTGTGAGCTCACCATTTATATTGATTGTGTAGTCTACAGTGGTAACAAATCCTCAAATCCATTTCATGAACTTGGCTGGGAACCCAAGACACTCCATCGCCTGCTCTAAATATCTCCACTATACTTAATCATAAGTTTTTTGGAGATCAACTTTCAGCATCATCCTTGGAGAAATCCCCTTTCAAGTATAGGTCATGACAAGTTCATGTGCTAAGATGATGTTGTCTGCAATTTTTCTCCCTGGTATTAAGCTTGATTGTGTTTCATGAATGATGTCAGGCATGACCCTTTGCATCCTTGAGGCTATGATCTTAGCAATTAGCTTGTACAGAACCCGTACAATAGGCAATAGGCATGTACTCCTTGACATTTGCAGGCTGGGCTACTTTGGGGAAAAGGTTCAGACTTGTACAATTGCCAACTTTAAAAAGGTTAGCATTGTCAAAGAAATCAAAAACTTCATTGTATGCATCTTTTTCAATAATCGGCCAAGCTATCTTTAAAAAAAACATTGTACCCATCCAACCCTGGGGTTGTGTCATATCATATAGATTTTATAGCTACATCAATTTCATGTTTAGAGATATCACAACACAGGTTCACTTGCTCCTGATGGGTCAAAGTTGGTTTGCTCCTCATGATCAATTTGCTAACTGCTGGTAAGGACTCAGCTTTAGTACCCATCAGGATTTTATATAAACCAATCACCTCTTTTCTGATATCATCTGATTCTGTTAAGTTCCTTCCTGATGAGCCACTAATGAGTTCATAAACTTATTTTGGCTTCTCTCCTTCATAACTACTGAGAAGTATTGGTTATTAGCATCACCTAGCTTGATCCGGTGGCTATTGATTTTTGCTGTAGGATGCTCTCTTCTATAAGGATCAATATTTCTAGGTTAAGTAGTATCATTTTCTCCTTATCAGCCTTGTCATCTGTGTACATATTCTACATATCACTTTGAGTATCCTGCAAATCCTTCCTTGCTTGCTCTATCTTTGTTGATATGTATTATGCTTTGTTAAATTGCTTATATAGATTCCTCAACCTTGTTAACTTTAACCAGACATCTCTCATACTCCACTAATCAAGCTTTTGATCCCATCCTTATTTCATTATATTGAGGAATTGATTGTTCTCAGCCCAGACATTGAAAAATTTGAATGGGGTGGTTTTAGCTTGCTGCATAGGAACAACTCTGATCAACATGGGACCATGATCCGAGAAGTGGGAGAGACAGTATTCTACTATCAAATGACCATAACTTTGCATCTATAGATCATTAGCTATAGCTCTATCTATCCTATTATACACCCTATCACCATCTCTTTGGTTGTTTGTCCATGTGTCGTTATCCCTTTTCCAAGGTAGCTCATATAGGTCAATAGTTTCTACACAATCAGCGAATTCATTGCTTTCAGCCAATGTCATAGGATTTCAATACTTTCTATCCTAGATGTGTAAAGGAGCATTAAAGTCTCCCCAAACCACCCATGGGCCATTCACACTTCTAGCCAGCTTCTTCACATTTACCCACAACGTCTTCCTATGATCTGCTGAGTTAAAAGCATAGACAACAGTCATACAACCAGCCAGCTGAGAGTCTCTACTCTTGATTAAGGCATGGATAAATTAGGCATCCTTCAGATGGATATCAACTTGAAAATACCTCTCATCTTATACCAAACTCTTCTATTCACTGCGCCTTCATAGTTATTAGCATATTTCCATCCTGGTACAACTTTTTTTAAAATTTTATTTGATCTTCCTTGCTAAATTCTTATTTCGCAGGATCCTGCAAGCTTGATCTTATTGGTATAAAGATATGTACACATTTTGTTCTGCATATAACTTTTATTCGACCCCTTTTACATTCCATGTCAATATATTCATATCAACAAATGTTACCCCTAGTATTAAATGGACCCAACACAGGCTCCATTTGACTCTCATCTTGCAATATCTCAAACTATTCTTAATGGCTATCTCAGATCTGTTAGCTACAACAGCTAAGTAGCGTTTTTGGCTCTCAGTAGGAGAAGCAACAAAGACATTTTTTCCTTTGTCTAGTTTCTTAGGATGATTTTGATCAGCTATCACTTCCTCTAAAATCCTCTTATGAGATTCCTGTTCAAGTACCAGTTGCTGGCTTGTTTTACACTCCTTTATTTCGGTATTATTGAACTAAGATTCTTTCTCAGCTGCTCGACTTCATCATTCTTTCCCTGCTTCGACTCATTATTGTTATGTTCATGCTCAGTCCTTGTGTAAATCTTACCAGTTCTAGTGCACACTTGAACTGGTTGTTTGTTTCTTTTCATCTTCTTCCTTCTTCTAGGATGCTCAAAAGGTTCCTCAGCCTTATATTTCTTGTGGTCATGCCCTATCATACAACACTTTGTACAGTAGGTAGGAGCGCAATCATACTCAACTGGCCGAGTAAATGTCTCCCCTAGAGGATCAATAACAGTGATTTCAGTTGGAAGATTTTCTGTAACATTGACCTCAATTAACATTCTAGTATACGATATCCTAGTTTGCTTAGAGGTACAATCATCAGCAAACATAGGAATTCCTAGAGCACTAGCTATTTTTCTAAGAGGGTCACAGCTCTAGCAATTCATTGGTAATCTAGGGGATCTAACCCAAAGAGGAATTTCAGTTAAAAGATCAGCATTAATATCAAAGTTAGGAGTTCTGTTTTAAAAGGCTTTTCTAGGACTCGCCTCAGGGCTCGCCCTGCGGCCGGACATTGGAAAAATGCTCCAGGGCTTTTATGTGGGGCTTAGTTATGTGAGGCTTACGCCTCAAGTGTCCAGTTATGCGCCCTATGCACGCCTAACGCTCAGTGCTCAAGCTCGCCCAATAGATCATATGTAAAGGTTCTTTTAAATTCCCTAAATTAACATCGTTCATCCACAAAATTCTTTAATAATGAATAATACAAGTTCTATTCATCTAAAGAAGGTTGAAATCGAGCATAACTCAAATAGCAAGACATAAAATTGCATATATAATAATTGAAAATATCATGAGGGTGAATATCATTCGCACATTTATTCTGAAAATGTATAGCCATATGTTTATATCATTACTTATTTCTATAAGCTCCTTTTGTCATTTTTAATTTTGTCAAACTTTTTATATATTTTCTATATTTTTTTGTAATTACAATATTTTTGTAATTTAAAAATGAAAAAATTAAAATCCATGGGGCTTACGCCTTGCACCATGATAAGGAAAATGCTTCGCCTCACGCCCTCGCCTTTTAAAGCATTGGCTAGGAGGCCATTGTTTCAAAATTATTGGCATGTTATTTATGCTATATGTCTAGAAGAATACACCCTATTCAGTTCATCTATGGAGAGGAACCTGATGATGTAGTGTCGATCTTCATGTAGATAAACATCAGGTTCCCCAATTCTAGTCCAATTCTGAGCCACATATTTTGTCATGAGATTATTCCCAGCCAGGTCACCAACAACAAATGCAATTAGGGCACATTTCCATCTTAGTGTTTCCTTAGCTACCTCTTTCTTATCCAGCTTCATTACCATGTTTCCATCGATAACCTTTGGCGTAATATACGAGAGGCGCAATCCATTAGCGCTGCTCGATTACGAGTAAACAAAATAGTCCAATCTACATTTTTAGTAACCCCGGTATTCTCATCATCAAGTTTCGGGTTCTCAGTTAGGTTCTTAGGTTTATTTTCACAATTCGGCTAAGGAGAAATTTTCTCAGGCCCTAATTGGTTAGTGGTACCCATTAGTGATCGTTTTGCCATGCTCATAGAAGTTTGATTGCTAAGTTCCTGAATCCCAGTTGTTGAGCCACAGGGGGTGATTGTTGGTGTTAGGCTAGGTTCTTTGGGGCTTTCCGATGAGACTTGTCCACTAATTACAGAGCTACCTATAGTCGATATCGGTGTTTTGTGTGGCCGTCCACGAGGTTTCTTCCTCCGACCATGGTGAATCACAGTTAGTGAACGTTAACTAACATGCACTGAGGGCATGGGTATTTCACTTATCTTTAAAAAATGTTCTTTGTCAGAGGGACTCAATTATGAAAAAACTAAAAAAACTATTCTTTATTCATCTAAGAGATCCACCTATTATCCAGAATAATATGTTATTACTTTTAATTTTTAGGTTGTTCGGACATTGTGCGTAATTTAGGTATCATGAATCTTATATACATTGATGTTATTCATAGTTTTGTTACAATTTACTTTAAATTTTTTTCTAATTTATTTTATTTTAAAAAGTTATGATTTTAACGTATTTATTTAATATATACTTATTTGACACTATTTTTAAAACAATTAGAAATTCATAATATTTAAAGATCTGTGGGGCTTACGCCCTGTCTCTCGAGGCTTACCCCTCGCCTCGTCCTAGATAAAATACCTCGCCTTTGAAAACAATATTATTCGGATAATCATTTTTGTCCCATTTTAAGAATTGTTTACTATTTTCGCAAGTTCATTAAAAAATTTAAGTACAAAAGTTTAATTTATTAAATTACTCTTGTTAATTTCATCAATATTGAATTTTAATACTGAAAAGTGTGTATTATTAATCATCTTTGACCTCTTAATAGCAAAGTTAGATTGAAAATAATAACTAGTTAATTTTGTCTTAATTTTCCAAACAGCCAGTTTAAAATATTTTATTGAACTAATAGGACACTTAGAATGATATAGAAGGAATTCGTATGAATGTCTCCAGAACGTTCCAGGTACAGTTAACACATTGAATTCGGACATGGATTATTCAATTTTTTAAAATAAAATTTATATATTTAGAAATTATAAAAAAGTACTATAAGTTATACTAATTTACAACACTAAATATTCATAAAATATTTAAGAAAAATATGCTCAAAGAAGGAACTCGAAGATCTCCCAAATAATAACTTTGTCATATAAAGTTAAACATATTTTAGTTGAATTTTACACATGATTTACTATTAAACATATCGTAGGCCTCAGTCCCTTCCCGCAAAAATGATAGGTTTAATCCCTCATTTTCTGCCTTTACTTTCTTTAACCCTGAATGATTAAACTTTCGAAAAGATACTACCTCTGTCGTATACGTAGTTCGTAAAAGGATGCCTAAGCTACTAGTAGAAGCTTATTCGATTGTCATCTTCATCAAGGTATCTTCACATTTTGGCTTATGGTATTCTTGCCTTTTGTTCTTCAAAGCTTATAAGTTCATAATCTTCTTCAGTCGTCCTACCATCAAATTTTTAGTCCTTCAAATTTTAGTAGTGTTTCGACCATATAGAATTCTTAGTTAAACCTTCACTCGCTAAAGGAAATACATACTTTATTAACTCTCATGAGGTATGTCGATATTATTCTTGACAGTCTTCTAAATATTATCTTAGGACTATTGCAGTTAAACATATATGAGCTTAAATCAGTAATTGAGGATACTGATTTAATGGCTACCATGATGTAATTGCAGAATTAGATTCGATGATGGTAGTGGATTTGTTGAACAAGAAGTCTCTGAAAAATAGAAAGCTTAAATCAGTAATTGAGGATACTCTGTTGTTCATGTCTCAAAGTCGAATGGAGATCAAACATTGTTTCCGGGAAGCAAACCAAATTGCAGATTCCTTGGCAAAACAAGCTGCCTCTACTTGAGAACCCAGAATTCTTTTTGCATACAATCAGTTGCCCAAAGAAGCGAAGGGTGCATATCATTTGGATAGATGGCAACTGCCTTGTATGAGGATCAGATACGATAAAGCTAATTTTTTTGTTAGTTATCATTTTAGTTGCCTACTGTGTATGCAAGTTGTTTGTATGCTACACAGATAGTTTTTGTTACAAGAGGACAGGCCAAGCCTCCTCCGTGTAAACCACTCTTTACTTAATGCAATCCAGATATACTGGGGAAAAGTATTTAAAAAATATATAAGCTGTTTATTTCCTCTTCAGTGTTATATAAAATATATATAGAATACTCGCTAAGGCGGATTTCAAATCGGACTCCCGAAACTCAATATGCAAATTAAATAAAAAATATCAAATTATTTAACTTTCGGCATTTTAGCGGAAACTAGCCGAACAACATCGAAATTCACTTTTGAAAGTTCATAAAAGTCATAAATAATCATACGAACCTAACGGCGCTTTCGGATTTCGAATCGGAGCTCATTCGCCAAAACCAAGCTCGAAAATCTCTTTTTAATATTTATCGACAATAAAAACTGAAACCTTCTTCCGATGCCTACCAAACGAGGTCTGATTTAGCTCAAATTTTACAGATAAGTCTCAGTGGTCCTTACGAATATTTTGAAATTATCGACACGTCAATCGGAGTCCTAACTTCCGAAACGACTGACCGAGGTCGTTTCACAACAACTCATAGCCAATGTAGGCAACTCAAAATGCAAACATAATGTAACTGGAAGTACTGTATAAAGATGATATTAGCCATCCAAGGTAATTCATTATCAGCAAAAATAATTAACACCAGGGGTACATGCAAATACGACTAAATTAACCAAAAATAAAAGAGTGCAAAGAGTAGCAGCTAAGACTAAGCTAAGTCCCACTGGTGAAATGGATGGCTAATGGTCTTTTAGGAGGTCAGGTGTTAGAAGGACCAGTTCCTGGAGGAGCACCCTTTATCATTTCAAACATCTGCTTAAGCATCCCCTCATTCATCTCCTTTGCCTTAGAAGCTTCAGCCCTCCAGAAATCCCTTTCAGTTTCCAAACGAGCAATTTCAGCAGCTTGCAAATTCACTTGTTGCCTTAAAGCCCTCACTTTACTATACAGAGGCTGCTTACTTCCACCAGCTGTGGGAAGCTCAGCCTGAACAGGCATATCACAACTAAGCAAAGTGGCTACTCCCAGTCTTTCCTTTTTAGTAGCCAATTTCACATCAACCAAGGGAATTCCAAGCTTAGCAAACAGTTCTGTGAGAAGAAAGCCAAAAGGTAGAGAATGCTTTTTCTTTCCAGTAACCACTCTTGTTATCAGATGAATTATGAACCTGGCCAGTTAATCAATTTTTCTATGTCCAACAGCTCCATAAGGACCAGGTCCATGAAGCTAGCAATGCCTCTCTTTTCCTGTCTAGGAAACAGGATTTTGTTCACAAATTCAAACAAGAGTTGGTGTTGTGGGTGTATCGCACTTTTCTGCACAGGCCTAGACTTTCCTTCATTAGGATTTTCTGAAAACTTTCTTGTTATTTCTAAATCAGTAGGGAGACCAGTTAGATCAGGCCAAACTAGCTTGATGTAATCACAATAGCCCTGTGAAGGGATACCAAGCAGTTCACCCAGTTCTTTGGTGTCAAAACTGATGTCCTTGCCATTCACAGAAGTAGTAACCCTGTCCTCACTGATAGAACAGTTAAAGAAGAATTCTCTAACCATGATCTTTGAACACCTACCTATGATTTGAAGGACCATGTCCTTCCACCCCTGGGCTTCCAGTTTCTGGACAAGCCAAATCATTCCTTCTTCTTCTAAATCAGACATCACTCTTCCCTTAACCACATTCCTGGTCATAAAGTCAACATGGACAACAGGTTGATCACCTGTTTTTACAACTCCTGCATAGTCACTCTCACTATCCTCCCCAGCAGATTTTTCAGAGTCAGATTCTGAGCTTTCATCAATCAAAGCTCTCCTGGAGGACCTGGTCCTTTTAGCAGACTGACCAGTCCTGGAAGCAACCACAGCTCTTTTGGGAGTTCTTCTCTAACTAGTTTTTCTTTTCTTAGATAGAGGAGCACTAGGTTCCTCTTCAACAGGAGAGTCACTCTCCATAATCACAGTTTCCTTTTCCACAGTCACAGGTTCCACTATGTCATCAGAATCAACTACTTGTTTCCCTTTTCTCTTCCTACTTCTCTCTATTGCAACATGCAATCTCTCATCAGCCATCCTAACACTTGCTCTAGTGGCTCTGGTAGAAGGAACTGGTTCCTTCTTTTTACCTGAAGTTTCACCCTGAGTTTTCTTAAGTGTAGGTTTATAACTTTCACTTATTTTCTTCAATTTTGCATTGATATCAGCAACCACATTAGGATCACTCAACCCTTTCTTCTTCAACTTCCTTTTCACCCTTTTCAAATTTAGTAAATTAATTATAGGAGTCTCATCCTCACTGTCACTTCCAAATACATCCAGCATGTCATCATCAGCCATGGGGGCTCTAGGAGCAGCCATGGGTGAACCAGCCTCTCCCATACTTACATCTTCCCCTTGTTTTTCAGACACCTTAACTATTTCTAAGTTTGACTCAGTATCATCCGGATCAACAACATCAATAGGTTCAACATAATTTACCTTGAACTCATACGGAATCATTGCCCTGGATAAATCCTCATTTGTTCCAGTATGGATTCAGCTGTAGGAACGGATCCTTCCCCCTGAGTTTGAGACTCAGATTCTGTTTCAGTAACAGGAACTGATCCTTCCCCCTGAATTTGTAGTTCAGGCTCTGAATTCTTGGGATTTTCAGGGTTAACTGTGGTTTGCATGGGTGAAGATGAGATGTTATGAGTTTCAGAACTTTGGGAATTTTGAGTTTGCATAGGTGAAGAGGGTTGATCAGTAGTGGTGTTTGAATCAGTGTTGAGAGACATGGCTAAAATCTGCTTAAGGAGAAAATTCACAATTCTTTCTGAAAATTTTTAAAACTGAATGGGAAAATATGAATAGGGTTATGGGTATATATAAGAAAAGAATTTGTGGTGGAGAAGGATTCTTGTGATCAGAAGGAAGTGTAGTTGTTCTAGGTATCTCGATCATTTCAAATAATTTAGCCGTTATAATGATGAGTCCTAGTGGGAGTCTAATCGTGGGACGGTTTCTTTATGGAATTGGTTTGCAGAAAATAGAGGTTGAGTGGGATTTAACCTTATCTAGATACATACACTGCACAAACTCTACAATTTTTGGAATAATAAAGGAGTACATACCTGTGGCAATGGAACCGTTACTTACACCCCAATGTATAATCAATTTTCATGATCTGAAATTCTAGGAACATAAGGGTAACATCATTTAGATTTAGCACATTCAAGAATTAATCATGGCATGGAGTATACAATTAAGTATAGTACTGAGTTGAAAATTCAATTTGATTTTCATAAAATTCAATTTAAGCCCATTTTTCTTAGCCACATTTTTTAAGAAGAGTAAGGTAGACTTTAGGTGAATTTAATCATCCCTAATTCTAACCTGTTCCTTTCAAAATGATCTCTTCCTAAGGCCTTTGTGAAGATGTCAGCAATTTATTTTTCAGTAGGACAAAAGGCTATTGTAATCAACCCCTTCTCATAATTGTCCCTCAATAAATGATGTCTAATGTCAATATGCTTAGTCCTTTTGTGATGTACTAGATTTTTCGTCATGTTTATAGCACTAGTATTATCACAATAGATAGGAACAGTTCCTACATCCACACCAAAATCTTGTAATTGTTGTTTTATCCATAATAGTTGTGAACAACATGAAGCAGCTGCCACATATTCAGCCTCAGCAGTGCAAAGAGCCATTGAGTTTTGTTTCTTGGTTCCCCATGAAACCAAGCACCCACCAAGGAAGTGTGCCATACCTGAGGTACTCTTTCTATCAACCAGGAAACCTGCATAGTCAGCATCAGTATATCCAACAAGGTTAAAATTACCACCTTTTGGATACCAAAGTCCCAAGGAACCTGTTCCTTTCAAGTATCTCAAGATTCTTTTAACAGCTTTCAAATGGGATTCTTTAGGATCTGACTAGAATCTAGCACATAAAAACAACACTGAACACAATGTCAGGCCTACTAGCATTTAAGTAAAGTAAAGAACCAATCATACCTCTATACATTTTTTGATCAACTGAATTACCATGTTCATCAAGATCTAATTTAGTAGCAGTGGCAATTGGTGTATCAATCTCTTTAGCTTTATCCATGTCAAACCTTTTGAGTAGTTCCTTAACATATTTCTGTTGATGGATCATAGTTCCATTTGAGGTTTGCTTAATTTATAAAACAAAAAAACAAAAAAATTGAGTTCACCCACCATGCTCATCCAAACTCACTCCCCATCAAATTTGCAAATTCCTTACTCAGATTTTCACAAGTGGCACCAAAAATTATATCATCTACATAAATTTGAACAATTAAGAGATGTTTACCTTTTTCTTTCAGAAACAGTGTGCTATCAATCTTACCTCTTTTATAACCATGCTGAAGTAGGAATTTTGATAGACGTTCATACTAAGCTCTTGGTGCCTGCTTGAGTCCATATAAGGCTTTATCCAACTTGTACACATGTTCAGGGAACTGTTCATTCTCAAAACCCGGTGGTTGTTTGACATATACTTCCTCCTTTAAATAGCAATTCAGAAATGCACTCTTAACATCCATCTGATGTAGAGTGAAATCCATGAAAGTAGCAAAGGCTATAAGAAGTCTTATTGCTTCCAATCTTGCAACTGGAGCAAAAGTCTCATCATAGTCAATGCCCTCTTCTTGACTATAACCTTGAACAACCAATCTGGCTTTATTTCTAGTTACCATACCATCCTCATCAAGTTTGTTTCTAAAAACCCATTTGGTTCCTATGATGGACCTGTTCCTTGGATTGGGTTCCAGGTGCCAAACTTGACTTCTTTGAAATTGATTCAACTCTTCTTGCATAGCATTTATCCAATCTGCATCCTTCAGTGCCTCTTTTACATTTTTGGGTTCAACAAGAGATAAAAAAAGTACTGAATGCACACAGATTATGATTCTTGACAGTTGATCTAGTTTGAATTCCAGCAGTCTTGTCTGAGATTATCTGATCCACAGGATGTGAACCTTGATACTTGTAAGGTTTGAGAATTAACCCATCTTCAAAGATTCTTTGCTGAGGAACAGTTTCTGATGTAGTAGCAGAACAAGTTTGAGAAGTGGATCCAACATTTGTTCCCCCTGTTTCTGTGCTGCTTTTTTCAGTATTGTATGAAGGAACAGTTCCTTGCAATTCACTTCCCACATTGCACCCATCTAAGGCTTGAATTTGCTGAGGACTAGGTTCACTATGCCTTAGCATTCCAATTTCTTCATCTTCCTGTACCTGTTCTTGAGACAAGTTGTTAGATTCATCAAATTTGACATATATGCTTTCTCCAATTTTTGATGTTTTCTTGTTAAAGACTCTATAAGATTTACTGTTTGAAGAATAACCAACAAAAATTCCTTCATCACTTCTAGGATCAAATTTTCCTAGGGCATCTTTTCCACTGTTGTGTATGAAGCATTTACAACCAAAGGTCCTGAGATGTGAAATACTTGATTTTCTTCCTTTAAGTAATTCATAGGGTGTCATTTCTATTAGTGGCCTAGTCATACACCTATTAATTGTATAACATGTAGTATTAATGGCTTCAGCCCAAAAACTTTGAGGGAGGTTTCCAGATAGTAACATGGTCCTAGCCATCTCTTCTAAGGTTCTATTTTTCCTTTCCACTACTCCATTTTGCTGTGGAGTTCTAGGAGAGGAGAAATTATGATCAATACTATTTTCATTGCAAAAATTAAAGAACATTTGATTCTCAAACTCAGTACCATGATCTGACCTTATAGCAATAACATGACTATTTAGTGTTCTTTGAATTTTCTTGGCAAATATTGAAAATGCATTAAATGCTTCTTCCTTAGATGCAAGAAATAAGGTCCATGTAAATCTAGAATAGTCATCTACTAGTACCATAACATACTTCTTACCTCTTCTGCTCATTGTTCTCATTAGTCCAAAAAGATCCAGATGGACCAGTTCCAAGTGTTTGGTAGTACTTACCTGCTTCTTAGGTTTGAAAGAAGATTTTACCTGCTTCCCCCTAGCACAAGCCTCACAAACCTTTTCATCCTTAAACTTGATGTTAGAAAGTCCTATTACAAAGTCTTTGGAAATCAGTTTATTCAACTGTGAGAGACTTGCATGACCAACTCTTTTGTGCCACAGGAGGGGATCATTTTGCATGACACTTAGGCAACTCAAGCTGCCATCAGATAGTGTGAGTAAATCCACTTTATAGATATTTCCATGTCTGCTTCCCTGCAAAATAATCTCTCCAGAGGTTTGATTAGTAACAGTGCATCCGGTAGATGAGAAATTAATATTATTACCTTTATCACACAATTGAGATATACTCAATAAACAATGCTTCAGTCCATCTACTAAAAACACATTATCTATGCTATGTGAATCAGATCTTCCTACCTTTCCAATGCCAATTATTTCCCCTTTCTTACCATTACCGAAGGAAACACTTCCTCCTTGGAAGGCTGAGAGTGAAAGGAACAGTTCCTTGTATCCAGTCATGTGCCTTGAGCAACCACTATCCATGTACCATTTGTGGTTCCTCACCTTCACTCTAGCCTGCAAAAGAAAACTGAGGGTTAATTTTAAGAACCCAAATTAGTTTGGGTTCCTTTTCTTGAGAAAAAGGATGAATCAGATTTTTCTTAGCCCAAAGTGGTAATGCTTTCTTTGTGAGAACAATTTTCTTTGCCACAGAGTTATGAACAGGTTTAAAGGATCTGTTCCTTTATACAGCTCTTTCAAGAGATTGACAATTTTCCTTTAAGTGACCAGTGTTTCCGCAGTGTGTGCATAACCAATTTTCAGAAAGAGTCAGATACTTACTTTTAGGATCCCATTGAGTTGAAGATTGAGATTTCTCAAACCCAATACCTTTTCTATTATTACTCTGATTTTCTTGTAACCATTCTAATGCCTTAGAGGACTTATTCCACTTGACAGTTTTATTCAGTTCTTCCTTTGTTCTGATCAATTCCTCTTCTAAGGATTTTATATTTTCATCCTTTTCAAGCATTTCATTGACTGCAATTGTCAAATTTTCTTCAGCAATGAGCTGATGAGAATTAGCAATGCTTTTACCTTTTCCATCTGTCCTAACTTCTAAAGGTTCATATTGAAATTCCTGAACAGTTGATTCAAGACTAAGGACCTGTTCCTTTAGCATGCTATTTTCTCTTTTCAAAGTATCATTTTTTATAACCACCTTTTTGTATTCAGTTTCTATATTCTCAATTTCCTCATGCAATTGATCTTTACTATCCCTCAGAGATTTTAGCTCATTTAGCACAGTGTGAAATACTTTGACTAATTTTTCCCTAGGCATGTTTTTCACATCCTTTTTGAGTTTAGAAACAAATACCTTAGCATCTTCTTCATTTTTTGAATCTTCAAGAGCCATTAGAGCGAGCTCATCATCCAGATCATCATCAGATTGCTCATCTTCACTGTCTTGCAAGCCAACAACCATTGCTTTGGTTGTCCCACTTTTCCGACGGACCTGTTCCCTAGCCTTCTTTCTTTGGTCAACATATCTCTTCCTCCATTCTTCCTCCATAACTGGATATTTGCTGATGTAATGTTCCATGCTTCCACATTTGAAGCATTCTCCAGCCTGTTTCAAGTCAGAAGACCTACCCTGTCCACTAGCCCCCTTTTTCTTATTCAAATATCTTTGAACACTTTTAGCTATAAGGACCAGTTCTTTGTCATCAACAGGCTTATTTGCAGCAGTTAAGGCTAAGTTAGATTCAGTTTTCACTGGTTCTCCTAAGTTTTTAACCTTCCTTCTTAGTTCATAGGTTTTTAGATTACCTATTAACTCATCTAATGATAGTGTGGTAAGATCCTTACTTTCTATTATAGCACATGCTTTAATCTCCCATGAGTCTGGGAGAACTCTTGTTAGAATCTTCTCAACTCTATCCTCAACAGTTAAGACCCTTCCTAGTGAGATAAGTTCAGATGCAATCATATTAAATCTAGTGTACATCTCAGAGATAGACTCATTTTCTTTCATTTTAAAACTTTCATACTCAGCAAAAAGAAGTGTACCTCTAGATCTTTTCACCTGACTTGTTCCTTCATGAGCAACCTGCAAAGCATCCCAAATTTATTTGGCAGTAATGCATCCTCTAATTCTAGTGCACTCATCAGGACTTAGTCCACACACAAGCCACTTTCTGACTTTAGAATTTTTTTCCCATTGTCTCAAATCCTCACCAGTGCATTCCCTTCTTGTTTTGGGAACTTCATTGCCTTCAGCATCCTTTTTCATGGGGATCATAGGACCCTCAGTAACTATGTCCCATAACTCATAATCCTCAGCTTGAAGATGATCTCTCATCCTTTCTTTCCACCATGAGTAATACTTCCCATTGAACAAAGGTGCCCTCACAGTAGACTGTCCCTCACTATTTCCGTGTGATGTACTCATTATAATCCTAGGTGTTAGCCTTTTCAAGGATAACCTGCTCTGATACCAATTGTTATTTTTTCAAGAGTCACCACTGAAGGACCAGTTCCTTTTGTGTGTTCCTTTACTTGTAAATTGTGGAATTAAGTTAAACTTAAGTAAAAGGACACTGATTTTAGCATGGAAAAACTCCTTGAACTTGGGATTAAAAAACCACGACCTACTTTCTCAAGTAGGATTTCAACTTCACTATTTGAAAGATTCACTTGGTTACAAGACTGCTCTCTTACTAACCTAGGACTAACTCTAATCCTATAATGACCCCTTTCACAATCAGTGAAGTTACTCCAAGTAACAAGACTTGAATGACCAGTACTATTACAGAACTTCTTATGAAAGCAAATAGTACAACTTGATATATCCTACTACAGATGAACTAAGACAGAGCTTTGACAAGACTCAATCTAAGGAACAGGTTTTTCACTTAGTTCCCTGTAGCTTAATGACTGCTCAAATACAAACTCGACTCAACAATGCTAAAGCTCCCTTTCTCTCTATATTTGTGCGTGCTTTAACAACTGAAGAACTCCTTGATTTATAGCCTCAAAATCTGAAGAGTCTTGAATGATTAGAACTCCAAAGCTTCCATGAAATTGAGTCCTAATAGAACTCCTTGCTTATCTCCATGTCTTATCCTAGGCTTATGCAATCTTTTCTTATCACGTACGAATCTGCATGAATACCAAGATAAACATTAGATAATAGGATACTAATTAATTCCCTGCTTAATTAATTTTGTAATATTATTTATTCTGCTGTCGTAGTACACGGGAACAAGTCCTTCGATCTGTTCCTTCGTCATCAGTCAAAACTTCAAGCGTATTCAAGCTAACACTCACCATCTGCCTGAGTTAGTATCTTGACACCTGCTATTACTGTTGTTGTTTGATGTAGTATATATGGATCCACCTTATCCACATCTTGTCTTCCTTACTTGCAAGATTCCAGCAAACTTTAGTAATTTATTCCAAATCTTCAAATTGATCAAACCTATACCCCAGCAAACTTAGGTACGCATATTTTGTCTCAAGCTACCAAACTTCTTTTTTAGATAGATCAAGTTCCTGACTAGATGTAGCTTCTACAGTGACTATTTATCAATTTCATGATTTGTAGGTAGGACAAAAGGCTGAGCCCAGTATGCCTGAACCTCAAATAATACTGATTTAACTAGTTGAACTCTCCCCGCAAAAGACAATTTTTTTTGCAGTCCAAGAGGTGATATTTGCTATGATCTTCTCAATCGGCGAATACTGTTGTGCAGACTTTAGCTTCTTTGTATCTAGGGGCACTCTTAAATGCTTAAAGCGTAGATCACCTTGTATGTATCCTATCTGAGTTAAGACAATCTGTAGCACTTCCTGTGATACTCTACCAAAATAGATTTGAGTTTTTCCCAGCAGTGGCTTGTAATCCTGAAGCTTTTGTGAAAGTAGTGAAAAACTTATGCAAGGCCGGAGTATATTTTACATCACCCTTAGCAAATAGAAGTAAATCATCACCAAAGCTAATGTGTGTTAGCTTCAGTTTGGAACATTTAGGATGAAATTTGTGCTTATTATCTTCTACCAATTCATTTAGAGATCTGCTTAAGTATTTCGTAGCTATAGCAGACAGATAAGGGGAGATTACATCTCCTTGTCTGCTAAGCTAATTCAAAAGGCTCTGTGAGCTCACCATTTATATTGATTGTGTAGTCTACTGTGGTAACAAATCCTCAAATCCATTTCATGAACTTGGCTGGGAACCCAAGACACTCCATCGCCTGCTCTAAATATCTCCACTATACTTAATCATAAGTTTTTTGGAGATCAACTTTCAGCATCATCCTTGGAGAAATCCCCTTTCAAGTATAGGTCATGACAAGTTCATGTGCTAAGATGATGTTGTCTGCAATTTTTCTCCCTGGTATTAAGCTTGATTGTGTTTCATGAATGATGTCAGGCATGACCCTTTGCATCCTTGAGGCTATGATCTTAGCAATTAGCTTGTACAGAACCCGTACAATAGGCAATAGGCATGTACTCCTTGACATTTGCAGGCTGGGCTACTTTGGGGAAAAGGTTCAGACTTGTACAATTGCCAACTTTAAAAAGGTTAGCATTGTCAAAGAAATCAAAAACTTCATTGTATGCATCTTTTTCAATAATCGGCCAAGCTATCTTTAAAAAAAACATTGTACCCATCCAACCCTGGGGTTGTGTCATATCATATAGATTTTATAGCTACATCAATTTCATGTTTAGAGATATCACAACACAGGTTCACTTGCTCCTGATGGGTCAAAGTTGGTTTGCTCCTCATGATCAATTTGCTAACTGCTGGTAAGGACTCAGCTTTAGTACCCATCAGGATTTTATATAAACCAATCACCTCTTTTCTGATATCATCTGATTCTGTTAAGTTCCTTCCTGATGAGCCACTAATGAGTTCATAAACTTATTTTGGCTTCTCTCCTTCATAACTACTGAGAAGTATTGGTTATTAGCATCACCTAGCTTGATCCGGTGGCTATTGATTTTTGCTGTAGGATGCTCTCTTCTATAAGGATCAATATTTCTAGGTTAAGTAGTATCATTTTCTCCTTATCAGCCTTGTCATCTGTGTACATATTCTACATATCACTTTGAGTATCCTGCAAATCCTTCCTTGCTTGCTCTATCTTTGTTGATATGTATTATGCTTTGTTAAATTGCTTATATAGATTCCTCAACCTTGTTAACTTTAACCAGACATCTCTCATACTCTACTAATCAAGCTTTTGATCCCATCCTTATTTCATTATATTGAGGAATTGATTGTTCTCAGCCCAGACATTGAAAAATTTGAATGGGGTGGTTTTAGCTTGCTGCATAGGAACAACTCTGATCAACATGGGACCATGATCCGAGAAGTGGGAGAGACAGTATTCTACTATCAAATGACCATAACTTTGCATCTATAGATCATTAGCTATAGCTCTATCTATCCTATTATACACCCTATCACCATCTCTTTGGTTGTTTGTCCATGTGTCGTTATCCCTTTTCCAAGGTAGCTCATATAGGTCAACAGTTTCTACACAATCAGCGAATTCATTGCTTTCAGCCAATGTCATAGGATTTCAATACTTTCTATCCTAGATGTGTAAAGGAGCATTAAAGTCTCCCCAAACCACCCATGGGCCATTCACACTTCTAGCCAGCTTCTTCACATTTACCCACAACGTCTTCCTATGATCTGCTGAGTTAAAAGCATAGACAACAGTCATACAACCAGCCAGCTGAGAGTCTCTACTCTTGATTAAGGCATGGATAAATTAGGCATCCTTCAGATGGATATCAACTTGAAAATACCTCTCATCTTATACCAAACTCTTCTATTCACTGCGCCTTCATAGTTATTAGCATATTTCCATCCTGGTACAACTTTTTTTAAAATTTTATTTGATCTTCCTTGCTAAATTCTTATTTCGCAGGATCCTGCAAGCTTGATCTTATTGGTATAAAGATATGTACACATTTTGTTCTGCATATAACTTTTATTCGACCCCTTTTACATTCCATGTCAATATATTCATATCAACAAATGTTACCCCTAGTATTAAATGGACCCAACACAGGCTCCATTTGACTCTCATCTTGCAATATCTCAAACTATTCTTAATGGCTATCTCAGATCTGTTAGCTACAACAGCTAAGTAGCGTTTTTGGCTCTCAGTAGGAGAAGCAACAAAGACATTTTTTCCTTTGTCTAGTTTCTTAGGATGATTTTGATCAGCTATCACTTCCTCTAAAATCCTCTTATGAGATTCCTGTTCAAGTACCAGTTGCTGGCTTGTTTTACACTCCTTTATTTCGGTATTATTGAACTAAGATTCTTTCTCAGCTGCTCGACTTCATCATTCTTTCCCTGCTTCGACTCATTATTGTTATGTTCATGCTCAGTCCTTGTGTAAATCTTACCAGTTCTAGTGCACACTTGAACTGGTTGTTTGTTTCTTTTCATCTTCTTCCTTCTTCTAGGATGCTCAAAAGGTTCCTCAGCCTTATATTTCTTGTGGTCATGCCCTATCATACAACACTTTGTACAGTAGGTAGGAGCGCAATCATACTCAACTGGCCGAGTAAATGTCTCCCCTAGAGGATCAATAACAGTGATTTCAGTTGGAAGATTTTCTGTAACATTGACCTCAATTAACATTCTAGTATACGATATCCTAGTTTGCTTAGAGGTACAATCATCAGCAAACATAGGAATTCCTAGAGCACTAGCTATTTTTCTAAGAGGGTCACAGCTCTAGCAATTCATTGGTAATCTAGGGGATCTAACCCAAAGAGGAATTTCAGTTAAAAGATCAGCATTAATATCAAAGTTAGGAGTTCTGTTTTAAAAGGCTTTTCTAGGACTCGCCTCAGGGCTCGCCCTGCGGCCGGACATTGGAAAAATGCTCCAGGGCTTTTATGTGGGGCTTAGTTATGTGAGGCTTACGCCTCAAGTGTCCAGTTATGCGCCCTATGCACGCCTAACGCTCAGTGCTCAAGCTCGCCCAATAGATCATATGTAAAGGTTCTTTTAAATTCCCTAAATTAACATCGTTCATCCACAAAATTCTTTAATAATGAATAATACAAGTTCTATTCATCTAAAGAAGGTTGAAATCGAGCATAACTCAAATAGCAAGACATAAAATTGCATATATAATAATTGAAAATATCATGAGGGTGAATATCATTCGCACATTTATTCTGAAAATGTATAGCCATATGTTTATATCATTACTTATTTCTATAAGCTCCTTTTGTCATTTTTAATTTTGTCAAACTTTTTATATATTTTCTATATTTTTTTGTAATTACAATATTTTTGTAATTTAAAAATGAAAAAATTAAAATCCATGGGGCTTACGCCTTGCACCATGATAAGGAAAATGCTTCGCCTCACGCCCTCGCCTTTTAAAGCATTGGCTAGGAGGCCATTGTTTCAAAATTATTGGCATGTTATTTATGCTATATGTCTAGAAGAATACACCCTATTCAGTTCATCTATGGAGAGGAACCTGATGATGTAGTGTCGATCTTCATGTAGATAAACATCAGGTTCCCCAATTCTAGTCCAATTCTGAGCCACATATTTTGTCATGAGATTATTCCCAGCCAGGTCACCAACAACAAATGCAATTAGGGCACATTTCCATCTTAGTGTTTCCTTAGCTACCTCTTTCTTATCCAGCTTCATTACCATGTTTCCATCGATAACCTTTGGCGTAATATACGAGAGGCGCAATCCATTAGCGCTGCTCGATTACGAGTAAACAAAATAGTCCAATCTACATTTTTAGTAACCCCGGTATTCTCATCATCAAGTTTCGGGTTCTCAGTTAGGTTCTTAGGTTTATTTTCACAATTCGGCTAAGGAGAAATTTTCTCAGGCCCTAATTGGTTAGTGGTACCCATTAGTGATCGTTTTGCCATGCTCATAGAAGTTTGATTGCTAAGTTCCTGAATCCCAGTTGTTGAGCCACAGGGGGTGATTGTTGGTGTTAGGCTAGGTTCTTTGGGGCTTTCCGATGAGACTTGTCCACTAATTACAGAGCTACCTATAGTCGATATCGGTGTTTTGTGTGGCCGTCCACGAGGTTTCTTCCTCCGACCATGGTGAATCACAGTTAGTGAACGTTAACTAACATGCACTGAGGGCATGGGTATTTCACTTATCTTTAAAAAATGTTCTTTGTCAGAGGGACTCAATTATGAAAAAACTAAAAAAACTATTCTTTATTCATCTAAGAGATCCACCTATTATCCAGAATAATATGTTATTACTTTTAATTTTTAGGTTGTTCGGACATTGTGCGTAATTTAGGTATCATGAATCTTATATACATTGATGTTATTCATAGTTTTGTTACAATTTACTTTAAATTTTTTTCTAATTTATTTTATTTTAAAAAGTTATGATTTTAACGTATTTATTTAATATATACTTATTTGACACTATTTTTAAAACAATTAGAAATTCATAATATTTAAAGATCTGTGGGGCTTACGCCCTGTCTCTCGAGGCTTACCCCTCGCCTCGTCCTAGATAAAATACCTCGCCTTTGAAAACAATATTATTCGGATAATCATTTTTGTCCCATTTTAAGAATTGTTTACTATTTTCGCAAGTTCATTAAAAAATTTAAGTACAAAAGTTTAATTTATTAAATTACTCTTGTTAATTTCATCAATATTGAATTTTAATACTGAAAAGTGTGTATTATTAATCATCTTTGACCTCTTAATAGCAAAGTTAGATTGAAAATAATAACTAGTTAATTTTGTCTTAATTTTCCAAACAGCCAGTTTAAAATATTTTATTGAACTAATAGGACACTTAGAATGATATAGAAGGAATTCGTATGAATGTCTCCAGAACGTTCCAGGTACAGTTAACACATTGAATTCGGACATGGATTATTCAATTTTTTAAAATAAAATTTATATATTTAGAAATTATAAAAAAGTACTATAAGTTATACTAATTTACAACACTAAATATTCATAAAATATTTAAGAAAAATATGCTCAAAGAAGGAACTCGAAGATCTCCCAAATAATAACTTTGTCATATAAAGTTAAACATATTTTAGTTGAATTTTACACATGATTTACTATTAAACATATCGTAGGCCTCAGTCCCTTCCCGCAAAAATGATAGGTTTAATCCCTCATTTTCTGCCTTTACTTTCTTTAACCCTGAATGATTAAACTTTCGAAAAGATACTACCTCTGTCGTATACGTAGTTCGTAAAAGGATGCCTAAGCTACTAGTAGAAGCTTATTCGATTGTCATCTTCATCAAGGTATCTTCACATTTTGGCTTATGGTATTCTTGCCTTTTGTTCTTCAAAGCTTATAAGTTCATAATCTTCTTCAGTCGTCCTACCATCAAATTTTTAGTCCTTCAAATTTTAGTAGTGTTTCGACCATATAGAATTCTTAGTTAAACCTTCACTCGCTAAAGGAAATACATACTTTATTAACTCTCATGAGGTATGTCGATATTATTCTTGACAGTCTTCTAAATATTATCTTAGGACTATTGCAGTTAAACATATATGAGCTTAAATCAGTAATTGAGGATACTGATTTAATGGCTACCATGATGTAATTGCAGAATTAGATTCGATGATGGTAGTGGATTTGTTGAACAAGAAGTCTCTGAAAAATAGAAAGCTTAAATCAGTAATTGAGGATACTCTGTTGTTCATGTCTCAAAGTCGAATGGAGATCAAACATTGTTTCCGGGAAGCAAACCAAATTGCAGATTCCTTGGCAAAACAAGCTGCCTCTACTTGAGAACCCAGAATTCTTTTTGCATACAATCAGTTGCCCAAAGAAGCGAAGGGTGCATATCATTTGGATAGATGGCAACTGCCTTGTATGAGGATCAGATACGATAAAGCTAATTTTTTTGTTAGTTATCATTTTAGTTGCCTACTGTGTATGCAAGTTGTTTGTATGCTACACAGATAGTTTTTGTTACAAGAGGACAGGCCAAGCCTCCTCCGTGTAAACCACTCTTTACTTAATGCAATCCAGATATACTGGGGAAAAGTATTTAAAAAATATATGAGCTGTTTATTTCCTCTTCAGTGTAATCCTATCCAACGGAAAAAGAAATTGGTAGGTTCTCCATATTTTTCAACAGATGGTACACTTTTAACTCTTATAATACAATACATTAGGTAAACAATGATAACCATCCAGAGTCCAAGCATACAATCCATTTTATCCAGAAACGTCAAGACTAAAACACACCAAAAGACAACATGTCTAGAACACAAAACAATGAAACTTTATTTCACATAGATAGGCAACAGCGCATGTAACATTATTTTTCTCCAATGATTAGTATTACTGTATTAGGCACTCTATCGACTCTATCTATTATACCAATAAATTAAAGAAAATGACAATAACGAAAGAAGGTATGAAGAACTTACTTGCACATTCTTGCATGGATTTTTCACTTCAAAATTTTTCTCAACGGTAGTAAAAACTCTTGTCAAACTGCTCTAAATAACGGTAGCAGGAACAACGGCTAAGTATATTTTTGAATGTTGAGTATGAGCAGAAGTCCCCCTCTATGGTGCTTGGGAAATTATAGCAAGCCGTTATCATTTCTGCATCTATAGAGCAGTTATTCTCGGAGGAGGTGGTGTTGGGATTTACTATTAACCATGCGGTTTTAGTTAGATCATTCCTAGATGAACAATTGGTTATTCATTTATTAAATATAATGAAGTATTATTATTTATTTAGATCAATTGTGTCATGTGTGTCCTATTATTTATATAGTAGTTATTTAGTGTGTAGAGCCAAGCTTATATACGGAAGATTAAATCATCAGTTCTTATAAATAATAAAGTAATGTCCACAATCTAAGATAGAAATTGGACAAAGCCATCGGTATGATTGTAGTACAATACTATATATAATTTATCTTGATTATGGGAACGGTATAGTTCCAACTTCTTGTGCTAGTGCGCATTGTGTCCATTGAACGGACTAAGTAGAGATAAGTGCTTTTATACTGACTATATAAAACATATTCTCTAGCTCGTCAAATGTACTTATACTCTTAATCTTGGTATAGTTATTATTAGTGGTGTATATTATACATTGTCTTGATTTATCAATAGGTGAGGTCAAGAATATTTAGGTCAAATAATTCCTGATAAGTTGGATAATGATAATATACATTTGCGAAATGATAGCTAGTTGATAGAATCCACGTCTCAATATAGAGATTGATGACACCCCTTTATGAAAGCTTATAAGTTTTTATGTGTAAATCTGGCAAGTGAATTATATATCCGTCACATGGAATTAGTTAAGCGGAAGTCTAAAGGATATTCATTTAGTCAGTATATTGAATTGTCAGTAATTTAATAATATTGATTGGTGTCTGTAATCTTAACGTGGGAAGTTAAATAAGATTCGATGGAAGAATTCGAAATTCAACTAAGGAGTGCAATTACGAATTTTTAGTGGAAATAATTTATAATTTATCATGGAAAGATTAATTCTAGAGAAAAAGAATTAATTCCATAATTGAAAGCCTCATTAAATAATTTTGTGGTCCATATTGTGACCGAATCCAATTAGAACGAGAAGAGGGGTTTCTTGGTGGAAAAGAATCCTAAACAGTTTTGGAAAAGGGTTTTACCCTCAAAACTATATAAAGGGCATTCTTGGCCAAAAGGAAAAACACAAGAAAATAAATAATTTTTTCACTTTATGAAACACTTGTTCTACCCAAGTGATTATTAGTCCGGTTATTATTCTGGCACACGACAGAAGATCATGGAACTAGATGAGGTATCCTGTGGATTATCTTGCAAGTGATTGAAGATTCGTTTTGCGGTTGAAGTCACGCTTCAAGAGGTATTCCGTTTTATATTTATGTAAAACTAAATAACCTGCTAGTTTGTCTAGATTATATGTGAATCATGATCCTGGAATTGCTTCCACTGTGTTTATATTCCTTCAATTGGTATCAGAGCACGCTCATGTGTAACTAGATAACTAAGGTTTCATGAATAGAAGTTTTTTAAGGTTAGATGAACTTGGTCTTTACGGCGGAAGTAGATTTAAGCTACTGAAAAGGAAAAACTATGTATATTTTTTCCTTTGTCGTGTTCAAAGTTTGGATCTAACTTAATCAATAAGAAAATAAATGGCTTCGGGATCAAGAGAAAGGTGGCGCAGTGGGTAACATAAAAGGTTGGAATCTTTTCTTGTTAAAAGAACTAGTATATTACCCGCGCGATACGCGGTCAGTATCAACATAATTGACGGTAGAATTCTTGCATCCTAGAACTGTTCCAATCATTGATTACAGATTTTGTACAATTATATTTTGAAGACAAAAACATCTCAAGGACAGTAAAACTAACAACTTCTTGAGTATTGTCTTAAATTTTGTAGTTTTGAAGTTGCCAGGACTAATTAGACACATCATGCGTTCATTTTCTGAGAAATTGTATATACACACATGCTACATTTATTTGTATTTATAGTGTTGCATAGCCTTCCTCTTTTTTACTATATTTCTAGCTAAATTCTTAGCAACTTCTTGTTTAATGCACTGTGACCTAGTCACCCTTGATTCCCTTATTCGAAGTCAGATTAAGTAATGTGCCTTAGTCCACTTATAAAGAAGAGGGAATGAATGTTTACTGCTCGTTGTAGTTGCAAGATGGGTTATTACTCATGGTATTGCAAAAATGATATAAAGAATATAAGAAAAAGAAAAGGGAATCTATCATGTTGTTGGTTACAAGTTACAACACCTGGTATTAAGGCAATAGGCTTGGCTAACTATGGAGCCGTAAGAATGACGACGGCACTGCATAATGTGTATTGACCTTTGCAATTAAATTAATTAGTTGCTAAAGAGTTTGGATTCGCGTGAAAGGGTTGCGGAAGTGGATAATTTTTTTTCTTTTTTCCTTAAAAACGGTGGGTTGGAAATATTTTCTTTTCAAAAAGAATTCCTTGGTTTAAAGTACTGTAACCTAGTAAGACCCTTGGTTGCTATACATGTAAATTGATTTTTAGTCAATTGGTACTTGTGTTTCTATTGGTTCACGTGTAAGTGGAAAAGGATCATGGATTAATTAACAGAAGCAAAGGAAGGGTAACGCAAAACTTATGGAACGAAACTTCCTGGATAGTATGACGGTGGCTGATTAAGTTAGAAAGTTACATCAGTAAATTGAGATATTGACCTTCCATTGTGTGAAATAATAATTATTTGTTTTATATTAATAATAATGATATTATTTGCAATAAGGTTCTTCTTACTGTGGTGTGATTGAAACAGACTAACAGTCAACTACTCTTATGTTCTCGTGTCTTCTAGGTTTTAATTATATGAGCGACAATATCTCCTCATATGTATGTATAATTTTATATAAATGAAGAATTATGATTAATAAATTGTTACAAGGTAGTTTATTTATTTGGAATCACTAGAAATTATTTATATTTTATATACGTGAAATTATATCTTACATGAAGTAAAAATTGTGATTAATAAATGGTTGCCACTAAAGTGGTTTATTTATGACTGATCATTGAAAATACTTAAAGTTCCTATACATGTGAGAAATAATATAGATTAAGAATTTATGATGGATAAATGGTTACCCCGAAAGTGAAGTATTTATTCAGAATCATTGAAAATTCTTAAGGTTCTATATATGGACTACGTCATAGATTGAGAGTTATGATTAATAAATATGATTCACAAAAGTGATCTATTTATTTGAGTCATGAAATAGCTCAATGTACCATATGTAAATAGTCTTTTGGTAAGTGTATGCTAGTGGTAGAATTTTATCTACTGAAAAGAAAATTTAATTTCTTGAAACTAGTAATACTAAATTAATTCATGAGATAAGATATTGAGGTTTTCACTCAACATGAGAAAATAATATCTTGAATTCTCATGTGTATTAGTCGAAAAGACAATTTGACATAGGAGGAGGTTTTGTGTATCTTATTCAAAGGAAAAACACATATATACCTTGTGCTCATGAGATAATTATAAAGGGAATGGAAATCAGAATCATATTTGCTTTTATTCATAACAACGCCTAAAATCGTGTGTCTTTCGAATTTGGTCATATTTTCGATCTCTGATTGACTTGAAATTTGGTGGAGACATCAGAAACGAGTAAGTAATTTTTATTGCTTTGCAGTGAGTAATGTCGATTGTTGATGTTTTGAGATTGTTTGGGTGGAAGTTTAGGCAGTTTGTCGAATTAAAACGTGATTTAAATATGAAAAGTCATTCTTTATATCGATTTTAGTTTATATTAAATCTGGAACATGATGACAAATAATGATTTAATATGTATTGATATATGATAAGAATGAAGTTCGTATATCTGAATTCTTAGAGGCGCAAAAGTCGCACTGTTTTAATGAAAGACAAGTTTTAAAATATGTTGTTTGATCTTGATTCGTGGATATCAAAAAGTTATATGTTGATATATAATTTGAACAAGCAACGGAGATATTTTAAACCTGAAAAACGTGAAATAAGATTTGTCCGAATTTGGTCATAGTTTCGGAGATCAGAAAATTTGACGGACTCTTATTGACCTGAAATTTGGTAGGTTCATCGGAAACGACCCAGTGAGAAAAAGTCACTGCATAGAAGTGAACCATGTCAGTTTTCGGCAATTTGAGGTTATGAAGATGGTGTTTTGCATGTTTTTCTATTTTTTGAAAATTATTTTTCTAAAAAAAGTTAATGGTTGGCATCAAGTGGTGATAGGAATTATTATATATGGTTTCCATGATCATATACTAGTATAAACAATAAGTTTACCTGTTGACATAGATCTTCCTCCATAACGGATAAATTTATTGTTAAGTATACTTGGCTTAAAAGTCTTTATGGTATCCATGATTAAATACTAATATAAACAATGTGTTTATGTGTTGACAATATGTCTTCCTCCCCCAACGGATAAATGTATTGTTGGTATACTAGGTCTAATCACTAGCTGATGATGACTTGTATATATCTCTCCAATTGAGAATTGCATGTTGAATCAATGAGACTAGGGTTATTTAATAATTGATATTCACTTGAATTAAATTGATAGTAGACTCTCTAATTGAGTTTGATGTTATTTCATTTAATGAGTGAAATCTGACATTGCATGTATGTGGTGCATAATTAGTTACTTTTCCAACGAATTTGACTATTCAAGATGCATGAAAATATATGTATGATGTGTTTTGAATTTGATTATTCAATGTTACATGTCCTGATTTGATCTATGTAAATTGTTTTATCTCACTAATTAGATATGTCTTTATTCAAATTCCTAAGTGTTATTCTCTCACAAAATAAATTTTTTTGAGGATTTATTTTGGTGACGAAAAGACATTAGTTTAAAAGATGCATTATATGTATGTTAAGTTAGAAAGAAATTTGATTTCAGTTTCAAGCTTAATAAGAGATGGATATTCAATTTATTTTACCAATAACTTTGGTGTTATTGAGGTTAATAAATGTTTATCTCTTGTGATACAATGTTGCAAGGCATTTTCATTTGATATGTCTTCCGAATTTAACAATATTGATATGCCCTACAAGAGAAAATATTCTTTGAAATTGAATAACACTTATATGTTGTTCATGTATCAAGGTCATATTTATTTAAATAGGATATTGTTGTTGGTTGAGGATGAATCTTTTAGGTTCATCGAAAGTGGAGGCACTACCAGCCTAGTGAATCCTGCTTAAAAGGAAATATGATTCAGGGACATTTCCCCTTAGAAGGAAATAGAGCTAGTAATGAGTTAGAATTAATTCGTTTTGATTAGTTTGGTCTAATGAACAAATGTGCAAGAGGTGTTTTGAGTATTTTATGACATTCATAAATTATTACTCAAAATATGAATTTATTTATTTGATGCACTATAAGTCTTAATGCTGTGAGAAATTCAAAGAATTTAAGACTGACAAGGAAAAGCATCATGGAAAATATATTAAGTCACTGCGATCTGATCGTGGTGGTGATACCTCTCCGCAAAGTTTACTAATTACTTATCAGAATAAAAAATTATGTCAAATATCTGCACCTGTGACACTATATCAAAATAGTATAGTAGAAAGAAGAATTAAGACTCTTATGGAGATGGTTAGATCAATGTGGAGTTGTTCAAATTTTATTTTCTTTTATTTTGGGAATATGCCGTAGAAACTTTAAATTACATTCTAAATATAGTCTTTCAATGTTAGTACCTTTTAAAAGGGAAAATAGATTAGTTAGAATCATTGATGAATGTGTATATGTTTATTGGCTATCCAAAGGGGACGAAAGGAAATTTATTTTCTTGTCACAATGAAAAGAAGGTATTTGTTAGCATGAATACCATATTTTTAGAATATGATTATTTAATAAACAATGTTCCTAGAAGTAAATTTTATTTACTTGAATGAACATAGAAATAACAAGTGGATCACCTGAAGATCCAAAAGTTCAGGAAATCCAATTCATATGTTGGAATTGACATACCATTGTATTTAAGCAGTGGGAGAAATGTCAATAGATAAAAGATGCTTCGAAATTCACTACTCCAAAGTAATGAGAGTGAATTTTTCAGTAAGTCGTTTATATACACTACAAGAATGAAGTTGTTCATATTCTGATACCGAAAGGTAAGGAAAGAATATGGAGACTTAAAATTCTACTTGTTGTGTGGTTTCATCACAAGAACATGGTAGTGTCAACTAGTAGTAGTACTTTATCATAGTGGAAGAAAAGAATGAATGATTCGGTGTGCACTCTTGGGAAAGTTTTATAATTGGATCCCTGCAGAGGTTAAGACCGACCGGTTAGAAATCAAAAGCACTGCTAGACAAAGATTGCATCAGAAAACAACTTGTCTAGTTCCTTTAGGTATTAATGTAAAAAGAATGCCAGAGAAAGTTGTAGATGCATGGTTAAAAGTCTAAGTGGGAGTTTGATGAGATATATATTATTAACCATGTGTTTAGATATAGTATGTATTATAAAAATGACATGGTTATAAGTATAAGTGGGAGATTGTTGGGATATACTAATAACCATGCGGTTTTAGTTAGATCATTCTTAAATGAACAATTGGTTATTCATTTATCAAATATAATGAAGTATTATTTATTTAGATCAATTGTGTCATGTGTGCCTTATTATTTATATAGTAGTTGATTTAGTGTGTAAAGCCAAACTGAAACGACCTCGGTTAGTCGTTTCGGAAGTTAGGACTCCGATTGGTGTGCCGATAATTTTAGAATATTCGTAAGGTCCATTGAGACTTATCTGTAAAATTTGAGTTAAATCAGACCTCGTTTGGTACGTATCAGAAGAAGATTTCAGTTTTTATTGTCGATAAATATTAAAAAGAGATTTTCGAGCTCGGTTTTGGCGAATGAACTCCGATTCGAAATTCAAAAGTGCCGCTAGGTTCGTATGATTATTTGTGACTTTTGTGAACTTTCGAAACTGAATTTCGAGGTCGTTCGGCTAGTTTCCGCTAAAATGCCGAAAGTTAAATAATTTGACCTTTTTCCATTTAAATTCGCAACTTGAGTTTTGGGAACCCGGTTTGTGATCCGCCTTAGCGAGTATGCTACATATATTTTGTATAACATGTATGCAAAAGTTGAAATTATTTTGAGTATCATAGGGTACCGTTTTATTTTTCGAAAAGAAAAGAAATTATAAAAAAAAATTAAAAAAAAAAAAGAGAAAACATAAGAAAAAGAAAAGTAAGGCGGTGGACCTTACTTTACATTTGCAACAAAGAAATTTAAAGACAAAAACAGAAACGGGAAACACAAGAGAAGGCAGAGGGGAAAATGGCCAGGAAAAAGAGAAACGAAAGGAAAAGGAGAAGGAAAAAGATAGAATTTTTACCCCAAAACATCCAGGTAATGGTGTTAGTCTATTATTTCAGTTTATTATATGTGTTTGAATATGTTTTAACGGGTAAAAATTGGGATATTAGACATCATTTTAATAAATTCAACTGATAGTTTAAAGGGTCAATTGGACCCCAATAATGGAATTGATTATATATTCGTACTCAGTGAGTTATGGGCAATATGTAAATGTAATTTATTTAGGGTTTGGTTATGTAACTTTGAACTCTATACATAGGCCTGGCCTACGTATTGCGTATGCGAATAGGGTATCAGGTTCCTACATGGATTGTTCTAAGATGTGAGGAATGAAGACTTTAGCCTAATTTGATATATTTTCCTGCTTATTGAATAGAGTGGGATCGTTTGGCAATGAAACCAAAGGATAAAGCGGTTGTTGATTAGCAATGCTAACTTTTGGAAGAGGTAAGTGTTTATATCCATTTCTTTGGAGGCCCTTGGCCTTGTGGATATTCTACCACGTGTTCCTTACGTGTATAGCTGCCGATAGGCGTACTCATTACGCCTTAGCTTTGAATTTATATTGTATATTATATGTTATGCCCTGTTGTTGGTATTGCATTGAGCATATGAGTATTGCACTCTGGTTTTGAGCATTGCATATACTTCCCGGTTGGCGATGAGAGTCCCGCACCGGTGAAGGGTCATTATTGCATATACTTCCCTGTAATCGATGAGAGTCCCAAGCCAGTGAAGGGTCATTACTGCATATACTTCCCGGTTGGCGATGAGAGTCCCGCACCGGTGAAGGGTCATTATTACATATACTTCCTGGTAATCGATGAGAGTCCCGATATATGGATCGGGTTGCATGCCGCAACAGTATAAATATATGGATCGCAACAGTATAAATATATGGATCGGGTTGCACGCCGCTACGGTATGAATATATGAATTGGGTTGCATGCCGCAACAGGATAATTATATGGATTGGGTTGCACGCCGCAACAGGATGTATATCTGATTGTTGATATGTTCGAGATACCTATATGTCCTGGCTATCTTACGTTACTGGTTGTTAATGAGTTTGTGATTCCATACGTGTTTCTAGTTATTATCTGGCTCTGCCTTTTCATAATTTAAATAAGAGAAATTTAGTTTATCTGTTTCTTTTCTCCATGTCTAGCTATCTTATTCCTTGAGGTGGCTAGTCTGCCCCACTTATTGAGTCCTTTTGACTCACCCTTGTTTGTTGTTTGTTTCTTGTCTATCTATTTCTCGTTTCGGCAGGTTCGCTCCAGGATTGAGTTCGCCACGTTGTGAAGGAGCGAAGACGACTTCAGCTGTCAGGGTGAGCTAGCTTTTATTCAGGATGGCCACCAATTTTATGTTTATTATTTCAGTTGCATTTTGCTCCCTTCAGGAGGTATCTGTCTTCTTCTGTACTCTTAGATGTCTAGTCTTGATAGCCCTAAACCTAGTATGTTGGATAGTCAGCTGTAATTTCTTTTGTACAGCTTAGAGGTATCAATACGTCTGTGCGTTTTCTAAGTCTTGTTCTTATTTATGAATTGAATTATATTTATTTTCCTAATTTAATTGGTAAAGGTTCGCCCGACGGGTCTAGAGGAGTATGTCGGGTGCCCGCACGGCCTAGTCGGATTCCGGGTCATGTCACAAACTTATACACTGAAGATTAAATCATCGGTTCTTATAAATAATAAAGTAATGTTCACAATCTAAGATGGAAATTGGACAAAGTCACCGGTATGATTGTAGTGCAAGACTATATATAATTTATCTTGATTATGGGAATGGTATAGTTCCAACTTCTTAGTGCACTTTGTGTGCATTAAACGGACCAAGTAGAGATAACTGTTTTTATACTGACTATATAAAACATATTCTCTACCTCGTCAAATGTACTTATACTCTTAATCTTGATATAGTTATTATTAGTGGTGTATATTGTTCATTGTTTTGATTTATCAATAGGTGAGGTTCAGGATATTTGGGTCAAATAATTCCTGATAAGTTGGATAATGATAATATGCATCTCCGAAATGATAGCTAGTTGATAGAATCCACGTCTCGGTAAAGAGATTGATGCCACCCCTTTATGAAAGCTTATAAATTTCTATGTGTAAATCTGGTCAGTGGATTTTATATCCGGCACATGAAATTAGTTAAGCGGAAGTCTAAAGGATATTCATTTAGTCAATATATTGAATTATCAGTAATTTAATAATATTGATTGGTGTTTTTAATCCTAACATGGGGTGTTAAACAAGATTTGATGGAAGAATTTAAAATTCAACTGAGGAGTGCAATTACGAATTTCTAGTTGAAATAATTTGTAATTTATTATGAAAAGGTTAATTATAGAGAAAAAGAATTAATTCCATAAGTGGAAGCCTCATTAATTAATTATGTGGTCCCTGTTGCGACCGAATCCAATTAGGAATAGGAGAGGGGTTTTTTGGTGGAAAAGAATCCTAGACAGTTTTGGAAAAAGATTTTACCATCAAAACTATATAAAAGGGATTCTTGGCCAAAAGGAAAAATACAAGAAAAACAAATAATTTTCTCTCTCTCTTTGAAACACTTATTCCACCCAAGTGATTATTAGTCCGATTATTGTTCGGACACACGACAGAAGATCATGGAACTGAAGGAGATATCCTGTTGATATGAAGTCACGCTTCATGAGGTATTCTGTTTTATGTTTATGTAAAACTAAGTACCCTGCTAGTTTGTCTAAATTACATATGAGTCATGATCCTGGAATTACTTTTGCTGTGTTTATATTCCTTCAAGTGGAACCGCAGCCACTAACTGGTGGTTGCAAAGAAGAATTGCAGCCACCAAGAACATAACAAACATCAACATTTTGTTCATTGTCGTTTTATTTTTCTTTTGGTCCTTTCTACTTGTATAGAATAAAAGCTTTTTTATTGAAATGAGCAAGATAGGAAGTCACCTATATATGCATTTATTGTTGATCCAATTACCAAATTATAATTCATATTATAATATCTTGCTTGAGTCGTGTTCTATATTTTTCATAAGAATATTGATTAATTTAAATTAAGAATACTAAGCTTCCCTATTTCAGATTTGGATCTAACAATTAATGAGTCAAAACCTTCACTTGTTCACACTCCCGATTACTCTACAAGCAAATCAAATACAGATAAATAAAGAGATTATATGATTGTGAACCTCGTTTGGTGTTACTTTTAACAAGGCATGGTCAAAAGTTGTTAGAGTTATTCACTCACATGCAGCTAATCTAGGATGAGGCTATTAGTGTTACATATACGCGTGTTAGGTCTTACTTTGTAAATGGTGTTAGTTCATTTATTATGATTTATAATTAGTCCATATCTACATTGATCAAGTTTGGGGACCCGACCCCTGTCCAATTATTTAAAGGACCCGACCCGTAGGTCCAATATATAAATAAGCTGTGCTAATAACATTTCAGGAGAGAAGATATTTTTCATCTTTACCAAATCTGCACGATTCTTCATCTCATTGTAGGGTTTCTTATACGTACGTTCCCTCAAAATATTTACATCATTTGTAATCTAACATGGTATCAGAGCAGAGAACATGGTAGATCTCGTCATGCTCTATTGATCTACAGTCTCCAATTTCTTTCTGGAAACTTTTGAAATTTTTCGGCGGCGGTTGGTGATTTCTGGTGACGGCGACGATCGAAATTTCTTTGAGGTTTTGCTTCGGAGTTTGTTTAGATGACAAATCATGGTTTGTTCACCTCATATTTTGGGGACTTTACCTTGTACTGTCAAGACTCTGATTCCTTCGAGTTTTTAAAGGAAATACGGTAACATTTTTAACAATATTCACTTGATACTTGCTACTTTCTCTATATTCCGCATTGTAACTAGTTGTTGAAGAACTTTAGTTTTCAAGTTCATCGTGTTTTTTGTGAAACCCTAGTTTTGTATGAATGGTCATGGCTGCCAATACATCGAACGGGGGTGCGATGACCTCTTCATCTTCCTTAAAAACTGAAATGTTTACTAGTTTAGATCCTTCCCATCCCTTGTATCTTCATCCATCTGAAAATCTGGGGTACAATTTAGTCCATGTTCAATTCTCCGGCGTTGGCTACACTTCATGGAAGACAAGTGTACTTGTTTCTCTTTCTACGAAGAATAAGTCTGGTATAATCAGTGGAAGGATCACCAAACCAGATATCACTTCTCATTTGTGTGAGTCATGGGTTAGGTGTAATGATATGGTAATTGCCTAGCTCACTGGTGCAATGGCTAAGGATCTAGCATATAGTGTATTCCACTTTGAAATTGCTAGGGAAATCTGGCTTAACATAGAGGAAAGGTATGGGCAGTCTAATACCAGTAAGTATTATCAAATCCAGAGGGAAATCACTTTGGTGGCTCAGGGATCTTCTAATATTGCCACCTATTTTACCGAACTCAGAAGACTCTGGGATGAGCTTAAGACAACTTGTTTTGCCCCATATGTACTTGTGGAGCAGCGGAAAAAATAAGTGAGGGTCAAAAGCTCATCCAATTTCTAGCTGGCTTGAATGACTCTTACTTACATGTAAAGAGCAACATTCTCATGATGGTGTCAGTTCCAACTTTGAGTAACGCATATGCCACGTTGCTCCATGATGAGAGTCAAATCGAAGTTCAATCTTCAACGCCTTCATTCATGTTCTCAACCTCTTTCTCTGTGAAGTCAACTTCCTCTGCACCCTCTGAATATTATTCTAACAGCTCATCTTCTGGTTACTATCCCTAGAAGGGGAACTACTAAAATATTACCCACAATGAGCCACAACAACTTCCAACTCCAATTCATACTACTCTAGATCTCCTCTATCATCTCAATCCTATAACAAGCCACCAAATAACAACAAGGGTTCCTATAATCAAAAAGGTAGATTAGATAATAAGAAGCGCAATTTCATCTGCAGCAACTGGAGCATAAAGGGACATTCTATTAAAAACTACCACAGAATCATAGGATATCCATATGATTTTAAGTACTCCAAAGGAAAGGGTGTGTCTAGTTGTGCAGTCTGATGACTATGGATCAGATTCCTGCAAGCAACAATCCTCCTTAGAACTCATACGTACATTTTGCCAACTTTGCAGGTATGCAATATCATTTAGTAGTAAATTTAGCTGGTGTATGTTGTGTAGCTCAATCTAGAACAAATTCTTGGGTCCTTGACTCTGGAGCCACCAATCACATGATACCTCACAAAGCACTCCTCCATGATATAACTTCCTTGTCTATTCCTCACCTAATCACTTTACCTAATGGGTATAAAGTCAAGGTGACTTTTACTGTATCTATCACCTTGCATGATAATATTGTTCCCATAAATATGTTTCTAGTGCCATCTTTCCAATTCAACCTTATCTTTTTACCTCAGTTACTGTCTCAACTGTATTGCTATATTTATAAGTGGATCATGTTTGGTACATGGCCATTCACTAAAGAGGCCATTGGAAATTGGTAAAGCCTCAAACGGTCTCTACATCATTGAATCTTTTTCATTTCCTACCACTACTCCACCACTTGTAAATAGGCAATTTTCCATTCCTTCTTCAACCTCTGTAAATTCATCTTGTTCATACTATGTTTGCACCAGTAGTTGCAATTCTGTTTGTTCAATAAATAAGACAGATTTGTTTTGGCACCAAAGGATGGGACATGTACCTTTTCATAAAATGAAACACATTACTTTCTTATCAAATAAATTGTCAACTAAACCTGATTTTGTATTCTCTACTTGTCCCATGGCAAGACAATGTCTTTCCCATCTAGCTCAACTCACACCAAACAGCCTTTTGAGCTTGTACATGTTGATTTGCGGGGACCATATCACTCTAGGACATAAAATGGTTATAGATACTTCTTAATCATTGTAGATGAATATACCAGGGTGACATGGACTTATTCGCTTACTTGCAAAAGTAATGATTTTTCATTAATCAAGGCTTTTGTTCAGATGGTTCAAGTGCATTTCAACTTCTCTATCCTTACTCTAAGATCTGATAATGCATTTGAGCTTGGGTCTAGTGCTGTTGCTTCCAATTTATTTTTCTGAAGCTGGCATTCTTCATCAAACCTCTACTTCCCATACTCCACAACAAAATGGTGTTGTGGAAAGAAAACACAAATACCTCTTGGAAGTCTCCAGAGCTTTACTATTTCAATCAAATCTGCCACTCAAATATTGGGGTGAGTGTGTTCAGACTGCTACCTACATTATAAACAGACTACCTTCTATAATCTTAGGCAATATCTCCCCTTATGAGAGACTACGCGTCCCACCTCCTACTTATGACCATCTCAGAACATTTGGTTATCTTTGTTTTGCCACTCTACCTAAAGTTTCCAGAGATAAATTATCCAAATGTGTCTTCCTAGGATATCCACTAGGCAATAAGGGTTATAAGCTGCTCAATTTGGATAACCATTCAGTCATTCTTTCAGGAGATGTTGTGTTCCATGAACATATTTTCCCTTACCATTCATCTTCTCCACCAACTATATTCCCTTACAACAACTCAGACTTTTTTTATTTACCCTCTCCTCCATCACAACCCATTCTACCTACAGATAATGTTACACCTCCACCATCCACAGTTCCAGTTTCATCACGGGTTGAATCTCCTCCCCAAACTCTCCAATACATCATCCCAGGACCTGCACCAGTCAGGTCAGCTATTATCCTTCCAACTAGACACTCATCCAGAGCCTCTAATATAATCCACCTGCTCATCTCAATGATTTCATCTGTAACTCTGTTCTACCTTATATTGTTCCATTTTTTCCCCTCCCTCCAAGAATATTTCTTGTGAATTGTCTATGCATGAGCCTGTTTTTTACCATCAAGCAGCTCATCATCCTACTTGGAAAAAGGCTATGTTACAAGAATTCAAAGCCCTGGAGGCAAATCATACTTGGGATATTGTCCCCCTTCCTCCCGGAAAGAAAGACATCCCTTGCAAATGGGTGTACAAGAGGAAACAAAAATCTGATGGTTCTATAGAAAGCTATGAGGCTAGGCTGGTCGTTAGAGGTGACACTCAGAAAGTTGCCATTGATTACTCTGAAACATTCAGTCCAGTGGTCAAATGTACCATAGTGAAGTGTCTGCTTACACTTGCAATCAAAACTTATTGACTAGTTCATCAAATGGATGTCTATAATTCCTTCCTCCATGGTGATCTCGATGAGGAAGTATACATGAAGGTTCCATTGGGTCTGTCTGTTGTTTCTCCTTCCACCTCTGGATCTCCCCTTGTCTGTAGACTAATGAAGTCTCTCTATGATCTCAAACAAACCTGTAGTTAATGGTTTGCCAAGTTGTCCCATTCTCTTATTTCCAGAGGTTATCTACCCAGCAAAAATGATTATTCGCTATTCACCAAGTCCATAGCCTCTTCTATTATTTTATTAGCAGTATAAGTGGATAATATTCTATTAGCTGGGAATGATGATGCTGAAATGCTTTCTCTCAAGGCCTTCCTTGATGATCAGTTTAAGATAAAAGATCTAGGATCTGTGCACTATTTCTTGGTTTTGAAATTACTAAAGTTCAACAAGGGTATCTTATGAATCAACAGAAGTTTACCAAGGACTTGCTGATGGAGTTCCACTGCTTAGATCTCAAGCCTATGCTTACTCCACTAGATCCTTCCATTAAACTGAGACCTTATAAAGGTGCTCCCTTACCAGATCCTTCCATTTACAGACGACTTATATGGAAACTGAATCTTTTGCAGCATACCAAGCCTGACATAGCCTACTCAGTTCATCATCTCAGTCAGTTCATAGTAGCTCCTAGGGTGCCCTACTTATTAGCTGGAATTCATGTCCTGAGATATTAACTTAACAATCTTGCACAGGGCATCCTGTTAAACAATTCTGCTGATTTCTCTCTACAAGCCTTTTCAGTCTCAGATTGGGCAGCTTGCCTCATGACCAAAGGTCAATTACTGGTTTTTTAATCATATTGGGTGGCTCTCTTATATCCTGAAAATCCAAGAAGCAGCCCACTGTTTCTTTGTCCTCAGCTGAGGTTGCAATATAGAGCTCTCAAAAAGGTGGCGGCTGAGATTATCTGGTTAGAAAGGTTTCTTGCAGACATGGGCTTACATCATGCCCCTCTTATCTCTATATTTTGTGATAGCCAAGTTGCACTACATATTGCCAACAATCCAGTTTTTCATGAGCGTACGAAACACATAGAAATAGATTGTCACTTTGTTCAAGATGTTCTTTATTCTGGGATGATCACTCTTTCTCATGTTTATTCTGCAAATCAACTTGCTGATATTTGGACCAGGGCTCTGGCAGGTGCTCCTCATCATTTCATCTTATCCAAGCTTAGTGTGTACCCACCCTCCAGCTTGAGGGGGTGTTAGAGCTATTCACTCACATGCAGCTAATCTAGGATGAGGCTATTAGTGTTACATATACATGTGTTAGGTCTTACTTTGTAAATAGTGTTAGTTCCTTTATTATGATTTTTAAGTAGTCCATATCTGTATAGATCAAGTTTGGGGACTCGTCTCCTATCCGGTTATTTAAAGGATCCGACCCGTAGGTCCAATATATAAATAAGCTGTGTAAATAACATTAGGAGAGAGAAGAAATTTTTCATCTTCACAAAATTTGTACGGACTCTTCATCTCATTTTAGGGTTAATTATACATACTTTCCTTCCAAATATTTTCATCATTTGTAATCTAACAAAAATCATTTGTAATCTAACAAAAGTGGCTTACCAGTTTCATTCATCCTTTCAACAAAAGTTAATTTGCTTGCAAAGTTTTTCAGCAAAATAAAGCTTTACTTTTTTTTCTAAAAATTATCATTGAAAGACCACAATATAGTTTATTTGCAAAGAGCTGGTTAAAAGCTCTATGTTCAAAAAAAAAAAAAAAAAAACTTTAATTTCGTTATGAAAATTGAAATTTGTTTTCATCCAAAAGCAACTCAATTAATTCTTAATGCATAGTGATCAAATAATTCCTTTGGATACGGCTCATCTACATTTCCTAATCTCTTCATTTTCCCAAGCTTCTGCTTGAGTGGGTGCCACATCTCCCTTTTTAAAATCAATGACTTAAATGTAATTAATTAAAATAGCATCCTAACCAGGATTAGAAAATTGAATATTTTAAAATATTTGCTCCTATAAATTTGGTAACTCGATTATTATAGCAACAAAATTCCTTGGACAAAATGAATATCATATCCGTACAGTTAAAAATGGGAAAAACAAAATTGCTAAATACGTACCGATTAATTGATGGTAAAAACTTACCCACACCGAGTGTTTATACTTAACAAATAAATAAATGACACATGTCACTTTATTTTAGTACAAAAATTTATATTTAACCATAGTTAACTAAGATATATTTTACTGATGATCTTAATAATTCCTATTTGTCACTATAATATAAAAACAAAGTTAAATACTTGTTCTAATCTGTCAATCTGATCGCCGTTATCGTCAATCTAATATTACTAAATTCTTTGTACTCTGTCTGCGCGCTAACCACTTTCCAAAGGACATCACAAGCCATTAGAGAACTGGCCATTAGACCATATTAGCCTTAGCAAAGTAGGCTTGCCCGCATACATCCTTATTAAAACACATTAGAGGAGAATTTCAACCTTGTTTTGTCGACATCTTAAATATTTTAATCACACATATCAAATGTACCCGCAAAAGTTTTCTAGAAGTTCTATTACACTACAAATACAATCAAGTATTTTTATAAATATGTATAAATGCCTCTATTATTCTAAATAAAAGGAACAAAGTTTACTAGCTTCTCCTTCTCAAACAAGAAATTCCAATTTCTAAGCAAATGGCTCCAGCTAGCTTGCGAAATTATTAGAAGCAATACAAATATCACCAAAGGCAGTCGTATAATTATAACACTTCATTGTACTTTATTTCTGATTTCACTTGGTGTTCTGAACTTCAGACAACGTTTACTTTCGGAATTAAATTTTCTTATTGATTTCAAATGGGGAAAACAAAAGACTGGATCATGCAAAGAAGAAAGAATGCAGGAAAGAAAAGCAAGAGACGGCAACCCTAAAACTTTCTAACTTGTCGTTATCGATTTAATTCCTTTCTTTTAATTTATTAAATATAAGAATAAACCTTAGTTTATCTTCTATAGTTAACTTAATTATAATGGGTGTAAACACCCGGTGCGGGTAAGTTTTTACCGTATTATATATGTGGTTACTTAGTTGAGTTGTTTATTTCATCAGTTTCATTATATTGTAAGCTATTATATGTTCATATATGTAATACTCTTTACAATGTCATATGATCTCACCATCTAATTCTTCGTCGTATTAATAAGCTGTTAATGAATTTTATTTAAGAAACTGAGATAATGGTGCGTCAACTAGGTTTGATAAAGATGATGACTGAAATGTTCAAGAGTATGATGGGGATTAGATAGAGTAAAAAACGAACAAGCAATGAGAAAACAAAAAAAAAATATGGAGATAGTGCTGTAAAAATAACGTGCATGAAATAAAGGAGAACGAAAAGCAAAGGTTTATAAAATTGAGTCCAAATCCTATCCAATACAACAGGGAATTGGTAGGTTGTCAATAATTTAAAGACAGATGGTACACTAGCCCTCAAAGTGAAAGCATACAATACATTTTGCCCAAACGACATGACTAAAACAAAACTACAAAATTACAAAACTAATTTATTTCAGAGAGGTAGACTAAAAAAAGTCTACTATTCTTCTCAAAGCCAAGTGAAACTAAACATGTAACATTATTTTCTCCATCCCCTACTGTGGAAGCTCTATCACCTGAAAAAACAAGAGACATATCATTAAGCATTAGTTATAGGCTCGATCACTCTATCCAGTGACAAATCCAGAATTTAGATATTGTAAGTTTTCAATTAAAAGATACTGATTTAAAATATATAATTAACTCTTTTTTGACGAAGAAGAAGAACATTAAGAACTTGCTTGCACTTTCTTGCATGGACTGGTAACGTCACAGTAAGCCTCAATAGTAATCACATCTTGATAGTTTAGTTGCTCAGCATATTGATGGCACGAGCAGCTACGGGCTATAGTGCTCTTGTATGTTGGGCAACATTCATCCATGGAGACTGTGGTTGTCATGCAAGTCTTTATTTTTGCTTTATCACTAGCAGAACAGCTCGGCGGTGGTTGGGGGCGTGGGGGAGGAGGAGGTGAGCATGGAGGAGGGCATGGATTCTTGAAACCACAGTGACTTGCAAGACTAGTCAAAGCTTGCTTATCAAAGTAATTGGCATAACGATAGCAGGCACATTGACAGCCAAGTATTCTCTTTAATGTTGGGCAGCAATCATCAACGCAAGCTGATTTTGACATGCACTTTCTTATCTTCCATTTATCATAATCACAACACCCGGGAAATGGATATGATCTACTGACCGAGGAGCTTAGTTCCGCGCCGATGGCGGCCTCTTCCGCCATCACCAACTGGTGGCTGCACAAAATTGCAGCCACCACCAACATGAGCATCACCAACTTTTTGCTCATTCTGGACTTGTTTTACTTTTTCTACTTGTTTTCAAGAGAGTGCTTTTGCCGATATGAGTAGTTAGACTCACCTATATATACACTTTTAATTGGGACTTAGGCTCTACTATAAAGTTATAGTTACATGGTACATAACCATGCTTAAATCGTGTTTTAATAATAAAAAGATTAGTTGAAAAACATGGGTTAGGAATCACACATCCCTATTTCAGATCTGGATCTAACAATTAGTTAGTCAAAAAGTATCACTCGTTTACACAGCTCTCAGCTCCACTAGCAAATCAAATGCAAATAACTAAAAGAGACTCTCTTGACCCTAATCGTAACTCGATGTTGCGGTACTGGTGATGGTCAAAAGTGGCCTACTAACATTTCTTCTATCTATTCATATTTTTGTACGTTCTAATGCTAGTTAATATCAAATCACTTATACTGTCTCACAGTTTCACACTAAGGTAGATGAACAACAAAAAGTTAGAAAGGGAGAAAGACAAATTTCACAATAACATCCAATACATGGTATTACGTCCACCTTAGTTACACCGTAATAGCGTATCACCGGCAAAATAAATAAGTTATTACAGTAACTAGATAACATTTTTTATCTCCATACTTCGTCATATTTCACTTTTATGGGTTACTTTTGAGGTCAGCAAAATTTTAATTACTATTAACTGAAATATTAATGTAATGATCAAATGCTTTTTTTGGGGGACAAAAAGCTATACAGTCAAACCTCTCTATAACAATCTCTCGTTATAACAACGTTTCAGTATAAGGGCCTAATTTTCTCCGGAACCAATTTTTTATGTTATATTTTAGCTTTCTATAACAGCATTCTACCTATAACAACAATGATGTTCATTATAGCGGTACACTCTTTATAAAACTGCCTTTCTATAACGGCCATAGTCAAATATTATGTAATAATATTTTGTAAGAGATATATTATGTATAAAATAAAATACAATATATTTATGATAATTATTCATAACATAAATATATTACCTTTTTTACATTCGTTACCATAAAAATTTTTACGTAAAACTTGAGTTTTTTACTCTTTCAATTAATTTTAAATGCATATGTTCCTTAGATTTTAATTTTTATTGGTACGGTACAACTAGTTATAGATTTATTAATAATGTATTAACCTTTTCAAATTTTAGTCAATGAAATATGAAAATTTAAAGAGATTTTAAATTTAACATGTATTTTTTTACGAACTTTTTAAATATAACAACTAAATGAGATATAAATGTCACATGACAGTATGCATGTATAACAGCACTTCATTATAACGGTCATGAAAATTCCAAGCAAACACTGCCACTATAAAAAGATTTGACTCTATATATATTGAAACTACCCTTAAACTAATCGTTATTTGGGTAGGTAGATATTAGCAAAAAAAGGAAGACAAAACAAGATGTAGAATGGTAGGTGGGAGAGAGCGCGCGAGAGAGAGAGATTTGGTAGGTGATATGATCTGTAACTCGGCGAACTTTGCGCACACGAAAGTTGGCTTTATTAGTTTAAAATAGGAGTTTTATCTATTTATTTATGAGTTTTTCAAAACATGCACATAGGAAACCTCAGAGCATCCTAGATCTTTGCCATTATTAACAATATTATAAGGATTTATTCTACATAATTGTATAAAAAACAAAAATCACTGGTGAGTTGACTGAATACGTTGAACCTTTAGAAAACTTAAGTGTTGATTTCCTTCCTTGCAGTGCTTGGAAAAAGTGCAACGCAACCAATGCTTGCACCAAATGAAAGCAACAAATATATTTTTCAATAGCGTGGATGTAGTCAGCCAACTTTGCATAATTGATTCAAATAGTTATTTTTATCCGAAAATTGATTATTTTCGGTAAAATATATTGACAATCATTTTTTGAAAAAAAAAATTAACATATAAAGAAATTAAACTCATCCATTTAACCAACTATCCAATTTATTCATCCAAATAAAATCGACTCGAACAACTTAACGGGTCAAATATTTATTTTCATTATATAAAACAATATCAAACTTCTAGTATTTAATTTTCTCATCAAACTTTATTTTACCACACTACCATGAAACTAATTACATCCTTCAACATCATTACAATTAAACCAAAATTCTCATAAAATACCATAAGCTCATAATATAATCCATGAGAAAACTTCGACTTCCCATTCAAGATGCATACCTGAATCTTCTAAATTGATTGAACACGAAAAAGTATGTTAACAAATTTAATGATTTTAACAAAAGCGCCACCTTATATATGTGTCAAATTAACAGAATGCATGTACACAACCAAAAAAAAAGAAAATACGACATTCTTTAAGTTGTATCATATTTTCTTTTTTGAGTTGTATACGCTCTGTTAATATAACACAATATATAAGGTGTCGTCTTTTGTTAAAACCATTAATATTGTTAACATAATTTGCTGTGTTCTATCAATTTAGAAGATTCAGACATCTTAAATGGAAAGTTGAAGTTTTCTCATGGATTATGTTATGAGCTTATGGTATTTTCTGAGAATTTTGGTTTAATTGTAATGGTGTTGAAGAATGTAATTAGTTCCATGGCAGTGAGGTAGTGTGGTAAAATAAAGTTTGATAAGGAAATTAAATAATTTAAGTTTGATATTGTTATATAAAATGGAAATAAATATTTTACCCAAAGTTGCTCGGGTCGACTTTCTTTGAATGAATAAATTAGATAGTTGGCTAAATGGATGGGTTTAATTTCTTTATATTTTAAATTTAAAAAAATGCCACGTCAATATATTTCACCGGGGATAGCCAAATTTCCAACAAGAATAATTAGTTGAGTCAATTATGCAAAGTTGAGTGACCATTTGAAAACAATACAAAAAAGAATGACTTTGTTAGTTTAAATCCAATAGTTGATTGACCATTTGGGTAATGGACTATTTTTCAATAGGATTTTTTATACATATATACAAATATTTACCCCCAATATTACAAAAAAATAGCAGCATTTCTCAAATTACAAGACAACATTGTTTTCCCTAATACATTTATTTCACTTTCACTTTCCCAAATTACAACATCTATCACCTCACTCTCTCTTCCTCCTATAGCTGAGATACAAGCCCCGACACCGCCATCAACCCCACCTCCACCACCCCAACGCCACGTGATTTTGCTGCTCAAGTCTCTCAAAATTCAGATCTATTGGGTTTCGATTTTATAGACCCATCGCCCATAGGGATGGCAATTGGGGCGGGGTAAAACACTAAACAGGGCAGGGCGGGGCAACTGTTAAACGGGGAGGGGCAAAAATTTATTTTAAAATTTTTGGGGCAGGGCGGGGCAGGACAACATAGAGGCCCAATAATTTTACTTGTTCTTTTGTCACTATTTTCTTATTTCACAATTAAATTGAGGAAATAATGGAAATATTGTTCCACTACTGGCTACTTAAGCTTTTAATTAGTATAATTACTACTTAATACTTTTGAAGACTACAAATTTTTTAAAAGCTTCAATTTCTTCATGAAACTACAAAATCATCAAATTTGAACGCTTCAATAGAAAAGAAGTTAGAGATATGCTAAATGAATTAAAAGTTAAAAGGAAAGTTCAATTTGATGAGAAAAAATAAAAAATAATGACTTAAAAAGTGATTTAAGTGAGGCGGGGCGGGGCGGGTCAAAACGGGGCAGGGCATGGCGGGTCAAACGGGGCAGGGCGGGGCGCGGCGGGGCAGGGCAAAACTTTGGCAGGAGAAGGGGCTCAACCCGCCCCGCCCCATTGCCACTCCTAATCGCCCACCTATATTTATGGAAATAACTAGGTAATTTATATAGTTTTTACGTATTTGCTGAGTGTACTTCACATAACTTAATTATAAATTTCATTATATGGTTTGGCTTCCTAAAAAACGAGTAGGAAGAAAACAAAAGAATAAGAAGACAAAGTTGTCTGTTTTCATCCTTAATTTTATGTATGTATCAGTTGTGGGTATTGGGTGCACTTAACAATGTTGGGAATTTAATGGGCCTTGTGTCACGGCCTAACTTTCAGAGCAGCACTCCGTGCGGCACTTGACGGTTTGTCTACAAACTAGCAAACTCAAGTAAGCCTTCAACTTAATAAGATCGCTAAGAGAATGAAAACAAAGAAAGACTAGAGAGATTGCCAAAGGAAGTATTGTATTCACTCAAACTTTTTCTGGATGCCTTTACAAATGATTTGCCCCTCTATTTATACTAACCATCCAGGGGCTAACGTGTAAATAATAATTGCATACAAGTCCCTACTATTTACACTTAAGGACCTACTCTAGATTATTCCATGGACCTAGAATCTTCTAAGGTATTCTTACATATCCAAGAGGTTCTAGGTTGTTCCATGGGAACACCCCACACTATTCTAGAGTATTCCACTCCCTTTGGCTTGGTTGGAGCCAACCGTGCGCCATGTCGTGCCCATGTGGCGTGATGACTTGGCGAGGGTGTCGCACTCTCCCCCACCTGATGTTGCGACGACTGCTGCGCAATGCTGCTGCATATACTCGTGGCACTTATCCTTGAATTGCCACAAGTCTTGGTATCGCTCCCACGTAGCCTCCTCCGGAGATTGTCCCTTCCAATGCACCAGGAACATGGCTGTCGGCTTCTGACCCTTCTTGCCTCTGGCCTCATAATCAATGATGGCTTCAATGTCACGATCTTGCGAGGCAGTGATGGTGATGGGTGCGCGAGTCGTCTGGCCCCGACTCGGGTCTTCCTTGTCTTCATGGTACGGCTTCAACACACTAGCATGGAAGACTGGATGAATCTTCAAGTGGGCAGGCAAGTCCAACTTATAAGAAACTTTGCCCACCTTTGCGATGATCTCGAACGGCCCTTCATACTTGCGCACTAAGTTCGGATGCATGCCTCGTAGTGCCTTGAACTGCTTCGGGTTGAACTTGACTAAGACCATGTCCCCAACTTGATACTCCATGGGACGCCTCTTGCGGTCGGCAAACTTCTTCATCTTCCGGGACGCCTTGTCCAAGTAAGACTTAGCGGTGTCGAGCTGCTCTCCAAAGCCCTTAGCCATGTGATATGCTCCCAAACTCTTGCCCTCGAACGCGGCCGGTAAAGAATGAGGAGTTTGAGGTTGTTGGCCTGTGGCTAGCTCGAACGGTGTCTTCCCTGTGGACTCGCACCGCTGTAAATTATATGAGAATTGGGCTACATCCAAGAGCCTCGCCCAATCCTTTTGATGTGCGCTCACAAAGTGTCTCAAGTAGCGCATTGACTCGTTCCGTCTGGCAATCCGTCTGTGGGTGGAAACTGGTAGAGAAATGCAACTCTGTGCCAAGCATCTCGAACAACTCCTTCCAAAAGTTCCCACTGAAGCGAGGGTCTCGATCACTGATGATATGCCTCGGCAAGCCCCAATACTTCACAACATTCTTAAAGAATAACTTGGCGGCTTCCTTAGCAGTGCAACTAGCTGAGGCGGGCATGAAGGTAGCATACTTAGAAAATCTATCCACCACGACCATAATAGTACCATATCCATCGGACTTCGGCAAGCAAGTGATGAAGTCCATGGTGACACTCTCCCACGGACGCTCCGCAACAGGTAGTGGCTCCAATAGTCCTCCGGGTGACCGCTGCTCTACCTTGTCTTGTTGGCACACAAGACAAGTCTACACGTATGCCTCAATATCGTCTCTCATGCGCGGCCAATAGTATACCGATTCAGCCAAGGCCCTGGTACGGCGTTGGCCTGGGTGACCGGCCCACAATGTGTCATGGCTCTCCTTTACAATGCGCCGCCTAAGGTTCTCATACTTAGGCACATAGACCCTCCATCCTGTGGTGAGCAATAAGCCATCTTCAACCCAAAAACGCCTCTTCTTGCCCTGAGTGGCTAACTCCAAAAGCTGCTTAGCGACTGGATCATGCTGCATACCCTCCTTTATGGCATCTCGGATGGCAAAACTTGCGGAAGTGATGGCAGCAAGTTCGGCCTTACGACTCAAGGCGTCGGCCACAACATTGCCTTTGCCGGGCTTGTACTCAAGCACATAATCAAACTCAGCCAGGAAATCTTGCCATCTAGTTTGTTTTGGTGTGAGCTTCTTCTGCGATTGGAAGTAGCTAGTAGTCACATTATCGGTCTTGACCACAAACTTTGATCCAAGCAAGTAGTGGCGCCAAGTGCGAAGGCAATGCACAATGGCCGTCATCTCCTTCTCTTGAACAGTGTAGCGCCGCTCCGTCTCGTTTAGCTTGCGGCTCTCAAAGGCTATGGAGTGTTTGTCTTGCATTAGCACACCCCCAATGGCAAAGTCGGACGCATCCGTGTGCACTTCAAACGTCTTGGTGAAGTCGGGCAATGCTAGAACCGGCTCCTCCATCACGGCTCTCTTAAGACCTTCAAACGCCTCCTGGCACAGCTCCGACCAAACCCACGGCTTGTTCTTCTTTAGTAACTCCGTCAAGGGTGTGGCCTTAGCGGAGTATCCACCTATGAAGCGTCGATAGTAGTTAACAAGACCAAGGAAAGATCTCAACTCTGTTACCTTGGTCGGCGGCTCCCATTCTTGTATGGCACGGACCTTGGCCTCGTCCATCCGCAGCTCTCCATTGCTAATGACATGCCCCAAGAAGTGCACCTTTGATTGGGCAAACTCGCACCTCTCCCTCTTGATATATAGCTCGTTCTCCCGCAAGACTTGGAAGACTATCTTCAAATATTCCACGTGCTCCTCCAAAGTGTGGCTATAGATGACTATATCGTCTAAGTAGACTACCACAAACTGATCAAGGTAGGGGTGGAAAATCTTGTTCATGAGTGTGCAAAAGGTAGCGGGTGCGTTGGTTAAGCCGAAGGGCATCACCAACCACTCGAAAGCTCCATACCTTATCGCACACGTGGTCTTCGGCTCATCCCCTTCCGCAATGCGAACTTGGTAGTAGCCCTTCCGTAGATCCACTTTGGTGAAGTACTTCGCTTGTCCAAGCCTATCGAACAAGTCGGCAATGAGAGGGATAGGGTACTTATTCTTCACGGTTACCTTGTTGAGCGCCCGGTAGTCAATGTATAGCCTCAACGAACCATCTTTCTTCTTTTGGAATAGAACCGGCACGCCATAGGGTGCCTTTGACGGACGAATGTGGCCGGCATCGAGCAACTCCTTCAACTGCTTACGCAGCTCCTCCAACTCGGGTGGTGCCATACGGTATGGGGCATAGGCAGGTGGCTTAGCTCCAGGCTCCAACTCGATCTTATGATCAACCTCCCGTCTAGGTGGTAGGTATTTCGGCAACTCTTCGGGCATCACGTCCTTATTCTCCTCGAGCACCTTCTCTATGCATGGTGGCAAGGTCTCTACGGCAACATTGTCTTCACTCAAGCTTGCAATAGTTGCCATGAACATCGGCTCGCCCTTCTTCAATCCTTCCACAAGCTGCATGGCTGAAAAGTGTGCACGACTCTGTCCTTGTGGCATCGTAGTCATAGGCACCATGCATGACCCTTCTCGTTCCACAACTAAGAGACGCTGCAAGTAAGAATCGATCATGGTGTGGCACTGACTGAAGAACTCCTGCCCAAGGATGATGTCGAATATGTCCAAGGGCGCCACAGTGAAGTTAGTCTTGCCCTTCCAACTGCCCAAGGCAACACTAACTCCGTTGGCTATGCCTCGTACTGGTATTGCTGGGGCATTGACTGTCTTGAGGCAGGTATCGGTCGGGCTCAGCTTCAATCCAAGTCTCTTTGATGCGGCCTCGGTCATGAAATTGGCTTGAGCTCCAGTGTCAACCATGGCGCGGGTAGGCTTGTTGTTGATGGTGATGTCCACGTACTGCGTGTCGTTCTCCTCTGGTTTGCTAGCTTTCTCTGTGACAGCAGCACATAGTCCAATCATGCCTAGCTGCGTCGTGCCCGTACTCGTCTCTGGATCCTGTGCCTCCCGTTCTTTTTTCTCACGTATCATGGCACCAAGGGTCTTCAACTCGGGACACTTTGCGAAGCCATGAGGTCCCCCGCACACATAGCATCCACTTCCTTTCTTTTTGGCCTGCGCTTTCTTCTCGGCATAATCTTGACGCCCAGATTTCTTGCCATCGGACTTGTGAGCATCGTTGGTCTTGGAATGTGGCTGCTTCTCTTTGCCTTTGCCACGATCTCCCCCACCTTTGACTTGATTACCCTTCGAATCCTTGCCCTTGTTCTTGTCATACTTGTCATCCGTCAAAGCGTCAGCCTCGATGATAGCTTCATCAATGGTAGTGACTTGCCGGCGTTGCAGCTCCTTCCTAGCCCAGCCTTGCAACCCGTCCATGAAGTGGAATAGCAAGTCTTTATCGGTAAGGTTTGGGATTTGAAGCATGAGCGTCTGGAACTTCTCTATATAGGCACTGATGCTCCCCGTCTGCTTCAGCTCCCTCAGCTTGCACCTTGCTTCATATATGACGTTGTTAGGGAAGAAAGCCCTCTTGAACTCGGTCTTGAATTGCTCCCATGTGTCAATGGTGCATGAGCCTTTCTTCATTCTCCACCAAAGCATGGCCTTCTCTGAGAGGTATGGGATAGCGGCAACAATCTTCTTCTCCTCGGCTTTCACATTGCCATGCTTGAAGTAGTTCTCCATGTCACGGCCTAACTTTCAGAGTAGCACTCCGTGCGGCACTTGACGGTTTGTCTACAAAGTAGCAAACTCAAGTAAGCCTTCAACTTAATAAGATCGCTAAGAGAATGAAAACAAAGAAAGACTAGAGATTGCCAAAGGAAGTATTGTATTCACTCAAACTTTTTCTGGATGCCTTTACAAATGATTTGCCCCTCTATTTATACTAACCATCCAGGGGCTAACGTGTAAATAATAATTGCATACAAGTCCCTACTATTTACACTTAAGGACCTACTCTAGATTATTCCATGGACCTAGAATCTTCTAAGGTATTCTTACATATCCAAGAGGTTCTAGGTTGTTCCATGGGAACACCCCACACTATTCTAGAGTATTCCACTCCCTTTGGCTTGGTTGGCGCCAACCGTGCGCCATGTCGTGCCCATGTGGCGTGATGACTTGGCGAGGGTGTCACACTTGGCTGGAAAACGGTGGAGTTCCCATTGGATCCTCCCCTTGCCAAAATGCTCTTGATGGAAGAAGAGCTAGAATGCTTAAATGAGGTTCTGACAATTGTTTTCGGTGCTTTCAGTGCCTTCAGTTTTCTTTAGACCTAACGATAGGGCAGAGGAAAGTGATGGTGCTAGAGAAAAGTTTTGTGCCACAATCACCTCACGCTACTTAATATTTACCATCAACGGAAAGCTAATCAATACAGAGGGGACTGGTGTACTGACCACTTTTTATAGGTCAAAGGTCTGCGCAAGGCTAGAGAAGTAAGATCGCAATTGTTGGACATAGCTAAAACAGTCTGAAATGGCTGCTGAAACAATCTGAATCAGCGCTGAAACGGCACTGAAACAGTCTGAAACAGAGCTGAAAGTGAAACAATACAGATACAATTAGATACAGTGCAAAAACAATGCAGATATAGTGAGAAACAATTTGAAACAGCACAGATACAGTGTTGAAACGATACAGAAACGGTTTGAAACGGCACAGATACAGTACTGAAACGATGCAGAAACAGTTTGAAACAGCGCAGATACAATGCTGAAACGATGCTGAAACAGCTTGAAACAGCGCAGATACAGTGTTGCAACGATGCTTAAAAACAGTTTGAAACAGCCCTAATACAGTGCTGAAACGATGCAGAAACAATTAAACACAGTAAAATTTGGGGAAATGGTGGGAGGAAAAGTAAAATTGGGGGAAATGGGAGGATGAAAAGTGAAATTGGGAGAAATAGTGGCAACAAAAGTGAAATTGGGGAAAATGGGAGGAGAAAAAGTGATATTGGGGAAAATAAGCGAAGAATATAAGGGTTTGCTATGTTATGGGAAAATATTTTTATATTTTTGTTATGTTTTGTAATTAACTTTTCTTCTCCTCTATATTGGGTAATTTTACTAAAATATTACTATATTTTGTAAGTAACTTCTAAAACTTATACTTTTATGTAAAAATTTCTTTTCAATACTTCTGTCGCTATGGTTAAATGCTACTCCCTCCGGTCCGTTTTAGTTGTAAGATTTGACTTTGCACACTCTTTAAGAAATCATAAATAAGCATAGTATTTTTACTAATTTACCCTTTTATCTATTTTATAAATATTTCCCCATTAATGACATATTTTTCAAGAACAATTAATGTTAAGGGTATTATGGGAAAGAAATTGTAAATTTTATCTTGATATTCTAAATTGACAAACATTTTGGACCATCTATATAAATGGAAAACCTTACAACTAAATAGGACCGGAGGGAGTATGTTTCTTGCTCTAATTTGCAACTTTATATGTTAAATTGCTCAGTTTTATAATTTATACACAACACTGAGAGCAAGTAAGTAATTTTCGTGCACAACACTGAGAGCAAGTAATTTTCATGCAAGAATTGGTCCGTCTCTCTAGCACTTAAGTGGAAGTGCTGATAGAACGGAGAATATGAAACCTGCTGTTCTCGTTATTGTACATTGACCTACAATTTGTTTCAAGCGACTTGATTAAGAGAAATTTTCTAAACTACTCTCTTTACTAGCAGACATTTACCAACAATTTGTTGTTAATGACTTGATTAACTAACATTTTCGTATACTGTCGAGTATTTGCATATGAACTCCAGTTATGTCGACATGGGTTCCAAACTGGGTCATGCTTACAACAGAAACTGAAAGAAAAGGAGAGGCATCAAGCATGCACCTTTTTACTTTTTTCGTTCTTTTTTTTGGTAAACAGTAAGGTAGAGAAAGGGGGGCGGGTGCTTATTAACAGCAACTGAAAGAAAACGGGATTAAAGAGAATTTACATGGGTGGTGGATTAGTCCACCTTCTCTTCATTTCAGACTTCCATCTAACCTCCTTGAGTTTCCCATCCATTCCATAGTCCCTTTCCATAACAAGGTTCACTCCCTCGTCCGAATACCACCCGACACCTATACATAGAACACCATCCTTGTTCACATCAACATAGCTAGTGACACCTCCAGGCAGCCACATTACAGTCGCATCCTGCATGTCTAACATTTCTTCTTCTCCAAAGTAGACAGGATTGTCTGGAAGGCTTCTCTTCTTCAGGTTTTCTGTGCATAGGTATACATAGGGCACATCATCAGTTTCTTCAATCGCATCCTCCTCACCGTAGATAGGTGTTGCACTCATCTCAAACACCTTCCAGGATCCAGTCAGCTCTGATGGTTGGACTCTCCGTCCTTGAGAAAAAGGTTTCACGTCCAGCTCCGTGTCACTATAAAATCATAGGCAAGACAGCAAACATGAATTATTAGAAACTTTGACAGTACTCAATTATAAATGTAGGCTCTATCTTCGCAACATCATTGAGTAAACTGCGTTCATTTATACATAGTCAAGACAGCTGTAAGAAAATAAAGGGCAGGCCTGCGAATACAGAAACTTCATTAAAGGCAAGAGATTTTAAAAGAAAATCAACTCTTGCTCTTCATAGAGGAAATACAGTGCTAAACTGGTGTGACTGCCAAGAAAACAATATCTTTGTGATAAGCTCTGTCTGGTTTTCAATTAAAGGTTCGAACCAATACGTGCACATCTCCGCTCTGGAGTTAAAGAGACACGAATATCTCCACTCTACAGTTGAGAGGAAAGAAAAACTATCAAGAATAAGTTTAACCAGACATACATGGAAATAAGGAGGCTCTCTTAACAAGTATAGCCTGATTTCAATTCATTACCATAGGTATCAAATTATCAAACAATCCTTTGAAGAGAACTACCACTCAACTGTTCTTTAGCTTAAGATTATCTCTCAAGATCACCCAGACGATTCCAACTGGATCAGGCTTCACGTCAACCTCACTACGATACTCACCGTAATATTCAGTAAGTCATGCAGCTCATCAACTACTGATTAAACCATCATCACAATTTCTGGATCAATTTCAACCTAAGTTGCTCCGACACGGCAGTTTAGATGCCGCACCCGTGTCGACACGACACTGGTGCGGGTACGGGTATGGGATCCGCACCGGATCTGGTCAACCAATTTTGGGTACTTTGACCACGACGGCTGGGAAAATTCGAGATGAGATAGAATTTGATTTCAGAAATTAGAACCAAAACTAAGGTAAATTTGAAGAAAATGACATACCTTATCTAGAAAATTCGTCATTTACTTTCTTCTTCACCTCTTGATTGATAATTTTCTGACGAACAGAAAGAAACTTGGAGGCATCTAAACAGCAAAGATGTGTAAAGAGTATGGGTGGACGTGGGTATGCCGCCACCTTTTTCTCCACGACGGCAAACTTGGTGGCTTCATTAATTTAATTTTTTCTTTATTAAAATTTTGAGGGAGAGAAGCACAAAGCTTTAATGGAGATTGGGGAAGACGAAGTTCAAGAATTTGGGAAAGTGTGAAAGACTTTTGACTTTATTTGGATAGTATTATATTTAAGAATATTGTACTCTTTGTAGTGAAAACTTGACTCACATTAGTCTGATTTTTATAATAATAATTTGAGATTTAATCTAAATTATAAAATTAATATTTTAATTTTAATTGAAAGATAACTATGACAAAGTTAACTCTTAAACTAATAGATGTAAGGTATAAGTTGTATTCATGTACATTTGATGTTAAAACTTAAAGTTTTCAAATTAATTAAACTTTTCAAATCAAATTAAAACGAATCCCCTAATCGAATAATTTACATTAGCTAAAATAATTAATATAATCCACATTAGATATAATTAAAAACACTTAATTTATATAGCAAAGTGAAGTTAGTATAATCACATAGGAGTATTTGATTACAACTAAACTTAGCTTTATTTAGAGATATTTATATATTTTTTTGAATTATTTTTAGCCGGATCCCCGCACCCGTGTCGGTATTAGGATCCATATCCCCGAATCTTAAAAATGTCATCTTGAAAGATCCGACCTCTAGATCCGCACCCGTGTCGGACACCCGCACCCGTGTCCGAGCAACTTAGATTTCAACACATGGGTCATGATCACAAACCTAACCATTCCATCACTAATTGTATTCAACTAAACCAGCCTCTCACATCAAATGGAGAATGATAATGACAAAAAAAATGAAAATTGAAATAAGACTGCTCCAATATTTCGGTGAAATAAACCGTCAGTTTAGTGCTTTTGGCAGTACTTTTATTTTTCCAACAACTAGTGGTTTTGCCAGCGTTGTTCCTGTTGGCCATTAGAGAACAATTTTTTTAGTACTAATCTAACCATTGACACTATCACAAAACTTCTGTTCCCAGAATTAAATAGCTTTAACCAGGATTTCCTTTATCATTAGTTCATAACCTACAAATAAGCACCAAACAAGCTCTTTCAATTTTGCTGAAGTGGCTAACGAGATGCAAGTCAAAATGATTTTGGGGTAGCATAAGCATGTGTTGTCCTTATATTCTGAGCTCTTTGTATATTCACGTGCTTACTAGATTGAAAAAGAGGGTGTAGTTTTTCTCTATATTCTAAGCTATAGAATGGATATAAAAATAAATCCAACCCACACCAGAAATATAAAATAGGATTTAGCACAAGTTGACAGATTAACATGTCAGAATTACAACCTATAGCATCAAAGATAAGATACTAATACCTTTGGTCAGATAGATTAGCAGGACTAACCCACTGTTCTTCATATACAGCAACTCTCAATATTTGAATGTCTGAACCGCCATTACTGAACTCTATTGTATGCACGATGCGGAGTCTCTTGTGACAACCTTTGACAAGACACTGTATGAGAATAAGGAAGACAAGGTAATTTTCCATTCCTGAGTACACATAAACCAAAAGAAGAAAGACTAATAATGATGCAGCTCAAGTGGATTATTTCACTCAACATCAGCATTACAGCACATGCTTCTTAAAGAAAAAATTGCATTTTTACTAACCATTAGGAATTTTATAATTGACAAGAGAAATTGTGCCTCCACCAAAGTAAACAAATACGAGTTGTAAATAGTAGTTAATCAATATTGCATATCATGAATCCAACTCTTGGTAATGTTTTTAAATGAGCTAAATATACTTTTTGATTCCTTTTCCTTTCCTACATATTAAGTTACTAGGTAGCAATGTCCTGACGGCATATGCTACACAAAGTCTGCAAAATATTTGATACTTACTTGCTCAAACTTAAAAGTTGGCGAAATGTAATACTGAGACTCATCAAATTCACCAATTGGTATATCAACTGGACCTCTTGAGTAAGATCCGTCCTGAAAATAAATGAAACTTTTACTGAACTCTCCTTAGCTAAAGAACTAGTATGGAGTTGACCATATCACCATAAACCGAGAACTCCAATCACCGCAATAGTATCACATTAAACAACACAGTCAAGAACAAATGTCATGAGCACCAAGTTAGCTTTACCTCAAAGAAAACAAGACCAGGTTCCATTCCCATAACGTCTTCTTCCATAATATCACTCTTCCCAAAGTCGAATGTTTCAAATTTTGGCAGTTTCTGATCTCTTGATTTTCCACCAGGTGTTTCATGCTCATGGAATGACGAATTTGCATCCCTGTGCTTTTGTACGCTTCTATGATCACCAACATTAGGTTCTGGAACTTCGCCGTGGGGATTCAGAGTTACCCAATTTACCTTCCTTCGGATTTGAGATTTTTGACCGGCAGAAGAAGATGGCACTACCTCAACACGAGAAAAAGTGTAGCAGTCAAAGAGGTGTTCGTTCTTGTTACCGACCTCAATAGGTTCCATTTCTGCCGTGATGGGAGAAAATACAGCTCCGACTCCCTTCCATATCCCACTGACACTACTAGAAAATGTATTCCATGCAGGTCGGATAACAGGTTCCTGAAATGAAAAGGTAAATCAATGAATTAAATCAATGAATTTCAGATGAGAAAAATAAACAAAAGAAAAGTTTAACAGACATAACTCATCAACATGACTGTCAGTTTGTGCCAACTAGAAGAAGATCTGAAGTCTCCCTTTCCAGGCAAAACAAGAACACCAATTTAGTAAGTTTGATATCACAAAGTTCATTTCCTCGTCTCAAGGTACGCTCAACCTTTCTAAACTTCAAGGGACTCCCTAAATAAATCTGTGACATGCCTAAAATCTACCAGTCATTGAAGATCTAAAGTTAGAAGTTCTACACTAATAGCACAATTTTGAAAGCTAATTGTATAATTTTTTTCACAACCCAACTGAATATAAACAGTATAACTCCGTCTGTGGGCTTGCTCACATTGCCGGTCCCAAGTCTAGAAACAAGAGGAGGATTGTGTTAGGCTGACAACCACAGAAACGTAGCAAATTATGATGAATCCACACAAAATAAAATAAAAACATTGAGAAGTGCTCATCTTGGCATGCCTTACACCGGACCTGGGTGTGATGAAAATGGACAGAGTTTCTACACATCCTTGCCTGGATATGAGCAGTGTAACAAGGGTTCCTACAGATGTCATGAAAGACTTTTATCAGGGAGCTACCACTAGTGCTAGTATGCCTACTTCAAGCCCAATGTTGGCTAAGAATCTCTTAATCTTGTTAGGGCTCTGTATGTCAGTAAAAAACCTCGAAACCTTCTAATGGTGGAGAACTTAAGTTGTTGAAATTTAAATTGAGAGGGGTCTAAATGGAGCAACATAGATAGTGAGTACTCATATAACCACCCCAAGGCACCCAACAATTTGGGGATAGAGCCGTAATTAATGTTATAAATAGAATCAATATGCTGTAGTATCTCAAAGGGATATCAACTTCGTCGAAGACCATAAACCCTGCCCCTGTAGTACATACAAACCACCAAAACCACTCTGGTAAGCATGTAAACGACTTTTAATAGGAGAAAATTTAGTGTACAGAGCAACAAAACATTCATGGGGACACTTTTTTACTCATTAGCAGATCCTGCTCTCAGTGTTCTGTAACACTAGCCCTGTGTTTTTTCTGCTACATGTAATTGATTATAAGATGGATCTATTGGGCATATTTCCTACAGATTGATTCTCAGATATAGCCAGCCGGTTAAACTGCCTCTAGAGACACCCCCCCCCCCCAAACACCCCAGTGCAGAACCCATTCTCATTGGTTCACACGAATGGCTAGCTATGTAGTAAACAGGCACATTTCCATATGGGATAGTCCCAACTGCACATCTGTACTGACAACCATGTTTCCATTTTTTAATTCTAATGGTAGCATGCTCACATGCTTTGAATCAAAGTGAAGGTGACAAGTTTTAAAAGCAAGTAAAGCAAAGTGAACATCATGAGAAGACCACAACATATAACTACAGGTATTGGATTGAAGAAACAACAAAACAAAAACAGATGGAGGCCACACAACAGCACCCACAGTAAAACATTCTTACGGACATAAATATATTCTAGCTCCTAACAAGTTCATGCTACAAAATACACTCTCAATAGCAATTGGTGTGTGGCTGAAATGTCATATCTATGTCGACCATACGACTGTGCTCTTGTTCAATGCAAAAGTATATAAACATAGGAGGAAGTAACAATTAAGAGACAAATCCAGCAATTCAAATTAAACAAGACATAATAAATGCAAGCATGAAGAAACTGATGTATATTCTATAGGACCACACTCCCATTACATTGCAATAAATCAATCAGTTACCCATCAACCCCAAATCAGTTGGGGTCAGACTATATTAAATCGTCTTCATCTACTCATCTCTATTCAGGTCTATTTCACCACTCCTATAAATATTCCTTTTCATTTTATAGCCGAGGCCCGAGAATTCCCCAGGGCCAGTGTCCCACAATGCAAAATTGGTGGATAATGGGCTCGCCCATCTACCCTTCGCTAGTTAAATACCATATTTTCGTCACATTGTCCCTGACAGGGTTCAAACCAGTGAGGTGCGCCTATCTCACACATCACAAGTTGTTCCCTTACCCACTAGACCAAAGCCCTTGGGACACCACTCCTATTACAAAAACTAGGGAACTTTACAACATAGCCGCCCTAGTCAGGATACATCGATTATACACTTATCATACATGGAATATACATAAAAAATAAAGCTATTTTTGTTTATGCGGGCTAGCCACTATTCAGCAGTGTAAAAAACTCCTATAAATTATGTTGAAAAAATGATAATCTCTTAAACAAACATAACATATCATCAAACATATCATAGTATCCAACATATATAGTTTATATACAAATTAGCCGCCGTAGTCAAGACACATTGGTTATATACATCATACATGGAATATACAAAAACGTGGCAATTTTATGTTTAAACGGTCTAGTCACTATTCAGGCAGCGTAAAAATCCCTACAAAATATTATGCTGAAAACTAATACAATCATAAACAAAACATAACACATACTCAAACATATGACAGTATCCAACATACAAATCAAAATTTAACCTGAGTTTGTAAAACGGTTTCGACTTCCATTAACATAGCACCAGAAACCATAACTCTATCACCATTACTTTTCCTAGTCACATTTCTCATCATCCTCTTTCCACCCCTTTTCCTCCTCCGTCTCGTCGCCCTGTTATCGCCTCCCTTATCCGGCTTGGCCATTTCGTTGTCAATGCTCCATACATTTTCCTTCCCTTTCACTTTCACCTTCTCATTACCAAATTTTCTACTCCTATGCTCGTTATTGTTATTATTACGTTTGAAAGTGCAGGAAATGCAAGGATAAGATGAATTTAGCTTTCGAATTGAAGTGGAAGGATAAGTGCCAAAAAACCCTAGGAATTGGGATTTGGAAGCATTTAGAAATGGAGTTTGCATACTTGTATTTGTCTATAATATCAAATTAACAAGGGATTTTTTGTATCATTTGGTAAGCTCGAATTACAAATATAACAGTTGCAAGTATATGGTGCAACTAACACGACTGGCAGCAATTTGGGGAATTTGGAGGATGAGTTTACACGTGACCACTGGATTAATGAGGAAAAAGGCCCTTTCACAGTGTGTTCGTTATGAAAGAAAATTTCGAAAATAAAATCGGAAAAGGGTCAAATATACCCTCTAACTATCGATTTAGATCAAATATAACATCCATTTTAAAAAGATGTCAAATATGTCCTTGACATCCAAGTATCGGGCCAAACCTGCCCTTGTTCTAACGATTTTCCACATCATAAGTACACTCACACAAATCAGCTAACATGGCTGCCACATTGGCAATACACATTAACACCCTTTTTCCCCTTATTAAAAAGTCTAGGTGGAAAATAAATAAAGTCCCACTAATCCATATGACCCGCCCCAATACCCGTTGATCCATCCCATCCATCCAAAATATAACATAGCAGGACTAAAACTTTGCTAGTTTAATACTATACAAGGAAAAGAGAAGGGAGGATGGAGAATAGCAGGACTAAAATTTCAAAGTTTACTTGGGCATTCCGATGAACCTAGCACGTTTTACATCACTTGAGATTTCAAGCTGTATACTAATAGGGAGATATCTCATCATGTGTGAGCTTATGTTGGTGGAAAAGGCAGTTGAAGCCCTTCAAAAATGGTGATTAATTTTATATTTTGATTAGTGGATCTTCATTTATTTTCCACCTAGGCTTTTAATAAGAGGAAAAAATGTGGTTGATGTGTAATGCCAATGTTGCAGCCATGTCAGTTGATGTGTGTGAGTGTACTTATGATGTGGAATAAGGGCAAGTTTGGCCCTACATTTGGATGGCAAGGATATATTTGACACCTTTTTAAAACGAATGGTATATTTGATCTAAATCGGATAGTTCGAAGGTATATTTGACTCTTCTCTCAAGAAAAAATTATTTGGCAAAATTACACAAACTAATTAAAATATAGCATGATCTTGAAAAAGTAACTATTTTAAAGTGGTTTTTAAAAATTGACCACATTTATATTTAATGAAACTGAAAAGACAGAAATACCATTAAACATAACAGACCCTCTAACGAACAAACCTCCACTCTCTCTCCTCCTCCTCAAATAAACAACGACTTTTCTCCTCAAACCTGAGAATTGCAGCTCCAGTGACGATTTTCCTGAAACTGGCGGTGAGTTTCCTAGAACCGGCAGCGATGACTAGCAACAGTTCCGGTGATTATTCTGGTAAAGTTACTATATTTTTAGCTTTTTATCAGTTTATTGCAATTCTCATATATTTTTGCTTTATTCGATAACAAAAACAACAATAAATAACGAGTTATAACAAACTCAGGCGGCATCAGTTCCGTCACTTATAAATAATGACAAAAATATGCTAAAAATAGGATTTTGGAAGAGATGTAGACGATTTGTCTTCATTAATTCTTATTAGTGCTTCAAACATAAAGTAAAATAGTGACAGATTGAATTAATTAGTGAAACACTGTAATAATGCTTTAATATTTGATGTCATTAAACTAATGAAGAATCAACATAGGATAAAGGTAGATACATATTGATTGAATATAAAAATTGATGTCGAATTTGAATGAGTTACACAATAATCATACATGTACTAGATGAAAAATCACCGAGGCCTCGAGAAAAGGCACGAAACCTGATATGAGTCTACTTAACGAGGTGAACCCACGAGGGGAAGCGACATGACTCTCCGCCTCGAAAAGTCATCTCTGGGAATGAGGAGAACCAAGTTCGAAGCATCAAGTTCGGAAAGAGCATCACAACAACGCAATCCCCGAGCAAGTAAACACCTCGCCGAACGAGGCTTGATCTTTGTAACCGTCGACCGTTGCTCTGACATTTAAGAAGAAGATCATGAGCTGACCACGATCAAATGTAGAGTTAATGGCTATAAAGGCATAATTATTATGGCTATAACGTTATTCTTTTCCTTGATTATAAATAGGACTCATGTGTAATCAAACAGGACATCAAAAAATACAATACTTAACTTATACTTTTTACACTTTGTCTCGTTTATCAGTTGGTTTTTTCCTTGCCTCGTTATACTTTAAAGAACTCATCTCATTTAAATCTGATCCTAGCCTAAGCACGACTTTGATACAAGCAGATTATCAATAAAACCCAAAACAAATTTGATTTGTTGTCCTATCCCGATTTAGGCCAACACAAATTGGCGTCGTCTGTGGGGACTTGGTAATAACATTTGTTCCAAAGTCTGCAGCTTCGATTTTTTGCATAAAAAATGGCCGACATCGTCAATGACAATATTTCTATCCAAATACCATATCAAACAGTAGGAGCCACCGAAACCAATGGAGGGTTCCTAATTCTCCCAACTGGCTCGACGCCGCTTGTTAGCCCCATTCCAACAAATAACTCCACTCCGTTGGTAGGACTAACACCACCAAATGGATCCAATCCCTCAATCGGCCCAACACCTCCCGTATGAGCATTTTTAGCCGATCCAACCTCCTCAAACCCTGGTGATCCATTCCAACAATTCATGGTGAACTCATTGCAACAGATGCGAGAACAAGCAGCCGCTCAAGCAGCAGCACAGCCTCAATTTAATGAACAATTTTGAAGCTCCTTGCAGGCTCTCGCTGGGAATGGAAGGGTCCCTCCCAACCTCGGCGATACTCCCTTCGTGATGTTTAATGGAGGAAATCCCAACTATATTCCCATTGGCACCAACATGGGAAGTTTTCTAAATAGTGTCACGTCTGGGGGCTCGGGGACTATAGCCCTCGCAATATCTCAAACAAGTATCGCGTCTGACTTTGAGAAGTGGAAGAAAGATTTCGAGGGTAGCATGGAAAAACGGCTCGAAAATGTGCTAGGGGTCTGAAAATATCAACGCGTGCTGGACATTGAGAAATGTCGCCAGCTACCCTTCAAGCCTGAAGCTGCTCCAGCACCCATCCCAAAATATTTCAAACTACAGATTTTGAAGAAATACGATGGGACAACGGACCCAGTCGACCATATAACCGAGTATATGGCCATGGTCAAAAGTAATGATTTAACCCCAATCGAGAAGGAATCCATGTTCTTGAAGAAATTCGCAGATACCTTGGAAAAAGGGGCGCTGCGTTGGTACATACTCCTCCCCTCCGAGTCCATCTCCAGTTTCGACTAGCTGGTAGACACGTTCATCAAGGCTCATACTGGAGCCCAGAAGATCATCAAGAGAAGGGAGGATATCTTTGACATAAAACAAGGATATCTCGAGCCAATCGAGGATTTTCTTGAATGTTTTCAGGCCGAGAGAATGGATCTGCTAAAAATAGATGACAGTTTGGCAGTCATGGCCTTCAAAAAGAATCTCAATGTGAGTAATTCCGAGGCTGCAGCTAAATTAAAGAAAGAGCTCCAGCAATGGCAAGGTCAAACTTGGGATGAATTGCATGATCGGGCTACGACAAAAATTAGGCTCGAGGAAGCAGAAGGGAGAAGGACATATCGGAACCATTCCTACCGAGGTCGATCTGAGTCCTCTTGACGCGCCGATGCGCCACGAGGGAACTCAAAAAATCGATATGAACCATACAACGGGGCCCAAAAGCAACACGTCAGTCAACGCCTAGGAGGGCAGCAGCATGTGAGCCGACGGCTTGAAGGAAAGTCTGGCTCATCCTCCAATAAAAGGTCTTCCGGCCCGTCCTTGGTGTCCAAGGAGAAAGATTTGCCTCGGATTTTCGAGTATAATTTCAGCATATCGACTGCCGAGCTGGTAATATGATCAAAGGGATGACTGATCAAGGTGTGAGGTTGCCCAAAGACATGAGAACGCCCTCGAGCAAGATAGACCAAACTCAATATTGCGAATTTCACATGGATTATGGGCACGCAACTGAGGATTATAAAGCATTGCGCCTCGAGGTGGCTCATCTACTCAAAAAGGGAGTGTTAGCTAAATATCTTACTGATAAAGGAAAGCACAACTACTCAAAGAATAGGAGGGAGGAGCAACCGCCTCGAACACAATCACCGAAAAGGGTAGTGAATGTCATCACTGGAGGCTCCGAGGTAAATGGGATAAACTTTGCCGCTGCAAAAAAAAATTGCAAAATCATCAAATACTGCGGAGAAAAGAGTAAAAGTTGGTGGGTCATGTAAAGAAATAGTGTTCAGCAAAGAAGATTGTGATGGGATGATGTATCCCCACCACGACGCGCTAATAATCACGCTCAGGATCAATGACTGCAATGTCAAACGAGCTCTAACTGATCCTGGAAGCTCGGTAAACATTATTAACTACGGAGTGATCAAGAAGATGTGGTTGAAGGATCTTGTCATTCCAAAAGCAACTATATTAACAGGGTTCAACAATTCCACCAAAAATTTTTTGGGGGAAATAACCCTCACTACAACTGCATAGGGGGTGGACAAGAAAACCACTTTTCAAGTGATAGCCGAGGACATAGCCTGCAACGTCATTCTTGGGAGACCTTGGATCCATGAAATAGAAGCCGTACCATATGCATCAGGTAATCAAGTTTCCTACCCCATGGGGAGTAAGAGCCAGCCGAGGAGAGCAGCGAATAGCGCGAGAATGTTATTTGATTGCAATCAAGAGTACAGTCGCCCCGATCGGGCCAAGAAAATGATATGGTCAATTTGACAAGACCCTTCGTCTGTTTTTCCTAACGAAAATAAGACCCAATAATCAAGCCTTGCCTCATGCACTTGATCGCTAGGGGAAAGGGAGAAGGGGCAAACAGGAACTTGCCAAATTGATTGATCGTTTGGAGTGAAAGTTTTTCTTTTTTAAAATAAACGAAGACTCAACAATCAGGGACTCCACCAGGAAAGATCCTCGGGGAATGAGGGATCACCTCACCGAGGGCTACCCTTGGGAACTCGCTCAAGAAGTTCATATTTTGATCTTCTAACTTTTCTGCCTAAGTCCTGTTATGACCATGCACCTATTGTAATAAAGGCTCGCAGATGCATCTTATCAATGAAATAAACTTTGATTCAACATCTTTTTATTGTCATTTGATATGCATAGCCAATTTTAAGTTAAGCCTTTCGAGGGCGAGACGTCATCCTAAGCTAGCTCGAACTAAAGAAAGGTACTAAAAGTCTTGCAAGCAAATTCAATATTCTCGAAAAGAGAATTTCCATTCAGAAAAAGGCTCAGAGGCCAAAGCATTTACAAAGCAAGCGGCCCGAAGGCCTTAACTAAATGTCGACAAAAAGAAATAAAAATACTACTCTAAGCCTCCGCCTCGGAGTCATCTTCCTCCTCATCTAAGCTCCCGCTGCTTGAAGGAAGATTTTCCATTAATGTTTGGGCCATGGCAGCATCGCTCTAAGCCTTAGCAATCTCGGCATCGAGGTTAACCTCGCTATGGCACTTCTTTAGAGTCTTTAGCCTCATTTGAATGACGGCCCAGTTCTTGTTAATCTTGGCTTGGGTCCTCCTCATCCCCCGCCTCGAGGAGAAAGAATCAATTTTGCTCCTCGAAAACTTAATCTCATTTTCGAGCTAATCTTTCTCCTTAACTAGGTGCTCCTTCTCCCCGGCCATCTCATTCATCTTGAGCATCTTCTACTTCAAGTCAGCATGAAATTTCTTGGCCCGTTCATTAACAGCTGACTGGGCCTCGGTTCTTACTCTTTTTAGCTCGGCATCACAAAGCTCTTTTAAACGAGCCATCTTCTCCTCAACTGCAGATTTGGCTTTGAGGGCTTTGAGCATCTCGAGATTAGATTAGTAGCAGCATCTTTGGCTTGATCAAGCTCGAGCCTCGCGCTCAACAACTCTTTCGCAAAACCTCTCATTTGAGCCTCGAGACCTGCCCGCTCTCGCCTCCATCCAGCCCTCATTTTCCTAAGGTTCTCATCTGGATGGCATTCGATCTCGGCAGCCCTGATGGAATTAATGTAATACTACAAAGGAAAACTCTGAAGAATTAGAAAAGAAAACAAAAACAAGGCTGAAAGGGAAAAGCTAAGAGGAGGAGAACATACATGAATGGCATGCTGAGCAGCATTAGCCATCAAATCAGAAATATGGGATTCCCCAAGGCGATCACGTTCCTTAGGACCCAAGAGTCCACGAAGACTAATTGGGACATGGATATCACCATCTAGGAGACAAAGCTCGGAAGGGATTTCAATATAATGAAACTGTCTCCAAGAAGCTGCGTCGGGGGCAGGCTCGGAAGCGGCTCGAGGTGTCTTGTCTCCCACTCGAGATGGCCGAGCATCGTCCATTTCTACTGCATATGAAGGTTGAGCTTCCCCTTTGCCTTTATCGAAAACCTGAACCGGCTCAGGCTCATGAGTAGGGGAAACCATAGCTTTCTCCTAACCCTTCATCACCTCAACAGCAGGAGTAAGCTCGGGGAAAAGGACATGCTCTAATCTGGCCCGTTTCACCTCCGGAGTTTTCCCCAAAGACAATTCCTTCCTCTTCAAAACTGAAAGGAAAAAGAAAAAGAATGATTGGCGGAAAAATGAAGCGAAAGGATGGATAAAGTCAAAAGGGAAAACACTCCACCTGTCTTAGCCCCAAGGTCAGGTGACCCCTCGGGGACTGTCCCTCTTACTTCTTCTTCCATCCCCTTTCCTCCCTTCTCCTTCGAAAGGTTTCCAATCAAACCTTGAAGGGCACTAAAAGCATCCCCAGCCTCGGGGACTTCCTCCTTCTTATCCTTTTTCTCTTTCTTTCTCTTTTTCTCCTTCGGCGCGGTCGTCGCCCACTTTGGGAGACCTACAACAAAGAAAGACGATGATACACCGAGACAAGGTGACTCGAGGAAAACGTGCAAGATAAAAGGTTGTTTAAAGAACAACTCACCATGCTTTTTGCATGCCCATTGAAAGATGCCAAAACCATCCATGATCTTTCTGATCTAGGTTTGGCATCAATAATGGCCTAAAGCCATTGAGTCAAATTCTTCGGATGGATAATTGGGACCACCTTGGCTAAAAAGTCAGGAACGAAGAGTTAAGCAAGAAAAATCGAAGCAAGATCGGAAATAAATAAGGAAAAGAATACTCATGTGCTCGATTCCATCCCTTAGGGAAATCAAGCTTCGAGGACAAAAGGTCAGTAGGCAGGAGGACGAAGCGCTCGTTCCATCCATGGTCCTCGATGTCCTGGCTCTTTGTGATTAGTGAGTACGAGCCTCGCTTGTTGAGCTGGACAACTCCATCCTCATGAAGGGAGGGGTAGAAGAGGTACAAAATGTGATCAAGAGTGAAGGTGACGCCGGCTAAGTTACTCAAAAATTCGAAGCATTGAACGTGCCTCCACATCCCAAGACCAATTTGGGCTATGCATAACTGGTAGGTGTGGCAAAAAGTGTCCAATACCTCAGGGATAGGAAGAGAAAAACCTATCATGAAGGGGTAGGTAAAAATGAAGGAACACCCCTCGACTCTATCGCACACTCGGCTCTCGGGGGCAGGAATACTAACCTTAACCTCGGGGCCCCAATTACAATCAGAACGAACCAAATGTATGTTCGCCTGAGTGATCAAACTCGGTGTATCCTTTACAGGGATATTCCTTTTCCTTCTGACTTCCGACTCAGTCTGAAGCTGCATGACGATATCCTTCGAGAGTTCAATCTTTGAAGGAATAATGTGGTGAGGTTTAAGCTCGAGATCATTTGAAAGAAGTCTATCATCACCAGCATCCCTCATGATGACATCCTCATCGTCCACCGTAACTGTCTCGGCAGCTTCAGCCATGGCTGGACGCTATTCTTGATCTAAGCCACTTGGGCGAGGTAGATCCTTCATGTTAAAATCAGGAGGGACAATTATGTTCAATGGTTCAGGAACATTAACTAGTTCGCCACCAACAATTATGGTGTCAACAAAATAAGGTGAAGAATTTGGTGAATTTTGTTGAGACATTTCTTAAAATTTCCTAGGCAACAAAGAAGATTCAAGGATTTTTTTACTGTTAAGAGCAAGAAGATGTGTGAAGAAGAAGAAGAGGTGTAACTATATATAGGTTAAGGCGCCATGATTACAATTGCATGAGGAAGGCAAAACAGGCTATCGCCCCCAATCAGTGATCGCCACGCGTGATTGATGGGAATATAGAGTAACAACCGCTGCTTTCAAATTTCACAGTGCAAAAACAGCCACGTCGATCTCCCGCCTAAAATTCATTCCACTCCTCGATAGATCTGGCAACCACTCAAGGAGTGGGGGGACTATCTGTATTAGATGAAAAATCACCGAGGCCTCGAGCAAAGGCACGAGATATGATATGAGTCTACTCCACGAGGCGAACCAACGAGGGAAAGCGACATGACTCTCCGCCTTGAAAAGCCATCTCGGGGAATGAGGAGAACCACGTTCGAAGCATCAAGTTCGGAAAGATCATCACAACAACGTAATCCCCGAGCAAGTACAACACCTCGCCGAACAAGGCCTGATCTTTGTAACCGTCGACCGTTGCTATGACATTTAGAAGAAGATCATGAGCTGACCACGATCAAATGTGGAGTAAATAGCCATAAAGGCATAATTATTATGGCTATAACGTTATTCTTTTCCTTGATTATATATAGGACTCATTTGTAATCAAGCAGGACATCCAGAAATACAATACTTAACTTATACTTTTTACACTTTGTCTTGTTTATCAGTTGGCTTTTTCCTTGCCTCGTTATATTTTAAAGCACTCATCTCGTTTAAATATGATCCTAGCCTAAGCACGACTTTGATACAAGCATATTATCAATAAAACCCAAAACAAATTCGATTTTTTGTTGTATCCCAATTTAGGCCAACACAATATAAAACTGATAAAAATGTGATTTTGGAAGAGTTGCAGACGATTTGTCGCCATTAGTCCTCATTAGTGACTCTGACATATAGTAAAACAATGTCAGATTGACATTATTTCTGGAAACACTCTAAAACATCTTTCAGATTAGGTTTGAATAAAGTACTAACGAATTGGGAGGAAGTAAATATATTTATATCTTGATTGTATACCTCCGGGGCAAGGTGATTAGACCGTACATGTCCCAAATTCAGATCATTGAGGACATGACCATAGGTAGGAAAATGTAGAGGTCGAGGATTAGGGTAGAAGTTTAGATAGTAGTCGAGTGTCCTTTCTCTTATTAGATGTAGTATGTGCTATATATAATATTTCCACCTTAGTCCTCATCTTTATATCTTCTGGTATTATTTGCTATTTTGGATGTATTGTAGTTTTATCATTCTTTTTTGCATGATATTTTTGTATTGTTTTTATTTTTTAGATGTTTTCTCTAGCCGAGGGTCTATCGGAAATAGTCTCTACACCTTTGTGGGCTTAAGGTCTCTGTACATCTCACATTTCCAAAATCCCACTTGTGGGATAAAATTGGGTATGTTATTGTTGTTGATGTATACCCAAAATTATGACAAATTCGAACGTGTTGCAGAATCATCATATAAAAAAAAATCTCATAAAAGTATAATTTTGGAAGAGTTGCAGACGATTTGTCGCCATTAATCCCCATTAGCGCCTCTGAGATTCAATAAAATAATGTTGGATTGACATTCTTACTAGAAACGTTCTAAAACTACTATCATATTTGGTTTGAATAAAGTACTGATAAATCGGGAGGAAGTAAATGTACTTATATCTTGATTATATACCCAACATAATGATGATTATATGTATCTTCTAATTTCCATGTATACAATTGTCATCTATGTTGCATACAATGACAAGTGGACTGAAGATAACAGATTTGTGGATCATCAAACAAGACTAATACATGGGAAAATGGATATCTCATTCAATGAACTTGTAGATAAGATATCTAGTGCTCTGAAATATAATTAAAGGATAGAAACTATTTGATTTGATACAAAACTTGAAACAACCAAAGAAATGTTGGTTAGAAATGATGACGACCTTACTGACTACATTTACTTCCTCAAAAATGAGAAATGTCAATAACAACTGTTTAATTGTGGAGCTCTAAGAAAACATCTCTCTGCCTCCACAAAAATATTATAACAACACTACATCCCAAACAACAAGAAGGAGGGCTAATTGCAGAAATTGACATTTTTGGCAACCGAAGAAGATGGAATGGAAATTCAAATTTTCAATCCAACACCCCCATCCGACGAAACATAAGGCCGTAGTGATCTTGTACTCAATGACTTCATTATGCATGACCGCCTGGTTCTCCAGTACTAATCTTAGAAGAGAGCGCATTGACAATCTACGATTAACACATATCAAGGGAATAGAAAGGGAAAAAAGAATAATGCTGCAATTATTATGGAAATGGTGCTATTAGGAAGTAACACATTGGATGAGATCATGCAAAAACAATTGTTTCTAGACAAAGATAGTTTATGGAAATGCATCTCCAATATTTCAATTAAGCACCATTTTCAGTTTGTGGCCGAAACCTCAAACAGAAACAGGTATTATCTGAAATGCATCGATAAACAATGCAAGTGCGGATTTGTGCTATAAAAGCCAAAGATTCGGACAATCTCAGAATTATAAAGTTTGAGAAGGCACACAGTTGTTCAATTGAGTACATTAAAATCGACCGGAGGAATGCAATGTCAGCAATCATATCTAAGTACATCACAAAGATGCTACATGATCCCAAAATTAAAATTACACCAAATTTTATGATAGGTGAGATGAAAAGGATGTATGGGCTGAAAATAGACTACTACAAAGCTTGGTGTTCTATACAACATGCCCTTGTAGTCATAAGAGGAACCCCTCAAGAAAACTATGAAATCCTAACATCTTACCTTCACATGATGAAAGAAAAACACTGGCACATGCACAAACATGAAAAGAGACGATGAGAACAGGTATATCCCCCGCTCTAATTGAGTTGAAAAAGGTTTAATTTATCCTATTAACTTGTCTATTCTGCAGAATTCCATGTTGTCGGAACTTCCTAACTTTTTCTTCTTCTCTGATGGTTTATGTGCATGTTTTATAACTATGGAGCTTCAATTTAAGGGTGGAAGTATAGTATGTCGGTGATAATGGTAGATGCAACTTTTATGAAGGAAAAATGCAACGGTATACTCATGATAGCAGTTTCTAAGGACGAAAACAACAACATATTTGCTTTAGCTTTTGGAGTCGGTAATTCTGAGAATAAAGACTCCTACAATTTGGTTCTTCCGTGAGCTTAAAAGTGCAATTGGTACGTGTGCAAATCTATCTATCTTTTCTGATTGGAACCCATTAATTGCAAATGCAATTGCAAATGTGTATCCAGAGTGCTAACACGACATCTACATATACCGCATGGAAAAGAATCTCAAGCAAAAATTCTTCGACAAAGTAGTTTTAACATTTTTCTACAACACAACAACAACGTACAGTTGTACGACTTACGAAACTTACATGAAAAGCATAGAAAACATAGACAGGAATATTTCACGGTACTTAAACGAAGAACCGCTAGTTGTGGAGAGCAGTTGAATTGTTCTTCCTGAAAGATTCTTTCAGGGTAAAGATTTTAATCACATTGATTGATCATTTGGTAGTTAGTTTTTAATAATCACTTTTATTTCTTATGAAATTTAAGATTCTCATGGACGATCTAAGTGAAATAGAATTGTTGTTGCTGTAGTAGTAAATTAAGGGGCTAGGTTTAAATTCATATTTGTATTATATGAATTGTATGGATTAGAAGTTTATAATTGTTTAAGTGTCATGCTAATAGATAGTGATTAATATATTTATTTATTTCACATTATAATCCAATAATATTTTATTTTTCTCTAACTTACAGGATATGACGATTTGTGATGATAAAAATATTTTTTATTTTTTCTGCACATTAATATCAACTATTGTATTTTTAAAGGTAAAAGGTCCATCAACTTTGTATGTGCATTTAATTTAGTCTATCAAGATGTCATGATTGGGAACTTCAATCGTGAAGAAGCAGTGATAAGAGTGGAGAAGAAGAAAAGAAGAATAAAAAATTAGTGAGAGCATTCAACGTTTCCTTTAATTTACATAAGAAATATTTCCGTACAAGGCTAAGTTATTAATGGACAAAAGCTAACATAAATTCCTACACGTGTCCATTCTTTATTAAGAAATGAAAATTACAAAAATAAAACTACAAGCTGAATATAAAAAGGAATTTAGTTGGCTAAAATAAGAACTTTTTGGGACTCTCTTGATCTGTCAACATACAACTAGCTAAGCTTAAGGTACTACTCTAGCATAGCTCAATTCATGACAATCTATCCTCCTTTTTAAGGAACCTTGTCCTCAATGTTCGAATTTGAAAATTGTAACTTGAGAAAATTATAGTCTTTCAAAGTAGTTTCTTCAGGCCATAAATTTGCCCATTGAACTAATACTTGTACATCAGTTGTATTTTCCTTCTTCACCAACCTATTATCCAAGATTGCTACTGGTTCAACAAGATGTTGGCCATTTGAAGAACATATTGGAGGGTCTATAGAAGGAACAATGTGAGAAACAGTCTTTTCCTTCAGCTGAGATATATGAAACACTAGATGAATACGAGCTGAGGAGGTAATTGTTGTTCATAAGCGACTGAACTGATTTTTTATAAGGCCTGTAATACTTTAAAGTAAGCTTTAAGTTACTCCTCAAGGCAATAGTAGTCTGCATATATGGTTGTAACTTTAAAAAGATATAGTCACCAGCCTCAAACTCCCTTTCAGTTCTCTTCTTGTTAGCAAAGCACTTCATTCTTGGTGTGCCTTTTACTAATTTCTCCTTCAAAACTTTGGTCATGACTTGAAGCCACTAGTCCACAACTTCAACTCTAGATTGAAAAACTAATTCAAAAGAGAGCTGTGGGGGGTCATATCCATACATGATCTTGATGGGAGTCACTTGGGTAGCAGTGTGATAATTTGAGTTATACCAATAATCTGCCAAGGAAAGCCATTTATTCAAATTACTAGGCTTATGACCACTCATGCACCTCAAGTAATTCTCCATACATTTATTGACTCTTTTCATTTGTCCGTCTGATTGAGGATGGTAAGCTGAACTAAATTTTAGTTCAGTTTTTAGACCTTCGAACAGATTAAGAACATCTTGTCTTCATCACTGACTATGCTAGTTGGCAACCCATGCAGTTTATAAATATTTTCCATGAAAACTTTAGCAATATATATATATAGCAATGTAACGGTGAGACAAAAAGAGGAATTGAGCAAACTTACTAAATATGTCCACAATGACAAAAATAGTATTTTTACCTTTAAATTTGGGAAATCCCTCTATAAAATTCATGGTAATGTGTTCCCATAGTCTACCAAGAATAAGTAGAGGTGGTAATAACCGTGGATAAGCCACTTGTTCCTCCTTACACCTTTGACAAGTTTCACATAGCAATACTATCTTCTTGACATCAACAATCATGTTAGGCCAATAAAAAATGGCCTTGATCCTTTGTAAAGTAGCTGAAACTCCCGAATGACCACCTATCCCAGAAGCATATATCTGTTGAACCATCTACTTTCTTAATTCAGAACCATTTCCAACTCAAACCTTCTCTTTAAATCTCAAGATTCCATGTTGCAAAGTAATATCAGCAACGATAGAAGGGTCAATATGGACTTGAGTTAGTAACTATGTCACCTCTTGATCTCCTTCATAGTTGGCTAGGATTTCTTCCACCCACTTAGGTTGCACCTGCGTTATGATACAATATTCAACAACTCCATCAAGCCTCCTTGAGAGAGCATCTGCCACAGTGTTCTCTACTTCTCTTTTCTACTAGATCACAAAGCTTAGCCCTATTAATTTAGTAAGTCCCTTATGCTACAACGAGGTAGTAATCTTTTGTTCCTGCCAAAACTTAAGATTGAAATGATCAGTCTTTATGATAAAATAGTTAGGGTACAAATAATGTCTTTTTCAGAAGTTGACAGCCCTTGGTGCCGTTGAATTAGCACCTACCTAAGATAAGCTAGGGGTTATTTTCCTTGCAAGAATACAACTCCAACTCCAGTCCCACATGCATCGACCTCCACTATAAGGGCTTGTTTAAATCAGGTAAAGTTAATACCGTAGCAGGGAACATTACTTTAGTTTCTAAAAGCTTGAGCAGCTTCTTCTCCCCAACAAAAGCATCTTTCTTTATAAGAGAATTGAGTGACTTACTCGACAACCCATAATCTTTTACATACCTTCTATAGTACCATGTAAGCCCTTATAATCCCCTCTAATCTTTGACATTCTTTGGTTCAGGCCACTCCATCATAGCAATAACTTTATTGGGATCAACCCTATTGGCAGTGATGACATGCTCTAAATATTCTATCTTACCTTGAGCAAAGTGATGCTTTGATTTCTTAGCAAACAATTAGTTTTTTCTTAACAATTGGAGCACATTGAAGGTGGCTCAAGTGTTCTTCTAATTAGTATATCGTAAAGAAAACCAATATAAACTTCATTAGATAGGGTTAAAAAACCTAATACATTAAGGACCGAAATGTGGCAGGTGCATTAGTGAGCCCAAAAGGCATCACTCTAAATTGTTGGAGCCCATGGTGTGTCCATGAGGCTGTTTTATGCTCTTCATTGGGTTGCATTCTCACTTGGTGTTAACAAGACCTTAAGTTAATATTTTAGATCCATTAAGCTTATCTAAGAGATCTTCTACCATCAGAATGTCGTAATTTTTTTGTTCACTATCAATGAGTTAAGCCTTCTATAATCTACATAAAGTCTCCAAGTATTGTCTTTCTTCTCGACTAGAAGAGTAGGAGAATCAAAACAAGAATGAATAGGTGCAATAGTTTCAGATTTTAGCATATCATTGTTAATATCTTCTATGACATTAATCTGATCAAAAGAGTACCTGTAAGGCGTGAGGCTAAAGGCCTGAGCCTCTGGCACTAATGGAATGGTGTGATCATAGGCCCTTGATGGAGGCAACCCTTTGGGTTCTTCAAAGACATCACCATATAGTTGAATTAGAGCAGATACTTCTGATGGTAATTTTTTCTTATTTGCAGACTCACAAGTTGAGACAATGATACAATTAGCAGCCGCTCCTATTCAAGTGCTCTTGCTAATTATTCTGTCAAGGTTTTCTTCTCCAATAGAAATCAACTTGTGGCCTTCTTGTTGACCATATAGAGTAATTAAACTGTCACATTTATAGAAAGAGAGACGGTGAGGTCTAGTTTTCAAGATGATTGGTGAAAAGAGATAAAGCCAGTCCATTTGTAGAACTAAATCACAACCTCTAACCCTTAGTAGCCTGACATCAAAATAGAAATATTATCCTTGCATTTCCTACCAGAATTGAGGATAAACTTTCACAAAACATCACCTCCCCATTTGCTAAAATCACCCTTATATGAGCAGGATCTGGCACCACTTGTAACTGGAGAGCCTTGACCACTTGTGGATCCACAAAAAATATGAGTGGATCCACTATCTATCAGGATGGTTAGAAGTATCATCTTTGCATTTCCAAAAATCCTGATAGTAGATGAGAACTAGTCATACCTATAACAACACATACATATAGTTCGGCTTATTCTTCCTCTGAAATCACCCAATCTACCTTGGTTCTGCTAGGTTCCCCTTCCTCATGTATGGTCTGCACTTGACCTTCTTATTCTCCATTTTCCCAAGTTAGGGCATTCAAGGTCTTAGGTGTGCATTGATAGCCAGGGTGAGACCTTTCATGACGCCTATAACATAAGTTCTTATCTCTTAAGGCATCATATGTTGGGTTTAGTTTGAAGGGAGCTGTAGGCGTAGAAACAAGAGAATTTCTAGTTGTTGGGTAGGAATTAGGGTAAGTATAGGGGTATATGTTTGGTCTCTGGTAGGGAACAATTGCTCTTGACCCTGCTTGAAAGTTTGAAAAACTGCTAGTTAACTGGGAAAAGAGGTCATTGTAAGGGCTTTGAAGGATTCTTCATATGATTCCGTAGCTTCGTAAGTAACCAAGAAAGTAGTTGGATTTTCTAACCCAACCAATGGTTTGATTTCAAGTTTAAAGCCACTAATGTAGCTACCTATGAAGTGAGCCTCATTCAACAAATGGTTCATCAAATTTTTCTTGATAGCTCTCAACACTACCAGTTTGCTTATTGTTATTGAACTAATCTACTATATCTATTGTCCTAACACTTCCAAATCTTAGACAAACTTCAGCACAAAACAAAAGCCAATTTGTACATTTTTTCTCCAACAAGTGACTATCAAACCAAACATCACCTTTCTCTTTAACATGGACCAAAACTGGTGCAAGCTTAATCAGAGAAGAAGCTAAGCAACAAACAGCAGAAAAACAAAGATAAAAGCAAGACAAATCTCTTGCTTCGTTGGAATGAATCCGAGGAACTAGTCTCGATTCAAACAACAGAGAAACAAGGAGATGCACCTATACTATGAAACAATCCTCAAGAAGAACTCATGATTCTTGCAAACAGAATGACCAAGAAGAAAATGTTCAAACGATATCACTGAATGACACAAGTTTTTTAAATTCCCACGATGGGGTTTGGTTCCAACGGAGACACAATAGCATTCAGCTAATTCAACATTCATACAAAAACTTGGTTTTTTACAAGTGAAATGAAATGGGATTTATATAGACAATACTAAGGGCAAAATAGTAAAATGGTCACAGACGAGCAATAGGAGTAAGCCACGCAGGGCTGAATAAGTTGACTGTTCGGACACTCCTTCAGTCGAACACTTAAATATCGAACACTTGACCTCGGACGCTCTCCCTTCTGTTGGTTGTTTACTTTACTCTTCAGCGTCGGTGTTGAGTGTTCGATTGGGTGTTTGGTCGCTCCCCTCTTCAAGCTCAAGCTTGTAGATGAAGCATTCGAATCTTGAGCTCGGCTAATCAACTTCAGAACGGTTGCTTTCTTCCGACCACGCCAATTGAATGTGAACATTGTGCAATAACTTGGCTTGGCTTCGTGTCATCGGCCTCGATAGATTGAACACTTGATCAGCACTTGTTCGGCTGCATCATCCTCCCCTTCTTGAGAAGATTTTGTCCTCGAAATCGAGCCCTCTTCAGTCTCCGATTCTTAGCCTACAACACAAGGAGTTAAGTCAGTAACATTAAAGGTGTTGGACATATTATACTCACCTGGGAGGCCGATCACATAAGCATTATTGTTGATTTTTCTCAGCACTTGAAACGGACCATCCCCTCGAGGAGCCAACTTTCCTTTCCTTTAGTTCGAAAATCGTTCCTTTTGGAAGTGAACCCACACCCAATCTCCCTTCTTTAACTCCAACTTCTTGCGCCCCTTGTTTTTCTTTGATGCCACTTTGGCATAAGCTTCCTCGAGGTTCTTCTTCAACTTTGCATTCAACTCGATCAAGGCAGTGGCTCGTCGAGTACCTTCAAAATTAATAACAGAATCTCGAGGCAATGTGGTTAAATCAAGTGGAATCAAAGGTTTAAAACCATACACACATTCGAATGAAGTCATTCCAATCATTCGATGCACTGTTCGATTGTATGCAAATTCCATCACGGGCAAACGATCAGCCCAGTTTCCGACCTTACCTTTGGTCATAGCTCGAAGCAGAGCTCCCAAGGTTCGGTTAACTACCTCAGTCTGTCCATCAGTCTGAGGATGGTGAGACGTCGAGAATAGTAATTTGGTGCCAAGGGCACCCCATAGACATTTCCAAAAATAACTCAAGAATTTTGAGTCTCGATCACTCACAATAGTACGAGGTACACCATGCAATTTCAACACATTAGAAATAAACAAAGTAGCTACATGTTGTGCATCATCACATTTCTTGCAAGGAATAAAGTGAGTCATTTTAGAAAAATGGTCGATTACGACAAAGATGCTATCATGTCAACCCCCCGATCTCGGTAACCCCATAACAAAATCTATGGATATATCAACCCACGGTCGATTAGGAACAAGTAACAGAGTGTACAAACCATGAGGGTTGGACCTCGATTTAGCTTTCTTGCAATCTATACAAGTATTGCAAAGCTTTTCCACATCTCTTTGCATTTTGGGTCAATGGAACTTCTCGGTCAAGATACAAAGAGTTTTATCGACACCGAAGTGTCCTATCAAGCCTCCGAAGTGAGCTTCTCGAACCAAAACCTCTCTCCACAATGATACTGGCACACAAACCCTCCTATTCTTGAAGAGGTAGCCATCGTGCCACTGATATTTCTCAACCCTTCAGCCACTCAAGATTGCGTCACGGACGCTTTTCAGCTTGGGATCATCTTCATACATCGACTTGATGCTTTCGAATCCTATGAGCCTCGAGGCGAGAGTGGTCGCTAAGAAAAATTTTCTTGATAGCGCATCGACCACAACATTGTCTTTCCTCTTTTTGTAATGAATTACATAGGGAAAGCTCTTAATAAATTCCACCCACTTGGCATGTCTTCGATTCAATTTCTCCTGGCCTCGGAGATGTTTCAAGGACTCATGATTACTTTTAATCACAAATTCTCTCGGCCACAAATAATGATGCCAATGGGCGAGTTCTCGAACGAGGGCGTACAACTCCTTGTCATACGTCGAGTAATTCAAGGTTGCACCCTTAAGCTTTTCGCTGAAGTAAGAGATCGATTTCGAATCTTATATAAGCACTCCTCCGATCCCAACTCCAGACGCATCACATTCAACCTCGAACTCTTTGGCGAAGTCAGGGAGTTGCAACAACGGGGCAGAGCTTAGCCTCGTTTCAACTCTTGGAAAGCCCTCTCTTGGGACTCTCCCCACACAAACGGATGGTCTTTCTTTACCAGCTCGGTTAAAAGAGCTGCCACGGTGCTAAAGTCATGAACAAACCTTCGGTAAAAGCTAGCTAAGCCATGGAAGCTACGAACTTGAGATACCGAGGTTGGAGTCAGCCAATATTTTATAGCCTCGACTTTTGACTCATCGACTTTAACACCATTAGCACTCACAACAAATCCTAGAAAGACTGCACGCTCAACACAAAAGGTACATTTCTTGAAGTTAGCATATAACTTCTCTTCTCTAAGGGTTTCAAGCACTAGCCTTAAGTGTTCGACATGTTCATCCACAGATTTACTATAAACAAGTATGTCGTCGAAGTACATAAAAACAAACTTATTTATGAACAGTTTTAGCACATGGTTCATCAAGCGCATGAATGTGCTCGGTGCGTTAGAAAGGCCAAAAGGCATCACTAACCATTCATAGAGACCGAATTTGGTCTTGAATGCAGTTTTCCACTCATATCCGGGTTTCATTCGGATTTGGTGGTAACCGGACCTGAGGTCTATCTTCGAAAAGCATGAAGAACCACTTAACTTATCTAGCATGTCATCTAATCGAGGGATAGGATGACGATACTTTACCGTAATTTTGTTGACTGCTCGGCAATCAACGCACATACACCATGTTGCATCTTTCTTCGGGACAAGGATAACAGGAACGATGCAAGGACTCAAGCTCTCTCGAACAAGGCCCTTGTTCAGCAATTCATCCACCTACCTTTGGAGCTCTTTGGTGTCTTCAGGATTACACCGGTATGCAGTCTTGTTGGGGATTTGAGACCCCGGTATGAAGTCAATTTGGTGCTCGATTCCTCTCAACGGAGGCAATCCACCTGACATTTCTTCGGGAAACATGTCTCCAAAGTCCTGCAAAACACTTTGAACAGCACTAGGCAAAGGGTTATCGTTAGAAGAATCATCATTAGAGTTTAGAAAGATACCCTTATGCATGAGGCAAATCATCAGTTGACCGTTGTCGTTGCCTCGTAGATACTCACCCGATTGTATGATTGCAGAAAAACTTCTTACCTCGGGCGGTGAGTTTTTGTCTTCGACCACAATTTTTGTCCCAATCAGAGACTTAGCTTTGGCCGCTTCTTTCCATTCCTTCATTCTTTTATTGTCCTCGCTAACTTATTTCGGAGACAATGGTTTGAGTATGAAACTCTCACCCCCGAGCTTAGCAGTGTAAGTGTTGGATCGTCCGTTATGAATAACCGACCGATCATACTGCCATGGTCGACCCAATAGCAAATGACAAGCTTGCATCGGTATCACATCGAACATCATCTCATCTTGATATTCTCCCACTTTGAACTTGATCCACATTTGTTTGACAACCTTTAATTCACCACATTCATTTAACCATTGCAATCGGTAAGGATGAGGATGCTTTGAGGTAGGTAATCCCAATTGTGAAACCAAGGTTTGGCTCACCACATTTGCACAACTACCCGAATCAATAATCATTGAACAGACTTTCCCCCTTACTCGACATCTTTCATGGAAAAGATTTTCTTTTTGGTTGTCCTCTTCTTCGAGAGTCATGCAGCTCAAATTTCTTCGAACCACAAGAAACATTTCCGGATGATCAGCTCGGTCAATCTCCTCGACATTTTCTTCTTCGGTGTCACTCGCTTGCTCATGGACGGTTCCATCTTCGTGCAAAAGCATAACCTTGTGAGTTGGACACTCTTTTGCCATGTGACATAACCCCTACATTTATGACACTAAATATTTGAAGTACTAGCAGTATTGAGTTGAAATTTACCTCCCACTTCTCTTGGTTGGTTAATGGTCACTCCCCTTTCGAAGGGTTTTTTCGGATCTCGGCCAGTGTTGGCACTTGATGGATTCGGACTCTTCCAATATTTACCTCGATTTAAAGGAGTTGAAGTAGTGACTCCTCAATACCGGTTTGCTTTGTCGTCCTTCACCCATTTTTCAGCTTCGATGGCTGCATGAAACATATCTTCCAAAGTTTGATACACATTCAGCCTTAATTGAGATGACACATTTCGAGCCAAGCCATTTTTGAACCGAATAATGGCTTGCTCATCATCTTCTTCCATATCAAGGGCCAATCAAATTCTTTCGAACTCATCATAGTATTCTTCAACCGACTTGGACCCTTGTTTCAACTCACAGAGCTTTCGAAGTTGTTCCTACCGATATTTGGCATTCACATACTTAGCATCCATTGCTCTCTTCTACTGCATCCATGTGGTGACCTCGGGATAAGCATTCCTTCGCCTCAACCTTTTGTCAACTTCCCACCATGTTGATGCATATGCCTCGAACGAAGCAATATCGTATGCAGCTTTTCCCTCTTCGATCATCTCATTTGTTTTAAAGATTCGCTCCAATCGAATCTTCTAATCAAGATATTGGTCCGGATCACTAGTTCCTTTGATGGGTGGAATAGTTATCTTGACACTGTTCAAGTTTGAATCACGAGCACCTCGGATTGGCTCCGGATACTCTTCATAATAGTCATCAGCCTCACGCTCAAAAAATTGATCAGTATTTGCGCCTCGACCTCGACCTCAAAAATTTCCACGACCTCATTGAACCTGCCTTCGTTGAACAAACTGTGGCTCATACTCAGCTTCGACCTCGGGAAATTCTCCATCATCAACCCCTTCATCAACGACCACGACTTGTCTTCGGGCCCTTGGAAGTGGTATTCTTTCACCTCGGGGAATGCCTAAGTTTTGATAATCAGCTTGGGGATTGCCCAAGTTTTGTTGTTCCGCTTGGAGATTGCCCAAGTTATGTTGTCCAGCTTGGGGATTGCTCAAGTGTTGTTCAGCTCGGGGATTTCCCATAGCTTCATTTCGAACAGCCTCGTTCTTCAACCGTTGCTGTCGAACAAGCTCAGTAAATTGCTCCAGTTTCATAGGAGTGGAGTTGCTAGTTCCAGCGCCGGACCCAGGCAAGGCCACGGACATACTCTCTTGCTCGAGGTTAGCCACTCGAGCACTCACTCCTCTTACCTTGGCACTGATGCCTTGTATCGCAGCCATGAGATCGGCTAACGAAACCTCAGGCTTCTCAATGCCCTTTCCATCGCCTCCATTCCAGCCATGGTACCTGCACAAATCAAAGACCAAGAAAAATGTTAAGGTTAGAAATCACCTCACACACTCCCTCACTTTTATTAGGTGGCGCTCTGGTCCACTCAATTTATGGTTCGATTTTGGTCACTCAAAACTTGTAGCCAATGGCTTCCTCGGTTGATCAACTTCTTTCAGTTCCTTCGAATTTGACAAGTTACACTGTCTCCTTCGGGAAGAGTGAATTGATGTTGACTCGATAGAACGGACGCTATTTACTCTGCGCTCGGGAAGTCAAAGAATTGTCTACGAAATTTAGACTTCGGTCACCCCACGCACGAGTTCCTATAAGCTCAAACAAGTTAGTACGACCTCGAGTAGAAAGAATTACTCTAGAGATCTACCAATGAGATTTATCGAACACAGGAAAAGTGAAAACCTAGGAGAATCTACCCTTCGATTCCTCTTTTGGAATCCTCGAACACGCCAACTCTTATACGGACAAAAATGGTCCCTCCTTGGTACGGATTAGGGTTTAACCTTATCAACTTTCCTTTTTTTAGCCGACAAAATTTTCACCTGGGGTTTTAAATTTAACACTTTACCCCTTTCTTCTTTAATGGAACAGTGAACTTCTTACTTTCGATGTACGGATAAAATTAACGTTGTTCACAGGCCACAATTTTAACAGACTTTGGGTCGTTTTTCACTCCAGTAACCTTTAACGTTGGAGAAGATTCAAGTTTCCAGCCGAGCTAAGAACACAGCTTCACTTCGTCCTTACACTATTACAATGTAACAAGTTTCTGGCGTACGGACGGTGGCTCAAACACGTAACTTCGAATTTTAAGCTCAAAATACAACCCAAATAAAGCTACAACCACCAGTGTTCAATAATAACCACCAAAACATGACTGGGGTTTTGTAACACCACCACCACGTCAAAACAGCCCAAAACCCTCGAGAAACCCTAGTCGTCAACTCGTGTACGACAGGAGCTCGTTGGATTCCTCGGACAGTGGTGAATCCAAATCCTTGGTTTAATCCAAACAACCAACAACAAACACAAATTTTTGAATTTTTTTTCTACTTTTTTTTTGTAGTAAAACACAACAGTAACAACAACAGCTAAAGAAGATGAAGCTGAAACTGAATGACACAAGCGCACGAAATAAAGACGAATAGGATTGGGGTTGTGAGAACAAGCCCAAACCGTGCTCTGATACCAAGATGGTGCAAGCTTAATCGGAGAAGAAGCTAAGCAACAAACAGCGGAAAGACAAAGATAAAAGCAAGAAAAATCTCTTGCTTTGTTGGAATGAATCCGAGGAACTACTCTCGGTTCAAACAACGGAGAAACAAGGAGATGCACCTATACTATACAACAATCCTCAAGAAGAACTCATGCTTTTTGCAAATTGAATGACCAAGAAGAAAATGTTCAAACGATATTACCGAATGACACAAGTTCTTTACATTCCCACGACGGGGTTTGGTTCCAACAGAGACACAATAGCATTCAACTAATTCAACATTCATACAAAAATTGGGTTTTTTACAAATGAAATGAAATGAGGTTTATATAGACAATACTAAGGGTAAAATAGTAAAATGGTCACAGACGACCAGTAGGAGTAAGCCACGCAGGGCTGAATAAGTTGAGTGTTCAGACACTCCTTCAGTCGAATACTTGAATATCAAACACTTGACCTCAGACGCTCTCCCTTCCGTTGGTTGTTTACTTTTCTCTTCAGCGTCGGTGTTGTGTGTTCGGTTGGGTGTTCGGACGCTCCCCTCTTCGAGCTCAAGCTTGTAGATAAAGCCTTCGAATCTTGAGCTCGGCCAATCAACTTCGGAACGGTTGCTTTCTCCTGACCACGTCAATTGAATGTGAACATCGTGCAATAACTTGGCTTGGCTTCGTGTCATCGGCCTCGATGGATTGAATACTTGATCAGCACGTGTTCGGGCTGCATCAGAAACAGAACTCATCTTTTCGTGTTCAGGAATTTGATAAATTTTAAAAAATTGCTCGCACTTCCTGATCCATCCCCTAGGGTTACAACCATTGAACTCGGAAAAATTAATTTTAGCTTTGAAAGGTTTGGATGGCGTTTCTGGGGTTGTATTTGGTGTGGTGACATTTGGCAAATGAAGCAAATGAGGGTTTCTATTGGTTAGAGAAGCAGGTGGTGGTGGTAAAGAAATGGTATTGTGCAACATTGAAGCATAAGGTAGAGAAGTGAAGGGGGTAAATGGAGAGGAAATGGAGCTCTGCACCGGTAATATTGGGGGTAATGTGAACCCACGACCAACCAAATAAGTAGAGGCAAGAGAGGGGGTTACCTGAATGCTAGAGTTTGACGACTGGCAGAAATCATGAAGGAACAAGGATCTTTGAGCTATGGAAGCCATCAATCTTGGTGTTTGAGTTGCATCATCTGCTTTCTTAACTGCGTCGAGCTGTGAAATAATCATCTCCAACTTCCGATTAGTTTTCTGTGCCTCCTTTAGCTGAGAAGAGAACTGATTCTGAGTTTTTTTGAGCTTTTCAATACGTCTGGCATTATCGACAATCATAGCTTGGAGCTAGTTTTCGAGCTTTTGTATTCCATCTTCCAGCCCTTTAAATTTTTTATCGTCACCCATTTTTGAGAAACCCACAAGATTCACCTGACCTGATACCAATGTCACGATTGGGAGCTTCAATCGTGTAGAAGTAGAGATAAGAGTGGAGAAGAAGAGAAGAAGAACAGAAAATTAGAGAGAGAATTAATTTCATAATTTGCATAAGGGGTATTTCAATATAATGCTAAGCTATTAATGGATAAAAGCTAATATAAATTCCTACACGTGTCCATTCTGTTGTTAAGAAATGAAAATTACAAAAATAAAACTACAAATTGAATATAAAAAGGGATTTAGTTGGCAAAAATAAGAACCTTTTTGGACTCTCTTGATTTATCAACATACAACTAGCTAAGCTTATGGTAACTACTCTAGCATAGTTCAATTCATGGAAAATGATATAGTGATTAGTATATCTTCTAAGAACGCTTAACAACCTATTTTTCAAAGTTATTTTGATAGAATGATATTTGTCCAATTTGTGTTGAGAATATTTTGTATACTCCTGGGCAATTATATACCATAAATATTATTTTTGTGGAATATTTTTTCCAACAATAAAAGGGTTGTGTATTTCCAAGTTTATGCGCTTATACAAAGCATACCCCATATTAGCGGTGGCAAAGGGGTAAGTTGGGTTGAAGTTGGACGGGTCAAGTTGGGCTAAATTATTAAATGGGTCAAAACCCAACCCAACTCAAAGTGTATTTGGGCTAAGATGGATTGGGTCAAGATGGGTTAACCAATGGGTTATAGTCTAACCCACCCAACTTGTCCTATCAATTTTACAATTTTAAATTTACATTTCAGCATTCTATATTAACATAAGGAGACTTGTAACATAAAAGAAATTATGATCTAAATACATTATTGAATAAAAATTGAGCATATTAATTTTACTTAGTCAAATATAGAAAATAAAATAACCTAATATTGAATATTTCATGGGTCAAGTTGGGTATGTCATGGGTCAATTTGGGTTGTTGGTTTTTGATAGGCTAACTTGGGTATAACCCAAAATCAACCCATCATCAAAATCATCTAGCCCAAACCCATCAAAATTTGGATGGGTTGGGTTGGTCAAATGGGTTTGGGTCAATTTTGCCACCCCTACCCCATATAGACTAAAAAGATTCTGCATGATGTGTAGTCAGACAATCTAGGTGTACTATGCTAAGGAGTTAAGGGAGGTCAAGGTAAATAAAGATCAATTGCTTCTTGGCAAAATCACATATCTACTTTAAATTTTTAAGCTTTTTAAATTTACTTATTTGGTTAACTATCCAAATTTTTATATCTATATTGGAACTTGATTAATTTTGTATTTATGAAAGAACACACTTTTGATTTGAAGATGAAATGATCGTATCAGTTCCACTACAATCTTTGGTAATTTGAACTACAGTCAAACCTCTCAATAACAGCCCCTCGTTATAACAACATTTCAACATAACAACTTAATTTTCTCAAGAACCGACATTTTATGTTATATTTTACCTCTCTATAACAGCATTCTACCTATAATAACAATGACGTTAATCATAGCGAAACACTCTTTATAAAGTTACATCTCTATATCGGTCATAATCAAATATTGTGTAATAATATTTTATAAGAGATATGTTATGTATAAAATAAAATACAATATATTTATGATAATCATTCATAACATAAATATATTGCATTTTTTATATTCGTACCATAAAAATTCATACGTAAAACTTGATTTTTTTAAAGTTTCAATTAATTCTAAATGCGTATGTTCCTTAGATATTAATTTTTTTTATTGGTACGGTACAACTGGTTATAGATTTATTAATAATGTATTAACCTTTCAATTTTTAATAAATGAAATATGAAGATCTATTAAGATTTTAAATTTAACATATATTTTCTGTGAACTTTATGACTATAACTATTAAATAAGATCTAAACCTCAAATGTCAGTAGACATGTATTACATGACCTCACTATAGCAGCTAGGGGTGTACAAACCAAACCGGCGAACCGCACCAAACCGAAAAAAAATCCGACTAGTGGTTGGTTTGATTTGATTTGGTGTTGGAAGAAAATAAACCGACATATTAGGTTTGGTTTGATGTTAACAAAGAAAAACCCGAACCGACACCAAACCAAACCGACATTACATATATATTATTTTTAATTTTTTTATACATAAAAAAATAGTGAAATTAACATAAAACACCATCTCTAAAGTAATTTTATTTATTAGGTACCCAACACTTTAAAATATTCTAACTAATACAATTTTTGAGAATTTAATACTATATTTCTATAGTTTATTTTCAAAAATACTACTTTCATAATCTCGATAAATCTCCTAAATCAATGTGTATTAGATATCCATATCTCTTAAAATCATCTTCTTCTATCTCGCTAAAAATAGTTATCCTAGTCAACAATCCACAAGTCATCCTAAAAAAATATTTCAAATACCATAAAGGACACCGAGTATAATTATGTATTGTATACATATAGTATAATCAATATATATTATTATTTAGATAATTCATGTTTAATAAAATCTATGTGTACAATTAGAATATGTCACATATACTATCTTAATTTTTATTATGTTAATATTTTTTACAACTAATTTTTTTTTATGTATTCTTTGCTTGAAAAAGCACCATGAAATTGTTGCTTACCAATAAAAAACTGAAAAATCCGTATAACCCGAAAAAATCGAGATAGAAAAATTGACTTTATTTGGTTTGATTTGATTTATAGATTTAAAAACTCGACATAATTGATTTGGTTTGATAAATTAAAAACCAAGCCAACCTGACCTATATTCACTCCTAATAGCAGCTATGAAAGTTCCACTATAGAGAGGTTTGACTATTGGGGTATGATCTCAAAACATTCCAAAACTACAGTTCTCTCTGTTGTGAATTACATCCTCCCTTTGATTTTTTTTTTCCAAATAATTTTAGCACAATTAAGAAGTAAATAGACCATTTAAAATTTCGAACTTTTGATCATTCACCAATAACACATTATATGTAATTATTTTTTTAAATGAAATATTTTTTTTTGTTGTACCCATCCCAAAATTTTCCTTTTTCCCAGTACAAGACAAGAAGTCCACCCAACTCAACAAACTGCTTATATCACTCCTTTCCTTTATTTGGTAAGCAGAAAATCTAAAATCTAAAATCTAAAAAAGGAATATTCCCAATCAAGAATCTCCCAAAATACACATACAATGTCACGCACTACTATATCTACTTAGCTGTCTGAAAATAACTACTCTAAATCATTCCCTTTATATTTTCTGCATAAATATAGGAATCTTGCACATTTCTTGAACACAACTATTCAAATTTTGTATGGTAAAAAAATGGAAGAAAATAGAGGAGAATCATTTGTAGCAGTAAGAAGAATAACACACGGATTTGATAGAGGGAATACTTGCCATTCAACTTCTGGTATAATATTTTATTCTTTTTTTAAAGATATGTTATTTTTGGAAACTTCTCTCTCTACTTTCCTTATTTTAGTTTCTAATTCTGTGGATTCAAATTAGGTTTACTCATGCCTATTTGCACTGACTTTTGTGGTGAGTTTTCCCCTGTTATTAATGAGTATGTTTCTTTTTTACATTTTTAGAGTTCTCATATAAGTTAATGTATGATTTGCGAATTGGATTCGGTTTTTTTATGCATTTGATGAGTTAATTGTTTGTCGATGGGGGTCTATAGGGAATAGCCGCTCCACCTTGGTGGGGTTAATGTCCGAGTACATATCACCCTCCCCAGACCCCACTTGTGGGATAATACTGGTTATGTTGTTGTTGTTGTTGATGATGAGTTAATTGTTAATTGAAAAAGAAAATGTTATTTGTTTAGTAAAATTTGTGGAATGGGTTTTGATTCGACGGATTATTAGTTTGGTAAATAATGGAATCTACGTTGCGCAAATTAGAAGTCTTGGGAATGGAGAAGTTCTTGGTAGGGAGTGATACCCCCCTGATTGGCTCTCCATAGCGGGAATCGGGAGTAGTCGAGCCAGTGGGTTTTGGATGCAAGATTGTTAAATTAACGAAGAGTGACAGTAGATAAATATCTAGTCATTTATCGGGGGGGGGGGGGGGGGGGGGTAGAGCCGTATACTTGGTTGTTTTCTAAGAGACAATTATGTGCAAAATGTTACGCATGATCTTCTAACTGCTATCGTTTCATGGTTTTGGTAATGTAGGTTAAAATGAATTTCTGATGTTGAAGGAGTAGCTTTTGTTGTTTCTAGCTCATTTATGTTTAACTTTTGACAGTGGTACTGGCTGGATATAGTTACCTATTGAATACCATGATTAGTTAACCAGACCGTTCTAATTAATTATTCATATGAGGGTTTCACTTGAGCTGCTCTATTAAGTATTAAATACCACGATTACTTTATTTAAACTGTTGGGGCATGGAGCTCTTTGTTCCCCTTTATTTGATCGGATTTACGTCACGTAATTGCATTTGAATTTAGCTTTCAAGTTGGTGAATTTATTTTTTGATAAGCAATTGTAAAAAGGCAATTTGCTGCAGGTAAAATTGTGTTAAGCTTGTTCTTGTTCTGAACTCCATGATGGGAGGTGATTTCTTTTTCTTGTTGTGCTTAAAGAAGGATAATTCATAAATGTTAAGACACGCGAATAGCATACTTATGTTCAATATTCCCTTTTATTTTTGTTCATTTGTTACAGCTCTCATGGTGTTTATATCATCATCAATCTAATTTCCTTGGTTAAGTATTGAAAAGACAAAAAGTTCACTCATGTTCTCACTTCTCAATGACCTATTTTGACTGCTAAGATTTCTGCTATCTTGCTGAATAGGTAGCCCATGATATTCATTCTGTAGCATTAGCGAGCTTTCATTTTTGGTACTCTATGCGTGTGCCATGCATGTGATCTGATTGTAGCAATTTCCTGATTTTACAATTGAACCTTGTCATAGTTGGTGAATTGATGCACCATCGACACTTCATAGTTAATTATGAAAATTTGCTCCTATAATTTAGAGTTATCTTCTCTATGTGACAAGAACCTTTCTCTTCTTGGGTCTAAATCTTCTTTTGTTTTCTCCATATTCATACTAGAGGCATGTATTAATGAAAGCTCTAGAGCTCCCACTTTATCTAGCCAATCATTTCCTTCTGTCACTGCAGAGGTCGTAGCAGGATCAGCAGCATGGCTTGGCCGAGGCCTTTCATGTGTTTGTGCCCAGGGAAGCGACACTGATGCTCGTCCATCATTTGATTTGACACCAGCCCAGGTAATATTTTAGGGGTTGCGTATATGAAGTTTAAGTTTCCTGCTATAGATAAAATGCTAAAAGTGTTGTAAGATACGATGCAGTACTATGTTCTTTTAATCATCTCTTATGGAAAGTTTGCATTATCTGAGTAGGATTTCTTAGAGATACGCGGATATGCAATACATATTTGTTTTCTGCTTCTGATTGTTTTCTCAATGATTTTACAGTTTGCTGAGTGTTGCGAGTGGTAGTGAATTTTATTTGGTTTCTTGCTCAGTCTGCCAAACGAGTACATGTTGAGGTTTACATATGCTTTATGTATCTTTCAAAATTGTGACAACTGCCAAGTCTCAGGCATGAATGTGTTATGTTTATCTTTTAAGGTAGAGATACCTATCGATAATTCAGATAAGATAATAAAACTTTCTTTCAAGTTTCCAACGTCGTCAATTTATCCAGTTCTTTTCTGAAAAATATGTTATTTGGAGTAATAAGCTTCACAGCAATGCTAGGAAGTATGGAATGTTTTTGGCACAAGGGATGCTTATGGTGTTCTGTTCCACTTTCTTAATGTCAGGAGGAATGCCTACAAAGACTACAAAATCGTATAGATGTTGCATATGATAGTTCAATTCCTGAACATCAGGTATCCCTATATGAAGACCTCATAGCTGTTTCCAAAATGAACTTACGAGATACATCTTTGAGGCATTTAAGCATTCCATTAAGGTTAAGATTTACATTCTTACTGGTCATCCTTTTCTCTCTCTTCTTGCCTCTTTTACATTAAAGGAAGCTTTACGAGCACTGTGGACAGCTGCCTTCCCTGAGGAAGAACTCCATGGTTTAATATCTGAACAGTGGAAGGAAATGGGTTGGCAAGGGAAAGATCCTGCTACTGACTTTAGGTACATCAACATCTTCTTCCCTTCCCACCTCGGGCAACCAAAAACAAGAAAACACTGTTCTCAGAGCTTATGTAAATTGTTTTCCTGGGTTCTTCCCCCTTTGTCTTGGTTCACCACTAACATATTTGATTCGTTTTGATAGGGGTGGCGGATTGATATCACTGGAGAACTTGTTATATTTTGCGAGAAATTTCCCGGTGCGTCTTCTTTCTGATTTCTCTCTATGGGAGAATGACATAGCGACATGTAAACCTTCTATGCCTACAATGAAAAGCTAATGTTCAAATACCTTATCAAAAAAATGAAAAAAAAAAAAAAATTGTTCAGTATCATCATGTGCTATGAGTTGGTGATCATTTCTAGACCTTACAACTATATGTTTCTTAGTAAATGGTCTTATGACTTTGCCTCCTCAATTGTAATTATTATTCAGATTATTTTGTAACAGCTGTTTGTTCTCACAGTTTTTTCTACACTTCTTTCTTTCACACCATTGTCAAATATGATTCTATTTGATTGCTCAACCCGAAAAATGGTATTTTGGACCCATTTAGGCTGAAAAATCTAACAGAATTGTTTTTAGAAAAGAAATCAATATGTAAAACCATATGCTTAAGTGTACAAATAACTATTACCAGCTCCTCTGTGCTCCCAAATCTTGTGTTGCGTTCAAGGAGTAATGACTAGATCCACTATTCATCCTCTTTCGTAATTTTACTTGCAGAAATCGTTCCAGGATCTTCTTCAAAAGCAGGAAGGTGATAGATCATTATGGGAATACCCATTCGCTGTTGCTGGTGTCAACATCACATTTATGCTTATCCAGATGCTTGATCTAGAAGCTAGTATGTACTAATTCTGTGCCTGTTTTCCTGTGAAATGTAGAAACTTAAGACAAATCTATGTCTAGGAGATGTTGTGTTGGTTCATTTAGCTAATTATGCGTCAACTCTACAGTAAAACCAAGAAATCTGATGGGAGCAACTTTTTTGAAGTTCCTTGCAGGTAAATGCTTGACCATGAATTGAAGATCTGCCTCATTTAGTTATCAAAAGTATTGTCCATTTCTTTTTATTTGTATGACTGTTGCAATTTGTCATTTTGTGCATATATTATGTCTGTACATTGTTGTCATGAAAAAATGATCATCGAGTCAATTTTCCATTTCGTGTTTCTGCATTTTCGGTTTTTCCGTATAACCATCTCTTTTGCCTTTGTACAGAGAACGAATCAGCATTTGATCTGCTATATTGTATCACGTTTAAGCAGATGGATCATCAGTGGCTTGCCATGCGCGCGTCATATATGGATTTCAATGTATGTGCTTTTAAACTTTTTTAAAGTTATATGTGCATTTAAATTAGTGAGATCTTGATTGAGTTCATTTGTTTCTAATTCTTTTCATGTCATATCCACTTTCATATGCTTTCATAGAAGTTCACATTTTTCCAGTTAATATGCATCTAAAAAGTTTCAGTTAGGCTTATAATATGCTTTTTAAAGTTTTAATTGGCTACAATAGTCTTAATAACAAGGAAATATCTTGTAGTATCCTTGGCCGCATAATATAACTCAGTTTTGCTTCTTTTTCTTACCTTTCATTAAGTTACATTTTTGCTATTGTATTGGGGATCAGGGAAGGGGAAAAAGGCTAGGGGGACAGTGAGAATTGGAATCCAGTAATCCACATTTCTTGTGAAGCCTCCGATGCTTTCTGCAAGTATTTGAAGCTTTGCATTATGAATGGTTCATGGAGTTATTTATATATATGTGTTAAAATACGTTCAGTATCTATTGTCACCAAGTTTAATTAGCATAATATTTCCCTGAAAAGTTCCTCATATGCTGTGGATGATTGCATCAGCAGAGAGTTTACAGACTAATGTTTTCTTTAGAGTGACCTTTCATAAGTAATTTCGCCATGTGAACTACGTGCCCTGCGTTCCTGATGTTTGAACGATGTTGCATGCAGACAGTTATGAAATCCACTCGTCGACAAATTGAAAGGGAGCTTTTGCAAGAAGACATAACACGGTTGGAAGATTTGCCCTCATACAGACTTCTTAGTCGAGAGTTTTTGTAGTCATGACATGTTTATAGATTTTGTAGTCACAATATCTCGGAAAACTGGATCATGCAAGCTGTGACATTTGATAGCTTTGTTCTTACGTCATGTCATTCTTGAGAACATATGAATCTTGCCTTCTGTATTCATCTTGTAGCCCTTTGTGCCTTTTTCTTTTTTCTCAATAGTGGTGTCTGTCCAAGCTCATTGCACTCTCCTTGGTTCTCGTATTTTTGTTTTTATATTTTTACCGCTGATGGCGCAATGCTCCAACTCGTATCTTTTTCTGTACCAATCAACCTGAGCTCCAAAATCTTGTACTCGTCAAAACTTGATTGCAGCAACGAGTTGACAAGGTGCCGATCTGAATAAATGACCTGCAATCGCATGAATGTTTCCCAACTTGTAATTGCATCATTCTGACCTTTCCCACCATTGAGCCTTATACAGGTTGTATAAAAAATAGCTCAAACTTAGTCCAATCACATTTCCATTCTTGACGGATCTTGTTATGAAAAGTCAAGAGTCCATGGAGCCAAGAAGATGACACATCACGGTAACCTACCCAAACTATTTGAAGACAAATAGCGTTTGAAATAGAAATGATGGAGGAGAAGAATCAGTAAGATAGGCTTGTATTATATCTCTTGTATTATATCTCTTACCTCACAGTTCAAAACTTGATAAATGATAGTCTGCTCCTTTACCATTCTCAATTTAGGCATCAAGCTTTTGCCTCCTGCAGAATTTGAACCATAACGTGTGCCTAACCCCTGTCAGCTTTACTATCTGTTCTCTCCCCCACCGCCACCCCCTCTTCCTTTCTTCCTTCTTTCTGCAGTTTTCTTACTGTTTCTTTAGCCAGTGCAATCGTTAATTCTGTTATCGAGCTTATAAATACTACTTTTCTGTTTACTGGTTCAAAAGAGACCTTAATACTACTATCTGTTTACAGTTTCCATACCTAGCTCCATTTCCCACTGGGTACTGCTTAATGCCCCAACATATATGGATCCGATATGAATTTGCCCCCACATCAAGAACCAACCAATGTCCCCACATAGGTAAATATTACCCTTCTCAGTACATTGTTCTCGTCTCCACACAAACTCCGCAAAGCCAATTGCCTTATTATACATGGGCAAACTCTCCTTTTCCATTCACCCACAACAACATTTCTCCTCCCCTTTTCCTTCCACAAGCAACCAACCATCATTTTCCTCCAATCTATTGGCAAAATTAGCTATTAAACAAGACAAATACATCCTCCACAGGTATATTGTAGAGGGTAGAAGTCAGCGAAGTAATCTTTACTACCTTGGATATGTCACAACATAAAAGAACATGTAAAGACTATATCGCATAAGCAAATAAGTCTTGTTGACACAGGGAATGGAAGTACAAAATCTGAAACGCCTAAGCTTCTAGACTCTATCACAGTCAAAATACATAAAAGCTACAACAACTGAAAGGAACAAGCCATCAATAGAGATCTAGTCATTAATGTTTTTACTCATAGATCCACGAGTGAAGGCTGGGGCGCCACCAATTAATACCTTCAGGGAACCAAAGATCAATTTCCTTTATTGCATTATCAACTGAATCACTTCCATGAATAACATTCCTGCAACCACAAAGGTTCGTCTTTTATTTCCAGCACCAAGGTTGAGGTAAAAGGGATGTAAACCAGTTTAAATGCATAGAGGACGAACATTTATATTCTACAAAACCTAAAATAATCAAGCTGGTTTTATTTTCCCGCTAAGTCATAAAATCTGATTCTGGTGCAGGTTTTGAGTCATCGAGGACTTAATTATATGATGAACAACAAACAGCAGGTCATCACGGTAACTTACTAATAGACAAAAAGATAAAACAAAACCAACCTAGGCATGGATAATTAAAGCCAAAAAACTAGGCAAATTTGACAACCCATTATCAGTTAACATTTCAGTTTATCGACTTCATTGCTCTCCATCAATTTACCACCTTCAGTCAGTAAGGCTAGCGAAAACAATATCTGCATAGTGGTTGTTCTTTTATAGTTCCAGATTTTGATTGCTTAAGCCAAGCAGGTTAAATAAAGAAAATGACCAATATATAAGAGCTTGATGGATAGATTTAGTAGAGAACATGACCAGCTTGAACACAGTATAACATTACTGGATAGAGAACCTAGTAAGACTAATTTTAACTTGATGTTAACTTGTTAGACATGCTGGACGTGTAGGTAGTCCCATAGATTGGCCAAAGATATACATTCAGACACATGAACTTGAGAGGATATGCACAATTACAGAAACACTAGACAGGAGACTGAAAAATTTACCTCCCAATGTCAATGGCGTAATCACCACGAATGGTTCCAGGAGCAGACTCCAAGGGGTTGGTTGCTCCGATGAGCTTTCTACCAGTAGAAACTACGCCTTTACCCTCCCAGACCATTGCCACAACGGGACCAGACACAATGTAGTCAACAAGACCTTTAAAGAAAGGCTTTGCAGACAAGTCCGCGTAGTGCTTTTCAGCAAAAGCACGATCCACAGTTGTGAACTTCAAGCCTATATGTAAAAGGAATAGCACATGACAGGTTTAGTTCAATAAAAACAATTAGAACAAAGACACTAATTCCCCATCTCTCTGACCATGGAAAAAAGTTACCAAATCTCCAAATACATAAACTTCTTATCTATATGTGGCCATGGAATGGGTTACCAAAATAGCAATCAACATTTCAAGGAAATACAACAGAGAAGACACCAATGGAAAGACATTAAACCATCACGGCCGGCTAAATTCATTTTAGTACAGCAAGGCTGCAAGAGTCTTTTAAACGGGAAAACCAGTTAGTAGACCTGCCAATTGTCTCTCAATTGCAGTCATGCAATCTATCCTCACCCTTCATAGAGTGCTTGTGTTGTGACAATCGGAATGGCACTATACTAGATAGTGGTAAAACAAAATTATCAACAGAGCCATCACACTTTGTCTTTCGAAAATTACTTTGCGACATATCCTCAAGAAATCAATCAACTATGGCTCATCCCAAAACAGATGTGGTCGGTATATGCAAACCAGTCCACTCCATTTAGCTCTATATGATTCCAATACTGGTAAATAACACTAGTATATATTTCTAACCGAGGAATCCCCGACTGTCAGTGGGCAGTGGTGCACGATCTGAAACTAAATGGGCACACCGCACACTCCTTTACCCTCATCCACTTAAATACTGCGGTAGAGTTCAAACTCGTGAGGCTGCACTTTTACCACTAGTCCAATGCCCCGAGACTAATAAAGGTTTTCTAAATCTCAAGTTGTTCCTTACACTAAAATACACATTTCTCTTGAGCTAATGTAAGGTTAACATGCAACACACAATTCTACTTCTCATGAATGGGAAAAAGAAAAGCACTTCCACAAAAGGGAGCAAATATTACCTTTCAAAAAAAAACCCTTCTTCTCAAATCTTCCAATAATCTCACCAACCTGAAACATAAAACAGAAATAGATTCGTAATAAGCCAAAGAAGCAAACTTTCATATTTCTCTCTTATTCTTTTACCTCTAGCTTATTTGCAAGAATGACCTTACCGTAGGATTCAAGACAAAGAAAATAAAAAACCCATATAAGAAATTCATCATCACTAACAAATTAGTTACTCAATAATGAAAAAAAATATAGTACTCCATCTATCCTAATTTACTGACACACTTTTTCTTTTTGTCTGTCCACAAAAAAATGTCATATTTTTATATCGTTTAATGATAAGGTGGAGGTTTGGAGGCACACTCTTCAGTCTAAAGGTTTCAGAATGGTAAAAAACGAAGTACATGGAGAGTAAGTTTAATGATTCACAGCATGAAATTAGACGTGGAGGTGACATTGGATACACAAGTCATTCCCAGAAAAGGAAGCTTTAAGTATATTGGGTCAATACTACAATGAATGGAGAGATTGTCGATGATGTCATGCGTCGTATAGGAGCAGGTGGGATGAAATGGAGACTTGCTTCTGGCGCCCTATGCGATAAAATAGTGCCGCATAGACTTATGGGTAAGTTCTGCTAGACCGGTTATTTTGTATGGTGTTGAATGTTGGTCAGTCAAAAATACCCACATTCAGAAATACAAGTAGCCGAAATGAGGATGTGCAAATATACTAGGAAAGATAAAATTAGAAATGAAAATCATACGAGACAAAGTGGGTGAGTCCTCAGTGGTGGACAAGATGCGGGTAGCAAGGTTGAGATGGTTCGGGCATGTGAAGAGGAGTATTGATGCACCAGTGAAGAGGTGGTCTACGGAGAGGTAGAGTAGACTGAAGAAGAATTGGGGCGAAGTAATTCCGTAAGATATAGCTCAACTTTAAATTACCGCGGACGAAGAGCATGGTGGTCGAAGATTAGAGACGAAGGTTATAAAAACTTGGTTCTAGTGTAGGGTTTTAGAGAGTTTTATCATTATTATTGTCATTTTTCTATTTGAATCGTATTCTTCACTTTTCTAGTGCCTCCATTAGGTCATCATACATCTCACCCCCCAAATCCAACTTGTGGGACTATATTGGTATATCGTTATTGTTGTACATTTTATATTTTGTTTTAGATTACAAGTTTAAAATTTTTTATTTTTTTTATTCTGTGCCAAGTCAAATAACACTCTCTTAAAATGAAATAGGGGTAGTAAAACTTATTTGAAAAGAAAATGTAGATAAGTAGGAAGACAAACCAGTCCACGTTGGACACCATCAGGCTTGATCATGACAAACGTGTTCTCCATTTTCGGTTTGTTTGATGTTCTGAACTTGACTATACTTGCTTCAGTAGGTTTAAGCAGACAGCAGCTATCACTATCAGTAGCGAAATACTAGGAAAACTGGATTTTATATGTCGTGAGGGAATAGCTCTTCCGACACAAACCCTACTTGCCCACGTGGGAACATATGTCAAGACCACCCAAATCCATAACAGGTACATAAGCATTTAGAACACAAACTTGAGAACCAAATTGTAACCAAATTTGATATACCAAAGTGAATAATTCGAAGTAAATACCACCAAACTTTATAATTTAATCATGATAGTTAAAATTTGAGGTATAAATTCATATCATTTAACCATAATTAAATTATAACTGAATGTATGCAATACACATATTTTATATTTAGGGCTGTTTGGAAAGCCGCCCTGTAATTAGATTTGGGTGTAATTGGGTGTAATTACACAGTTTGGTATGTTTGGCAGGTGAAAATTTGATGACTAGCCAATTTTGCACACGTTAAATGAGTTCCATCCACGCTTTCAAAATTCATTGAGAAATAGCCAATAAAACACGCACGTACATTCAGGCTACTGCCGCATATATTGAATTTACTGAACTACCCTTAAAAACCTACAGCTCAACAATAAATACAAAATATCGCGTGAAAAAAAAAAAACAGAGCAAAGCACACATTACTTCTCTCAACTCTCCAGATCGTCATTGTCTCTCTCCCGGAGCTTTCAAATTCAAACTGTAAAAGGTAATTTCAGCTGCGTTTTCACAGTTTCTGCTACGTTTCTGTGCTGAATTTCAATTATTTTGCGTAAAATATATCTGTTTCCGTGATTATAATCTGAATTTGTTTTTCTGAAACGCGAATTTACTGTTATATATAATTAATATGAATCTGAATTAAGTTCATAAGAGTATGCAGCACCTAGTGCTGGGGGTTTGTGTTACATTGAAGCAAAAGCCCCGTTATAATATCCTGTAGCTATGATTACATTTTAGCTTAGCACTTCAAAATGGCGTGATATCCCCAGGATATTGTGATGGGACCTTGCTTCAACGTAACACTAACCTCCAGCATTTAATGCTGGGGGATTAATGTTGAAGCAATGTCCCATTAGAGGTATCCTGTTGTCCAACACTAAATACTGGGGCTTAGTGTTACGTTGAAGCAAAAGCCCCGTTATAATATCCTGTAGCTATGATTACATTTTAGCTTAACACTTCAAAATGGCCTGATATCCCCAGGATATTGTGATGGGACCTTGCTTCAACGTAACACTAACCTCCAGCATTTAGTGCTGGGGATCACTGCTGAAGCAATGTCCCATTAGAAATATCCTGTTGTCCAACACTAAATGCTGGGGCTTAGTGTTACGTTGGAGCAAAGCCCCATTATAATATCCTGTAGCTGTTCTATATTAGGATATAAAGTGCACTTCAAAATGGCGTGATATCCCCAGGATATTGTGATGGGACCTTGCTTCAACGTAACACTAACCTCCAGCAGTTAATGCTGGGATTGCTGTTGAAGCAATGTCCCATTAGAAAAATATCCTGTTGTCCAACGCTAAAATGCTGGGGCTTAGTATTACGTTGAAGCAAAGCCCCATTGTAATATCCTGTAGCTATGATTACATTTTAAGCACTTCAAAATGACATCCCCAGGATATTGTGATGGGACCTTGCTTCAACCTCCAGCATTTAATGCTGGGGATTACTGCTGAAGCAATGTCCCATTAGAAATATCCTGTTGTCCCCAGCACAAAATGCTGGGGTTTAGTGTTACGTTGAAGCAAGGTCCCATCACAATATCCTGTAGCTATGCTATATTTTGGGATATAAAGTTGCACTTCAACAAAACACCCCTGTTGTCCGGCACAAAAATGCTGGGGGTTAGTGTTACGTTGAAGAAAAGCCCCATTACAATATCCTGTAGCTGTGATTACATTTTATGATATAAAGTTGCAGCTCAAAAAGTCCCCCCCCCCCCCCCCCCCAATTAAATGCTGCGGCTTACTGTTAACTTGAAGCAAAGTCCCATTACAAATATCCTGTAGCTATGCTATATTTTAGCATATAGAGCTGCACTTCACAAATCCCCCCCTCCCGCTGTATAATTACCCATTAAACTATGTAAATGTATATTTATCTTATAGGTTAGCAGTTCTTAAGCTTTCGTTATTAAGCTACAATTACAGTATTTTACCATGTGGATTTCTTTGTGACTTAGTTTAGTATTTTTACTGTCTCTATAACTACAGGTGATGGCTAAACAGTGTATTGTTCTTGCATTCAATGGGAAATGGACACCAGATTATAAGTACATAGATCATGAGACAAGGATTTTTCTACATAGTGAAACAGATACTTTTGAAGATTTCAGAAGAAACCTTTGGAAAAAGATAGATTTAGATGAAGAACAATCTGAGACATTCATATGGTTTGATATGGAACTTGGAACAAGCAAAGGTGTCCCTATAAAAAATACCGATGATTTAATCAGCTGTTTACACTTGATGAAGAATAATTCCGAGTATAGGAGTAGACGTTTCATAGTTGACATTACACAACGATCTCCACAGTCTAAGAGAGTTGATTACACTGAAGGGCAAATGATAATGCAAATAGACAACGATGATGCTTTTGAAGTGATAGTTTTGACACCTCCGTCTGTGGAAGCTGTAGCAGTAGATCAACAGTTAATGCATGCTGAAAACACAGAACAACAGCTTGTAAATATTCAACATCCCGAGACATCAAGTGCTGGAAAAAAGAGAAAGAGGTATTCAAGGAAGAAAATAAGAGAATCTCCTCGTCCAATACTAAAAGAAAATGCAGATTTGGACGACGTCAAGGTTGGATCAATTTTTTTAAACAAACAGTGTGTCACTAAATGTTTCCAGACAACTGCAATTGCACACCATTTTGAATTCAAGGTTGTGAGATCAAGCACAACGAGATATTCACTGGCATGCATGAATGAAAAATGTGAGTGGACTGTTCGATCTTCCAGAATTAAACAGTCCACGCTGTTCAAAATACTGAAGTTTGAGAAGAATCACACTTGCTCGGTGGATGATAGAAAAAGAGACCAAAAACATGCTACATCAAAGATTGTTCGAGATGAGATAGTTGAGAATCTGAGAGACGATAATTATCCTGTTAAGCCTAATTTTGTTGTTGTAGAGATTAGAAGGAAAATGGGAGTTGTAATCTCTTATAATAAGGCATGGCGTGCTATAAAAGTAGGAGAATCTTTAATTAGAGGGACGCCTGAGGAGAACTTTCAGAAGTTACCAGCATATTTATATGTGCTAAAAGACATCAATCCAGGCTCACATGTTGCTCTTCAAAGAGATGGTGAGAACAGGTAAAAAAAAAAAAAAGTGTACTTATATATTTTTGTGTAGAATTCCAGTAATGCCAATTAAAAAAAGCCTGAGACTGCAGTGTTATTTGTTGGAGTCCCGTCACAAAATGCTGTGACGTCGTGATTATGTATAAGTAGGGTTCCAGTACTAAAACCTGAGACTCAAAAATTTTAACATGAATTTTACTGATAACACTGCAATTCTATTATCCAGGTTCAAATATATGTTTTTTGCTTGTGCGGCATCTATCAAAGGCTGGAAACATTGTAGACCTGTGATAGTTGTCGATGGAACATTCCTTAAGGGGAGATATTCAGGCACACTATTGGTTGCAGTGACGAAAGATGCAAATAACCAAATCTTCCCACTTGCCTTTGGAGTTGTGGACTCAGAAAATAATCTGGCATACAATTGGTTCTTTACGCAGTTGCGCATTGCATTTGGTTGCCGTGAGAATTTACTGTTCCTTTCAGATCGTAATCCTGCAATTGCAAATGGGATTACAAATGTATATCCTGAATGTGCACATGGTATCTGTGTATATCATCTGGAAAAGAACCTTAACAAAAGGAACGTGAGTCCTGCAGTGATAAGTATATTCAATAGTGCATGTCGTGTCTACACGATTGCAGAGTTTAAAACAGACATGAATCAAATGAAAGAAACGGATAGGGCAACCTATGATTACCTCATGGAAGAACCACCAGAGAGATGGACTAGAGCTTGCTGTCGAAATCGAAGATATGACATGATGACATCAAATATTGTGGAATCAATGAATAATGCTCTGTTACATGCTCGAGGGAAATCAATACTGTCAATGGTGGACAACATAATGAACAAGCTACAGACCTGGTTTTATGAGAGACGGAAGAGTGCGCAGGATATTTTCTTTGCAACATCAAAATGGACAGATGATGAATTGAAAAATAAAATAAAAAAAGCATATAGAATGAATGTGAGTATATCAACTAATACAATTATTTTGGGATGTCATTTGTATTATGTCAATGATAATTCATGAAGTCCCATGTTTTGTGCTGGGACTACATGGTATGCAAAAGCGGGGGATCCAGTAATTTGCAGCATCATATGTGTTATGCTAGTCTAGTAATCTTATACATTACATTTTTACAGGTTGACCGGACTGCGGATCAAAGCTTTAAGGTAACAGATGAAGGGAGAGAATTCATTGTTTGTTTGAAGAAGAAAGAATGTCAATGCCTCAAGTTCCAGATGGATGAAATGCCTTGTGAACATGCACTTGCTGCTATAGACAGAGTGCACCTAAACAAGTCGGATTATTGCTCTATATGGTATAAAAGAGAAACATGGTTAAAACAGTATGAAGCAGAAATCAACACTGTTGGACATGAAGAATCATGGGTTGTACCTGATAGCATCAAAGAAGAGATAACAAAACCCCCAGATTTTAAAGTTAAGGCAGGTAGAAGACAGGAGAAAAGATTTGTCTCGACTGCAGAATATGTAAGACAAAAGGGGAAACAGTGTGGGATATATAGAAAGCGTGGACACAACAGAACATCTTGCAGACACACTCCAGTACTTCAATCATATTCAAAGAAACATAACTCCCAATAAAAACAATAGGTATGTCTCTCTATTTGCATTTTATTTTTTAATTCTATTTTAGTGCAATTCAACACCCAAAGCTGCTATGTTAAAATTTTTCTTTTTTTTTTTTGTTTTTCAGTTAGGAATCGCGTCGACCCTAGATAGATAGAAGACTATTCTTCTCTATTTTCATCCAGTTGCAACAAATCTGATGTCAAAAAGGACTATTCACTTGTAGAGAACTTTTTTTTTTTTTTTTACATTTTACTTCCTCTGTATTCTTTAACAAGGATTATTATATATAAAAAATACACTTCTCACTCGTTGCTGTGCAAAATAGTTGTCTCGATTTATCTATTTTCTAGTTTTTTACTTATTGAACAACAAACACTTTCATCTTACTTAAATAATAAAAACACAGTACTTAGAAACACAGTTCATAATACGAAAAAACATTGTTCATAATTCATCAACTGCTCAAAAAAGCTTAAAAACACACATGAAAAAAAAAAGACAAACAAACATCCCACATTAACTTAAAAAATATAAAAACTACTAAAACTTATTCAATCACAATAGGCTTCTGGGCTGATCCTACATCTTCGTCACTGCTGCCATCATCATCATTGTCGTCATTATCATCATAATCATCATGAACATCATCATCATTGTTGTGGCCTTGACCAACCTGACGGTTTACTAATGAAATTTCAAAAACCATAGTGGCAACACCGTTGTAAACCTCATGAACAACGTGATTAAACCGAAGAACATCACCCAGTCTGTAGCCTTTACGCAGAAGCATCTCCTTCCATCCATTGCAAAACCTTGAATGTACCTTCCCAGCCTTGAACTTCATTTCATAATCAGTCTCATCGTTTTCACAATTTATAAGTGCACTTCCATTGACCTTTGGCAGCTTCTCTTTCCAACTCTCTGGAAAGATCTGAAAAAATAAACTTTAACAGTTAATACAAAAAAACAATGAAAAATTAGATGAACAAAAGCATAAAAAATAATTTGGTAATTTTTTTAACATACAAAATCATCTCTTTTGAAGTATGATTTTGTTATTCGCATAGTGAAATTGTCCAGTTCCTCCCAACGATCATCCTCCATATTATTGTTTTAATGAAAAAATAAATTAGTTGCAATCTTTGTTATTGTTTACTTCAACTGCAAAGCCTTATTTATAGGCTAGGAGTTACTAACTTTTGTTCAACTGTTATGGTCAAAGAGAATATGTATAGTCAAAAATAGATTAACTATCACTATAAATGTAGTCAAAAAAGCTGTGTTTCTATGTTCTTCCCTATGTTTCTTCCAGTTCGAGGTCTTCTCGTATGCCAATGTTATCCTGATAAAATGCTGGTACCCGAGATATTTGCTGACACACTCTTAAAAACTGTAACAGCTTCTATATTTACAATAACGTTTGAGGATAAAAAGCTTGAGCACCCATGCTCCTTAAACTACTGGCCACAGCATAAAAATCTGGGGATTAGTATTACTTTGAAGCACAGTCCCATTACAATATACTGTAGCTGTGCTATTTTTTAAGTTATAAGGCTGCACTTCAAAATCACCCCCCTGTTGTCCCAACATTAAAATGTTGGGACTTCGTATTACGTTAAAGCAAGGTCCCGTTACAATATCCTGTAGCTATACTACATTTATCAACAGAAGAGTTGTTACTTGTCACCTTAAATACCTACTAATGGAAATGGTCCATTTGCTACTAGACAAAATATTAAGGGGGAAAAAAAAATTCTGAGGAACTCAAAATTCGTCTGGACGATATAAATTAAACGGGTATGCTATGGAAGAGAAGGGTTTTAATCAGAAATGCTGAGGCATGTATTGCTAGGACTATACATAAACATTATTTAAGAGTCAACATTTTACACAAAAGGCAAACTTACAGCCAATTTCATTAACACTGACATAAAAATTACATAAAAGCATACTTCTAAAAACACAATCTGTTTGCCTTTTTGAATACATGATATCATTTTAAAAACAATTACTAATATGTGAAAGAACAACAATACATAATATATCAAATTAAATTATTGTTTATTCTCCATAATTCCTAAACACGGGCTCCCCTGGCCCTGCATTGTGCAATTGCAGGGGATCTGCCATCACCTTAAGCAATTCCATCAGTTTTTCATAATATTGCCGCTGCGTGTACCTCAAATTCCACAACTCATCTTCACATTTCTTTCTGAATTCGTTCAAGTATTCCACCTCCTTCTTCAGATATTCAAAACGCCAACAGAGGTCTCTTGGTATTGTAGGCAAGTTCGTAACATGCCTTTGAGTTGATGGTCCATGACCATTCTGGAAAACCTGTCTTCCATTGGATGGTCCGTGGCCATTAGATGGTCCGTGGCCATTTGATGGTCGGTGGCCATTCTCCATAGATACTTTTTGATCAAATACTATTTGACACAATTTCTTTTTTTTTTGTTCAATAACAAAAATGACAAATTGGATTCCTGTCTATCTGTTTTATGGGTGGGAATTTATATACATTGGCATTTGTTTGTAAGAGTCACTTCTGGAAATTCTGAAAAGGTACAATGTGTATTTTGTCATAAGTTCTGATAAGTCACACTGTTTACAATGGGTCACACTGTTTAACAGGATTTTTGAATTACTTTGTGTGTTGTCCAGCATTAAATGCTGGGGCTTATAAAGCTGGACTTCAAAATCACCCCTGTTGTCCCAGCATACGAACTGCTGGGTCTTGGTGTTACGTTCAATGAAAGCCTCATAACAATATCCTGGGGTTTGGTGTAAAAATACTGGGGAATATATTGCTGAGACTATACAAAAACATTATTTAAGAGTCAGCATTTTGCACACAACACAACAGGCAAACTTACAGCCATTTTCATTAACAGTAACATAAAAATTACATAAAAAGGATACTTCTAAAAATACAAAAGAAGAATCCTCAAGTACAATAAAGATAAATTACACTTGCTTCACATGGAAGCATAAAAACAGAACACTGCGAAACACATAAAAAAAATATAGTAAAACATTAATGATTACTAGGAACGCGAGAGCTAGAACCAGAGGTTGAATCTGTAAAGTTCTGCAATTCAATGTCCAAGAGTTTGTCAAAAAGTCGATCCATTTCTCTGTTGTTTTTCTCTCTAAAAGCTACAAAAAATTCAAACAACACATCCAAGTTATTCTTCACGACTGATACCTCAGTTTTCAAAAACTCAAGATCACTTTTCAAATTCCTAACATCGTTATTCAATTGGCGCCATTGTTGTCTTCTTACTTCATCATTGCAAGCCATTTTTTATTTTATGCTTTGTTATTTTTCCTTTTTTTTTGGAATAATATTTTGTTTTGTACAAGTGAAAAAACAAGACCACTGTCTAATTTATAGAAAACAAAAACAGAAAAAACATGTAAAGAATATTTGTTCTATTTTAGCTGACATTGTAACTCAAAAAAAGCTGTAAAGATTCCTTTCTTCTTTCTCTGTAAAGATGAGGTCGTATCTGTATAGGAAAAGATTGAACTGAGATTTTCAACTGTATTAAAGTAACAGTATTACACAGTTGACAACACAAAAAGAAATCAAACAGATTCTGGGAAGATTCTATACTTTAGAACAGACTTCTGTTCCAAAAATATATTGAAATCCACAAAATATTCCCTACTTTAACTTTGGAAATCCACAGCATTTGTGTATTGTCAAAAAAGTAGATAGATTCTTTTGTCATTTTACATGACAAGTCAAGTCAATAAAAAATCTTACAAGATTCTGCAAGTTAAATTACTATAAGAACTCTTTTACAATATTTAAAATGCACAATAGATTTTGTTTTTTGAATATGAGCAACATTTTCATAATTACATAAATTAATAATATTTATTCCTATATAAAAAACTGCTATCGCATACATTAGTCCCAGTACTTATGCTGGGGCCATGGTGTTATGCAGCTGAAAAACAACAGCATTCCTATGCTGATATTTGTAAACCTAATCCCAGTACTTGTGCTGGAGCGATGGTGTTATGCAGTTGAAAATAACAGCATTTTGTTCTCACTTATAGAGAATTTTTTTTTTTTTTAAATTTTACTTCCTCTGTATTCTTTAAAAAGGATTGATATATATAAAAAATACACTTTTCATTTGTTGCTGTGCAAAATGGTTGTCTTAATTTATCTATTTTTTAGTTTTTTTACTTATTGAACAACAAACATTTTGATCCACCACAACAACACAGCACTTACAAACACAGTTCATAATGCAAAAAAAGATTGTTCATAATTGATCAGCTGCTGAAAAATTTAAAAACACAGATGAAATAAAAACACACACAAACAAACATCCCCATATTATTTGAAAAAACTTAAAAACTACAAAAACTTATTCAATCACAATAGGCTTCTGGGCTGATCCTACATCTTCGTCGCTGCTGCCACCATCATCATCATCATCATCATCACTGCTTTCATCATCTTCACCACCTCCCTCACCATCCTGATGGTTTATGACAGAAACTTCAAAAACAACAGTTGCATTACCGTTGAATATCTCGTGGAAGTGGTGATCAAAACGAAGTATATTGCCTATCCTGAAGCCTTTTTTATTAATCATATCCTTCCATCCATTACACAACCGTGTGTGCTTCCCAACTTTGAAGCTCATCTGATATACCTCATCATCATCTTCACACAATATGCATGCCATTCCATTTATATTTGGCAGCCTCTGCTTCCAACTTTTTGGAAAGATCTAAAAAGAATAATATTTCACAGTTAATAAAAAAATCACAAAACACTAAAATAAATAAATGAAAAAAATAAAAAATACTTTGGTCATTTCTTTTAACATACAAAATCATCTCTATCAAAATATGATGATGTGATTTTCTTGACAAAATTTCCTAGTTCCTCCACACGATTCTCTTCATCTGCCATATCTTCTTTTCAAATAAAAACTTTACAGTTTATAAGAGGAGATGAAATCTCAAAAAACTTTGTAGTTTGCTTTAACTGCAAAGGGTTATTTATAGTAAAAAAAGTGAGTAACTGTTAGTCAATCGGCATGTATTTTGGAAAAAATACATTAAATGTAGTCAAAGAAATTATATTTTCTATGGACTTTACAGTTTCTATAGGTTATCAATTTCAACAAAAATTGTGTAACTTAAATTACTATCACAAAATTTAATAAATATTTATTAAAATATAAAAAACTGCTCTCACATAAATTAGTCCCCCCAGTACTTGTGCTGGAGCCATACTGTTATGAAGGTGAAAATAACAGCATTTTGATCTGGGGTCCTATACTCATAATTGTAAACTAAATCCCCCAGTACTTTTGCTGGACCTATATTGTTATGCAGTTGAAAAATAACAACATTTTCATATGGAGGCTGCTATCAAATTAATCCCAGAATCACGAAGTTTAATAATATTTATTCATACATTAATCCCCAGTACTTTTGCTGGAGCTATATTGTTATGCAGTTGAAAAATTACAGCATTTTGATATGGGGTCCTATGCTAATAACTGTAAACTAGTTGAAAATTATAGACTAATAATTAAAAATGACAACATAGAAACTTCACATAAAACTTCATAACAACTATAAGTTGATATGTATTTATAGAATAAATCCAATAATGTAATAACAGATGCAACTTATAATTGAAAAGGCACCATTACATAATATTTGTGATGTTGTTTACTGAACAATCACAATTCAAAAAACAACAGTTACATTACACATATATAACTGCCCCAAAAACTCAGATATTGTTTACCAAATAAGATATATGCTATCTTATTCAAGCATCTTCAACAGTAGAGCCAGAACTAGAACTAGAACTAGAACTTGAACTTAAAGGTTCTAGTTCAGGCTGCCATATATGAACATTTAAAACCACACGATCTAAGGATTCCAGAACCCTAAAATGTAGCGTACTTCCTACTCCAAGATTGTTAGTACGAACAAACTCCCTCCATCCATTACAAAGTTTTCTCTGTCTTCTCACTTTTAGGTAGTTCATCTGGAAATGAATACCACGGCAAATAAGAGTGGCTGGAACATCACGTCTAGGAAGCCTAATTGCCAACCACACTTGCAAAATTTACAAAACAAAACAAAAGAAGAAATGCAAACTTTTATAATAACATCAAACTAAAACAACACTTTAAAAAAAATGCTATGATTAACTCACAAACTGATCTAATTCAGCATCCAATTCACTTAACACTGCTTCGACGACTGTTCCCATCTTATTTATGAAAAATGTTCTCTAATATGCTAGGTATAGATTATTTATCTAATATTAACTTTTGTCCAGCTCTTATGGTGAAAGAATCGATTAAAAATATCACAATAAATGTAGTCAAAAATGGTAGATTTGTTTGGTCTTCCCTAATAAAGTCCTGACTTTTCGAATCCCCATGTTGCTGGTATTTCTGTATTTTTAGCCCAAAAACCACCACTTAAAAAAATCGGAGTCGCCTTATATATTTACCATAACGTCCCAGTGTAAAGACTGGGTGAAGTCTGCGAAGCATAACAAGACCAACAAACAAATAACACTTTTAAAAAAAAAAATGATTAACTTACAAACTGATCTAATTCAGCATTTAATTCATTCAACACTGCTTCAACGACTGTTCCCATCTTAAAAATACAAAAATATTTGCCTCTTCTATTCAGTAACAAAGTAGTCTATTTATATTAAAATAATTATACAAGAAATCTTCTCTATTATACTGTGTTGTCCTTCTGCTTTTGGATGATAGTAAAGATTCTTCATTCTTTATATAAAAGCTGCACATTGCTTGTTCTTTTCCTTTACGATGCAGAACTGGGGCCAAGTAAAAAGAGCATTGGAAAAATAAAAATAAAAACTCAAATGTCCATGTGCATTAATTTACTGCCCACAGCAAAAACATCTGGGGCGTCCATGTGCCTTAAAATACTAGCCCCAGAATAAACATCTGGGAGGGAGTGTGATCGATGCGCCTTGTTTTACTACCCACGGCAAAAACATCTTAGCCATCCCCAGCATATTAGATAACATTTTTCACACAAAACAAACGCAAACTTACAGGCATTTTAATTAAGATTATCATAAAAATTACAGACAAACGATACTTCTAAAAACACAAAAGAACTATCCTCAAAGTACAAGAAAAGATAAATTACACTTGCAGATGCAACCATTAAAAACATAACATTTATAGAGACCCAATCTTTTTTGTATTATCAAGTTAATACAACATAAGTTTATTAAAAATAGTAAAATTAGTTCTCTGGTGACCCTGGTGGAGTATGTACTTCATTATAGTTTGTGATTTGTCTGATTGCCCTTATCATCCTTGTCATTTTTCGTTCTTTCCTTTCAATCTTCTGATCTTGCCGAATAATTAATAATCGGAGGTGATCTACAGTACGAGACAACTGCTCGATGTCTCCCTGCAACCAACAATCTCCCAATACAAATCACGCACTGTTTGATCTGTAGATTGCACATTTTGAAGTGCATGTCCATTCTCAACTACATGCCCATTTTGAAGTGCATGTCCATTCTCAACTACATGCCCATTTTCCTGTGGGAGAGACATTTTTTTTTTCCAAAAAGACTGCAAGTAAAAAATTTGAGACAAATTTGAGTGATGATTCTATATTCAAAGACTCTTTATTTATAGACAGATACGCACAACTGCACCCCCTAAAACAGGAATGCTAGTAACCAACTCATAACTGCAGACCCCTAATTATTTTGGTGAAAATAATTATACTAAGTAATTATACCCAGTATGTTAACTGGGGGCGCTGGTACTTCATAAGTAAACTCACAGTATTTTGGGCTAGGGGGAGGGGGGTGGAAACGTATGCTAAAATGCTTTTATACAAAGTCCCAGCGTAATTTTTGAACTGGGGCACAAGTACTTAAAAATGCAGAGTCCCAGTATTTTATAATGGGCACGAAAAGATTTTACCACTCGCGGTGCTGGGTGTACAAGTGCTTCATATGTAAACTCACAGTATTTTTGGCTGGGGGGGTTGAAAACGTATGCTAAAATGCTTTTATACAAAGTCCCAGCATAATTTTTGAACTGGGGCACAGGTACTTAAAAATGCAGAGTCCCAGTATTTTATGATGGGCACGAAGGGATCACAGGTATTAGTGCTGGGGGGTCCAAGTGCTTCATATGTGAACTCACAGTATATAAAAAATACTACAATTAAAGTATTAGCATTCCTATTTATATACTTCACAAGCTAATAAATAATAACAAACAAACAACATATTAACTATACATACTTCAAAAAATATGTACATTGCATTGTTTATAAAAAAGATAAATAAAGATTCAAAGAAGAGGCAGCCTTCCATGTTCACAAGCTAGCTTCTCATCATGCTCTCCATAATCGTCATTCAATTTCTCTGGTGGAGTTTCATAGCCTTCATCTCTTTTTGATTTTCCATGCATCAGTAGATTAGCAGCAACCATTCTCCTGTAAATAGTAATAGCTTCTACTCCCCATTCATATTTAACCAAATCTTGTCCAAGCATGAGTAGATCTGTAAACCTTGTTACAAAAAGACCACAGTCTGTCTCTCCTAATTGTTTTGGTGCTGTTTGATAAACAATATCAAGTTTCTTGTACGTCGTACCAAAATTAGGATATTTTGTATGAAAATCCATCTCTTTTAGTAGCTTAGGTATAGCAATTGCATACATTCCTATCTTGATCTTCACAAAATGTTCATCCCCATCAAAAACCGAATCATAGACATCTATTCTATGATCTTTTATAGAATAAACTCCCAACCAATAATGAGTGCAAGACATGTAATCATCAGGATCAACTGAAGTCTTCCTAATTGGCATAAACACTTTTTCGACTTGACCCCATGCTATGCCACATTGATTAGTAGACCCATTCACACACTCAAGTAGGTTATTCTGTGTAGTTCCTTCATACTGTGCTAGGTAGAAATCTAACTCAATCTTCTCTAAATCGTCCAATGTCAAGTCATGAATTCCAAAAATAACTTCTGTTGGAAGATTATATCTTTTTTTCTTTTGTTGAGCATGAGTCCTTTTTGCTCCTTTCTTTTGTTGGGCCTTCATTTCTTCAAAATTTTCTTTGTTCTTCCACTCTTTTTCCATTCTATCCTTCTTCTCTTTTATTCTCCTGGTCTTCTCTTCCTTTCCCATATTTTCAAAATAGGATTCAACCTTCGAAAAGAACAGCGACTCTACAAAAAAATCAAAATTCAAGTCTGTCGTTGTGAACAACGCTGAGTAGTTTGTAAAATGATATACATGTTTCTTCCTCAGATAGTACAGTATAACATCAACATGCTGCATCACAAAAAAAAAAAAATCACAAAACACACAAAAAAAAATATTAGTTAACAAATATATATATAAAAGACTACAGAACCAATAATAAAAAAAAAGCTGTAGAAAACCTCGTTGGTAAGTGAATATCTTCTATCTGCAATCTCTCTAAACCACATTTTGCTCTTCACTGAAACACTATACAATTTAATTTTGTTCTGTGAATTGATGTCTGCAATTTTTTCGTCATAAAGATCATCACCCCTGAAAAAGTTAAACACAAACAACATAAAGAATACAAATTTACTAATATAATCCACAACACCCTGTAACTTAAAATACACAATAACTAAAAAAAATAAAATAAAATAACTTACACTTTAGATACGCTGTTTTTATCAGTCACTTTCAAGCCTTGCTTCAACCATTTATCAAAAATTGCCAAACAATTAGACGTGGCATTGACAGTATGAAAAGGGCATACACGCCTATAAGAAGGCCTCCAATCACACTTTTCCTTTGGCTCAAAAGGCCTGAATGGAGATAATAAGTGGCGGCTAATCTTACGACCCTATGTCCCCTGCCTAACAGCTCTCCTCCTTCTGGATGATTTGATGGTTTGTCTGGCAAAACAGCTAAATCCATAACTTCCTCCTTTTTCACTGAACACTGCATTGCCGACTGTTGTTTAGATGAACACACATCTGCATAATTACTTGCACAGACATCTGTACCAGCAACCTTCCATGGCTGTTCAGGTGTTTTCATGGCTGAATCCAAAGCAGACTCTTGCTCCAGTACTACAACAGATGCATCAGCAAGTGTCGTAAATTTTGAATTGTCTTTCTCTATTAATGCCAATTCTGTACCACCCTTACTTTCTGAGCGATCGATATCCATAGAATCTAGCCTGACACTATCAATCACTGCTGCAGTCTCTTGCGATGGCTGTGTCAAGCCAATTGAAAATGAAGATGCGTCTATGCAACCAATATTCATGATGCTTTTGCTTGCATCAGCCAAATTTTCACCAATTTTAGGTTTGAGGGGAGATGCAATTTCAGGAGAAGCATCATTATCACGTTTCTTCCTTTTCTTGCTGGAAAATGCTTTCAAAGCCTTTTTTGGAGATGAATGCTCAACACCTTTTTTAAGACCTTCTTTAGAACCTTCTTGGGAACCTTCTTGAGAACCTTTATAAATAAAGATAATATATCACACATTTCGGAACAATAATAAATACAAAATAACTATAAAAAAGACGATTACATACCTTCTGGTGTAAAAACAAGACCAGCTATGCAAAGCTCACTGACAACCTTAACTTCAAGTCGAACCTCAGCACTGTGACTGCGTTGATTGACAACATCTTCATTATCAGCTTTAACATTTGTTGCTTCTGTAAAAATGGAACAAGACACACTATTCATTGACCAACCAAACAGGGTATTTTATGCTGGAGTGTGGACCATGCAAAATATGCAACATATTTTCGCATACCAGGAGTCAAAAACATTTGGTTATCAGCAAGCTTAATTGGTTGGCAACCTTCTTGATAACTTTCTTGAGAGACTTCAAAACAAGAAAATTTGTTACACATTTTCAACAACAAAAATAGGAACACTAATTATTATATAAAAATTACTTTTACATACCTACTGGTGTCCAAATACCAGTTTCAACAAGATGCTTTAATTCATTAATTTATTCTTCAACCACAGCACTTTTCCCAGATTCACCATTATTACCTTCTGTAAAAATATATAAGCACAATACATTACATTTCTCTATAGAAAACAGAAGTGTCAAAACACACATATTTAAAATACATTTCCATTACTATAGATTTCCCAGACATTGGTGCTGGGGCACAAATACTTCATATGAAAAAGTCAGTATTTTTGTGCTGTAGCTATAGTGCTTTGTTATAGAAAATCCCATAATTTAGAACTGGGACACAAGTACTTGTTAAACAAAGAGTCCCAGTATTTTATTATCTGGGACATTAGCATATCATAAAAACACAGTATTAGTGCATAATATGTTGGTTCAATCTACCAACAAATTTTTTTCTTCTTACCATTCAGTGTGGGATAAATTTTTTCATCACGAAGCTGAACATCTGTTGGTTTCAAAGATACATCATCATCTTTAGATGGACACTTGTCCAATAAATCAGATGAAGGATTCTGTTTATCTGCATATATAAAAAATAAAAAATCATTACATTAAACAAAAAAATTCCCTTTTATTTAGATTACGACTATATAGAATACTCTATTTGACTACCATGACTTTGTTGATGATGGTCTGAATTTGATGGCGCCTTTTCTAAACCATCTGTACCTTTTGCTTCATCAATAGGGTCACTAGTATCAGCTTTGTAATCCCCTAAAACATCCAGAATAATTTGACCGCTTGTATCTATTAAAGGAGCTGCAATACCATGATCACCTTGTACACTACCACCAAGCTCTGGCCGATTACATGTTTCTTTGAAAAAACTATTGCGACCATCTGAATAAATCAAATTATCAACAAAATGACTCTTTTCATTTCTACTCCTGCTGTCTGATTTACTTACAGACACACCACAGTTTTCTCCGAGATCACTTGTCTTTGATTTTGCAACAAGAAGCAGTAATGAATCAAACTTTGCATTCAACTTATCTGTAATCCTCTTCTCCATGTCAGCAAGATCTTTCTTTACACTATTTTCTGAGGAATTGATCATATGTTGAATCTTGCTCTCAGTAGGTAAGTTTACTTTGAGATTAGCTGTCAATCTCTGGTAAAAGAAAAAAGATTAAAACCACATAAGAAAAAAAAATTAAAAGACAAAACCCACGAAGAATTTCACCTTTACAACTTCATTCATGTCAATAGATTCTGCTGTTGAACTAGTCTTTGAAGATGACTTTGAGGGTGACTTTGAAGTTGAAGCATGTTTAGATTTATGCCTTATTGGTCTCACTGAGGCATCCTCCCAAAACTATTAAACAGTACATTTCAAAACCAACAAAAAAGTAAAAAAAAGAAATAACAAACAAAAGCAAGTACTCGTAAAACTCACCTGTTCATTATGAAAGTAGTCATCACACAAGACATTGTATTGAGGGGTAAAAGTACATGTGTAACGAAGCATCACAGGTTTGATCCTAGGGCGAACAGTAAAATACTGCCTGAACAAAGGGAACACCTCTGCCACCCAGCAACAGAACAGGAAGGGCATACCAGGAAACAAATAAGTAGAAGAACCTGGCTTTATGATTGATTGCAAATGGTGTACCAATTGACGATATATCTCAGTACCCCACTGATAACAGCTATGCACCTCTTCATTATCAATAATAATCATATGTTGATCATCCACTACTCTAGGTAATGGCCGGCCCAATAAAACAGAATTAAGCAAATATACCTCAGCTAGTTTAACAGCATCATCTTGCTCTAATGGAACATCCAATCGTGCAGCTGACACTCTATTCACATTGCCCTTGCTCTTTGGAGCCACTCTCACATAACTGGAATGATGTTCAATCAAATCAAGCAAGTCATATAACTTTAAAGTCCACTTGCTGTCCTTTTTATTAACATCGTCTTCAGGATTCCTGAAATACTTCTCCTTTAATCTACTCTTTGAAAGCTTAAAAATACTTATATCTACAATACTGGAAATATTAAGACCACTAACTACATGAAAATCATCAGCTGTGAAATCCACTATATCACCAAAAACTTTGAAGCTAAGCTTAGTGTTGTCTGAAGAAACTATTTGAGACTGGAGAAAACAATTTATAAGCCTCCCAGAATATTTAGCATCTTCCAAAAGCATAAACTTGCCGAATGGCCCTTTCTTCAGTTTCTCCAGGTAATCCGCAGACAACAACCCTTCAAGTAATCCACGATACTCTGTGTCACCTTTCCACTGGCAATCACGATTTTTCCACTGCGCAAATGGAAGCAATATACCATCGTCGTTTGGCAGATTATCCGTAACCTCATCACTTGGTATAATCTCCATTGTTGTAACATTAGCACATGTATTAAAATAAAACAAAGGAAAATTAACACATATATGCTTGCACCTAAAAAACCAGCAGACATTGGTACTGGGAGCACAAGTAGTTTATCTGCAAAGTCACAGTATTTTGGATGCTGGGGGTACAAGTAGTTCATGTGCAAGGTCACAGTGTTTGTGCTGAGGGAGAGCTTGGTAGCCCACCCCCTCCCCCCAGACATTGGTGCTGGGAGCACAAGTAGTTCATGTGCATGGTCACAGCATTTGGTGCTGGGGCCTATGATGCTTTGTTATGCAAAGTCCCATGTTTTAGAACTGGGACACAAGCACTTGTTAAACAAAAGGGGTCACAGCATTTGGTGCTGGGGCCTATGATGCTTTGTTATACAAAGTCCCATGTTTTAGAACATGGGACACAAGCACTTGTTAAACAAAATGGGTCACAACATTTTGTGCTGGGGCCTATGATGCTTTGTTACGCAACGTCCCATATTTTAGAACATGGGGCACAAGCACTTGTTAAACACAGGGGTCACAACATTTTGTGCTGGGGCCTATGATGCTTTGTTATACAAAGTCCCATGTTTTAGAACATGGGACACAAGCACTTGTTAAACAAAATGGGTCACAGCATTTTATGCTGGGGCCTATGATGCTTTGTTACGCAACGTCCCATGTTTTAGAACATGGGGCAAAAGAACTTGTTAAACACAGGGGTCACAGCATTTTGTGCTGGGGCCTATGATGCTTTGTTACGCAAAGTCCCATGTTTTAGAACTGGGACACAAGCACTTGTTAAACACAGGGGTCACAGCATTTTGTGCTGGGCCTATGATGCTTTGTTATACAAGGTCCCATGTTTTAGAACTGGGACACAAGCACTTGTTAAACAAAGGGTCACAACATTTTGTGCTGGGGCCTATGATGCTTTGTTATGCAAGGTCCCATGTTTTAGAACTGGGACACAAGCACTTGTTAAACAAAGGGGTCCCAGTGTTTGTGCTGGGGGATAGCTTGGTGGCCCACCCCCTCCCCCAGACATTAGTGTTGGGCGCACAAGCACTTGTTAATGAGAGTCGCAGTATATACTTCTGGGGCAAGGGGTTTCACAGAAAAAAAGCTTTCCCCTTAAAAAAACCCCACCATTTTAAAGGGAATCAAAAGCTTATACTGTACTCCAATAGAAAATCTAAACATTTTTCGAAACAAAATCAAAACCTAATAACCCATATACACGTACAAAAATAAAAAAAAAAACAATACGAAGTAAACACAGTTACTTTAATATAAGAAACAGCAAAACAAAGTTTTTTCCCAAACACAAAGCTTCAAAATCTCAAAAATAAGAAATTGGTGTATTTCGAAAGAGAGTTCGTATATTTTGATAGAATTCAAAAGTCACAGTATCAAACAGAGAAACAAATACACTAAAATAAGTTAAAAATAAGGAAGGGTAAAACCGGAATTTCCAAATGTGTAAAACGACGTCGTGATACTATTATTTTTAAAAAACGCGTCTAGTGGCTAATTCTCAGCGAATTTGTAAACAGAGGCTACGCATCACAAAGCGGGTGCCAAAGTGGCTTCCCCGCGAAATTTTTACGTTTGGCAGACCAAGTAATTACTTGGTCAGCATGTAATTAGGTGTAATTGAGGCTTTGTAATTACACTCTTCAATTCTTAGGGGAAGGTAATTACATGGTTACTTTTTAATTTCTATCATCTTTGTTTTTACTTTAAGTTTATTTTCTTATCAATTTCTTATTCTTTTTTTTAAATACTTTATTTAATATTAAATATATAATTTCTTTAACATCATTTCTCTTTTAATTTTTTCTTCTTGTTTACTTATCTTTACTTTTCGCCTCTATGCAGCCTTTTTCCTTTTTGTTTCTTTTTATTTTTATTTTGAATTTATATTGTTTTTAACTATATCATATTTTTGTTCATTGTTTTTCTTTCATACCTTTCCTTATCATTTTACGTTATTTACTTCTTGCAATTTCTTTTCTTCCTTGGTAATTACAATGTTATCTTTTTTCTTTTTTTCTTTTAATTTCTTCTTTAGGAAATGTTGAATGAATTGATCGTAAATTTTTTGTTTTACATATTTCACTTTCATTTCTTTTTTTTCCCTCACTTTTTAAGTATCTTTACTTTTTGTGGTGCCATATAACTTCTCAAATTTTATTTCTTCGTTATTTTTTTTAATTTATCTTCTGTAATTTATTTTGCTTAGATGTGTTACTACACTAGTTTTTTTAAAAAAACTTTGTTTCTTAATCTTAGAAAAAATGAGTATTAATAAACATGAATTACATTGTGTGATGTCAATAATTTTGAAGTTCGTTGTTGGATGAGGTTAGACTTATATTTTTTTTTTTGTCATTTCACATGCATGATATTTATTTTTAGTCATAAGTGATAGGTAAATTTTTAAAAATTATTTGAACAATGATTTGGTACAATAGTTATATTTAAAATATTTTTTTTAAAAAAAAACTAACTGTGTAATTACACTTGTGCAACCAAACGGTACGCTTGTATTACATTGTAATTACACTATGGCATACAAACATGACTTTGTAATTATTCTACTATGTAATTACTGTAATTACACCAAATCCAATTACGAGGTGGCTTTCCAAACAGACCCTTAATGGTTTTGTGCAAACACCGAATGCAGATAATATTTTACCGTAATTGAAATACATAGGTCTTAAGCTCAATCACAAAGTCATAGGAGCATCCAAAGTAAATACTCTGCCCATTCCAATTTATAAGTTATAATTTAGTTTGACATGTAGACTAGTGGTCTAAAGTAATAAATATTTGTGTAACTATACATATCATATTGAGAGTAAAGTGAAAAAAATTAAGTTAAATAGTTCATAAATTTAGAATTGTATTATTATTTCTTGAACTAATTAATAAGAGTATATCATACTTTTTAGAATATATGGAGTAATTAATATGTCAGACTACAGTCAAACGCTTAGGTAACATGAACAATTTAGTCAGAACGCGAAAAATCGAAGGCCTATTCGCAGTTCATAAAAGTGACTTGAGACAAAAGAGGCAAAAGGTCCACAAAAGTCTTGATAGAAGAATTTAGGACAACAATTTTTTTTGCTTTTCTTTTATTCCCGGAAAATATTATTTTGTCATTAGTGGGTTAATTAGTGGGGCCGAGGATGGTTTCGTCGGTTTTGAAACTTGGGGGATTAAACTTACGGGGTCAAAGTGTAAATAACACCATAACTTCTTTCCCACTTTCCCACGTCTTACACACTTTTCAAACAATCAAATCAATTCATCAGACCTTTCAAATCTCACATCCACACATTATTATATTTACACACAAGCAGAACTGATACACTTCCACACAAGTTGAACTCGCCCTATTTTCTCTCAAACCAAATACAAACTCAAACCAAAAACCTCTCTTCAAAATCTCCGATTCTCGTCTACATCAGTATCATTTGGTTTAATTTTAGCAGAAATTGTGATCATCGTCGAGTGGGTAACATCGTAACATCAAAATTAAGGTAAAATTTTGAACTTTTTGATGAATTTTCATTGTTAGTCGATTTAAACCGTAGTTTATTTGTTGTGCTTCATTGTGCTTTGTATCACCATTTTTTCTGAGTTTTTTATGGTTTAATTTCACATGCAAAACCAGTTCAAGTCTAGTTGTTGTAAATAACCGTCGTTGTTGTGTAAACATTAGTTTTGACGTATACACATAATGGTAGATGTGGAAAATATCTTGATTTATGTTGAAAACATGTCCTCAAATGGTTTGGTCTGCTGGGATTCATAAATTGGGCACATGCTATAATATGTGTACACATATTTTTATCGAGAACAACATCACTGTAGTATCTGCACATATTAAAATATATGTGTACATAATATAATATGTGTACACATTATATTATGTGTACACATCTAATCGCTGTTGCATCATCATTTGTCCACATCTAATCTTTTATGTATTTTATGTTCCTTATATTTTTGTTTAACTTTGTAGATATAATGGTAAGTACTCTTAGTGGTGGGGGTAACAAGACACAGTCACAGATGTCTATCCAGCCATGAAGGACTAAGAGGAAGAGGGATGATGCAAACGAAAGCGAGACTCTAAAGGGGCTAGCAAAAGAGCTGCTAGTAAGGATTCTCAGCCACAAACTAATGAGGAGCAGGGGGAAAGCCACCCGGCATTGATATGAATAATCATCCAGAATAGTCAAATGAACGTGGGCAGACCTTAGATGATGTAGATTGCGAAGCTACTGCTTCTGAAGTGCTTGTTGCAGGTAAAGAAACACGAAGAACTCATGTAGGTGAAGAAGAAATAGAAGCCGATGATTCTGATAGTGAAGAAGAAAGAGAAGAAGAAGAAGAAGAAATAGAAGGTGATGTTGCTGGTGAAGGTAGAGTAGAAGAAATAGAAGGTGATGCTGCTGGTGAAGGTAGAGTAGAAGAAAGAGAAACATGTGATTCAGTTGCAGCTAGGAGTAGAGAAGGAGGTGCATCTGTAGTAAATAAAGAAGGTGATGGTGGTAGGAGTATAGAAGAAGAAGGTGGTAAAAAGGAAGCATGTGATAGTGGTGAAGGTGTGTCTGGGGAAGCAGGTGATGATGCTGGTCAAGGTAGATGTAGGGAAGAAAGAGTACTTGTTGAAAAGGATGTTGGTGATGTTGGTCAGGTTGGTGGAGGAGAAGATTTCAATGCAGATGCTGCTATTGGTGATGTTTTAAGGCAAGTACCAGAGTATATTGCTGAGTCAGCAGAGAGAAGACAAGATGATGTTGAAATGGGAGCAGTTGGTGAGGGCGTCCCTGATCAGTAGGAGCACTCGTTTAAACTAATTTGCTATAAATTTTCACACCAGTAATATATATGTACACATAATATGTGTATACATATAATGAGATGTGCACACATATTACTTATGTGTACTACATCTCATTATATGTGTACACACAAGTAGGTTTGATGATCAAGTTCTGAATATGCAGGTTCATGGTGATGTTGCTTTGACTTTCACTCCTCAAAACAACTTGAGGATGTATATGGACGAGCATGGTGAATGCAAAATTTTGAAGGTTGCTATGAGATCCTCTCTCGGAGGTATGCTGAAAAAGTTTCGAAAAGTCTGGGAAAAACTCGAATTGGAGGATAGTTTCAGAAAGACTGTGTTTGGGAAACTTCTGGATTTGAATACTCATGTCATCTTCGCTCCAAGACTAGTACACGGCCTCCGTGAACGAACAAACATTTCTGAAAAGCAGAAGGATTTGTGGGTCAACTTTAATGGACTGCCTGCTCGTTTTGGCATCTGTGAATTTGCATTGATGACTGGTCTACCATGTCACTCTTTCCCCCCTAATGATTTTTTAAATGGGGGAGGTTGCTGAGAGGGGTAAAGAGTTGTGTTTCTTGATCACAAATGATGGCAAGCAGAAGTCTATCGATTCAAAGCAACTCCTGAAATTGATCAATACGAGAGAAACAATTAGTATACGACACAAGTTCCGTCTTTGCCTTGTTTGGTTTGCGCACACAATTCTTTGTTCTAAAGATATGCGAACAAGTATTCCAAAAATATTTGTCCACCTAGCATCCAGGCCCCATACCTACGTTGAATCTTATCCATAGGGCCGAGAGAGCTTTGACCTGACAATCAAGTATTTTATCAAGCCTTTGGACAAAGATCAGGAATCCTTAAACCTGTATGGCTTCCCCTTGGCATTCTTGGCCTGGGCATATGAAACCATTCCGTCGCTTCGGCACGGAGATTTTCCTAAACAACCAACAGAGTCAAGGATGCTAAGGTGGATTTCTGACAAGAAAGAGCGTGAATGTGACCAGTTGTTTCGAAATACTGAAAATCCGGTAAGTCTGTAATTTTATGTGTTCTGTTCTTTACCCTTTTATAATATGTGCGCACATTTTATAATATATGTACACACATTAAAGATGCGTACACATATTATTATAAAATGTGTGCACATATTATAAAACTTGTATTTATTCATCTCACCTGTGATCTCTTTTTTCTGGTTTTTTTTTTTGGTTGGGGGGTGCATGTGGTGACCCCTTGCCTTGTGCTTACCCCAAGCGAGATGGAGAAGGATTTCTGGAGAAATTTGGTTCAGTATGTTGATGAGGAAGATGAATTGATTAAAAGTTTGACTCAAAGGTTAGATGGTGTGACAAGATTGACATTAGGAGCTCATGTTCAAATAGATGAGCAGGAAATTGATGGTGGAGAACGTGGAGTTGCTGGAGATTTTCGAGAAGGTGGTTCACTTGGAGATCATGGAGATGCTGCTGGTGATTTGAGAGATATTGGTGTGGAGCATGATGTTGCTGGAGAGCATGATCTTGCTGGAGATGTTGGAAGACTTGTGAGTTTCAGTGCATTTGGTGGAGGTGTTCATAGACATTTTGAAAGGTCTGCTGTTTCTGTAGATGATGGTGGAGGAGAGAGTACCTATTGTTTCTAGTGTAGATTGTGCAATGACTGCAAGGAAGAAAGAGAGGAAGAGAAAAAAATGTTGAAAGATATAAAGGAAGCTGTTGATTCCCTTCTGAACTGGACAAAGCAACAACCTAGGAGAACTGTGTACCCTGCAAGGACACATATATCTCCTTATGTTGCTATAAAGAAGAGGGCAAGGCTGGTGAAAAGTAAAAGGACCACTCCTGTTGCAGACAAGACAAAGAACAAAAAGCAGAATGAGGTTGGTGAAGAAGTTGAGAAAAAAGTTGGTGAAGAAGTTATGAAAGATGTTGGTGAAGAAGTTCACCCAGATGTTCAAGAAGAACAAGAGGAGCGACTTCTTGTTAATATTTATAGGCCCGTTGATCCGCAAAAGAAAAAAGTTTTCTATGCATATAAGCGTTCAAGAAAAAAGCAAAAGAAGTTATTGTTGGGCCATGAATATGACCATGCTGAATTCCGTATGGTAACAACCATGACGACATGGCTGGAGAGTCAGGCACGTATCCCCCACCTTTTATCTATTTTGTACACACATGTGCAAGTATAATATGTGTACACATATTTTTGTATATGTGTGCATATATCTATACATATTTGTATATATGTACACATATTTGGATATGTGCACACATCTTTAATATGTGTACACATATTTAAGATGTGTATACATATTTATGTGTACACATCTTAAATATGTGTACACATTGGCATCATTTTTAAACTGTGTATATAAAGCTTCTTCTTTTTCATTATTTCTGCAGCACGTTGATGTGGTCTTGGGCCTAATGAGGCTAAGACATAAGGAATTCACAGGTCACTATAATCAGAAGGATGTTATCCTGGATATGAACTTCTGTACCCACTTGGCTGCATCGTACAGGGACCTTGAAGCAGAGGCAGATAAGTTGAAAGTTCCTTTGGATGATTATATGAAGATGATTCCTTCTGCAGGAGGACTTCTGGATTATGCAACAGGTAAGGAACCTTACCCAGGTGGTCGTCGATGGAATGGGGTGAGGAGGATATTTACAGTCATGAACCTTATAAATAACCATTATGGGATTGTGGTTTTCATGGTTGAGGAAGGAAGAATTGATGTTTATGACTGTAATATGGGGTTGTACAATGAAGCTATGTTTGCGCCATGGATGTTTCCCATTTGTGTAATGTTCCCAAGGCTCTTGCGAGATTGTGGCAGATTTAACCACTTGCCAGATGACATCCTGAAGAAAGATATGTGGCCTTATGAGAGGTGTAAGGGTTTCCCAAGGAACGAGACCGGGGCAACATGTGGTAGGTATTCACTGATGTTCATCGAGCACCTCATCACCAACACCCCAATATCGGATCTCAGTGATAGTACCATGGAGAATTGCATGTACAAGTGGGCTGTGGACATATTTCATGAAAAGATGTCTCCTATGTGATTGTGGTTGTTGTTTGTTATGTTTTGGATGATCTTTTAGGATAATTTAAGCCGTGTTTGGCTTTATTTGGTCTGTAAGGATAACTTAAGCCGTGTTTGGCTTTGTTTTTACTTTTCTTTTCTGTATGGTTAATACTTTTGTTAAATTATTACCTATGATATGTATATAATAATATGTGGTGATGTTTACATTGTATTGTATATGCATTTATGTCAAATATGTGTACACATAATTTAATAAGTGTAAGGAGTAAACGACTCTTATGAGAGAATTTAACACGTGGATAACTATTATTAATACATGGGTAGTTCGTTTGTGGTAAGTTATTATACATTAAGAGTAAATATAAGAGTAAATATCCTATAAAATCACAACTTATTCACTATAATTCAATACAAGTAATAGTGAGATAATTCATTCTTTATAAGATTTGGAAACTACAACAATATGTGTACACACTTTATAATATATGTACACATATAATTTAATGTGCACGTATAATATAATATGTGTAACTATACGTAGTTCCATCTGCATGGTTCAATTGCACATATTATGATATATGTACGCATATTATATTATGTGCAATTGAACCATACGGATTTTAGTTATGTACTTTGCATTATGTTAATTGTCCATTGTTATTTAGGTACTTGTAGTTTGGATACTATTTTCGTATGTAATATGTTTCTTTGATCTAATCAAAACTCATTCAAGTACTTTTTTATGTTTTGTTTGGTACTCATCAAGTCTGTAGTTTATAATGAGTGAGAAAAGAAACAAATTGGTTCAATTGATCAACATATAGTACATTTCTATGTGAAACGATCGAACTATGTTCAAATAACACTTGTTTTGTGTCGTTTGCACTATTATCATCATTATTTTAAACTATAAGTGCACCACTTTGTTTGAATTCAACCATCAACCTACAGTTTACTTGACAGTATCGACGAAAGACGATCAAATTAACCAAGATTGATACATTAAGAGTAAATATCCTGTAAAATCACAAGCTATTCACTATAATTCAGTGGAAGTACTAGTGGGATCATTCATTCTTTCTATGATTTGGAAACTACAACAATATGTGTACGTACACATATTATTTTATGTGTGCACATAATATAATATGTGTAACTATATGTAGTTCCATCTGCATGATTCAATTGCACATATTATGATATGTGTACATATTATGCTATGTGTACATATATTGTCATATGTACACATATTATAATATGTGTGTTGACACTCAATTTCGTCCCAAGATTTAAATTAATGATTTAAATAAAAAGTCAATTGTCAAAATTAATTAATTAAAATTAAATTTAGTTAATTAAATTTATTTGTTAAGTTTAGTTAAAACATTAATTAATTTCAAATGGGAAAGCTAAATGCGCAAAATACAGTTTTAAATTAGGCCTATGCGTGCAATTATTTTCTTTAACCTATTCTAAAAATGAAGGGGCCAAAAAACGTTTAAAGCCTAAAATAGAGGCCATTTGCGCGACCCACTTCAGTCCCTGACCCGGCCCAAATCCCTTTTAACTCACCAACAGAAGTTCCCAATTCACAATCCCTAATCCCCTAAACCCGATTAACCCTAATCCCCTCCCCTTAATCCCGATTTCTCATCAAAAACCTTACAACAATCCAAGAAACCTAGTACCAAATGGTCCCCCCACGTTTCTCCATCTCTTTCTTTCGTACAAACCCCAGCTTTTGATCTTGTTTATCCATTTCAAAAGCAAATCTGATCCCAAGCGTTGATTCGATCCCAACGGCCTTTTCTTTTGGTATAAGGGCAAGAATTGTACGAATTTTTGCAAGCATGGACGATTCAAGCCCTTATATCAAAGGTGAAATGTCAATTTTGGGGTGAAAATTTGAAGAAAATCCCCACAGCCTAAAACCCTAGCCGCAGGTATTTATACTCATTTTATTCTCATTTTGAAAGGGGGGTTCTGGAGATTTGCATAAGAAAAAACGGTAGTAGAAAAAATATTCTTAGAGTTCAACTTTTCCTTTCAAAATATACAAATAAGATCCTATTTTCCCTGGTTTTGTTCCTGGTGTTTATATGTTATTATCACTACATCGTTGTCGTCGTCTTCAAAGTTCGGGTCGATAACTTCATTTTCTTTGCCTTAGTCACTGCTCAAAAACAGGCGAGGTTTTTACTGTTCTCCCTGCTTCTTTGTGTTCTTGTGTTTTTGAAATGCGATAAGTGAATGTAGTTAAACTTTGATAAGTTTATGACTTTTTCTCATTCAAAATGTGAACCTGCAGTTGTTTCAAGAGTAGATTGATTGCTAAGCTTAGAAAAAGTGTTTCTTTGAGTTAAAATCAATAACTTTATGCATGCTTAAAACTGGTTAACTTGAATCCGGATCCTTTAGCTTTGAGATGGTGAAAAATGGAGTTATAAATATGTAGGTGCAGCTGGTTATATGTGTGTGCAGTTCTCTCTGTGTGTGTGTGTTCAAGTTCATATGGATATATGCAGTTTTGAAGAGGGATAGATGCAGGGGTTCTAGTTGGTGCTGCAGGATGTTTATGCATGCAGCAAGCTGGTTCTGTTTGTGTGAGTTGTTTCAGGAGGAGGGTGTTTCAGCTTTGTTTTTTTTAGGAATCGCTTAGGATGTAGCAGGTGGCTTTTGATTGGTGTGTAGCTGTTTCAGGTTCTAGACTCTGATTCAGGGAGTTTGGAGGGAGTTCTTGGTTAGCAGGTGCAGGTGTGATTGCTTGGAGTTGTTCAAGGTTAGCCTTGATGTTTGAAGGTGCAGTTCAGGGTTGAGCTTGTCTTGTTTCTGGTATGTGTGCAGGGGTTTGTGAAGTGATTGGAGGATGTTGTTTCTAGTGGTTTGGGGGCAGTTTCATGGTGTGTGAGTGTCTGTTTGATGGCTAAGCAGTTGGTGTATGCAGGCAGAGGTCTGAAGTTGATTAGGAGTTAGTTTGAAAGTGTTCAGGTATTCTGGTGTCTCTGTGAGATGTATGAGAGGAGTTAGAGGGCTATTTGAGGGTGTTCCAGGATCTGTTAAAGGGGGTGCAGAGGTCTGGTTTGTCAGGAGCTGTTTTAGACAGTTTAGGAAGGTTTGTGAGTGTATGTAAGTGAGTGTGGGGAAGTTGCAGGTAGTGAGGTCTAGTTCAGGTTCTTTGGTAATTGTCCAGGGCATAGAGGAGCTAATTTGAGGCAGTAAAGGTTGAGGGGTTGGTTCTTTGGTAGATTTTAGAAGTTGTTTAGGGTGTTGTTGGTGTTCTGATTCAGGGAAGTGAGGGAGTGATCAGGTGTGTAGGAGAGTGGTCCTTGAGCTCATTCATCAAATGTGTGTGTCTGCATTATGTGTGTATTTACATCCTATGTATATGTGCCTGCTTGAATGAGAGAATGAGTGTGTGTGCCTGAAAATGAGCTTGCATGCTGAAATGTGAGTGTGTGCATTTAAAGTTGAATGTGTGACTGAAAATGAAGGATGTTTTCTTGATGTCTAGTTACTACGAATGTTTGCTTTACTGTTATGAACTAATCTGTTAAGCTCTAATCCAGTCAAAGCTTGCCTGCATATGCCTAAATTTGATTAAGTGTAAACAAAAAATGCAAAAAAAATAAGAGCATGCTGGCAGTCTGGTTTTCTTTGTGTCCTTTGTTCTGGTTTTGTTTTCAGGGCAGTGGGGGGTAATCTGTTGGAGCATGTGGTTGGTATTGTGAAGTATAAGAGTAGTTAAAGGTTTGCTAGGGGGTTTAGGATGTAGTTATGATATCTGGTGCAAATGCAGTAGCTTCCATAGTGAGTAGAAGTTTGTCAGGTTTTGTCTCTTGTTTGATTTAAAGAGTTCAGGTGGCTGTTTAGATGTTCTGGGAATTCAGTGAAGGAGTTAAAGTGTGTTCAGATGCTGTTAATAGTAAGGTGCAGGGTATTGCATGGATGTTCTTCTATAGGCAGGTTATGTGTGGAGGTGTGCTGTTTCTGATGAATTAGGATAAGCCGAGCAGTTGTAGGAAGTCATGGTATGGTTCAGGTCTTGTTCAGGATCTTGGCAAGCTGAAGGAGTTATGTCTTTATTGTTTTGGGCATGTAATCAGTGTAAAGGTTTCTTTTAAAGGGGTGATGGTAGGATGCAAGTATGAATGGGATATGATTGAGGTATGCAAGTTGCATACTAAGAGGCGAAGCCCCTGGTATCATTTAAAGATCAGTGGGGTCCCTCTCGTAAATGGCTTTGCGTGTGTGCAGGCCGATGTTGACTAACCAGCTGCAAATTTGTGGAATGAAGTATGCTTGCCGCATACTAGGAGAGTGAAGCCCCTGCGTCTTTAAATGACTAGTGGGGCCCCCTCCTTGAAGACCAGTGCGGTCTTGGCTACCTAGGAAACTGCGAGGTTTGATTAAAGCCGAGGACCAGTGAGGAGCCCTATGAGCAAGGTCTATGAGCCTTGCAAAACCAAGGAAACTGAGAGGCTTGACTAAAGCCGAGGACCAGTGAGGTTTTATTTTGAAAGGCCAATTGGCGCCTTTCATGATTTGCAGTCTAGTATTGAGAAATAATTGAAGTTTCGTCCCGGGTATGGTGAAAGCAATTGGGAGTTGTTATTTGGGAGCAGTTTGGAGTTAGTAAAGGTGTGAAGAATTGTCTAGGCGATGAGATAGATTAGTGTCGGGAGTCCGTAATAGAATTTGTTATGATTTGTGCGTGTTATTGCATTTGTTTACGACTGCCTTAGAATGAATGCTAATCTTTTGCTCTCTTCTTTTTCCTTGTCATGTACACCTTCGGGGACGAGTTGAAATAAAACTCACAAACGGGATGGCTACATGCATTGGAAGTTATTTGATCCGCTCCGCATTTTCGGGACTTGATATCCCCGAAAATGTAAAGAAAAAAAAGAAAGAAAGAAAACGAAAATCTCTAAGTTCAAGGCTCAATGATTGAGTTGCGCTTCCGGGTTCTACCTTCTCAAACTCCCGCTTTCCCGTTCCCTTTAGAAAGCATGTTTTAGGAAGCGCTGAACCGGACTAGGATTTGTATGTTAGAAACTTGGTAGGATAGTCGCTTTATTGAATTGTTAACTTATTGCATGTTTAAAATGATTATATAATTGCTTATCCCGTTTCTTTGGGACTCGCCAATTAGTTTAAGTTAATAGTAATCTATGGTTAATTATCGAGTGCAAAAGAAATTAAAATTTAATTAAATTATACATCCCCATCTGTTATTTATATTTATCCATTTATTAAATATTTATTTATCTATCTACCCATTTATTCATTAATCGGATTAGTTATGCAATATTTATTTATTAAAATTATTTATTTAATTAATCTTATTTATTTATTTAATTTAATTAATCATTTATTTATTTTATTAATTCATAATGATTATTTATCTATTCATTTATTTGTTTAATCAATTATTATTCATTTATTCTTTTCATTTAATTAAATTAATATAAATATTAATTTATTTAATTAATTTATCTATCTATTTATTTATCCATTTACCTAAGCGATCAATTAATCAATCGTTATTATTTATCTAATTATTTATTTAGTGTATTTTATTTTATCTATTTTATTTATTTATTTAATGTATTTATCCTTTATTTATTTTATTAACTAATCAATCAACCCTGTTGCAATTTATCCATTTAATTAATCTTAAGATTTCAATCATTTATCTATCTAGGTATCAGCGTAACCAAAACTATATCTTGTTTATATTATCCTTAGTTAAAATTAATTCTTTCCTATCCTTAATAAATTCGTGAAAACCGCCGGATTAACCGCATTTAGCGGATTTTCGAAAGTGCTCCTGCACGGGACCTTCTTTTGAATTTAATAGATCCACTTACCTAAGAATCTCTGAATTTTTTTCCTTTAAATAAGGAATAAAATCGCACTCTTTAGTTAACTTAGGTTCCTAATAATCCTTAAATTAGGTGGCGACTCCAAAGAAAACCCTTTGGAATCCCATTTTGTTGGAATATACCCGAAACCTATCTTTTCTTAAAGAAAGGGTAATTTTTGGGGTTCAACAGCGTGGCGACTCCGCTGGGGATAGCATTTAATGGTTCTAACCAAAAGGCTTTCACGAATTTGTTTGTTTGTATTGTTTGAATTGTATGCCGATATTAATATGCGTAGTTTATTTAATCTTTGTTGAAACTAGCATGATTATATCTATTGTTTATTTGCGAGCATGCTTAGTTAATCTAATTGATGGCTGTATGTCACGAAAAGCATGTCACTACACCCTTATTTGTGCACATATATAAACTGGCATTCCGTTCATACTTCCCCCACTCCTGGGAACCTCTTGCATTTTCACCCCAAATATCCGTGAGGTACGCTCATGCGTACCCGCACTTTCTTCCACTAAAGAACCCTCTGACGAGTTGGTACACCGGCGGTTGTCGTGGGAGTAATTCGACTGCGAGGCCGCTTGCCACTCACCTGTTAGCCTCAACCGTTAACCCACTCTTAGAATGAGCTTTAGGAGCATGCATGCATTTATACCTTAGTCTGGACCCGGTCCTTGGTACCGCCTCCATAGTTAGGAAACCGCCCTTATGTCGACAGGTCCTTGCGACTCAACGACCCGCATATTATGTGTTTTGTGATAACGAATCTCCAGTCCCAGCTGAATTTTGAGCATAATTAAATTTAGAAACTTTTTTTTCCTTGTCTTATAGGTTAAAGAATGGAACAACAATTTGACAAAATCTGCATGGTTACCGAAATCCTAAAGAAGTTGAAAATGTGGTGGGAAAGCTTTACTAAGCAAGAGACGGCAGCACTTGAGGGAAAGCTAGGCAGAATGGTAGACTTGCTCTATTATGTCACCCCAAATCGCGATTTGGTTCAGGCTCTTGTCCCGTTTTGGTGTCCTACACGAGCCGTGTTTAAGTTCAAGGACTTCGAGCTGACACCCACTCTAGGGGAGATAGTGAGGATAACTGGTTTAAAGTGTCAGGGTAGAGAAATGATTTTCCCAACATATCATGGGGGAAAGAAATTTCAGCAGAAGCTGGGGTTAAACAGAGACAACAGGTTAGGTTGTATCGACAATGACTGGGTTCATTTAGATTATTTGTATACAAGGTCTGGAAACAGATGGGGTCATCGTGATTTCAGGCCGGAGTTTGCTTGTAGTAAAGAGACTTGGGAAGAAAGGAGTGTGAGAGCTTTTGTTGTTGCCTTTCTGGGTGCTATAGTCTTCCCTGAAGAAGAAGGACATATCAGAACATGTATCGCTTCTGTAGTCCATGTAATGTTTGATGGAATTGACGGGAACAAATCTACCACTATAGTCCAAATGATTCTGGCAGAGATGTATCGAGCTTTGAATGAATGCAGGCGAGGTTCAAAATACTTTCAAGGTTGCAACCTTCTCCTCCAGGTATGGGCAATAGAGCAAGTATGTCGTCGTGAAGATCGTAGAGTAGATATATTCTATGTGGGAGATCTTACGGGAACGGTGAATCCCATTGTTACCCAGAATAACAGAACGAAAAGATTCGAAAAACCAAAAAGTTTTCAGGGTTGGTTTGATTTATTGGCTCACCTTACTGATAAGGAAGTGATGTGGACGCTTAGTTATATTCCTAACAAAGAAACCGTACTTAGAAACCCTGGGCAGTATTATATTGAATTGGCTGGTTTAACCGGGCTCCAGCCTTATGCACCTTTGAGGGTCCTTCGTCAATTTGGGATAGAACAGGTTATTCCTCTCTGTGCCGACATGTCAAAGTCGGAAATTACCTTCATGTTAAAGGGAGGGATACCAAGAAAGGAGGAGATTTGCACTGTTTGGAGGAATCTACGTCCGGTAGAAGTGTCAAAGAGGCACCAGAGCTGTACACCAGAATATCTCGCCTGGATCAAAGAAGAGCGGCGCTTAGGTCTCAGTCCTCCAGGAAGAGTTGGCTTTGAAGACACCGACATGACGAAGAAAATGAGACAGGCAAGAGCAGAAACCAGTCATGATGAAACACCCGCTCCAACAAGCAAGAAGATGAAACAAGCAAGAATATGATGCAGAACTTGGACAAATAGCAGTTTATTTATTTACTTTTGATGTACTTTCTATTATGCTTTTTGTTGTATTTTCATTTATTATGTAATGATGATATATTGAAAAGAAAAGAAAAAAAAAGAAAAAGAAAAAGAGAAAACATTGAAAAAAGGAAGAGAAAAGAAAAAAAGTAAGAGAAAAGAAAAAAGAGAAAAAGAAAAGAAAAAGGGAAAAGAAGGCAGAAGGAATGAAGGAAGTTGATTACAATGATGCAGACCTGACGATGAAGATGAAGCAAAGAAAGCAGGATTCAGTCACAACAACGCACCTGCACCAGCATGATGCAGTTGATTGGCAGAGTGGCGGTTTTATTTTAGTTTTGATGTATTTTCAATTATGTCTTTATGGTTATTGTATTTTTTTATTTGCTATGTAAGGATTATGTATGAAGAAAGAAAAGAAAGAAAAAGAAGAAAAAGAAGAGAGAAGAAAGAAAAAGAGAAAAAAAAAAGAAAAAGAAAAAAGAGAGAAAAGAAGAGGATGAAAGTATGATGTTATGTTATTAAAGACAATTTTGTATCAACTTTGTCTATTTTAATGAAATATCTTACTCTAAATTTGAATTGCTCAAAAATGGTTGTGACTGTTTTTCGTTATCATTTATTTGCGCGATTAGGCTTACCTCTGGCACAAAGAGGCACCCTACAGGGTAGGACGCGCCCGCATTTTTATTTTACGCACATTACTTGTGGTTGCCACATGCCTTAATTTATCGCTCGTTTAAAATGCAAAAGCGCTACGTGACGCGCGCTATGTGATTGTATGCAAATTTTACCAACAACATGCAAACTAACACAGTTACCTTTTGAATTTTTCTTTTGTTTGTTTATTTCCAAACAGAAGTTTGATTTGTGTTGATTGAGCTGATCCAAAGACTTCTCTGCACATTGATATACATAACATAATTCGACAATGTCTGGTATCGATGATCAGCCTCCCACTCTCAGTGACAAGACTCTTGAAACTCCCGGATCCTCAAGGGGAAACATCATCCTTGCTCAAGATGACCTTATTCTAAATCTGACTAAGCAGATACAGATGCTGAGTGATGAGCTAGCAACAGTTAAAGGGCAAGCCCCTCAAAACGCACCTTCAAATGTCAATCCTATTCACAATGCATCCACATACCAAAGCAACCTACTTAATCAAACACCACCACCACCAAACCGCCCACAAGTTAGTCAAAATGCCCGCCCGCTCAGCAAAATACCCAACCTGCTGGTTATCCTCCGTACTATCCATATCCTAATGACCCCACTCCTCCTCACTACCAATATTTGCCTGCCAAAGACACTCCCCGCCCTCCACAATCTCAAGCGCCCATTGCTGTAGCCATTGCTCCTCCAAACGCCAATGATCCAAGACAGGGATATCCCGAGGCGCTGTATTATGAGCATGACCCTAATGGTAAGAATGTGGACTTCACAGACTATCCGCCACAGAATAAAGTGCCTGTAACTGTGGAAAAACAGGGAAAGACAAGTGGGCAGGAGGAGATAATCCAAGCAATGAAAATCATGCAGCAGTCTATCAAGGATTTGCAGGTGACTAAGAAACGTCAAGGCGCCTCCTACCGCAGCCGTTATCTCTACCCTGACATTACTCCTCCTCCCGGGTTTAAAGTGCCAAAATTTGATATGTATGATGGTCATGGTGACCCATCTGCTCATTTGACCAAGTATCTCAACAGAATGAGGGTTGCGGGAGACAAAGAGGAACTCCTGATGGCTTACTTCAGTCACAGTCTGGAAGGCATGGCTGCTGAATGGTTTGCAAGACAGGATATAAGCAAGTGGCATGAGTTTGATGATATAGCTGATGATTTCACAAAGCAGTTTGAATACAACGTTGCGATGGTCCCTGACCTCATAACCCTAGCCAATTTGAAGAAGAAACCGACAGAAACTTTTAGAGAATACGCCCTGAGGTGGCATGAACAGGCTGCACGGGTACAACCCCCGTTGACCGAGAAGGACATGGTAAAGTACTTCATTAGTGCTCAAGATGACTCTTCTTACATGCATATGATCCCTATGATGAGGGCACCTTATGCCGAACTTCTTACAATGGGTGAGATGGTGGAAGAAGGCATCAAATCTGGTCGGGTTGTGAGCTTTGCTGAAATGAAGTTAAGTGCCCAAAATGCTCAAGCCAGCCCAAACAACTCTAGAAGGAGAGAGAAGAAGGAAGAAGTCACTGCTGTTGTTGTAGACATTGACCGCCGCCCAGCTAGAAGGCTGAATTTTGATGATCAACCTGCCTACCCTACTTACCAAAATGCCCCTCCTCATTACCCAAATGCACCCCCTCCTTACCCAAATATCCCTCCTCATTACCCAAATGCACCCCCTCCTTACCCAAATATTCCTCCTCCTTACCCAAGTGCGCCACTCCCAAATTACACCAGTCACTATCAAATTCCTCCGGCTCCATATCCTGTCTATCAAGCACAACCCAGTGACTGTCCACCACGAGCACCAGCACCGCAACAATACCCTCCTCGCCAACAAAATTACCAACCCCGTGCTCCCGTCCGTCCAAATGTGCAAGGACCTAACCAAAGCTATGAAAGGAGAGCACCCAAAACCTATACTCCTATAGCTGAATCTTACGGTCAATTGTTTGAAAGACTGAGAAGCGCCGGAGTTGTGCAGCCTGTTCCTGATAACACTCCAAATCCTCCTCCAAGGTGGTATGATGCTAACAAGCGTTGTGCTTATCATTCCGGGGCTGTGGGCCATGATGTTGAAAGATGTTATGCCTTCAAGGATAAAGTTGAAGCTTTGATCAAATCAGGCACTATCCAGCTTACTGGAACTCAACCAAATGTGCAAGATAATCCTCTTCCTGCCTACGGCAACAATGCTGTCAATGTCATTTCCCTTGATGAGGGGTTCGATCTGAAAGGAACCATTGTTCCCGTTAGCAATGTGAGGGTTGCCAACGAGACCAAAATATCTGTGCAGGTTAAAGCTCTCATTCTGGTGCAAGCTGGTATCCCAAGGCCAACTGTCACTGTTATGCTTGCCTCCCCCCTTCAATATGATAGCAAGAGGGTTCCTTGGAACTATTCGGAAGTGCCTATCGGAAGTGGGAAGGTAACCGTTGCTGTTGCTGCTGCACAAGGCATGACCAGATCTGGTAGATGCTATACGCCTGAGAAGTTGGGTCAAGGCCTTGGGGAAAAGGAGGGTATTGTAAGAAAAGTGACTGATACTGAGGCTGAGGACTTCTGGAGGAAAATGCAATCAAAAGATTACTCTATTCTGGAGCATTTAAAGAATACCCCTTCCCGGATATCCATCATGGCTCTGCTGATGAGCTCTGAGACACATAGAAATGCATTGCTGAAAGTGCTCAAGGAAGCGGAGGTGCCTGTTGAGACCACGGGTGAGAGCTTGACCTTCTTGGTTGGCCAAATCCTAGAATATGACAAGGTGTCTTTCTTCAAAGAAGAGCTTCCACCTGAGGGTCTCGGACACAACAAAGCCTTGCATATTGTTGTCAAATGTAGGGATAAATTTATCGGGCGGGTGTTGATCGATGGTGGTTCTGGGCTCAATATATGTCCGTTAGCAACCCTAAAGGAACTCGGAATTAACACTGGTAAAATCAGACAAAGTAATGTGAAATCAAGGGCTTTTGATGGGGCTCAAAGGTGCAACCTAGGAGAGGTCGATCTTGATCTGCAAATAGGTCCTGTGAACTTCTCTGTGGAGTTTCAAGTGTTCGACATCCCGTCTACCTATAATATGCTACTGGGAAGACCTTGGATCCACGTGGCTGGAGCTGTCCCTTCCACTTTGCATCAAAGCGTGAAATTCGTATGGGATAACGAAGAAGTAGTGGTTAAGGGCGAGGGAAACAGCCCCATGCATGCTAGCACCACAATTCCTATGGTAGACCATGCCACTGAGCTTGATGGGACTACTTTTCACACTGTTGAGCTAATGAATGTGACCCGAGCATCTAATGATGATTCGAAGAGAGGTACCCTACCCAGAGTGCCCAAGATGATTGCTGTGGAAATGTTAAGGAACGGTTTCGAACCTGGCTTGGGATTGGGAGCAAATCTGAATGGCATTACTGAACCCATTTGCTTGCCCAGGAATCTGGGTACTTTCGGTTTGGGTTATTGTCCAACCAAGGAAGAAGCGGATAAGGCCAAGTTCAAAACCAAGAAGCCAGACATTGTCATACCAAAGCCTTTGCCTTTGCTAAATCAATCATTTGTCAAGGCACCAGAAGTCATTATACCGGATCTGGTTGAAGGAGTTGGTAATTTGTTTCTGAGTGATGATTGGGAATGCGGTGTTATTATTGAAGACTATGCTGAGGAATCACCTGTGCAGAATGCTGAGGCAAAGGATCCGATGGCAAATTGTACCTGTGTCCCAGTGGAAGAAACTTGGTGAATGAACTCACTAGTTTATTTTGGCATCACAGTCAGATTGAGGCCCTGAACTGTGTTTTGCCTTTGGTTTATGTTTATGTCTTTTCAAAATAACTTATTTATATTCTGCATGTTTTACTTTAATGTATTGCCTCCCTAAAACTAGACTTTTGAAACAAATAAATGCATTGCATTCCCCCTACTATTATTTTGCCATGCTTTAATTATTTACTTTATTTTACGCTTTTGATTAATGTTTGTTTCTGTTTCAGCTTTCCACTTAACGAAACTGCCGAAACTTTGCTTGTGACATATAATGAAACAACTGAACAAACTGGTGCTGATGCATTGAGTATTGGGGAGTTTGATGAAGATTTTGTTCCTGATGAAATAACAAGAGAAGTGGATCAATTTGAGAACAAACCAAAGCCTAACTTGAAAGAAACCGAGTCAATCAACTTGGGGACTTCAGAAGATGTTAGAGAAACCAGAATCAGTGTTCATTTGACCTCGGAAGAAAGAAGAGTTTATATTGAACTATTGAATAAGTATCGAGACATCTTTGCTTGGTCTTATGATGATATGCCCGGTTTGAGTACCGATCTTGTCACTCACAAATTGCCAACTGATCCTTCATTTCCGCCTGTTAAGCAAAAGAAGAGAAACTTCAAAACTTCCACAAGCAAACAAATATTGGAAGAAGTGCAAAAGCAATTGACCGCTAAGGTGATCCGATCTCTCAAATATCCCACTTGGTTAGCGAACATTGTGCCGGTGCCCAAGAAAGACGGCAAAGTTAGAGTTTGTGTTGATTATCGTGATCTCAACAAAGCAAGTCCAAAGGATGATTTTCCATTGCCAAATATTCATATCCTTATTGATAGCTGTGCAAAACATGAGCTTCAGTCTTTTGTAGATTGCTTTGCTGGCTATCACCAGATTCTAATGGATGAAGATGACGCTGAAAAGACCGCTTTCATCACGCCTTGGGGTGTGTTCTGTTATAGAGTTATGGCTTTCGGTTTGAAGAATGCCGGGGCAACATATATGAGAGTGATGACAACTCTTTTCCATGATATGATTCACAAAGAGATTGAAGTCTATGTAGATGATGTTGTTATCAAGTCAAAGAAGAAAGAAGAGCATTTGACTGATTTGAGAAAATTCTTCAACCGCCTTCGGCGGTATAACTTGAAGCTTAATCCTGCAAAATGTGCATTTGGTGTTCCCGCTGGTAAGATGTTGGAGTTTATTGTGAGCCGGAGGGGTATAGAATTGGATCCGTCTAAAATCAAGACTATCCAAGACTTGCCTCCTCCGAAGAGCCGAAAAGATGTGATGAGCTTTCTTGGCCGCTTGAATTACATAAGCCGTTTTATTGCACAGTCTACGGTTATTTGTGAACCAATAATCAAGCTGTTGAAGAAAGATGCTGTTATTGAGTGGACGGAAGATTGTCAAAAGGCTTTTGATAGGATCAAGGAGTATCTATCTAATCCGCCTGTGTTAGTTCCTCCTGAGCCTGGAAGACCATTGATCCTATATTTGTCCGTCTCGAAAAATGCATTTGGATGTGTCTTGGGGCAACATGACAAGACCGGGAAGAAAGAACAAGCCATTTATTATCTAAGCAAGAAGTTCACCCCTTATGAAGCCAGGTATACTCTTTTGTTGCAAACTTGTTGCGCCTTGACTTGGACCGCACAAAGGTTAAGGCACTATCTTTCATCATATACAACTTATCTTATCTCGAGGATGGATCCTTTGAAATATATCTTTCGAAAGCCGATGCCCACGGGAAAATTGGCAAAATGGCAGATTTTGTTGAGCGAATTTGACATAGTCTATGTCACCCAAAAGGCGGTAAAAGCACAAGCATTGGCGGATCATTTAGCTGAAAATCCTGTTGATGACAATTATGAACCATTGAGAACTTACTTTCCCAATGAAGAGGTTTTGTTTCTGGGTGAAGACATCTCTTCTGAATATGATGGTTGGCGTCTTTTCTTTGACTGAGCGGCAAATTTCAAAGGTGTTGGTATTGGAGCTGTCTTAATTTCCGAAATGGGTCAGCATTATCCGGTTTCGGCCAAGCTCAGATTTCCATGCACTAACAACATGGCTGAGTATGAAGCATGCATTTTGGGTCTTCGATTGGCAGTTGATATGAATATTCAAGAACTTTTAATGATCGGGGATTCTGACTTGCTGATTCACCAAGTGCAAGGCGAATGGAACACCAAGAATGCAAAGATTCTTCCTTATTTGCGTTGTGTCAAGGAATTGTGCAAAAGGTTCGCAAAGATTGAGTTCAAGCATGTTCCAAGACTTCAAAATGAGTTTGCCGAAGCTTTGGCAACTTTATCTTTCATGATCCAACATCCTGACAAGAATTATATTGATCCTATCGAAATTGAATTGCATGATAGGCCAGCTTATTGTTTTCAAGTTGAGGAAGAGCGAGATGGCCATCCTTGGTATTTTGATATCAAGAATTATCTCAAGGCTGGGAGTTATCCTGAAAATGCAACAAGTGTCCAAAAGAAGAGCATTCGAAGATTAGCAAATCAATTCTTTCTAAGCGGTGAAATCCTATATAGGAGGACCCCAGACTTAGGATTCTTAAGGTGTGTTGACGCCGTTGAAGCAAATAAATTGCTTACGGAAGTGCATACGGGAGTTTGTGGACCGCACATGAATGGTTTTGTCTTGGCAAAGAAGATCTTGAGAGCAGGTTATTTTTGGCTAACTATGGAAACTGATTGTGTTCAGTTTGTGCGGAAATGCCATCAATGTCAAATTCACAGAGATATGATCAAAAGACCTCCTTCTGAACTTCATGCAATGAGTTCTACCTGGCCTTTTGTTGCTTGGGGAATGGATTTTATTGGTCCTATTGAGCCGGCCGCCTCAAATGGACATCGCTTTATTTTGGTGGCTATCGATTACTTCACCAAGTGGGTGGAGGCAACTTCTCACAAGTCCGTAACCAAGAAAGTGGTGTCAGATTTTGTGCGCAACAATATCATTTGTAGATTCGGAGTTCCTGAATCAATCATTACTGACAATGGTGCAAACTTGAATAGTGATTTAATGAGAGCAACTTGTGAAAGCTTCAAGATTACTCATCGCAACTCTACTGCATACCGGCCTCAAATGAATGGAGCTGTTGAGGCGGCAAATAAGAACAACAACCGTATTCTCCGCAAGATGATTGATAATTATAGAGACTGGCATGAAAAGTTGCCTTTTGCACTTCTTGGTTACCGCACCACCACTAGAACTTCAACTGGGGCAACTCCCCATCTTTTGGTGTATGGCACAGAAGCAGTCTTACCCGCGGAGGTAGAAATTCCTTCCTTGAGAATCATTCAAGAGGCTGAATTAGAAAATGCTGAATGGGTGAAGATCAGATATGAACAGTTGATGCTTATTGATGAGAAAAGAATGAATGCAATTTGTCATGGGCAACTTTATCAAAATCGCATGATCAAGTCTTTTGGCAAGAAAGTGAGAGTGAGAGACTTCAAACCGGGGCAATTGGTGCTAAATAAGATCTTTCCTAATCAAGAAGAAGCAACGGCAAAGGTCCATATGTGGTTCATCGGGTTTTATCTGGAGGAGCACTGATTCTGGCAGAAATAGATGGTCAAGTTTGGCCAAAAGCAATCAACGCAGATGCCGTCAAAAGATACTATGTCTGAAGCAATCACAAGTTAGCATGGTTTTGAATGTAATCTTTGATGTAATGCGAACTACGCTTGACCTGAATCCCAAGGCGGGATACGTAGTAACTCACATAGAGTTTGGTTACATTGGTATAAGAATTTCCCCTATTTCCTCTTTTATGTAAGTTTGAACTACTTCTGACCTGATTCCTGGAATGGCAACAGGATAAGTAGGCAATCCCCTTCGGATTCGGTCAAAATATTGTAACACTTTAGGCTTGTTTATCTTTTATGATTTAATGTCGAACTATGCATCTGGGCAGGTGTATAGGTTTTCCAATTCGGATGCGGCTTCGTACTTAGATTGCCATATTTTTCCCAAAAATCTTTATGTAAGCAGAACTACGCACGGTATGATTCCCGTGGAGGGATACGTAGGCGCTCTTAAAGGGCTCGACTCTATAATATTAAAATTTTCAGTTTCCCCTAAGGCAAGCAACTGGGGCAATTTTGCAAGATAATTTGATGATTTGAAAGATAGCAACTGGGGCAATTTTTGCGCGGATGATTTGAAGATATGGAAGATAGAAACTGGGGCAAACTTTGCAAAAGAGTTCAAAGGCATAAAGAGTATAACTGGGGCAAATTTTGCAAAATGAGTTGAAGATTTAGAAGATCGTAACTGGGGCAGATTTTGCAAAATCGGTATTGCTTATCAAAGACTAGGATGGCAGAGTTCTAAGATTTTCAAGATTGGCGCAAGTTGTAGATGCAAAGGACGTTCAGTTTGTTTCAAAATATGTCATGAGTTTCAGTTGAAGCAGAAATTTTAAATGCATTATAAACTTTTCACTTGCATATCAATGATTACTTGCTTACTATTTTGTCAAATTACTTTATTTTGCCTCTATCTTAAAATGGGTTATACTAGGGGGTTCATAAACCAAGTTTCCGAGGATGGTTTTCAAAGTCCAAGTCTCGTGAAGAAGAGGAAGCGATAGCAGCAAATTCAAGATGAATCAGCACAAATCAAACACCCCTCCCCAAAACTAACAAATTTTTCTTTGAGAGCAGGAACATGAAAGCTTGCAATGAAAGGATCATTCGCACTATGGACGAATAATTTATTGAACACGCATTCAAAGTTGCCTTGCAGATTGCGTTGCATTGCCTTTTCGTGACTTAAAGCATTATGCTTCGGCATGGGTTATTGCCGAACAGGCGGCATTTCTACCTTTATGATTTTTATTCCCAAATAAGCAATGAAGCCAAGGCATGCATTATGTTTTCAAATCATGCAAAAATAAGCATTGCCTTATTTTAATTGACAATCTGCTCAAGACCATCATTGCCTGATTGTCTCGCCAATTGATTTATCAAATGGCTATTGCACTGATTACATTTCCGCACTGCTTTGCTTTGCACTTGCTTTAAATTTTACCTTTATATTTGCTTTAAATTAATGCTTTGCTTTACTTTTTCAGGTCAACCATCAGTTTCTCGGAGATTATTCGCCTTGTCGCATATGCAGCGCAAATCTATTTCTTTCTTTTTCATTATAGCCTTTGCTTTATATTCACTCATTTTCCAACGCATTTACTTTAAATTTGCAGGAATTGAGCATCAGATTCAATATGAACTGAAGGGAGCATTCAAAACTTTGCACCACTATCAATATAAGCAACACCAATCAAGTTGATGGCATATATGATTCTGCTTGACAGATCATTCAAATTTACTCTTGCGGCATCTAAGCATTACATTTGGTTATTGCCGAAAAGGCGGCACTTTTCTTTTCTCAAAATCTTAACATCGTGATAGAATTTACCTCGCGATAGTGAATGACAAGTCAACTATGGGGCACCATGTGCGGTGTGTCCCGCCGGTTGGTTGTCCCGCAAAAGTATTATATTATACTTGTTTAGAATAGATTCGACAAGTCAACTATGGGGCACCATGTGCGGTGTGTCCCGCCGGTTGGTTGTCCTGCAAAAGCATTAAATTATACTTGTTTAGAATAGATTCGACAAGTCAACTATGGGGCACAATATGCGGTGTGTCCCGCCGGTTGGTTGTCCTGCAAAAGCATTATATTATACTTGTTTAGAATAGATTCGACAAGTCAACTATGGGGCACCATGTGCGGTGTGTCCCGCCGGTTGGTTGTCCTGCAAAGCATTGTATTATACTTGTTTAGAATAGATTCGACAAGTCAACCATGGGGCACCATGTGCGGTGTGTCCCGTCGGTTGGTTGTCCTGCAAAGCATTATATTATACTTGTTTAGAATAGAATCGACAAGTCAACCATGGGGCACCATGTGCGGTGTGTCCCGCCGGTTGGTTGTCCTGCAAAAGCCTTATATTATACTTGTTTAGAATAGAATCGACAAGTCAACCATGGGGCACCATGTGCGGTGTGTCCCGCCGGTTGGTTGTCCTGCAAAGGCATTATATTATACTTGTTTAGAATAGAATTGACAAGTCAACTATGAGACACCATGAGCGGTGTGTCTCGCCGGTTGGTTGTCCTGCAAAAGCATTATGTTTATCTGCACAGACTAAGATTTGGCAAAGCAACTTGAGGCATTATATCTCGTTAGTCGATTTATTTTATTTATTGTTCTGCAATTCGTACCCGCTTTACTTACTGTCTTGCTTTACTATTTCAGAATAATGATCATCCTAAAGGTTCTCCGGGCGGAGCGCCTCATCAGTTGATTGAAGGAAGAACTTGTTGATAGCATCACATCCAGCATTTACAATTTTATATTATCCCTTCATTTATCTCTTATTCCAATTATTATAGTTTATTAGCAGTTGCTCACTTACCGTTTGTTAAGTCTTTACAGAATTTTGGCAATACCGCAGCAGCATTTGGAGCGTAACATGGAACTTTTTCTTAGCAGTGAACTGGGGCAATCGTTGATATGAGCTAGACTCGTCAACGAGGATCTGAAGAATCGCACTCGAACAAGCCATTCTTACCTAATCTTTCATTTCAGATTAGGGGTCAGTTTGAATTCTATCCTATTCGTGCGTCTTTTTCAATCAATCGTGCGAGTCTTTGTATCTAAGTGTTGTCGAACTACATATGGCCTGATTCTCTTTCAGCCCGAGATATGTAGGCAACTCGGAAACCGGAGTTCGGCCATGTCCATAAGCCTCTTCTTTTGGTCCTTGAAAATCAAAAGTCTTGGTTTTATCGGGACGAAATTGGTTTCTCGTCAACTTCTTTACCCTGAAAACTCTTTCATCCTTTCCGGGTAAAGAGGGGCAGCTGTTGACACTCAATTTCGTCCCAAGATTTAAATTAATGATTTAAATAAAAAGTTAATTGTCAAAATTAATTAATTAAAATTAAATTTAGTTAATTAAATTTATTAGTTAAGTTTAGTTAAAACATTAATTAATTTCAGATGGGAAAGCTAAATGCGCAAAATACAGTTTTAAATTAGGCCTATGCGTGCAATTATTTTCTTTAACCTATTCTAAAAATGAAGGGGCCAAAAAACGTTTAAAGCCTAAAATAGAGGCCATTTGCGCGACCCACTTCAGTCCCTGACCAGGCCCAAATCCCTTTTAACTCACCAACAGAAGTTCCCAATTCACAATCCCTAATCCCCTAAACCCGATTAACCCTAATCCCCTCCCCTTAATCCCGATTTCTCTTCAAAAACCTTACAACAATCCAAGAAACCTAGTACCAAATGGTCCCCCCATGTTTCTCCATCTCTTTCTTTCGTACAAACCCCAGCTTTTGATCTTGTTCATCCATTTCAAAAGCAAATCTGATCCCAAGCGTTGATTCGATCCCAACGGCCTTTTCTTTTGGTATAAGGGAAAGAATTGTACGAATTTTTGCAAGCATGGACGATTCAAGCCCTTATATCAGAGGTGAAATGTCAATTTTGGGGTGAAAATTTGAAGAAAATCCCCACAGCCTAAAACCCTAGCCGCAGGTATTTATACTCATTTTATTCTCATTTTGAAAGGGGAGTTCTGGAGATTTGCATAAGAAAAAACGGCAGTAGAAAAAATATTCTTAGAGTTCAACTTTTCCTTTCAAAATATACAAATAAGATCCTATTTTCCCTGGTTTTGTTCCTGGTGTTTATCTGTTATTATCACTACATCGTTGTCGTCGTCTTCAAAGTTCGGGTCGATAACTTCATTTTCTTTGCCTTAGTCACTGCTCGAAAACAGGTGAGGTTTTTACTGTTCTCCCTGCTTCTTTGTGTTCTTGTTTTTTTGAAATGTGATAAGTGAATGTAGTTAAACTTTGATAAGTTTATGACTTTTTCTCATTCAAAATGTGAACCTGCAGTTGTTTCAAGAGTAGATTGATTGCTAAGCTTAGAAAAAGTGTTTCTTTGAGTTAAAATCAATAACTTTATGCATGCTTAAAACTGGTTAACTTGAATCCGGATCCTTTAGCTTTGAGATAGTGAAAAATGGAGTTATAAATATGAGGTGCAGCTGGTTATATGTGTGTGCAGTTCTCTCTGTGTGTGTGTGTTCAAGTTCATATGGATATATGCAGTTTTGAAGAGGGATAGATGCAGGGGTTCTAGTTGGTGCTGCAGGATGTTTATGCATGCAGCAGGCTGGTTCTGTTTGTGTGAGTTGTTTCAGGAGGAGGGTGTTTCAGCTTTGTTTTTTTAGGAATCGCTTAGGATGTAGCAGGTGGCTTTAGATTGGTGTGTAGCTGTTTCAGGTTCTAGACTCTGATTCAGGGAGTTTGGAGAGAGTTCTTGGTTAGCAGGTGCAGGTGTGATTGCTTGGAGTTGTTCAAGGTTAGCCTTGATGTTAGAAGGTGCAGTTCAGGGTTGAGCTTGTCTTGTTTCTGGTATGTGTGCAGGGGTTTGTGAAGTGATTGGAGGATGTTGTTTCTAGTGGTTTGGGGGCAGTTTCATGGTGTGTGAGTGTCTGTTTGATGGCTAAGCAGTTGGTGTATGCAGGCAGAGGTCTGAAGTTGATTAGGAGTTAGTTTGAAAGTGTTCAGGTATTCTGGTGTCTCTGTGAGATGTATGAGAGGAGTTAGAGGGCTATTTGAGGGTGTTCCAGGATCTGTTAAAGGGGGTGCAGAGGTCTGGTTTGTCAGGAGCTGTTTTAGACAGTTTAGGAAGGTTTGTGAGTGTATGTAAGTGAGTGTGGGGAAGTTGCAGGTAGTGAGGTCTAGTTCAGGTTCTTTGGTAATTGTCCAGGGCATAGAGGAGCTAATTTGAGGCAGTAAAGGTTGAGGGGTTGGTTCTTTGGTAGATTTTAGAAGTTGTTTAGGGTGTTGTTGGTGTTCTGATTCAGGGAAGTGAGGGAGTAATCAGGTGTGTAGGAGAGTGGTCCTTGAGCTCATTCATCAAATGTGTGTGTCTGCATTATGTGTGTATTTACATCCTATGTATATGTGCCTGCTTGAATGAGAGAATGAGTGTGTGTGCCTAAAAATGAGTTTGCATGCTGAAATGTGAGTGTGTGCATTTAAAGTTGAATGTGTGACTGAAAATGAAGGATGTTTGCTTGATGTCTAGTTATTACGAATGTTTGCTTTACTGTTATGAACTAATCTGTTAAGCTCTAATCCAGTCAAAGCTTGCCTGCATATGCCTAAATTTGATTAAGTGTAAAAAAAAATGCAAAAAAAATAAGAGCATGCTGGCAGTCTGGTTTTCTTTGTGTCCTTTGTTCTGGTTTTGTTTTCAGGGCAGTGGGGGGTAATCTGTTGGAGCATGTGGTTGGTATTGTGAAGTATAAGAGTAGTTAAAGGTTTGCTAGGGGGTTTAGGATGTAGTTATGATATCTGGTACAAATGCAGTAGCTTCCATAGTGAGTAGAAGTTTGTCAGGTTTTGTCTCTTGTTTGATTTAAAGAGCTCAGGTGGCTGTTTAGATGTTCTGGGAATTCAGTGAAGGAGTTAAAGTGTGTTCAGGTGTTGTTAATAGTAAGGTGCAGGGTATTGCATGGATGTTCTTCTATAGGCAGGTTATGTGTGGAGGTGTGCTGTTTCTGATGAATTAGGATAAGCCGAGCAGTTGTAGGAAGTCATGGTATGGTTCAGGTCTTGTTCAGGATCTTGGCAAGCTGAAAGAGTTATGTCTTTATTGTTTTGGGCATGTAATCAGTGTAAAGGTTTCTTTTAAAGGGGTGATGGTAGGATGCAAGTATGAATAGGATATGATTGAGGTATGCAAGTTGCATACTAAGAGGCGAAGCCCCTGGTATCATTTAAAGATCAGTGGGGTCCCTCTCGTAAATGGCTTTGCGTGTGTGCAGGCCGATGTTGACTAACCAGCTGCAAATTTGTGGAATGAAGTATGCTTGCCGCATACTAGAAGAGTGAAGCCCCTGCGTCTTTAAATGACTAGTGGGGACCCCTCCTTGAAGACCAATGCGGTCTTGGCTACCTAGGAAACTGCGAGGTTTGATTAAAGCCGAGGACCAGTGAGGAGTCCTATGAGCAAGGTCTGTGAGCCTTGCAAAACCGAGGAAACTGAGACGCTTGACTAAAGCCGAGGACCAGTGAGGTTTTATTTTGAAAGGCCAATTGGCGCCTTTCATGATTTGCAGTCTGGTATTGAGAAATAATTGAAGTTTCGTCCCGGGTATGGTGAAAGCAATTGGGAGTTGTTATTTGGGAGCAGTTTGGAGTTAGTAAAGGTGTGAAGAATTGTCTAGGCGATGAGATAGATTAGTGTCGGGAGTCCGTAATAGAATTTGTTATGATTTGTGCGTGTTATTGCATTTGTTTACGACTGCCTTAGAATGAATGCTAATCTTTTGCTCTCTTCTTTTTCCTTGTCATGTACACCTTCGGGGACGAGTTGAAATAAAACTCACAAACGGGATGGCTACATGCATTGGAAGTTATTTGATCCGCTCCGCATTTTCGGGACTTGATATCCCCGAAAATGTAAAGAAAAAAAAGAAAGAAAGAAAACGAAAATCTCTAAGTTCAAGACTCAATGATTGAGTTGCGCTTCCGGGTTCTACCTTCTCAAACTCCCGCTTTCCCGTTCCCTTTAGAAAGCATGTTTTAGGAAGCCCTGAACCGGACTAGGATTTGTATGTTAGAAACTTGGTAGGATAGTCGCTTTATTGAATTGTTAACTTATTGCATGTTTAAAATGATTATATAATTGCTTATCCCGTTTCTTTGGGACTCGCCAATTAGTTTAAGTTAATAGTAATCTATGGTTAATTATCGAGTGCAAAAGAAATTAAAATTTAATTAAATTATACATCCCCATCTGTTATTTATATTTATCCATTTATTAAATATTTATTTATCTATCTACCCATTTATTCATTAATCGGATTAGTTATGCAATATTTATTTATTAAAATTATTTATTTAATTAATCTTATTTATTTATTTAATTTAATTAATCATTTATTTATTTTATTAATTCATAATGATTATTTATCTATTCATTTATTTGTTTAATCAATTATTATTCATTTATTCTTTTCATTTAATTAAATTAATATAAATATTAATTTATTTAATTAATTTATCTATCTATTTATTTATCCATTTACCTAAGCGATCAATTAATCAATCGTTATTATTTATCTAATTATTTATTTAGTGTATTTTATTTATTTATTTAATATATTTATCCTTTATTTATTTTATTAACTAATCAATCAACCCTGTTGCAATTTATCCATTTAATTAATCTTAAGACTTCAATCATTTATCTATCTAGGTATCAGCGTAACCAAAACTATATCTTGTTTATATTATCCTTAGTTAAAATTAATTCTTTTCTATCCTTAATAAATTCGTGAAAACCGCCGGATTAACCGCATTTAGCGGATTTTCGAAAGTGCTTCTGCAAGGGACCTTCTTTCGAATTTAATAGAACCACTTACCTAAGAATCTCTGAATTATTTTCCTTTAAATAAGGAATAAAATTGCACTCTTTAGTTAACTTAGGTTCCTAATAATCCTTAAATTAGGTGGCGACTCCAAAGAAAACCCTTTGGAATCCCATTTTGTTGGAATATACCCGAAACCTATCTTTTCTTAAAGAAAGGGTAATTTCTGGGGTTCAACAATGTGTACACATACTATATTATGTGCAATTGAACCATGTAGATCTTAGTTATGTACTTTGTATTACGTTAATTGTCCGTTGTTGTTTAGGTACTTGTAGTTTGGATACTATTTTCGTATGTAATATGTTTCTTTGATCTAATCAAAACTCATTCAAGTACTTTTCTATGTTTTGTTTGGTACTCATCAAGTCTGTAGTTAATAATGAGTGAGAAAAGAAACAAATTTGTTCAATTGATCAACTTATAGTACATTTCTATGTGAAAAGATCGAACTATGTTCAAATAACACTTGTTTTGTGTCGTTTGCACTATTATCATCATTATTCTAAACTTTAAGTGTATCACTTTGTTTGAATTCAACCATCAACCTACAGTTTACTTGACAATATTGACGAAAGATGATCAAATTAACCAAGATTGATATATTAAGAGTAAATATCCTGTAAAATCACAACCTATTCACTATAATTCAATGCAAGTTCTAGTGGAATCATTCATTCTTTCAATGATTTGGAAACTACAACAATATGTGTACGTACAAATATTATTTTATGTGTACACATAATATAATATGTGTAACTATACGTAGTTCCATCTGCATGGTTCAATTGCACATATTATGATATATGTACACATATTATGCTATGTGTACATATATTGTGATATGTGTACACATATTATATTATGTGCAATTGAACGATGCAGATCATAGTTATGTACTTTGCATTAGGTTAATTGTCCGTTATTGTTTAGGTACTTGTAGTTTGGATACATTTTCGGTTGTAATATGTTTCTTTGATCTAATCAAAACTCATTTAAGTAATTTTCTATGTTTCGTTTGGTACTCATCAAGTCTGTAGTTTATAATGAGTGAGAAAAGAAACAAATTGGTTCAATTGATTAACTTATAGTATATTTCTATGTGAAACGATCGAACTATGTTCAAATAATACTTGTTGTGTCGTTTGTACTATTATCATCGTTATTCTAAACTTTAAGTATACCACTTTGTTTGAATTCAACCATCAACCTACAGTTTACTTGACAGTATCGACGAAAGACGATCAAATTAACCAAGATTAATACATTAAGAGTAAATATCTTATAAAATCACAACCTATTCACTATAATTCAGTGCAAGTAATAATGGGATCATTCATTCTTTCTATGATTTGGAAACTACAACAATATGTGTACACATAACACATATTATTTTATGTGTACACATAATATAATATGTGTAACTATATATAGTTCCATCTGCATGGTTCGACTGCATATATTGTGGTATGTGTACACATATTATATTATGTGCAATTGAACCATGCAGATGGAACTACGTATAGTTACACATATTATAGTATGTGTATTGTGATATGTGTACACATATTATAATATGTATAAACATATTAGAATACGTGCAATTGAACCATGCAGATCTTAGTTATGTACTTTGCATTAACGGTTGGCATTCGAAACATAATGGTCGGAAAGCAAAATAATTATATGTCTGCGACTTTGTTGGACTTCGAAACATAATGAATATAATGAATGGCTAATTGTTAAATGTTACAAAGATCAAATACAAACAACAGTACGGAAAATTGTTCAACATACAAGTTGTTACAAAGGACAAATATTCTACGACCCAACACCACTATTTCCAACTTCTGATTCTACTCCTCAATGGGGGCATGTCGTTTGTTTGTAGCCAAATATTTTGCATATTTCACATCTATTCCTCCTGCTTTTAAATGCTTCTCTGACTGATGGCATTCTCTTGGTCCTCCTCCTTCCGGTGGGACCTTCACTTAAGGTGGACGTACCTTTCTCTCGTAAAGCTCTGGTGGAGCATTCCACAATTCCTCTGGTAAGATTAGATGGATTATGTCTGCATAAGCAAGAATGTACGTATTTGTGTAATAATATGGAGAAGTAAAATTGTACAATTCGCTCCCATATGTTCTATACTGATGTCTTATGGCTGCGCAAGCATGTACACAAGGAATCATGTCAATTTGAAACTTTCAATACGAACATCTCCTTTCGCATAGATTGATATTGACGGCATCATCTCCAGTGCCGATTGAATACATATCCGTGCCATCGGTAATAACCAAAAACCTTACGCACGCATCATTATTTTTCTTTAATATCTGTTCAATTGCAGGGACACATGGCTTTGTACGTTTCATGAACATCGTACGCTTATGATAAAAAAAATTTCAGAAAAGTTTCGTATTATAACATTGAACAAAGCTGTTATGGGAATTTCTCTTTCATCATTTAGCATTGAGTTCATGAACTCAGAAATGTTAGTCGTCATCACACCAAACCTAAAATTATGTGTAAATATTATAATAGGTGTAACCATACATTTTAGAAATATAAACTTTGAAACAAAGTACACATCTGTAAATATGTGTACACATATAAGAAGATGTGTACACGTATTATAATATATATACACATCTTCAGCGAGTAGGGAGGTCTTAATAGTTTGCACATAATTATAATACGTGTACATATATTATAATATGTGTACACAACTTCTTATATGTGTACACATATTATAAAATGTGTACACATATTTTCACTGTGTACATGTCAAACGAGATGTGTAGTCGGTACCTGTTTCCTGGAAAGTAAGCTCTACTCCAGCGCTAAAATCCAACCCGCTCAAGATATATGGCAGCCCCATCACTCTTTGTCCGGATTTCACCGAAATACCTCTCAGATTCCTCCACCGTATATGATTCTGCTCCTGCATTAAAATTGCTTATGAAATTGCCACAATGAAACTTTGTCTGGATGCTTTGAGCCAAGTGCCACTTGCAAACTCCATAATTAGCTTCAGGAAAGATCTTTGATACTGCCTTTACGATGCTTGGATGCCTATAAGAAATTATGCATAACTCATTATCGCTGGGGAGTATACCGACCAACTGTTAAAAAAATAATTTATAAGATGTATCACACTCAACATTTATAACACAAAATATCAATGGAAGAATATGTGTCTCGTCTTATGCCACAGCAGACAACAAAACTCCCCCGTACTTGCAAGACAAATGAGTTCCGTCTACATCGATGAATTTGCTCATATACGCAAATCCCTTAATCCATGATCCAAGAGATACAAAAAAATACAAGATATTCTCATCGCGATCAACCTCCAAAGTTGTCTTGGTACCTTCATTTATAGTCTTAAGAATATAACGGTACGCATCCAAAACCTCGTATCCGTGCTCTGGAGTCCCTCTTGTCAAAGCCTTGGCAATAATACTGCCCATCCGACACTTCCAATAGCTAATGTTAGAACCCAAATTCCTATAGACTGCTTGCCTAATTTCCTTTGTAGTTTGACCTTTTCCCTCTTCATAGGAGGACTTCATGAATTCACCAGCGACATCCGCTGAGGCGAGTGGATAATGACTTGAGATATACTCTAACTTGCATGCTTGCTTATTCCTATAAACTTTAATCATATAGGTATCATCATTTAAATACTTGGTGGCTCGAAGCCACCACTTGCAATTAACATTCACACAACGAACAGAATATACACTTTTGGTATTCTTCACTGACTTGAAACAAAAATGCTTCTTCAGTGCAGCAATCTTCAAAGCCACAACTAAGGCGCACTTGTTTTTGAAAGTTAAACCCTTATAAAACCCGGTGCCGTCATCCTCACCGTCTAAGCTGTTCGGTGTAGCTGCCACATTATTTACATCATTGCTACCAAAAAATACATCATTGCTCCCAACAACAGGATTAGGAGTTAACTCTACCTTGTCTTCTTTGTCTTCTTCTTCAGCCTCATCTTCTTCTCGTTCATGTTCTTCTTCACCTCCTTCATTCTCTGATATCTCCATATTAAACGACTCTTCATAACCAATGTCATCCCATCCGTTGCTAGAACAATCATAAGAGCGTCCATAATTTGGCATCAGATTGGTGTTTGAAACTTCCACTGACCTATCATCCAATATACCCTTAAAGTCGGTCTATTACCAGATCCATCGACATCGTCCAGGTAAATAAGTAGATCGTCATCGTTCTTTGTTCTACAAGGCTGACTCTTTTGCTTTCAACAAATGATGAGCATGTACGTAATGCAAAGATTATTTGGATCGTGACTTACCGAACATCTGGTAATAATCTTTTCAACTAACTCAAAATACGTAACCTCATTATTCACAACAATTGGTACCGTCTCTCTAGACTTCGAAATCCAAGTGAAATAATCATGGCTCTCAATCCATTCCCCAAGAAAATGAATTGCTAACAGTAGCATTGTGGAAAAAATACCTGCAAAAAATAAAGATTCTTAATCACTCCATGAAAACAACAGTAATATCACACACATAAATGTGTGTACACATAATTATTAATATGTGTACACATGAAAGAATATGCGTAAGAAGAAAATCTGCTAACAAATGTTATATACGTGCACATATTAAATTATGTGTACACATAGTTTGTATTTAATATGTGTACACATAATTTAAATGTTTACACATAATTTAATATGTGAAAGACGAAAATCCGGTATCATCGTCTTATATGTGTACACATATTTATATATATATGTATACATAATATAATATGTATACACATATAACACGATGCTACAACACGTCGTTGCCATTGTTCAGGCATCATCGTTTACGAAATGAAACCCAGATTTTAGGATTAGAAACCACATACATTGTACAATAATAAAACCGTACACTCACTAGAGATGATGAACGACTTCCTTTGAAGCGCAAATCAACAGATTCCTTTTTAAAAACCCGATTCAAAAATAAAATAATTGGGGAAATTGGGAAATCGATTTTACGATCGGAATATAATAAAAATGAGTACCATTGATGAGAAAAACTTAATATCAATCTATGGGGGCAAAATTTAGAGCTTATTGAAGCCAAAAAAATGGGCGGGAACAGATTTTTTGCTATGATCGGCGAGAGGGAGAGAGAGAGGGGAGAGGAGAGAGAGAATGGGAAGATTTTTTTCCATTTTTGGCTAATAAAAGACTTTATATATGGAGGGCCCTTTTGTATTTTTCAAAAGTTTGGGGTGTTGTTTGATAATGGTTTTAAACCATTAACCACTTAATTAAAAACTTGTCCCTCTCACCCATTTTTGGAGACTTAAGTCTCTTTTAACTAATAAAAGACTTGTCAGTCCTCCCCACCCAAAATTACTTAACTTGAAATAGTGTGCATATTGAGTTGGAAATGGAGAAGAAGCAGAAAACTGCTTAAGCAAAGCCGGTCGAGCACTGAAGGGTTACTTATTGCAAACCAGAAGTTCAGTGTCCTTTGCCTCATTGGAGCGATGGTTGGTTATTATCTATGTTATTTTCGTTGAATCCAAACTTAAGTTTCTTTCAGTAAAACGAGCTGAATAGACAACTCATATTTGACATGTACATTTGATAGATTTTTTATGTTGAAATTTTAAGTTAGCATTTACAAGCATGTATATTGGATTGTTGTGGATGTTTTATTTAATATTCTTTGGTTTGTTGGTGGTTGGCGCTTGTTGTGCCGGTTTGTTTCTTTATGCCTGATTTATGTTAACATACGAATTATAGTAGATTTGAGGTGTTTTAAGGATTGGTGGTCGGTTCGAATAACAAACTCTTTGGACCAAAGGTAATGTTGCCAATGAGCCAATGCCCTTACCAAGCCATACAACTCTTTGTCATAGGTGGAATATTTAGTGGTTTCTCCCTTGAGTTTCTCACTAAAATAGGCAATAGGCTTTTGCTCTTGCATCAACACGGCCCCAATACCTACCCCACTAGCATCACATTCAATCTCAAAGGTCTTATCAAAGTTTGGCAATTGGAGAAGGGGTGTGGAACTAAGGACTTCCTTCAATTTTACAAAAGCCTCTTCTTGCTCTTTCCCCCACACAAACACCTTATCCTTCCTTATCACTTCGGTCAATGGTGCGGATATGGTGCTAAACCCTCTCACAAACCTCCTATAGAAGCTAGCCAACCCATGGAAACTCCTCACATCACCAATGCTTCTAGGAGTGGGCCAATCCCTAATGGCCTCCACCTTAGCCTCATCTACCTCCACACCATTTGCACTCACCACAAAACCAAGGAAAACAACTTTTTCAACACAAAAAAAAAAAACACTTTTTCAAATTAGCAAATAGTTGTTCCTTCCTCAAAACATCAAACACTTGTTTCAAATGATTAACATGCTCATCAATAGATTTGCTATAGATAAGTATATCATAAAAATAAACCACAACAAATTTTCCAATGAAGGATTTGAGCACATGGTTCATCAACCTCATGAAGGTTGAAGGAGCATTGGATAAGCCAAAAGGCATGACAAGCCATTCATAAAGACCAAAGTTGGTCTTAAAGGCCGTCTTCCACTCATCTCCCGGTTTCATCCGGATTTGGTGGTATCCACTCCTCAAATCAATCTTTGAAAACACACAAGAGCCACATAGTTCATCTAGCATATCATCTAACCTAGGAATAGGATGACGATACTTTACCGTGATTTTGTTTATGGCTCTACAATCCACACACATGCGCCAAGTCCCATCTTTCTTTGGCACTAGGATGACCGGGACTGCACATGGGCTCAAGCTCTCTTGCACAAGGCCTCTCCCAAGCAACTCCTCCACTTGTTTTTGAAGTTCTTTGGTAGCTTCCGGGTTGCTCCTATAAGCGGCCTTGTTGGGCAATTGTGAACCCGGGACAAGGTCGATTTGATGCTCAATACCTCTTAGTGGTGGCAACCCACGAGGCAACTCCTCGGGAAAGATGTCTTCATAATCTTGCAAAAGAGAAGAAATAGAACTAGGCAAAGAAGGAGTTTGTTCGTTAGCAAGCAAAACATGTTCCTTGTGTAGGAGGAGAATCATGGGTACTCCTTCCTCCACATCTCTCAAACATTCCTTCCTAGACAAGAACAAGTTCACTCCCTCTTTTGGGTCCTCACTTTTTTGAGTAACAACTCCCACTCTCCCTTCCTCCACAACTCCCTCTTTCTTTTCTTTCTCTCTTTTCAACTTTAACTCCCTCATCTTCCTATAACCCTCACTCACTTGCGCCAGGGTCAATGGATTGAGAATAAATTTTCGACCCCCCACTTCCAAGGCATACCTATTGGTCTTGCCATCGTGCTTCGCCAAGCGGTCATATTGCCAAGGCCTACCAAGCAAGATATGGAAAGCTTGCATAGGGACCACGTCAAATAAAAGCTCATCATGGTAATCCCCAATCTTGAATTTAATCAAGGCTTGCTTGGTCACCTTAAGTTTACCACACTCGTTCAACCATTGGAGTTTGTAAGATTGTGGGCACTTTCTAGTGGGTAGTTTAAGTTGTTCAATCAAGATGGTTCTCACCACATTAACGCAACTACCACTATTAATAATCAAAGAACAAGTAGCACCTTGAACCTTACAATATACATGGAATAAACTCTCCCTTTGGTTCGACTCCAACTCCTCCTTTACTTGTGCCCCCATTATTCTTCTTACCACAAGAGTAAGATAGTTTCCCTCTAGTTGCCCATATCCCGTCGCCTCTGTTGACACCCAATTTATTCCCGAAACATTTTAACCAGCGTCTAATTCTTTTAAATAAGTTCAATTTTAAAAGAAAGGGGTTAAAATCATAATGCGCAGCCTTAAATTCAATCTACCCACGCAATTCTTAAACTCCCTGATCCATTCTAAAACAGGATAAATGTGCAAACCCATCCTTAATTTTAGCTTACCCTTGCAATTCCTCCACTTGCCTTTATAGTTAAATTCAATGGGGCTAAAATCGTTCCTCATCAGCGAAATTGGCCTATGTATGTAAACAATATATATCTATGCACAAACCCTTTCTTCTCAGATTAACCCAGCACCCTTAATCCCAAATTCAACCTAATCAGAAATTAACCCACGCCATCGCGCCAAATCCCTCTCGCTTAAACCTTAATCGCCCTAAAAACGCCAAATCTGCTATCATCATCCGTGGTCCCGCAACCCTCTTCTCCTGCATACGGCGTCGGATTATACCCTTTCCTCTCATTTTCCAGTACAATCACTTTTGTGCTGGACAAATGAGAAGAGAGGAGTACAATCCACTCTTTTCAGCCATCCAGATCAGAAGTCGATTCGTTTTCTACCGTTAGATCGAGTGTATGAGGTAATTTTTTCACTTTTCTTTCTCTCAATTCACAGCTAGTAACACTTTTGATCCCACATCGAAATCCAAGCGTTTTACACTCTTTAGAACCCCTATAAATACCTCTCTGCACAGTAAGAATGGGGTTGGAAAATTGAGGAATGTGAGAGGGGTTTTTCATAAGCAAGAACCCCCAGATAGTGCCCTTTGGCGTTCCTCGAATTTCCATAGTCTTTTTTTTTTACTTTAATATTTGTCTTGCGCTTGTTCGTGTTGGCTCGTTCACTCAGATCCGCGCTTCATTTCACTGCTCGCAAACAGAAGTGTCTCTGGGCAGCAATGCATATATGATCGAAATCATTTTTCTGTTGTTTGGAATATCCTGAAAGTTTTCCTTGAAGAAGTAGTGTAGCTGTTATGTCTTCAATCGCCTATTATTCTGTAAAATGGGGTTGTATCTGGAGTTTTGGTGTATCTTACTCCTCGAATTGAACAGATAGATAAGTGCACAAAGTCAGTCAATCAGTTATCCACTTGATTTGTGTGACTAGTCTTATATGAAATGAGGTTGGCCTTGGTTACTTTTTGTGCAAATAATAAACAAAATTATGCTTGTATGGAAAATGTGAAACTATCTTGACATGAGTTTTGTTTTAGAGCAAAGTAACAATTAATGTGAGATTGGTGAAATCGAAAACTTTTAGTTTCATTTATTAGTTTAGCAGACCGTTTAGTATGACCATGTTTGTTTTTCTTTTCTTTTTTTTAAAAAAAAATATATAATAATAAATTGAATATGTACTGATTTTTTTTTTCTCTTATATCATTGACATGAACAACCCTTGGGGACGAGTTGGGTAAAACTCGCAACTTGGGACGGTCTTCGGGATGAGGTCGCATTGGAGTCAACTCGCATTTTAAACTCAAGTTCAAGTCAAGGAAGAAGGACCTTTTAAAAAATGCTTTGTTGAGTCATGTGATGTTTAGACTCATGGGCATAATGTATAAAAAATAAAAGTAGTCATTCAGTCCGCAATCTCCGGGTTCTACCTTCTAAACTCCCGCTTTCCCGTTCCCTTTAGAAAGCATGTTTTAGGAAGCCCTGAACCGGACTAGGATTTGCATGTTAGAAACCTGGTAGGATAGTCGCTATTATTAAACTGTTATCCTATTGCATGCTTAAAATGATTATATAATTGCTTATCCCGTTTCTCTGGGACTCGCCAATTAGTTTAAGTTAATAGTAATCTATGGTTAATTACCGAGTGCAAAAGAAATTAAAATTTAATTAAATTATACATCTCCATCTATTATTTATCTTTATTTATCTATTTATCAAATATTTATTTATCTATCTACCCATGTATTCGTTAATCGGATCTATTATGCGATGTTTATATATCAAATTATTTATTTAATTAATCTTATTTATTTATTTAATTTAATTAATCATTTGTTTATTTCATTAATTCATAATGATTATTTATCCATTCATTTACTTATTTAATCAATTATTATCCATTTAATCTTTCACTTGATCAAATTAATATATTAATTTGTTTAATTAAGTTATCTATTTATCCATTTACCTAAGCGATCAATTAATCAATTATTTATCTAATTATTTACCTAGAATGTTGTATTTTGTTCTATTATTTATTTAATTTATTTATCCTTTATTTATTTAATTAATTAATCAATCAACCCCCTTATCTCATTATTCATTCAATTAATTGTAAGTTTTGTTCCAGTATTGTCATACTCAATTCTATTTTCTTAAATTAATTATCTTTAAGTAGAATTCGTGAAAATCGCCGGATTAACCGCTTTTAGCGGATTTTCGAAAGTGCTCCCGTAATAAGGACCTTCTTTCGAATTTAATGGAACCACTTACCTAAGAATCTCTGATTTAATTTCCTTTAAATAAAGAAATAAAATTGCACTCTTTAGTTAACTTAGGTTCCTAATAATCCTTAAATTAGGTGGCGACTCCAAAGAAAACCCTTTGGAATCCCCATTTTGTTGAAATATACCCGAAACATATCTTTTCCTAAAGAAAGGGTAATTTTGGGGTTCAACAGCGTGGCGACTCCGCTGGGGACTGCGCAAATGGTTCTAACCAAAAGATTTTCACGAATTTGTTTGTTTGTATTGTTTGAAATTGTATGTTGATACTAGTATGTTAGTTTATTTAGTTATTATGTTTGTATGTTGAAACTAGTATGATTATATCAATTGTTTATTTGCAAGCATGCCTAGTTAATTTAGTTGATTGTTTGTATATCACAAAAGCATGTCATCACACTTTATGTGCGCACATATAAAACTGGCATTCCGTTCATATTTCCCCCACTCCTGGGAGCTTCTTCATGGTTACTTATACCCGCGAGGTGTATGCATATACACCCGCAACTCACAAAAAACCCTTTAAGAAAGAGTGCGCGTACCTGCGGGGTGAGCGGATAGTTTTACTACCGCGTGACCGCTTGCCACTCAAAACAGCCTTGTGTCTAGTAAACCCACTCTAGAGTTTCCATCAGGAACATGCATGCATAAACCATAGTTTGGACCCGGTCCTTGGTGCCGCCTCCATAGTTAGGAAAACCACCCTTTTTCGTTGACGGGTTTTAATACCCAACAGCGATGCATATTATGTGTTTATATGATAACGAAATTCACAGTCCAAACCAAGTTTTGCAATGAATGGGGTTTAGAACATTTTGTCATTGGTTTTGTAGGTCAAAAGATGTCAGAATTCAAGAATGTCCAAATGGTTGTTAAGGTTCCTGAGAAATTGAAAGAATGGTGGAGGAACATGAAACAAGATGACAAACGAGAGGCAGGATGGGTTGAGAAGAAGTTGGGGAACTTGATCCATTTGTTGGAGATTCCATCTGATCGCTACTTGATTCAGGCTCTCTTGCCTTTCTGGAGCTATTCGAGGGCCGTTTTTCGATTTAAGGATTTTGAGCTTACGCCGACCTTAGAGGAAATGGCCGACCTTACCGGGCTGCCTTTGAAGGGTCGGGAAATGATCATTCCAAGGAAACAAGGAGGAAGGCATTTCCTAGAAGATTTGGGGCTATATAACAACAAGAAGTTGGGATGCTTTGCAAATGAATGGGTTTCTTTAGACTATCTTTATGAAAGGTTTGCCTTTGGGGACAGTCACGCCGTCCACATTCGGGAATTTGCTTGTTCTTTGGATACCTGGAAGAAAAGGCGCTTCACCGCCTTTGTCATTTCTTTCTTTGGAACTCTGATCTTTCCGCGGGAAGAAGGGAAGATTAGCACCAGCATTGGTGCAGTGGTCCGTATTTTGTTTGAAGGGATTGATAACAAAGAAGTCACTGTGGTCCCTATGATTCTGGCAGAAATGTTTAGAGCTCTAACCAACTGCAGGAAAAAGAACAAGAGGTATTTCGAGGGCTCAAATCTACTTCTGCAACTGTGGGCCATGGAGCACCTTTTTAAACGAAAGCCCATAGTGGACATAGCCTTGTGTGGGGGCAACCCAATCCGAAGCTATCAAGAACGGGTACTTGGAAAGTTTGTTGCACCAGTGGGCCTTGATGATTGGTTTGGACACTTAGCCCAGCTTGAAGAAGACCATATTTTGTGGAAAGTGTGGTGGCTTGCAACCAAGGAGGGCGCTTATCTTAGATCTAAGGAGAAGTACTACATCGAGCTCATCGGGTTGACGGGCCTTCATCACTATGCACCTTTAAGAGTCCTTCGTCAGTTTGGGATAGAACAAGTCATACCCCTCACGGCATATACAAGATCCTATGAAATCGAATTTGGCAAGGAAGTAAAAGTTCCAAGGGTCGGAGAAATTTTCAAAGATTGGGATAGAATGGTGAGCCAACGCGCTAGTTTTCATCAGGCAGGCCGGACTCCTGAATACTATGCCTGGATCAAAGAAGACATTGCCATCACTCCTAGTCCAGCAGGAAAAGAAGGTTTAGAAGATGTAGATCGGACCTATGGGATGAAGGTCAAGCTTAGCTCCATCACTTTCACTCCTTATGAGTGGAGCTTCATGAAAGAAGTTGTAGAGACTGTGAAACGAGCCAGGATTGATCCAAACCATGCTAGCACTTCAGCTTCAGCATTTCCTCCAGTTTGATGCAGTTTAGCTACAGCAGTTATTTAAATTTTCAAATGTTGTACTCAGGCTATGTCTTTAATTTATGTATTTACTTTCTAGCACTTTTCATTCTCTATGTAATGATGATGATGTACTGAAAGCAAGTTATTATCAATGAAAGACTATTATTATTACTATTGCTGTTATCACTTACTCTAAAGTCGATTATTGCAAAATAGGTGTGGACTACTTTTCGTTATCATTTATTTGCGCGATTAGGCTTACCTCTAGCACAAAGAGGCACCTTACAGGGTAGGACGCGTCTGCATTTTTACTTCACGCACATTACTTGTGTTTGCCGCATGCCTAATTTATCGCCCATTTAAAATGTAAAAAGCGCTACGTGACGCGCGCTATGTGATTACGTGCGAATTTTACCAACAACATGCAAACTAACACAGTTACCTTTTGAATTTTTCTTTTGTTTTGTTTATTCCCAAAAAAGAGGTTTGATTTGTGCTGATTTAAGCTGGCTGGTCACTCCTATTACACAAGGACAAAGGACGAATCTGCATACTGGTACACATTTCCACAACTGACAATGGCTGGAATAGATAATGAACCTCTCAATACCGAGAAAAATCTTACAACTCCTGAATCTTCAAGAAGAAATGTCCTTATTGCGCAAGACGATCTGATTCTTGAAATGGCTAAGGAACTACAGATGCTAAAAGATGAACTGGCTGCGGTAAAAGGGCAAACTCCTAAAAACACGCCGCTGCGTGGGCCCGATGCATCCCCCTCTCTGGGTCAAATGGGGCAATCTCTGAATTCAATTGATGGAGCTGCCAATATGAGCGCACCTTTGAACACTCACAATTCTCTAAAAGCACCAATCCACCAAAGCAACTTGCCACTTACCCAAGCTCCACCTCCAAATAACGCTCAATCTAGCCAAACAGTTAACCGACCACCCATCTACCCATCACATCAACAATACCCATCATACACCCCGCACCCTGCCAATACTTATTATCAGCCAAACACTCCATATCCGTACCAAACCTCCACTTACCAAAATGAACCCATCCCGCAAGCTTATACTGAAAATCCATCCGCACCATTAGTCCAAGTGGCGGTGTCTGGCGGGCAAGATGTTCCTATTGTGCAAATTGATGATTACACCAATCCTCCTTATGTGAAGTTTCAAAATGATGTTAGAAGAGCCGGAAAAGCAGTCGATGAGGTTGAAGATTTGGAGAAGAAGGTACAAGGTTGGGTGATGAGTGCTCTTAGCAAAGCATCAAAAGGCAAGGACAAGGAAAGTCTAGAATATGAAGACTTGTGCGTTCATCCCGGGATTGAATACCCAGAAGGGTACAAAGTACCAAAGTTTGTTAAGTTTGATGGCAAAGGCAACCCCCGAGCCCATTTGAGAAGGTATTGTGAAACCTTAGGAGTGGGAAAGAATGAAGAGCTCTGTATGAAATTATTCATCCATAGTCTTGAAGGTGAAGCTTTAGACTGGTACTCCGAGCAGGATCCCTCAAAATGGATTAACTGGAGGAGTATGGCTCACGACTTCATGGAGCGTTTTGGTTTCTATGCTGAAATACCATTAGATCGGTTGGCTATTGCAAGGTTTAAGAAGAAGCCGACCGAAACTTTTAGGGAATACGCGGTGCGTTGGAGGAGTGAGGCTGCCAAAGTTAAGCCTCCCATGAGTGAGGAAGAGTTTGTGGGACATTTCATCGAGACATTGGATGAATTCTACTATGATCGGATGGCATCCATGACTAACTCCACTTTTGCCAATCTAGTGAAAACGGGGGAAATATATGAAGCTGGTTTGAAATCGGGTAGGATCACAAATTTGGCCGCTTTACAAGCCACAAGCAAAACGACCCAGTCTGGGTCTGGTAATGGCTTTAACAAAAAGAAGAAAGAGGAAGTGGGAGCTGTTGTGGGAGACATTGACCATCGCCCGACTAGAAGGTTGAACTTTGATAATCCACCTGCCTTCCCTACTTACCAAAATGCACCCCCTACTTACCAAAACGCACCCCCTACTTACCAAAATGCACCACCTACTTACCAAAATGCACCCCCTCCTTACCCAAATATTCCTCCTCCTTACCCAAGTGCGCCACTTCCAAATTACCCCAGCCACTGTCAGATTCCTCCCGCTCCATATCCTGTCTACCAAGCACAACCCAGCTATTATCCACCACGAGCACCAGCACCACAACAATACCCTCCTCGCCAACCAAATTACCAACCCCGTGCTCCTGTCCGTCCAAATATGCAGGGACCTAACCAAAGCTATGAAAGGAGAGCACCTAAAACCTATACTCCTATCGCAGAATCTTATGGTCAATTGTTTGAAAGACTAAGAAGCGCCGGAGTTGTGCAGCCGGTCCCTGACAATACTCCAAATCCTCCTCCAAGGTGGTATGATGTTAATAAGCATTGTGTTTATCATTCTGGGGCTGCGGGCCATGATGTGGAAAGGTGTTATGCCTTCAAGGATAAGGTCGAAGCTTTGATCAAATCAGGCACTATCCAGCTTACTGGAACTCAACCAAATGTGCAAGATAATCCTCTTCCTGCCTACGGCAATAATGACGTCAATGTCATTTCCCTTGATGAGGGATTCGATTTGAAAGGAACCATTGTTCCCGTTAGCAATGTGAGGGTTGCCAACGAGACCAAAATATCTGTGCAGGTTAAAGCTCCCATTCTGGTGCAAGCTGGTATCCCAAGGCCAACTGTCACTGTTATGCTTGCCTCCCCCTTTCAATATGATAGCAAGAGGGTTCCTTGGAACTATTCTGAAATGCCTATCGGAAGTGGAAAGGTAACCGTTGCTGTTGCTGCTGCACAAGGCATGACCAGATCCGGTAGATGCTATACGCCTGAGAAGTTGGGTCAAGGCCTTGAGGAAAAGGAGGGCATTGTAAGAAAAGTGACTGACACTGAGGCTGAGGACTTCTGGAGGAAAATGCAGTCAAAAGAATACTCTATTCTGGAGCATTTAAAGAATACTCCTTCCCGGATATCCATTATGGCTTTGCTGATGAGCTCTGAAACACATAGAAATGCATTGCTGAAAGTGCTCAAGGAAGCAGAGGTGCCTGCTGAGACCACGGGTGAGAGCTTGGCCGTCTTGGTTGGCCAAATCTTAGAACCTCACAAGGTGTCCTTCTTCAAAGAAGAGCTTCTACCCGAGGGTCTCGGACACAACAAAGCCTTGCATATTGTCGTCAAATGTAGGGATAAATTTGTCGGACGGGTGTTGATCGATGGTGGTTCCGGGCTCAATATATGTCCGTTAGCAACTCTGAAGGAACTTGGAATTGACACTGGCAAAATCAGACAAAGTGATGTGAAAGCAAGGGCTTTCGATGGGGCTCAAAGGTGCACCTTAGGGGAGGTTGATCTTGATCTGCGAATAGGTCCTGTGAACTTCTCTGTGGAGTTTCAAGTGTTCGACATCCCGTCTACCTATAATATGCTACTGGGAAGACCTTGGATCCACATGGCTGGAGCCGTCCCTTCCACTTTGCATCAAAGCGTGAAATTCATATGGGATAACGAAGAAGTAGTGGTTAAGGGCGAGGGAAACAGCCCCATGCATGCTAGCACCACAATTCCTATGGTAGACCATGCCACTGAGCTTGATGGGGCTACTTTTCACACTGTTGAGTTAATGAATGTGACCCGAGCATCTAATGATGATTTGAAGAGAGGTACCCTACCCAGAGTTCCCAAGATGATTGCTGTGGAAATGTTAAGGAATGGTTTCGAACCTGGCTTGGGATTGGGAGCAAATCTGAATGGCATTACTGAACCTATTTGCTTGCCCAGGAATCTGGGTACTTTCGGTTTGGGTTATTGTCCAACCAAGGAAGAAGCGGATAAGGCCAAGTTCAAAACCAAGAAGCCGAACATTGTCATTCCGAAGCCTTTGCCTGTGCTAAATCAGTCATTTGTCAAGGCACCAGAAGTCATTATACCGGATCTCGTTGAAGGAGTTGGTAATTTGTTTCTGAGAGATGATTGGGAATGCGGCGTTATTATTGAAGACTATGCTGAGGAATCACCTGTGCAGAATGCTGAGGCAAAGGATCCGATGGCCAATTGGACCTGTGTCCCAGTGGAAGAAACTTGGTGAATGAACTCACTAGTTTATTTTGGCATCACAGTCGGATTGAGGCCCTGAACTGTGTTTTGCCCTTGGTTTATGTTTACGTCTTTTCAAAATAACTTATTTATGTTATGCATGTTTTACTTTAATGTATTGCCTCCCTAAAACTAGACTTTTGAAAAAATAAATGCACTACATTCCCCCTACTATTATTTTCCTAGGCTTTAATTATTTACTTTATTTTACGCTTTTGATTAATGTTTGTTTCTGTTTCAGCTTTCCACTTAACAAAACTGCCGAAACTTTGCTTGTGACATATAATGAAACAACTGAACAAACTGGTACTGATGCATTGAGTATTGGGGAGTTTGATGGAGATTTTGTTCCTGATGAAATAACAAGAGAAGTGGATCAATTTGAGAACAAACCAAAGCCTAACTTGGAAGAAACCGAGTCAATCAACTTGGGAACTTCAGAAGACGTTAGAGAAACCAGAATCAGTGTTCATCTGACCTCGGAAGAAAGAAGAGCTTATATTGAACTATTGAATGAATATCGAGACATCTTTGCTTGGTCTTATGATGATATGCCCGGTTTGAGTACCGATCTTGTCACTCACAAGTTGCCTACTGATCCTTCATTTCCGCCTGTTAAGCAAAAGAAGAGAAACTTCAAAACTTCCACAAGCAAACAAATATTGGAAGAAGTGCAAAAGCAATTGACCGCTAAGGTGATTCGATCTCTCAAATATCCCACTTGGTTAGCGAACATTGTGCCGGTGCCCAAGAAAGACGGCAAAGTTAGAGTTTGTGTTGATTATCGTGATCTCAACAAAGCAAGTCCAAAGGATGATTTCCCATTGCCAAATATTCATATCCTTATTGATAGCTGTGCAAAACATGAGCTTCAGTCTTTTGTAGATTGCTTTGCTGGCTATCACCAGATTCTAATGGATGAAGATGACGCTGAAAAGACCGCTTTCATCACGCCTTGGGGTGTGTTCTGTTATAGAGTTATGCCTTTCGGTTTGAAGAATGCCGGGGCAACATATATGAGAGCGATGACAACTCTTTTCCATGATATGATTCACAAAGAGATTGAAGTCTATGTAGATGATGTTGTTATCAAGTCAAAGGAGAAAGAAGAGCATTTGACTGATTTGAGAAAATTCTTCAACCGCCTTCGGCGGTATAACTTGAAGCTTAATCCTGCAAAATGTGCGTTTGGTGTTCCCGCTGGTAAGATGTTGGGCTTTATTGTAAGTCGGAGGGGTATAGAATTGGATCCGTCTAAAATCAAGACTATCCAAGACTTGCCTCCTCCAAAGAGCCGGAAGGATGTGATGAGCTTTCTTGGCCGCTTGAACTACATAAGCCGCTTCATTGCACAATCCACGGTTATTTGTGAACCAATAATCAAGCTGTTGAAGAAAGATGCTGTTATTGATTGGACAGAAGATTGTCAAAAGGCTTTTGATAGGATCAAGGAGTATCTATCTAATCCGCCTGTGTTAGTTCCTCCTGAACCTGGAAGACCATTGATCTTATATTTGTCTGTCTCGGAAAATGCCTTTGGATGTGTCTTGGGGCAACATGACAAGACCGGGAAGAAAGAGCAAGCCATTTATTATCTAAGCAAGAAGTTCACCCCTTATGAAGCCAGGTATACTCTTTTGGAGCGAACTTGTTGCGCCTTGACTTGGACCGCACAAAGGTTAAGGCACTATCTTTCATCATATACAACTTATCTTATCTCGAGGATGGATCCTTTGAAATATATCTTTCAAAAGCCGATGCCCACAGGGAAATTGGCAAAATGGCAGATTTTGTTGAGTGAATTTGACATAGTCTATGTCACCCAAAGGCGGTAAAAGCACAAGCATTGGCGGATCATTTAGCTGAAAATCCTGTTGATGACAATTATGAACCATTGAGAACTTACTTTCCCGATGAAGAGGTCTTGTTTCTGGGTGAAGACATCTCTTCTGAATATGATGGTTGGCGTCTTTTCTTTGACGGAGCAGCAAATTTCAAAGGTGTTGGTATTGGAGCTGTCTTAGTTTCTGAAACGGGTCAGCATTATCCTGTTTCGGCCAAGCTCAGATTTCCATGCACTAACAATATGGCTGAATATGAAGCATGCATTTTGGGTCTTCGATTGGCAGTTGACATGAATATTCAAGAACTTTTAGTGATTGGGGATTCCGACTTGCTGATTCACCAAGTACAAGGCGAGTGGAACACCAAGAATGCAAAGATTCTTCCTTATTTGCGTTGTGTCAAGGAATTGTGCAAAAGGTTCGCAAAGATTGAGTTCAAGCATGTTCCAAGACTTCAAAATGAGTTTGCCGATGCTTTGGCAACTTTATCTTCCATGATCCAACATCCTGACAAGAATTATATTGATCCTATCGAAATTGAATTGCGTGATAGGCCAGCTTATTGTTTTCAAGTTGAGGAAGAGCGAGATGGCCATCCTTGGTATTTTGATATCAAGAATTATCTCAAGGTTGGGAGTTATCCTGAAAATGCAACAAGTGTTCAAAAGAAGAGCATTCGGAGGTTAGCAAATCAATTCTTTCTAAGCGGTGAAATCCTATATAGGAGAACCCCAGACTTAGGACTCTTGAGATGTGTTGACGCCATTGAAGCAAATAGATTGCTTATGGAAGTACATGCGGGAGTTTGTAGACCGCACATGAATGGTTTTGTCTTGGCTAAGAAGATCTTGAGAGCAGGTTATTTTTGGCTAACTATGGAAACTGATTGTGTTCAGTTTGTGCGGAAATGCCATCAATGTCAAATTCACGGGGATATGATCAAAAGACCTCCTTCTGAACTTCATGCAATGAGTTCTCCCTGGCCTTTTGTTGCTTGGGGAATGGATGTTATTGGTCCTATTGAGCCGGCTGCCTCAAATGGACATCGCTTTTATTTTGGTGGCTATCGATTACTTCACCAAGTGGGTGGAGGCAACTTCTCACAAGTCCGTAACCAAGAAAGTGGTGTCAGATTTTGTGCGCAACAATATCATTTGTAGATTCGGAGTTCCTGAATCAATCATTACTGACAATGGTGCAAACTTGAATAGTGATTTAATGAGAGCAACTTGTGAAAGCTTCAAGATTACTCATCGCAACTCTACTGCATACCGGCCTCAAATGAATGGAGCTGTTGAGGCGGCAAATAAGAACATCAAGCGTATTCTCCGAAAGATGATTGATATTATAGAGATTGGCATGAAAAGTTGCCTTTTGCACTTCTTGGGTACCGCACCACCACTAGAACTTCAACTGGGGCAACTCCCTATCTTTTAGTGTACGGCACAGAAGCAGTCTTACCCGCGGAGGTAGAAATTCCTTCTTTAAGAATCATTCAAGAGGCTGAATTAGAAAATGCCGAATGGGTGAAGATCAGATATGAACAGTTGATGCTTATTGATGAGAAAAGAATGAATGCAATTTGTCATGGGCAACTTTATCAAAATCGCATGATCAAGTCGTTTGGCAAGAAAGTTAAAGTGAGAGACTTTAAACCGGGGCAATTGGTGTTAAAGAAGATCTTTCCTAATCAAGAAGAAGCAAGGGGCAAATTTGCACCGAATTGGCAATGTCCATATGTGGTTCATCGGGTTTTATCCGGAGGAGCACTGATTCTGGCAGAAATGGATGGTCAAGTTTGGCCAAAAGCAATTAATGCAGATGCTGTCAAAAGATACTATGTTTGAGGCGATCGCAAGTTAGCATGATTTTGAATGTAATCTTTGATGTAATGCGAACTACGCGTAACCTGATTCCTGAGGCGGGATACGTAGGCAACTCATATAGAGTTCGGTTGCACTAGCACAGGAATCCCCTATTTCCTCTTTTATGTATTTTTGAACTACTTCTGACCTGATTCCTGGAATGACAACAGGATAAGTAGGCAATCCTTATTGGATTCGGTCAAAATATTGTAATACTTTAAGCTTGTTTATCTTTATGATGTAATTCCGAACTATGCATCTGGGCAGATGTATATGTTTTCCAATTCGGATGCGGTTTCATACTTAGATTGCCATACTTCCCCAAAAAATCTTTATGTAAGCAGAACTACGCACAGTCTGATTCCCGTGGAGGGATACGTAGGCGCTCTTAACGGGCTCGACTCCATAGTATTAAAATTTTCATGTCTCCCTAAGGCAAGCAACTGGGGCAAACTTTGCAAAAGATTTCAAAAGCATAAAGAGTATAACTGGGGCAAATTTTGCAAAAATGAGTTGAAGATTTAGAAGATCATAACTGGGGCAGATTTTGCAAAATCGGTATTGCTTATCAAAGGCTAGGATGGCAGAGTTCTAAGGTTTTCAAGATTGGTGCAAGTTGTAGATGCAAAGGACGTTCAGTTTGTTCAAAATATGTCATGAGTTCAGTTGAAGCAGAAATTTTAAATGCATCATAAACTTTTTACTTGCATATCAATGATTACCTGCTTACTATTTTGTCAAA